>CM049600.1:4070000-4670000 GCA_026979955.1 Megalurothrips usitatus | reverse complement strand
GTTAAATCTCGTCAAAACAAAACAAAAAAAAATACATATACAAAGAAAATACATAAATCACATGCCAAATTAAAATCACATCTGGCCCAAAACTATTAGGTTTGCATGTCGAGAAAAAATTATTAGAGTAAAGGTATAAAGAGAGGATGTGCTTAAAAGGGAAATTTGAAGCCAAAGGGGGTACCAGCTTCTGACTGGGTGTTTAATGAGCATAACAAACAGCAAAATTTTAAAACATAATGGGAGACAATGCAGCAGAAATACAGAGTGAAAGTGCGAGGTCAAAAACAAAAACAAACTCCGTGCAGAATCAATTAGCGAAAGACTACATTCAAGTTGACTTCTGACAAAAAACTTACATCAGAGTTTTCAAAGAAGCTCCACACTGAGTAGCATGAGAAAATGGAAGGTGGATTAATTGGGTTACACGTACTTTAAAATTTTGCAAGGTTAGAATAGTTTGTTTAATATCAGAATACACTAAAATATTATGGTTATTAATTCATGGCATTATGAGCTCTGGACTGTTTGAAGAAACAAATAAAAGGAACTCATCACTCATTCATAACCTACACAACTAAGCAACGGTGGCCTGCTGTTCTCGACTTTGAGCAGCTACTCTCTCTTCCTCCTCACTATCCCAAGAAACAAAATGCTGCAGAGCAATAACAAATAATCCAAATCTCAAAAATAACAAGAAAGGAAGAAAACATTGACAAGTATTTCAGAGCCAATGGAACAAATTCACTCTCGATAGGCCTTAAAAGTCAACCAACTTAGCAGCATCCACTTAAAAATCTTTTACTCTGATCCACAATTGCACACTCCAGTAGAGCTAGAATCTGGCTAACTGAAAATTTAATAACAAGACAGATCCTTACCTCATCATGCGTTTCTTGCTGGGAACGATTTGTATCATCTTCATCATCAGAGTCATCTTCTCCAGATGAGTCTGTTGTCAAAGAAAACAAAATAAAATATGAAACTCAAAACTCAACAGAGTTCTTTCTTGCAGCTTCAATAATAGAAACATTTCATTTCACAAGTCTTAGAGTACCAAGAATGAGTTTATGCTTTTAGCCTACCTTTGCTGAAAGAATTCTCTCCACTGGTTAAAACTTTGGCTCTTGTCAGGCTGTCATAACATGTAAGACAAACACGCAACGGTTTCGATGACTGATGAGGCAGGAGATAACGTTTGTTGGAGCATGGGTTGCACACAACAGCACCACACTTTCGACAATGGTGCTGAGAACAAAAGAATTGAATAATTAGATCCAGAAAGTGAAATGAATGAAACTTCCTCAGGTATGCGCAAAAAATGCAGGTAGAGACCATACCCTTCTATTCAGAACAGTGAAATTAGATTTTTTACAATGCATGCAGATAGATGCTTCTGAATCTGGAACCCAAACTGCAGCATGTTCTTCCACAGCTTTCTTCCCACCTTCAACAGTAAAAAGAAAGAAAAAAAGGAGGCGTCTAATTATACCCTTCCCACTTAGCAAACACACCATAGTCACATTAAAGAAGGCCATTGAAGCTTACTCTTTCTTAAAAGATCTTCAATGCACTTGTTTATATGAGCCATCCATTCCTGCTTCTCAGTGGATGTGGCAGCATACACTGCAAAAGACTTGGTTGCAGTGCGAATAACCCATCCATTTCTAAAGTCTGTAAGAAAGAAAACCAGTATATAAAAGCCGAAGCAGGCAATACAGCAGCACACAACAGAAAAAACATTTCATCTTACGCCCATCATCTTCAAGAGATTCCAGTTTGACAGCTTCCAGGGGAATAATGTGTTGCTTGTTGTACTGTGAAATTCAAAAGACAACACATATAATTTGGAGTTCATCTCATTGATTACATAAGTGCAAGAGCCTTTCTTATACCTTTTTTCTATTCATTAAGATGTTTCCATACACCAAAATGTCATTGAACAGGAAAAACTGACGTGCTTTGGCTCTCTTGCGACACATTTTTGTTAGAACACCCTCTCCAACCAACACTCTGCCAGGCACAGCCAAGGGCTACAACAGAAAATCACAGACTAACACATGATGGGAGGGCAATGGCATAGCAGTTTATTAGGCAACAGAAGTACAGACCTGCCCTGAGCTGCCAAAGCAGCTTTCAACAAGTTGAATGCGCCGAGCATTGGCCTCACTGTTGACTGGAAAAGTATAAATGCAATTGTAAGTTTCAAGTTCAAATTAGAAAAGCTTTAAAGAAATGACAGAGCTAGGGCCAGAACAGTTTTGGCTTGAATCAATATCCGCAACAAAAGTTACAATAAATCTTGCCAGGAGTATGATTAGAAAAATTCATAGTCCCAGGTTGTTGTGAGACTGACGCACAGAAACATGTTACAATGGAAATCACATTATCAAGGGCATCTACAAGATCTCATATAGGTTACTTTAATGTAAAGCTGCTGTGTATTTTAAAGAGGAAGAAAAGGTACAGAGATTGGTATCATTATTTAAGGAGAATTAAAATGTCCCAGATGTGCAGAGTGGATTGATCATTGAAAACACCCTTACAGCAGCAAATGCTAAAATAGGAGAAAACGGTACATACCCAATCTATCCACCATGATCGAGGTTGAAAAGTCACTGGGAGTGAGTCATATTCTGTTAACGTGCTATGGGGAAATTCACTTCAGATCTCGACGGCTAAACCAGAGCAGAGCACCTAGAAGCCAAATAAGCAAAGTATTCGTAAACACAGATTCCGACTGGAGTTTAAAGGGGAGTTACGCCGTCACAGGAAAAGTACACTTGGGATGTACCTACAGCGACGTGCAAAAGCCACCCTGGTCAGATATTTGACAGGAGCACAGTACAGTAGTCCACTATTCAATGCTCTCTTGCAAATGCGTCTTATTTGTCCTCATCTGAAAAATAATGCTTAGACTACCGATGTCCAATAAATTAGTGGACTCGGAAACGAGTTCTCTTGGGTTACAAAGAAGGAACAGAAATCAACATTTTGGCCGACGTATGAACACACCCAGTTTATTTGTAAACAAACAAAGACGCAACGGTTAGGGAGGCGGCACTACTATGAGGAATTGCGCAGATGAGAAGTTGACATTGACGTACCCCATAACACCTGTTATGATTTTGATTTGTTGACGGTTCCTATTTGCTTTCACCTGCAAACGAATTGTGTCATGCCTAGAAATTATGTTGACAGACAAATATTAGATTTTTGTTAGGCTGTAGAAGTCTGTGAAATAGAAATAATTCATGAAAATGTATACAGCATTTAGTCATATGCCCTTACTAACAACAATTGGAACATCACAAGATTTATTCTAGTTGCAAGGAACAACAGCAAGAATTTGACTGTTTTGAAATAAGATTTGCAATGAACGTAGTTAATGAGAGGGGGGCCACTGACGGTGAGATGGTAGAAAGAAACAAATGCGGAGAAGGAGAAACACCAGAGCAGGTCTGTGTTGGTGATGATTGATTTTCAATTTCACTTAAAATGGCATTACTTACCTGTATTCTTCCGTTTTTTAGATAAACTTGCTAGATATACCAGAGTCAATTTTATTAAAAATCTTAAGCTACACTGATCATAATTTCCTAAGACATGTAGCATCAAAAGTGAGCATTGCTTTTAGAAGAGTGGCACGGTTACAACCTCTCTGGAAAAATGCTTGCCTTACTTATTCCCCTCAGAACTGCTGGGATGAAAATCCAGCAGAAAAATTTGTGAAGTATGTGTAGTGAATATTCTCTAAAGATAAGTGTCAAGCATACATGTAACACCAGTTGTATCCCCTATTTTCAGTGATCTGAAAGTGACTCCATACCTGTACCATTTGACCATAAATATTGGTTCAGATAAAGATGATGATGTAGCAATGAATGCTTTGATGAATACACGTTGCCAAATCTACAAATTTACTCTGCAGCTTGAGCACTATGGACCAGAAGTGTTACTTTTTCTGCAGCGACACCCAGAGATTAGGGAACTAGAACTTGAGGACAATGTAGAAACAGATGGTGATATGTTCACAATTAGGTAAGTGGATATCAGTTCTATTGACATAGAAATGAACATGGTTGTCAACTAAAATTTTCCTTATTAAATTTTTTTTTTTGTTATTTATTGGACATTCCTAGTTTTGCAGCTGCTGTGGGAGCATTGTTACCTAAACTAAATATGCTAATACTTAGTCACTCATGGCTTTTACTTTCACAAGAAACCGGTAAACTAATCTGGGAACCGTCTGTACAACTATTTGAAGGTAAAGAGAGCTAACTAAATGGGAGAAACAGGAGAAACATTAAATAGCAGCAAGATAATGAAATGGTTTCCCTCCATGCAGGCAACGTGCCCAAGGAGGCCCCTGGCTGGTTCCCCGCGGATGACACCAAGATTGTCCCAGGTGGCTGTGAGTCCCTCGAGTCGGGGTCGGGCGTGAAGCTCCTGGACCTGCGGGACGTCGAGCTAGGCGATAGTGGAGTTGGCGCGGACATGGAGGACTACATGAAGCCGCAGGCCGTGCAGGGGCTTCGCCACTTCCAGTTTACACCACCTCGACTTACGGGGCGTTTCATGAACATTCCACCCGCGGACGTGGCCCTCGCCACGGCAGCCATGGTCAACAACGTGGCCGCCCTCATCCGATCGCAACGCAACCACCTTCGCAGCGTGAGCCTGTCTAGAGGACTCCTTGCTGGGCCTGGGGCGCCTGAGGTGTTCGCGGCCCTGGGTCAGACGCGGTGTCTGGAGGTGAGGCTCAGCTCCCAGGCTCCGGCTCCTGCTGCGCTCTCGCCTCCTGCGCCTTCGTTACTCGGCCTCCCCTTGCCTTGATCCACAGGAGGCGGACGTGCCCGCAGACCGCACCGGTGCGGGCGTCCGCTCCATGCTGGAGGCCTTGTCCGCCAACGAGGGCTCGGCCCGCCTGCGCAGCCTGCGGCTGGACCTGCCGGCGGGCATGGAGTCCGCGGAGGCCGCGGACGTGGTGCGGACGCTGGGCCGCTGCCTGCCCGCCCTGGAGGCCCTCGAGCTGGTGTGCGACGACGGGGGCTGGACCTCCCAGGACCTGTTTCCGGGGTTCGAGGCGTTCGCAGGCCTGCTGGAGCGCGGCCTGCGCAGTCTGCAGCTCTGCAACTGCGGGCCCGTCGGCCGCGCCGACCTGGAGCAGCTCGTGCAGATGGCCACGGACAGCCCGGGGCTGCAGCTGCGGCAGCTGCTGCTCAGCGACTGCGCCTGCAGCGCCGGCGACGCCTGGGCCGACTGCCGCGACCGCGCCGACGGGCTGCTGGCCCGCGCCCTGCCGGACCTCGAGTTCGACATCAACAACAGCATGGGCTTTGCCGGTGCCGATGGCCCCGGCAACTACGATGTCGGCTTCGTGGTCGAGCCCTTTTGCAACTGTGAACGCCGGAGAGGGCGCGGCGGCCGGGGCCGGGGCCGAGGCCGGGGACACGGACAGGGTCGAGGCAACTGACGGTTGTGCTGGTCTGGGCCTGGACTCCCCCAGTAATTCCTCACTGCACTTGTTAAATGTTGGCGAATTTGGTTTGTGCTATTATATCGTGCTGTTCTGGGAACTTTAGTTTATTACAGTGACATTAGACACGTTGCTGTCTATTGTGGTTGTAAATCCCATGATTGTTTGGGGAACATATCTTTGTACGTTTTGTAATTAATTACTGCTACAGTAGTCTGAATTTTACTGTTCTGAAATGTATGTAAGTAAATTATTAATCATGGCAGTAACTGCACTGTGATTCGGAGACACTCGACAGACCGGCCCAGTGGATCTCATTTGTCTAAGTATTTCTGTTGTTAGAATTGAGCCGGTGAGTGTCCCTTTCAAATAAAACCTCTCGTTATCAGATCACATCCCGCATTTCTCACTCACTTCGCCCCAAGTATTTGCGCCCATCGCAGTAAAAGCAAACATTCAATAACCATGGGCGGAAAGATAACTTTGGGGACGCACCATACTGTATACAAAGGCGAACCGGCAAACCTAGCTTGGGCAGAAGTTTGGCGAGGCTGCAGTCTGCGCGCGCGAAGCCACGGCGCCTGCAGGGTAGGCAGCCACGGCCGGACGAGGCGCGCGTGTCGTGCGGGCCGGCCTACCCCGGCACTGGCAGGCGCGGGCCGCGCGGGCAGGCGGCGTGCCCCAAGCCGACCCCTAATGGTCGTCGCCAATTCATGAAAACAATCAAACACGCCGCGCACTGAGTACACACGGCACCGCATCGCTTTCGGATGCCGCGGGCCTGATATAGCGCGGGCCACTTGTGCAAACCCGACAGGAGAGGCGCTGCCGCCGCTGACGAAAGCAATCTGGGGGCCCACTTACTCTAATGCCCTTTCCTGATGATTGTGCCAAAAGAAGCACTAAGTACACACTAGAGTGTCCGGGCCCGGCCCGCCCCGGGAGGGGCCTGCATCTTTTCTTTAAATGGGACGGCCCGCCAGGTTCCCGTCAATCTACCCAACAGTGACACCATGGCGCAACACCACGCCGCCGTGCTCTTCGCGCTCCTCGCCGCCGTCGGCGCAGTCCTCGGCTCCGGCCTGGAGGGCTGGGACCCCAACTGCATCTCGGAGCCGGTGGGCTTCGGGAGAGGCACCTTCGGCGGCGAGGGCGGCGAGGTGGTCGTCCCCAAGAGCATCAAGGAGCTCAAGAACTACCTCAAGGACGACGTGCCGCGCGTCATCCTGCTCAACCAGACCTTCGACTTTGTCGGCTCGGAGAAGACCGTGACGCGCGACGGGTGCTTCTTCAAAAAGTGCGGCCCGGGCTTCCAGTACTCGCTCGCGGAGTCGGACACGTGCGTCGGCAGGGAGAGGACCAAGGTGACCCTGGACGCTGCCGGACTGATGCCGCTCAACGTGGGCTCCTACAAGACCATCATGGGCGTCGGCGGGAGGGGCGTGCTCCGCGGCAAGGGCCTCAAGATCCGGAAGGCGACGCAGGTCATCATCCGGGACATCAGCATCGTCGACATCAACCCCGCCGTCATCTGGGGCGGCGACGCCCTGGTCATCAACGGCGTGAACCAGGCCTGGATCCACAACGTCACCTTCAAGGTGAGCAGGTGGCCTCGGCAGCCCCGCCCCTGACGGTCCGCCCGGTATTCGAACCCCGCCCCTTCCGCTTGCAGAACATCGGCCGCCAGTTCCTGGTGACGTACCAGACCAGCAACACGGCCGTCACCATCTCGTCGTGCACCTTCGACGGCAACACCCCCAACTCGCCCTACTGCGACGGCAAGCACTACTGGGTGTGGCTGTTCTGGGGCACGGACGACCGCATCACGCTCATCAACAACAGGATCATCAACACCAGCGGGCGCCTGCCGCACGCGGGGGGCTACGACCAGGCCAAGGTGCGTGAGTGTGTGTGTGAGAGAGAGAGAGGGGGGGTGAGGGAGGGAGGGAGAGGGGAAGTATTCGAGCCCGTGTCGTCCGCGAGCTGATGACAGGCCACCCTGCGCTAACTGTACACGCCTCGTCCCGCCGCAGTCCTTCATCCACATCGTTGGCAACTACTTCGACACTAACTCGGACGTCGCCCTGGAGCCCTGGGACGGCTCGTACCTGCTGGTGGAGGGCAACCGCTTCACCGGCATGCGCAGCCTGGTGAACGCGCACGCCACCAACGGCCACCTCTTCCTGGCCAACACCGCCGCGGACGCCGACGAGTGCGTGGCCGCCTTCGGCGAGCCCTGCCTGCCCAACCAGTACCGCCGCACCCGCGCCGTGCTGCGCTGCGACCAGCCCGTCCTGAGCCAGGCCCTCAGCCTCAGCCTCTGCCCCGAGGCCGTCAACGAGGCCCGGCGCGCTGTGTGCGTGCCCGCCGCCCCCGCCCCCAGCGGCTCCAGCTCCAGCTCCAGCTCCAGCGAGGACGACGACGAGGCCCAGATCTTTCACTTCTAAGCACGCACCGCACGGTAACGCGTGTCAATAAAGATGCGTTTCAAATGAAAACGTCTGGCTCACGCTGCAGCCACCCCCTCTCTGTCACACTCATGCAGCCGTTCACAAAATGATGTCACGTTCCTGGAGGAGGGGGGAGGGGTCCGCATGACGGTCCTAAATGCAGTGAAGGTTAGGTTAGCACCGTGACGATAAGGGGGAGGGGTCAAGAATCAGCCGAAACGGCGTGGCGTCATTTGTGAAAAGCCCCTTCGGCCGGCCCTTAGAAACGTGCGGGCTCGGAGGCTCGGAGTGGTCGGGCGTGATTATGGCGAGTAGCGTAAGCTGCTCTGAATGTTAGATAATTGTCGGGCACCAGGAGTGCAGGCTCTTCAGATCACGCAAAACGGCCGGTGTATATATTTCATGAAGATAGAGGCCAAACCTAAAGGAAATATGTACACTTTTTACGGCTTTTGAGGATTCCCCCTTTTGGGACCTAAGAGCAGCGGCGAAGCGCGCTGTTAGGAAACACACCAGCACTCCACGTGGATTTATTGGCCCCGCTCTCGCAGGGCACACAAAAAATTGGAGTATAGACTCATCATGTGTCCCCCTCCACGGAAATCTTTAGTAAAAGGCGAAAGATTTATACGTTTTGAAGGGAGACCAGAGTGGCGAGAGTGGCACTGGTGATCCCACCCAACTAAACGACTACTGCTAGTACACCGCGCGCAAAGTCGACTCCAAAGTGACGGTGGCACCATCTCTCGGAGCACAGACAGACCAAACATGAGCTACACCGCCACCGGCTCCTGTTGAGATAGAAACAAGAGACGGGAGACGTCCGAATGATTAATTTCAAGGAAGCTGGAAAGGACATTTACAGAGAGCCGGCGCGATTGTGATCGGGACACAAAGTTATCCAATCACTCCGTTATATTGGCTCACACGTTCAACAAACAGGGTGGGCACCTCTGACTTACCATCCAGTGGAGGTTAAGGTGTCCTCTGCACATCTCCCGTTTGTTTATTTACATATATTGGCTCACTTTTTTTTCGTTCTGTTTGATATTTCTAGTACTGCATTTAATTCTTAATTTTTGTCTTAGTCTTGGTGATAATCTGGGATTGCTTGATTTCGGTTGACGAGGGTCTGCTAGAACTGGTTTCTTGCCTGTACAACTGTAGTGGACACAGACAAGTTCACCATGAATCTTGGAAATGCAAGTTTTTGTTTATTTAATGTGAAATTTTTTACATATGATGATACGTGTGGCAACCGAACAGTTGTTGAATTTTTATAAACCGTTTTTTACAGATGTCATACAAAACATCTCCTACTTCGAATCCTCTTCCTCCTTCACCCTCTTTTCAAGTTAAATCTGCTGGTTCCCACCCTCGCTCAATTCACCAGAAATTCAGCCAGCCTAACATGGTGCAGAGTAAAACAATTAAGGTCAGACACCCTGGAAGTGGAGAACCAATTTCTACCAGTCCTATCAAGAAGATCATTTGTCCTAGAAATAGTGAGTCAATATCAACTGGGCCTGTTAAAAAACTGAGACGTTCTAAAAGTGACAAGTTGAAAAAGTTATCCCAGCCTACCCAGCCTAGAGGTGGTGAATCAGTTTCAGCAAGTCTTGTGAAAAAGCAGACTATCAAACAACGATCTGAAGTGAGTAAAGATATGATAATAAACGTACAGGTAAAGGTGCAATTGCAATGCTGTTCTTTCAAAACCTATCAACTTTTTTTACAGACTAAGGACATATCCTCTATCCTTGAGTATTTGAATGTTGAAGAAGATGACTACCTGAACAAGATACTACTGAGAAAGAATATCAACGGTTTGATCATACACGTAGATGAGCTTTGCAAAGAGAATGCCAACAATCCTGTTAAAGAGTCAGAATTAAAATCCTTAAGCTTTGTACTTAACAAGGTTAGAAAGAATATGGGTCTTTCAGCAGATGATGCTTTGGTAATGTTTCAAAAGCACATACCCTATGAAGTTTATGAATTATTAAAGAGATTAGTGATAGAAGATAAAAAACAGTACAAGGATTTAGTGAGGACTTTTTCACTCAGCATTCATTTTTATTCACCTCTAGCCTACAGTTTTCTTAGGCAACGATTGGGTGATGGTCTGCCTCATACACGAACTATTCAGTCTTGGTACACAACAATTGACAAATACCTACATTGACTCTTTTCCTGAGAAGGTGCAGACAAAGTAATAAAAACTGTTTTGCTTCTATTGCCTTCTCTTGATGTGAAATCTGTTGTTCTGTGATTTAATGTATGGTATTCTAGGATATATAGTGACCTGTCTACTTGCGAGTTCTGCATGATTTTTTGTCTTTTTAAGTGATTTAGCTCAATAAATTATGTACCTGTCGGAATAAGTAAATTAAGTGTTGGCTGGCGTTTCTACTCCCAAAATATCTCCCCTGCATAATCTTCAATTCCACACCTTTGGGGCACTTGCTGGACATTGCCATAGAGTATATTACAAATAGTGAACCCTAACTTTCAAACGCACAGAATTTGAGAGGACGACTTTCAAACCTGTTGCCGCTTCCCGCGGTACGGACCCGTGAAATTTGGAAACGGCAGTTACGCCTCTGGGACGTAATTTTTTAAAAGAAAAGTAAGCCGCACCCAATCGTGCTTTTCTTTCTCAGCCGAACACTCTTGGTGATTTTTTTCGGCGAAAACCGTACGTTTACATCAAGGTTTACATCGTATGAACAAAGAGATTGTGTGGGGATGTTGGGATGTCGGTGTCAGTTTTGAAGAAGAAAAAAAAGGCGCCACCGGTAACCAGCCGGCGCGATCACAACAGAAAATGTAAATTGTGGGAGCGCGTGCTGAGTCTTCTGTGTTTGTGTCCCTTATTTTCTGTCCTGCGTTATGCCATCAATTCTATGATGGATCGTTTTAGGCTGCTTTTTATATGTGCCCTAACTTTGTTGGTGTTCCAAGCCGACTGCTCCAAACTTAATGTACCAAGAGTTTTGCTCCCTCTGTTCAACGATGTAGCCACTAATTTCACTCTGGAAGTAACCGACGGTGGATGTTATAAATGGTAAGCTTGAGACTTGGATTTCTCACCCCGCGCCCTCGGTACTAATTGTGGGACGTGGTTGTTAACTGTCACGGAACAATGTTTCTCCTGCACTTTGTTTCTCCCTAGGGCAACATAACCTGCAAATGTCTAATGAATAAATTTTCATTATGACTTCGATGAAGTTTTCACTCATGCCTTTTTCCCCTTGTTTTAGGTCCATGTCAAGAGAAGATGTCATTCAGTTGACACCACTAAATGTTCAAATAGGCAATCAGTGCTCCACTCAAGTGGTTCTCTCGCCTATAACTAAAGACAAGAAAAGAAACACTGTTGTGGTATTTGCAGAGGAGGTTCGCTCGAAACAAATAATTCCTTGTGATGTGGATGTAGATGTCATAGATTCTCTTCAAGTGGTTACCCGTACGCGTGAACTGTATGTTGAAGAAGCTCCTCAGAGGTTTGAAGTTAGTGCCTACGATGATCAAGGTAAGCTTGAATTTGGAGCTAATCTAGTTATTTAATGTACTGCAAATGCCTCAAAGTATTGTTAAACTAACAAATATGATACTTCCATAGGAAACCAATTTACAACCTTGCTTGGGGTTGAAATGGATTGGTCAGTCTCTTCATCGGCCACAAGTGGTATTGTAAGCTTCATGACATTCAAGGAATCACCTTATGACACACCACCAAGTGTTGCTCATTTCGATCAAATTGGTGTCCGAGGTCACATTATCCTGTTAGAAGGCCTCAAAACTGGCACAGCTACAGTGAGTTTTTTCTGGTTGTACATAGTTCTTTTAATTCAGCTCTTTTAAATTTTTGTTCCTGTATGTTCTTGCTATCTTTTGTCCTATTTAGGTGTCGGTGAAACTCCCTCAACGAGAGTATGCGCATGTCAGTCCAGTTGAGGTGCAGCTAATGGTGGTTGCCAATCTTCTTATTGACCCAGCTGATGTTTATTTGCTGCCTGGTGATATCATCAAGTACCGCATTTTGCAGGTAGAACTTTTGCTTTACCAATTCATATCATAATCATTCAGTTATTTGCTCCTGTTGCTTGTTCATATCAACCCTCAATTATTAGATTCGCCATGGGCGACTCCACGAGATTGAATTGCCCTCGGAACAATATCAATTGGAGATTGAAGACAATGAAATTGCCTCTATTGACTCCTCAACTTCAGAAGCACAGGCACTTCAAGTTGGCCGTACTAAAGTTTCTCTTCGTGATAACAATGTTTCTGGTCTGTCTGGTATGCGAGTCCCTCAAGCAACTATCAATGTAGCCTTACCAGCATTTATTCACCTTGTGTTGTTGCCTCATCGGCACTGGTCAGTTCTTGTTGAAGATAAGCATGTGATCACAGTTGAAGTGTTTGACAGGTCAGAGCAATAATTTTTTTTTTCAACCATTCCATCAAAAGACCTCATATAATAACTCCCTTTTTCAAATGATTTATTTCAGATCTAATCATAAATTTCATATTAATGGAGGAAGGGTTGATGTCTCAGTGCCCCGTGAACTTTTCCATGTTGACTCTACTTCTCTCAATGGAACTTACAATTTTGGTTGGGCTGCCAAAGCTGGTACAGCTCAGGTGCATGCTGTTCTGAAAGGAGTAACCTCTCCAAGGGGCACAGAATATCCTCTAAAAGAGAAAGTTTCGACAGAAGAGAATATGCTGATTTATCCACGTATGGAAATTGAGCCAAAAGATGTTGTACTCCCTTGGGACCCTCGCATTCGCTCAAGGTAAATACGACTGTGTTGTATGGCCCATCCATAACGATATGTTTGGCAAGACTCACATTTCCGAACAGCTTCTAGATCATTAAATATGAATTTCCTTTCAGGTATGAAGTGCCATTGCGCTGCAAGGGAGGAGATGGAGCCTTCATTTGGGGTAGTTCTAACACATCAGTGGCTACTGTGTCAACAGCTGGTTTAGCTCGTACATTGAGCTTAGGTCAGTCTACCATAACAGCATCTATGGTGAACAATCCTCACAACCAAGCTACAGCATCATTAACTGTTTTGCCACCCAGCAGACTAAAAATTTTAGGTATGTTCTGTGATGCGGATTTAAATTCTGTAATTGTGTGTGATTGGTGTGCAACAACAAACTAATTGGAGCATTAAAAATTTCAGATACTGGCTTGGAAGGTGAAATTGGTGCCCCCATTCATCTTCAAATAGCTGTATATGCTAAGACAGAATCTGGAGTTGACCCCTTGCCCTTCACAATGTGCCATGAGATGCCACTCACTGTTACTATTTCTGATGAGAATTTTTCTCGAGTTGAAACGCTACAGGGTACTCTTATTGATGGGGCATGTACAATTGTAACTGTGACAGGGAAGTCTCTTGGCACTTCAAAGGTAAGATATTCTAAATGCAAGATTTTTGTTTCATTTCTTTTCTTCTTGTAATGCTGTATTGCTTTTCAAACTCTGGCTTCCTCCATCCTCCTGTCCAGGTTTCTGTGTCATACCGGGAAGGTGAAATTTTCCTGGAGGATTCTACAATGGTTGCAGCATTTAGACCTCTGACTGTACTTCACCCCCCTTCTGCGGAGACTGTCCTTTCACTTGGAACTTCTAGGCAGCTTGTTTTCGTAGGAGGGCCTCGACCATGGCCTGGGCGTGGTTCTGAGCATGGAAAAGTCATGTCACAGGGAGACAACCTCAAGTCCAAAAAAGACATGTTGGAGGTAAAGTAGTTTGGCACGTTCCATGCCTCTATTCAGGTTTTCGATATCCCTCTAAAATTGTCATTGTGAAACATTTACCTTTTTTTTCTAGGTAGTGGAGCTTCCAAATTTATCCTCAGACATTCGTGACAGATATGTTTTCACGGTCCTCTGCCGTGTTCTGGGAGAGACCAAAGTTACGCTAACTGTATTCAGTGAGGGTAGATCTGGACAACGCATTGAATCTTCAGCTTCTGTATGTACTTTATCATTGGTTTCATGTTTTAAAATGCTTTTTATAAGGGCTGACTGCTATGTCTCTCCTGTAGGTCAGTGTGTTCTGCGCCAAACCAAGATTTGCCACCCTGAGAGCTGTACTTAAAACTGATGAGCATTCATCATGCCCAATGAACATAAATGCGGAAAGAGTTGCTGTACAGAGCTCCAGGGATTTAGAATTAGAACTTCAAGTTACTGACGTACACGGGAGACAGTTTGACAATGTGACGTCCATACATATGGAGTGGACTGCAAATCCTAGCTCTCTCAGTCAGTTTGGCCATAAAGATGGCACATTTTCAGAGAATGTTGAAGAAAAAGGATTATCTTTACCACTGCGATATTACCAGGTTAGTTTGGCATAATTTCATCCAAACAATACGAAATGTAAAGGTTATCTTCGACTCATTCTAGTACTTATATTCTCTTTTTCTTAAACATCCTCTCAGATAGTGCAGCCATTTGGAGAAACCGGGGCTGTAGATGTTTCTGTGCGGTTGACAGGGTATAGGTCAGCAGTGCTTCGCCCTAAGCAAATTACCCCAGAATGGCCTCCGTTTGCAGTCAAAGGTGATAAAGGTGCAGTCACCCCTGACATCAGAGCCTCATTGAGTTTGCTGTTTGTCAGTGATACATTGGTGACACCAAATCAAACGACTCTCTTTAATCATCCCAGCAGCAAATTAACACTTCGTGTATGTATTATTGCAATGCCCTTCAATTAAGTCCAATATCCAGTTAAATTAGATTAATCAAACTTTTTTACTTAAATTTTGAAAACCAGGTGAGTCAGGGATCCGGATATTTTGAGCCTCAGCTGGAAAGTCAAGATGTTGCTAGTGTTCGTTATTTGGAGCATTCTCAAACTTTAGAAGTAAAGCCTGTGTCTACTGGTGTCACAAGATTTGGTTTGGTTGACTTGTGTTTGCCATCTCGTCCCGCCATTGTTACTATAACAGTGGTTGGTATTCACAGTCTTGTTGTCGATGTTGCTGACTACTTGCAAAGGGGAAAGCAAACATTATGTTCTGTTCATATCCTTGATACAATGGGAAACCCTCTCCAAGTAAGTTACCATCTTTGTGTGCATCAGTCAATTATTTTAATTTCTATTGAAACAAATTTCTATTGCTAACTTTTTCAGCTATCAGATTTGACTTTGTTGGAGTTACGTCCACAATTGGAAGGAAGTTCATCTACAATAATTAGTGTCAAGGAATATGAATCTGAACCTGAATTGGACAAACAGCTAGGAGTTTCTGGACCTGCTGTGCCTGGGGAGTTCCGCTTCATAGTGCAAGGTCTTACCTTAGGAGATGCATCGTTATTCTTTACAACTGGCTATGGAAGCTACGAAGTTCGTAGCCCTACTGTTACTGTTCAGGTCAGTAATTTCTTATTCCTGTGAGGGCGATGGGAGTGCTTTATATTAGCTGATGGTAAATAATACGATTTTTTAAAAAAATTGGCAGGTTTTTGATCCATTGCGATTGCATCCCAGAAACATGACCCTTTTGGTTGGAAGTCAAATGTCAGTGGGTGTGTCTGGTGGACCAAGCTTAGGATTGCAATTGGAGTTTTCAGTGTCTCGTCCTGGCTTCGTACAAGTCTCTGAGTTGGGTATTGTTGAAGGAGAAAAAGTTGGCTACACTCAGCTGACTGGCAGAGCCATTGGAGTCAGCAAAATCACTGGAAACAAGATTATTTTTTCAGAGGTGCATTACTTTTTCCATTGCTTTGGTTTTGCATTTAATTTTTTAGGTTTCCTCTTTCTGACTTTTTCCTTTTTCTAATTTTGATTCAGGATAGCATTGATGTTTATGTAGTTCCACTGACGGGCATCCGCATCGATTCACCTTTAACTCGTCTCAAAGTTAATGCTGTTATGCCAGTTTGGGCAAGTGGTCTTCCGGATCCATTAAGTCCTCTTGTGCTTGGCTCAACAAGACCGGCACTAGCATTTGAATGGGATCTTTCTTCACGAGAAGTGTGTACAGGCCTAATGATCTATTTTTTGCAACTCTCTTACTCTTAAATTGTCCTTGTTGATATTGTTTGATTGTTTAAAGGTTGCAGAAATAACAGATGTGCTGGTTGATACGGGCATGGAAGTGACAGATGAGCAGCGCATCTCAATTCGTGTTAAAGCACTTTCTCCTGGGAAAACTACATTAGCACTGTCGATATATGCTCCACCTTCCATGACTGGAACTGCCAAAGTTAGTTTTTGATATTATCCATAATTTATTTTTTTTAATGTTTTCTTAAAGGGGTTGAACTGATGAAGGGAATGCCTCATGATTGTTCTAACCTTTTTGTTTTGTTTTTTAAAGGGAGAACTGTTTGAAGAAACTCTTCAACTTGAGGTCTATGAAGAGTTACGCCTCACTCAACCCCATTCAATCATTGGAAAGGACTTTTCGGGGCTTCTTGTAGCTCCAGAAACTCAGATGCAACTTCGTTCTAACAGGGATGGCCTATCTCGAGTATATTACAGGTAAATATCTTACAATAGCTTCTGCATGTCTTGGCATCTGACTGTTTATTTTACTTTTTGTTGTACTCTTTAGTTTGCAGGGCTACCCTACATTGACAAATATTGACAGCAACACCCGTGACCCCAGCACTGTATTAACTGAACAAAATTCCATCCTCTCTCTTTCAAACAATGGACTCCTAACAACCCATACATCCACTGGACGAGCTGCAGTGGTTGTTTCTTCCATTGATGATACTAATGTGAGGCAGAGTCTAGGATTGAGTGTAGAGGTAAGAAAAGCTACTCTGTGGAATGAGTTAATTTAATTACTTTTTAGCTCTTATTAACGTGCAGTAAATAGCATTCTGATGTGTGATCTTCACATTGTTTTGCAGGTCAAACCAGTTCATTACATAATGACCAATGTTAAGTCAGCTTTGCTTATAACACCGGGTGTGTCTGCCAAAGCACTGCCTAAAGGACTTGAGCTGCAACTTGAAGTTACCTACCATGATAACACTGGATCAGTTTTTGCTGCTACTCGCACCGATATTAGTGTGAGAGCCAGTCGAGCTGATCTTGTTCAAATGCGTCGTCCCTCGGAAACTGACCAGATTCTCAGTAATTCTACATTTTACTCAAGTTTGATTCATTCTGGAGATACTGTTCTCAAAATATCGGACCATACAACCCCTTCACATGCCTCGGATTACATCAAACTACCTATTGAAGAATTCATATATCCTTCAAAAGTATGTATTGCTTTCTTTAAAAAATCTTGTCACCTTACATCAATTTATGAGGTTTGCTGTTATTTGTGTAATCTTTCCAGTCCAAGGTTGCTGTTGGAGATCTTATCTGCTTTTCAATGCCCTTGGAGCTCCCATCTGGAGAGATGGGCTATTGGTCATCTGACAGTCCTCAGGTATTGTCTCTGGACCCTGAGTCTGGCCTTGGCCGTGCTCGTGTTCCTGGGGGCCCTGTCTATGTTAAGTACCATCTCTCCGACCATGTGGTCTCAAGCACAGAAATAGAAGTGGTTCCAATAACCTCGGTGAATATTTTCATAATGAACCGTTATTAGTTTAGTGAGTTCAGCTTGTTAATTTTGTGGTACTCATTCCATAACTTCTCTCGCAGATGGCATTTTTAAATGACTTGAGCAGCCCATTATTTAGTAAAGGTACTCAAAATGAGGAGGTGTATAGAGTTGGCCTTATTTTAAATGGAGAGAATGAAGACAGTAAATCTACCAATCTCATTGTGAAAAATGATGAGCTAAACTGTGCCAAGTCTGGACCTCCTTCTTTATCTTCACTTCCATTTACCTGTGAAGCAAGATTCAACAGTCCTGGAATCCCAATGCAAATATCTGATGTTTTCAAAATTGAGCCTGTATTTGACTCTGTGTCAGGTAGCTGATACTTTTTTTTTTTTTTGTGATTCCTTAAATTTGTGTGGGGCATATTTCACTTATCTTGAATCTTTAGGTCGCTATGCTTGTGAACTGCGCCCAGTTGGACAAGCGTCTGCTGAGGTGAGTCAACTGAGGGCTAATGTCACTCTGCGGGCCCGGGCGGTTTCCTGGGCTGGCGGGGCCGCTTCAGCACCTCTAGTTCTTCCCTTCCTGCCGCCCTTCTATTTGGACTCACCAGATGTAACACTGCCGGGGGGGGCACCAGGCAAGCTGGAGATCAAGGGTGTGCCGGAAGTCCTAGCTCAGCTGCAGGTATGCAATTAAATTTTCATTTAGCCATTTACATTTTTAGGAGCTGTGAATGTTTGTCTTTACTTATACCATTTTGTCACCTTGAAGGTTGTATCCAGTGAAGATGGAATGGTGTACATATCAAGTCCACAGTACAACACCGACCAAAGTGTGTCGTATCAGATTAGTCTTACTAGCAAGTTTTGGAGCCATGCTGCGGTGAATGACCTTCAGTATGTCTCAGTTCTTTCTTCTCTTACAAATCAAAATGTGAAGGCAAGTTATATGTTGTGCTACACCATGTAATGTTTTCTTCAATACATACTGAAAGTTTGATTTATGTGTGACTGTTCATGGTTTATATGACGTGTTCCAGGTGGCTATTAAACTTCGCCTGGATCCTGATCAATGGGGTGCTCCTTGTATGGTTGCTCCAGTCAGCTCCCTAGTCGATATTGCTTATTCAAACAGGCATTTACTAATAATGGTGGCCTCAATTTTCGTTGTTTCTCTTGGCACTCTGTATATTTATGTTGCTTTCATTCAACCAAGTCTGCGTGCTCCTGCTCAATCATTCCTACAATCTGGTAAGTACTTTGACTGTACCTTTTACATCTCAATTTCTAGAATTAGGCATGTGCATTTCATATTCTGGTTATTTGCAGGACCGGTGCACACTCACTCGCCTACCATGCAGACATTTATGTCTCCAGCCAGATCAAACCTTTCACCAAACAACATGTCCCTCATACGGCAAAGTCCCTTTGCCGATGAACCAGTCTACGGTGATCCCCAACTATACTACAGCTCACCAAGGCAACGTAATTTAGCTCGAGAATTTTAATCAATTGTGCTCACTTTAAATTGCCTATTTTAGTTGTCTAGTCCTCTTCTCTTTGTCTTATTAATTAGAGAAATGAGAGAAACTGATGATTTGAAGTGGTCTGAGTTGCCTTGTTCATGAAAGTTTTTGGTAATGTCTCGAAATACTATTACTGACTGAGTTTTGTTATTAAAGAACATGAGCTATTAGACTGACACCATTATTGAAAAACAGTTATGTTCTTAAAGCCTCATACAGTAATGTAGAGGAGTCAACTCTTTATTTGAAGTTTTACTTCTACTCTGTCCTCCCCTTTTGTACATTGTGTATGCATTGTAGGTGGTGTTGTTTTTGTACGCTTTATTGTGATATAAGCAGATTGTTTTCTGTCCTCACCATTATTTTTGTGTTTCTTATGTGCCCTTTCTTTTAATGTTACCTTGAAGTAATAAAGGTGGAGTTTGGTGAAGACATACTGTAGCAGCTATATTCCTTTTAAAAGCATCTTTTTGTTTAAAATCTGTGCTCTCGATCATTATTTTGCAATAGATGTACCTGACAGATTGTAATCTTTATGTTTCTAGTGTACAGAAGAGTATTGCATATTTATTATTTTCTACTAGCCTTATTGAAAGATCTTGTGCCAGTACCTATATGTATTTTTAAAGTGGCAGATGTTCCCACAGTTAAAAACATGAATGTGCAAAGCCAGGTGAACAGTTAATCTGGATTCATCTCGACATTGTAGTTAGTAATGTTCATTTGGATGATAGAGCTCAATGTACTTAAACGAGGTTTCGAATATGTGTATTTCTTAATTTTGACTTAATTTAAGTCCTATAAAATTGTTTAAAATAGAAAATTTAAAAACTTCATTCATAAAGGGTGTGCAGAACTAAATATAGATCTAAGTTAGACCTATGATTGTAAATTGTAAATTTTGTACTTTTCCTGGGTTGCTTTGGTCATTTTACTGTTGAGTTAATGAACAATTGAACAGCTTATTTGTGAGGCCTGTTTTTTTTTTTTTTTAATGTAGATGCCTTGAGCTGAACTGTTTATGTAAACTGTTCTGTGTGTTTGAAGTTGAAATTCGTTTGAAGTTGTACCATTGTACCGGTGTTTCTGAAACCCCCAATACTGATCTTCTATAGTGTGTAAGAGACTCCAAAAAGTGAAATAAATGTTATTTTTCTTGTATTTTTTTTCTCGTAACTTTTTTTTCCTACGGACAGAAGTCCTCCCCGTTCACTATTGATCGGTAAGAAACGAGTTATACAAATAGTGGGAAAAGAGCATATCTAGATTTAAAAAAAAAATATATTAGCGACAGTTCGCTCCATGGCTGCCAGATGGCTGACTGGAGCTGCAGCCTCTGGTCCGCCTGCGGCAGTACCATGGAGCGGTACTGGTGGCGCGCTCTATGCGGGGTTGCGGCAGTTGTGGTACCTTTGTGAAAATTGGCGGGAGCCCGGCACCAGTAGCCGCTAGCAGCCGATCCTTTTACTTTCGCAAAGTCGTTCGAACCGAAGTCGTTCTGTACACCACTTGGACTACGTATCCTACGCTGACTGCTCAGTACTCGATCAATAAATGTGGTGATTGTCCAGTGGAGTGACAATATGTCGTATTTTCAGGGTAAATGTTGGTTTGGTCTCCAACCTCGGTTTTTTGGGTTAATCTTTAAACTAATGTTTTTCTTTCTCCTGCTGTTTGTGGTTCGCATTGATTTTAATATATTTGTATGCATGTGCTATTTTACAGTTTCAGGAGTCAAAAGGAGTGGTTCATTGAAAGACATGCAAGGCGTGTCCCGTCATTTGGATGCTACTTTACTTGGTTTGAAAGATGCATTTACCTCTGTTGATTCCCTAATGCCCAGGCAGGATTTAAAGCCTCATGCCATGGAAATAATGAATGGAGTTCTTCAGGAAATCAGGGAGTTGAAGGTAGCCTTCTTTTGCCCTTTTATCCTATGCCTAGTCTTGCTTTTGCATCTGTAATGTTTATTTCTTCTATGTACCTTTGCTGTAATCGAATTTCTCTGTTTTTGTTGTAGGAGAATACTGGTCTTGTGAAAACTGAACTTCAGCTCATGCTCACATCAGCTCAACAGGAGAATGAGAAAACAAGAATAGCAATTAAAGAAATGGAAGATGGTGTAAACCAAATTGAAAAAGTCCTGTCCCAATTTGGATATGAAGCATCTAAAATGCCTGCATACGTTTCCACTGAAGAACCAACAGAAGATGCAGAGGATGTGGAGAGTGGAGATGATAGGTAACATATTTCTTTTATGTATGGTACGACACCTTGGTAACATGCACGTTAAACTTATGTAATATCTTGATTTTTGTTCCCTTATAACAGCATGCAGCTCACAGGCGGACAATCGTTTGAAAATGCTACAAGTCATAGGGAACCTGAGCAAGTTATTAGTTCTCCCCAGCGTCAAAGTTATATGTCAGAGCTGAATGAGTCTATGGCAGGAGTAGAGATTACTCCCATGGTTCTGTCTAACAGATCCTCTCACTCATATAGTCACGCCCGTTCCCCACGCTCTCCATTCGTTCCAGTAACATCCCAGGGAATGAGAAACCTTATGAAGAATGAGAGTTATCAATCTACAAGCCCCTTACATCGTCTCTTATATGCCAATAAAGAAAACCGCATTCAAGAAGCAGAGAAAAAAGAGAAACCAAAGGTTGACGCCACCAGGGTATTAGTGAAACCATCTCGTCCAATTTTAAGTAAAACAACTTATGATATTTTAGGAGAACAGCCACCAGCTGAATTTTATGAACAGCAGGTTAATAAGTCATAGAAGTGTTTGGAAAAAATGGTCCCTTTACAAATTTAGACCTGTTGTTTTCTCATGGTGCTGTATTTTATTTGTTCCATAGCTGTTTCTTTTCAAAAGAAATTCCTTGATTGTGATATATTTTATCAAATTCTTGATGAGGGTTGATTTTTAGTTTATAATTTATTTCTCCCTATGATGGTTTTGAAAGAAGTCACATGTATGTTTTTAGAAAAAAATAAATAAAAGGTTTCATCATTATGTATTTCCATGAGTTTCTTTAAAAGGCTGGATCCTGGGTTTGCGCAGCAATGTTACACATGGTCATTTTACAATACCTTTATTTCACATACAATTTTAAATACATTAAAAATATCACAGATCTAAAAACTATTGTATAGTGACGACACTGACATAAGTCCACAAAAGTTCTCCTAGAGGGCGGGGTCGTGTAGCCAAGAGATTAATCTCTTGGCGTGGCCGATGCATCGGCCCAGGGGAGGGGGGTCACCCACTCCGCCGTGCACGGAGTAGCCCGCGCGAGCTGAGGGCCGAGCCAGCGGCGCCATTTCTCGGACCTCCCCTGTACCCTATGCCGCAACGCCTAGTAGGTAGGCCACGGGCACCGCCCGCAGCGCAGCCAAGTCATGCGGGCACTGTCCGTTGTCTACCTTCCAGGCGCTATCAAGTACGGCAAGTGTCCAAGAGATGGCGCCACCAGCGCAGCGCTTTAGCTCTCGCGGGGTGCTTCTCCCGGGGTCCGGTCGGCTGTTCACTTGCAATTCCGAAGAATGTTCGTAGAATTTTAAAAATCACGTACATTTTATTCATCTGATCACTTGTTTCATTCACACTCGCATGACTACAAGCACCTCGCTAGCACACACACACGCATACAGGCACGCACGCACTTCTACACCTGCAAAGGTGGGGGTGGAGGAGCGGCCAACGGGGCCACGGCGTCGGGGCCGCGGCTCTCGTGGTCATCCTGGTCCTCATCCTCGGGCTGGGCCAGCGGGCAGTGGCCGTCGCCACCCCCGCTGGCCGCGCTGCTCCGGGCCGTAGCGCGCGGCTCCGGTGGTGAGACGGGGGGCGGCGGCGGGGGCGGCGACGGCGCGGTTGGACTAGCCTCGGTGTGCGCTGGCGAGCTTGGTGACACCGGGGGCGGGGGCGACGGGCACTCTTCCTCGTGGTCACGCTCGTGGGGGCTGAGACGACCCTGGCTCCGTGGGCTGGCCGGGGGCGAGGGCGAGGGCTGCGTGATCGTCTCCCGCAGAGGGCTCTGCCTGGGGCTGTCGCTGGCGGGGGGCGGGGGCAGCGGGGGCTCCGGGGAGCTCCTCGCCGAGCTGCTCCCGCTGAGGCCGGGGTCGGGGCTGCGCCGCGGGCTCGCCGTCGGACTACGTCGCGCCGGCACGGGCTTCTGCACCGGCACCTCGTCTTTCGGCTGTTCGACGGGGACCTCTTCGTCGGGCACCTCTACCCTCTGAGCAGCCAGCTCGGCGGGTGCGGCGTCCTCGACCAGTCGCTGCGGCCCCGCCGGGGCCTCTGCAGCGGCCTCGGGGACTGTCGGGGAGGTGCTGCGGCTGCCGGTGCTGCCCCCCGGACAGGGCGAGGTCGTGCTCCGTCTGCGCGGGCCGCCCCTGTCCGCGGCCTCTGGCTCAGGCGAGCTCCCCATGCGAGGGCTGCGGCTCTTCGGGCTGGCGGAGCGGCTCCTGCTGACGCCGTCGGCGTCCTGGGGCGGCGGCGGCGGCGGCTCATGCTGCGGCCCCGCCTCCAACGGCACCGCCGGCGCGCCGCTGTCGCCCTCCCCCGCGGACGCGAGGGACGCCTGTGACTGCGACTGGGACACGGCCTGCTGGGCCTCCTCCCCGGCCTCGTCAGCCGGCCGGCACAGCTGCGGCAGCGACACGGCGCTGGACAGCCTCTGCAACACGGACAGGACCGTCATGTGGGCAGCGTGCGGCTGCAGAGTGGGTGTGGGAGTGCCGCTGGAGTAACGGCTGCGGCCGCGACCTGCACGAGGGTCGGTTACGGCCGGTATCGATCAACCCGCCTGGGGATCGCCATGCCAACACGACCTCTCCGTGCGGCGCAGCGCGGCTCGGAGCCAGGCGGAGCGGTACAGAGCCTCGAGGGACCGTGACATGGCCTACATATTTCGAAACCCCCGCCGCCGCTAGTGAAGGCGGTGGCATGGTGGTGTGCGGGTTGCCGACGTTCGATTCCCACAGACGGCACTCCAGAGCACTGCCGCTACCCCCTCGGGCTCACCGTGTACGTGAGCGCTGCCGGCGCCCTGCTACTTACGTGCTGCGCCGTCGGAGGAGGCGGCGGCGGCGGCGCCTTCCTCTTCTTGCGCGGTTTCACGGGGGGTCGGGGGCCGACGACGACGACACCGTCCCCGCTGCCGCTGGGAGCGCCGGCAACGCGGGGACCCACTGCAAGATGACAAGCGGGGCGTTTTCTCAGAGTGTTCAAGAGTCCTTCCGGCCTGGCAGCGCCGCGGTGCCGCCAGACACCTGTCGGCCAGGGAGGCTCCGTCACCTCGCCGACGGCCACACGAGAACCCCGCAGCTGGCCGCCGGCGCTGACGCGCTGCCCGCCCTGCCGGCTCCGCGCCGCGGCCGCCATGGCTTCCGTTACGGCGGTGTGCGCGGCCTCCGTGGCACAGCGGGGCACCGGCGGCACGTAACCGGCGCGGTGCAGGACCATCAGGCCGCTGGCCGCAGAATCACATGCCTACCTGGTGGCCGAGGCGGCGCCGTGCCGTTGTGGCCTCGCGTGCCCGGGCTGGGCGTCGACACAGATGGGTACTCTTTGGACGACCGGGCCGGGGACCTGCAATCAGACAGGCAATAAGAGCACGCCGTCAGCCACGCAGTAGCGCTCGGGGACGTCCACGTGCGCGCCGCCCTTCACCCGGCCAGCGTCAGCGCAACGGGTACGGCCGGCCCTTTCACGCCGAGAGAATCCTTGTTTCTCGTCCTCCGCGGATCGGGCGGCGGACAAGGTCGTTGGCGGAATGACACGGCATACGGCCCCGCCGCGCCGGCCCGCTTCCTGTTTCGCCGGTCCGGCCTCAGTCACTCCATCACTCACATACAAATTCAGTAACAAAAAAATAAATTGAAAAAAATTTTGAAGAATAAAGTAAAAATTGGAACAACAAAACAGCGGGGGAAATGTGATTTGAAATCAGACAGTACGCTTGCATCACGTGGGGGGCAGGGAACTCCGGGAAGCAAACAGCCAAAAGACGAACTACTTTAAGGACGGGCCCTCATCGGCCGCGAAATTGCGGACGGCGGCGATCTGTCGCTCTCGGTGACGGCAACGACGCAGGGAAGCCACGCGCCGCGTCCGGCCGCACCGCCGCCGCCGCCGCCGCCGCTTAACGCGGTCCTCAGCGCTGCAAATCGCCGTCCCGTCCGGATAAGCAGCGCGATCATATCGCATCGCAGGCCGGGGGGCAGCAGGCGGGGGGGCAGGCAGACAGGCCCGCCGGGGCATCCGCCACGAACTGCTCCCCGCCGGCGCAGCCCGCAGCCCGCGGCCCGCAGCCGCCACGGACTACTGTCCGACCGCGACCCCCCGCGGCCGCCGTCGCCGTCGTGTCGGCCGGCTAGGCAACTCCGCAGAGCGCTGCTGCCGTTTGGCCGCGTCCATGCCCCTTTAACGAGACGGGGCTTCCGGGCTCACTCGTGGCTCAAATCTCAAGCAACAACAAAATAAAAAAAGAACCCGTTTTTCCTTGTTTATAAAATTTTGGCCCTTCTCGGGCCTAATTTTTCCTCCTTTATTCATAATTATTATCATCTTGAATTTGTGAGTTGGTATTTTTGGAGAGCCCGAGCAGGACGCTCCCTTGGGGGGGGGGGGGAGGGGGGGCAGTGTGGCGGCACGAGCCGGGAGCGCGGCGCGGGGAAGTCATCGTTTCGCTCGGTTCGATGCGGCGAGCAGACGACGACGCAACAAGAGAGAGAGAGAGAGAGAGAGAGAGAGAGAGAGAGAGAGAGAGAGAAGGAGGCTCACATAATTGGACATCGTTTAGTCTCTTTCTTCTCGGGTGGGCAGTTACACTAGGAGGAAAGCGAGTCTGCTGCATCCACCCCCTTAAAAAAAAAGAAGTCTTAAGCTTAAACTTAAGCTTAAGGAAAAAAATCATCACTATGTAGATTTGCTTATTGTGACGTTGAGGAATGGCAAAGCAACACAATGAGAATGGCGCGCTGCACACATACTGCGGAGCGCGAGGAGGGCACGGGCCGGCCGGAAGCCCGGGATGGCACCTCACTTCCGCTCGTCAAAGTGCCCCCGCCAATGTACATTCCGAACAAAGCGATAAATAAAACGGCCCCGCTGCCCGCAGCGGTGTAGCAGCAGTGTGCCGAGGGCGGCGTGGCGTGGCATTTGGTCGCTCCGTTCTGGGCCGGCGCGAGGAAAAAGATGAAGAGACGAATACCCTTTCCCTTTTACACCGCGCCAGCATCGCGGGCGTTGTCACACAGCGGCGTACAGAGTCGGTGCTCGCTGCGTGTCGCCCCTGAATATGCAGCGAGTCGTGCGTCAAAGGCAGCGTGACCGGCGCACAGCGCACAGACAGCGCACGGCGCACACAGCCAGAGAAAGTGCGCCGCGCCGCCCGGCCCCACCCGACCTAAACCCGCGTTCGGTTTTCGCGTTTTGCGTTTAGGCGGCGCGCCCGCGGCTCCGCGTATTCGTGTCCTTGTCCCCCCACATGCGAGTCCGCGCGCGGCCCGCGTGTGCGAGGGAGATGGGGGGCGAGCCGCCTTCGGCGGTGGCGGGGCGTGGCGCGAGTGAAGAACATACAGACATAGCTAAGCGCCATGGACGCCGTTGGACAGGCGCGCGGCGAGGCCGCATGACTGCGAATAATGAGGTGCACAGGAGTGCGGATAGGCAAGGCGGCGTGTGTTCGGCCTCCCGTGCCCGCGGCGGCGGCGGGGCGCACAGCGACATGGACCCCAGCGAAACCAACCTCGCCGACGCTCTCGCTTGCTCTCGTTGCGGCGGACCTGCGGGGCGAGCGAGGGTCCTCCAAGAATAGCGACTCGATCCCCGCCCCCTCTCTCTCTCTCTCTCTCTCTCTCTCTCTCTCTCTCTCTCTCTCTCTCTCTCTCTCTCACACACACACACAGACACACACACTGGCTATGGCTCTCTTTTCGCTTTTTTTTTGCCCCTGCTGCGGGACCCTGAACGGCCGTCCGCAGACATCCTAAGGGGGGCGGAACGCGGGTCGGAACGCGGTGCGGCGACACGCGGCAGCCACGCGGCGGCCACGCGACACGCACAATACGCGTGGAATGCGCCGGCGGAGCAAAGCCAGGCGGGGCCGGCGGCGTCCTGTGTGGTGCGGGGACCTGAACGCCCGGCGGGTAGGCAACCTGCACGCACGCGCGCGTGCCAGCCGGCCAGGCTGCCTACCTGGGGCCGCGGCGGCCGCTGGGCCGAGGCCCGACGGCAGCGCCAGGCCCCGCTGCTCGCTCATTCGTTTCGTTCGCTCATCGCTGCCTGCCGGGGCTTGGGGGCTCGTCGCACGCTCCGCCTGCTATAATACACACTGGGCGGGCGTAACGCCCGCAGGCCGGGCTCGCCTGCAGTGTGCGCGCTGGTGCAGCGTGTAAACAAGTCGGGGGGGCGCGAGAGAGTGAGAGTGTGTGTGTGTGAGAGAGAGAGAGAGAGAGAGAGAGAGAGCTCTGGCTCCGCATTTCGGGACAGGCTGCCTAGGGCGTGGTCCGGAGCAGGGGCGCGGCGGGGTGCGGGGTGTGGTTCCTTTTCGCGGCTGGCCCCGCCCGGCTCCGCCCGGCCCCGCCTGCTGGCCCCTACGAACGCTCAGACAGACAGAAATCCCCTGGCCGCAGACGACTCGCCGACAGGGCGGCCGGCACGCGGTGCTCCCTGCTTGCGGGCGGCGCGTGGCTACGCGGCGGGTTTAGGCCCCCGTTCCTTTGAAATCGCATCACCCCGCCGCCACCCCCTCCCCCCTCCCCCCCTCTCGCCGTAAAACTGAAAGGAGTGACGGTCCGATGGTTGGCGTGGCGGAGGCGGAAAGGTCAGAAGCCTCGGTGGGCCCGCGAATGGCAGTGATGATCAGGGGCGGATCCAGGAGGGGGGGACAAGGCGCCGCTCTCTGCCTGTCCGTAGGCGGAGAGCATTGCTGGTCGTCTACATGTCGAGGCCCGAGGGGGGGCAGTTGTCCTTTGGAGCGCCACTCGCGTGCCCCCACCCCTCCTCGGTATTTCACACTCGGTTCACTCGTCCACGGCCGAGCAACGAAAATAGTCCACGGACGGACAGTTCTCGGTGCACGTTTCGCTTTTCTCATTTTTTCCCCTTCTGGTCCAGCAGGGAGGCGCGGGGCACACAAGCAAGCAGCCCGGGGGCGTGAGATAAAAGCAGCGGCCGACACGGTGCCGATAACGGGTGGGGCCTCGGTGGGGGGGGGGGGGGGGCACACGAAAGTGTGATTCACCGTGCCGAACGAGGCGGAAGCGCACCTCGGCACACCGCTCGTCTTCAGGTGGGGGGTTCGGGTCGGGCGGCGGCCAGGCTCAGGGCGGCCTTGGGGGCGAATCCACCGCGCCGCGCCGCGCCTCCGCCCGCACCGGCCGCGGCGGGCAGAGCGAGTCGCCCCGGCCAACTCTTTGCCCCCGACCCCGGCCGGGCAGCCGGGCAGCCGGGCAGCCGTGTCAGTGTGTCACGGTAGAAGTCAGCTGGCCGGGTGGCGTTGCTGCCGGTTCTACATTGCCCTCGCTTCCGTCGGCGGGCCCCCCGGAGGCCTCGGTCCGGCTACCGGTACCCGTCCTGGCCGCCGCCGCCGCTGCCGCCGCTATCGAGGAAGAGGACGTGAAAGCTGCCCCAGGCGGGGTCCAGGACGGGAGCCCAGGCCGCGCCACGCTCACCGGCGCGGGTCGGAGCGGGGGACACTTCTCTCCCGGGCAGCGGGCGGTGTAAGGGCGGTGTAAGGGCGGTGTAAGGGCGGTGCAAGGGCGGGGATGCGGCACAAAGGCAGCGGCTACATCCCCAGCCGCCGTCAGCCTCCGGCAAACAGCGAGCGCCAAGGCCGCACGCCAACACGCCAGCACGCCCAGCGCGCGTTTTGATTAAATTAATTTAAAATACGATTAAAATGTGCACCGTTCGAGAGAGTTACGCAGGTGTGCGTGAGCGCGTGCGCGCGGCGCGCGGCCCCCGCCCTCGCACGCAGTGCTGTGGTCGGCTGCATCCCCCCCCTCTCTCTCTCTCTCTCTCTCTCTCTCTCTCTCTCTCTCTCTCGATGGTAGCGACGACGACCGACGAGGGCATTGAAGCGCGAAAGCATGGCGGAGGAGAGTGCGGCAAAGCCCTTTAATTGAGTCCCATCAGCGCGCTGCCGTGCCGCGCCGCGCCGACTCCGTGTAGCTGTTATTGCTGGGGAAGGAGAAGAGGAGGAGGAGGAGGCGTGGAGAGCTCAGCAGCCTCACGGTTTGGCACGGCAGCCGGGAAACCGCAGGGGGGCCGCGGGGGCCGCGGGGGCGGAGGGGAAGGGAGAGGGGGGGGGGCAATCCTACTACCTTCAAACGGCACACGCCCAACGCCGTGAGTCCAGCAGATAAAATATCGGGCCCTCAGGTTGGGATTTGAAACCTTGCCCATGGACAAGATCTGCCACGCCACACACGTATAGGGAATCGCTCTCGATTCCCCGCGGCAAGGAGGCCGGCGGGGGGCCAGCAGGGCCGGCTGTTCCGGGTCGGGCACTGCAGCTGTCTGCGGCGGAAGGGGGGGGGGGGGCGTGGCGGCGGCAGGCCGGGGGCCGCCTGGGGGACAGAAGGCGTGGTCATGCCGAATGGAAAGGCCTGCCCGTGGCCGCGGCTCCGTTCCGTGCAGAACGGCCCTTCCCTTTTCCTGACCGCCACAATTGCGGAATTGGCCCAACCCTGACGGGCCAGAGGCGCAGGCGACGGCGGCGGCGGCACGCGGATTAAATTTGTAGCACAAAACGGGGGAGGGTCGGCAAGGTCGCCGGGGTCCGCCTGGCCGCGGGGGACGCCTGGCGGGTAGGCAACACCGACACCTGCAGCGCACGGGAGCCGCGCGGGCTGGCCTACCCTGGAGTTCGCAGGCGCTCTGCGGGGCAGGGACCGTCCCACAAAGTGTTTTGCCAACTCGGTAAAACAAAGAAATAAAAACACGACACGGTCGGATGACACGCTACGCTGGCAAGCGAGGCTGTCAGCCCGCCGAGGCCCCCTTCTTCCTGGCCTGGACACGCCGCCGCCCCCCGTCGGGGCTTTATGTATCCGGCTCCGAGACGGTCCCCACCATTAGCACCTCCCCGTCGGCACCCAGCGGGGAGGGGAGGGGGAGGCGCCACGCACAAACACCGGGGGGCGCCGCCCGGCCGGTGGGAAGGGCACGGCACGGCAAGGGGGGGCTGGTGCTGGCGCCGGGGGATGTCGGGTGGGGCAGAGCCGTGGGCAGCCGAGGGGCCGGCCCCCGCACACTGATTACGGACGGCCCACGCCCCGGCACATCCCGACCCGACCCGGCCAGTCATCTGACAGCGAGCGCCCCGCCGCGCCGCCGGCCAAGTGACGAGTGCCGTTTGTGGTGAGTCGGGCGCGAATCAATAAGTCGAGAAGGAGACAGCCGGCGGGGCGGGGAACCACCCCCCCCCCCCCCGGCACTGTATCGGACTCAGTCCGCAGCTCACACACTTGTGAAACGCTGCTCTAGCGACGCACCATATCGATACTCATTTTCCTTCAATAATTCTTCCATCACGGACACTCTCTCTCTCTCTCTCTCTCTCTCACTCTCACTCTCTCTCACTCTCTCACTCACTCCCCCCACCGCACACGAAAGCAGAGTGGAAAGCAGCTGCACGCAGCCGCTTGCCGGCTCATTCCTAATTTCGAAAAAAAAAAAACACTTGTTCACTTGTCTGTCCAAGGAGAGAAGGCAGCGTCCGATTTAAGCACGAAGAATTAAGAACACTGCGGTGATGGGGACAGCCTCGGCTGGGGCCCTGCGGCCCTGCCGCCCTGCGGCGCTGTGATCCCCGCCCGGTCCGTGCACCGTCATTGTCTTCCGGCCTGCGCTGCTCCCCCCACCTTCTCCCCCACGGTCGTATTTCGGTCCGTTCCTCGTCATTGTTCTTTTCTCTGCGTAATATCCCCGTAATCCCCGCGTCGGTGACGGCACGTCCCCGCCGCCGCCGCCGCCGCCTGACCGCCTGACTCACAATCGTTATTCGCACGTCCCGTGACGGACGCCCCCCGGCGGCACCCGGCGCCCGCCTTAACCCGGCCGGAACATTATCGGCAGATCGTCATTTCCTTGCCGCTGTCGGCGTCCTCCGCCCTGACACCAGCTCTGGGCCAGGGCGCCTCAAATTTAGGCAACCGGCACAACCTTTCTGTTTCTGTAACTGTAGGTCGGCAAAAAGCGAGACATGGCCCCTCCCCCCTTCAAGCCGATCCTGGATCCGCCTCTGACCGCGTAGACGACGGCAAGAGACTGCTGAAACACAACGAAGCGAGTGCAGTCCACTGTGCGCGATACCGGACGCCCCCGCGGCCCCGTGCCCCCGCGGCCCCGCAGAGCCGAGTTGCACAACGCCGGACGGCAGCGTCCGCGTCCATAATCCGCGAATAAGAAGGCGACCTCTGCGGCCGCATCAATTATCAGCGGGGCGGCATCGAGCGGCCGCGGCCGTCATTAGCGAGGCAGCGCCACACGCCCTGCCGGCCCCACTGGTACCGGGGTCCGCCGCCAGGGCGCAGCGCGGCGGGGCGCGGCGGGGCGTCACCGCGGACCACAGCGTCACCGCGGCCGCCCGCTGACGTGGCCAGCCGATCGCCCGTGAGCAACGTGGGCGAGCACCCGAGCACCCCAGCTGTAGACCAAATCCCGCAAGGTTCACGCAGATGCGAAGCGCATTCAATGAGGCATCTGTGCCCGCCGTCATCAGGTGGGAGAGAGAGGCAGGCAGAGAGAGAGAGAGAGAGAGAGAGAGAGGGGGGATGTCGACGACGCGAGAGGCGCATAGTGGGGCCACGAAATTTCCATAAATGCCAGGTCAGGTCATTTCCACGGAGGCACGACGGGCCGGTGTGTGCGCGGGGCCGGGCCGGCACAGTGGGGGGGGGGGGGGGGGGCAGCGCGGCCTGAAAAGGTCACCGCCACGCCGCGCCGCGGAGCCAGGCTGGTGCACCGAATATCCCCCGACGCTCTCTGTACACCGGGGGCCCCGGGCGGCCCCTCTGCCCTGGCGGCTGATTCCGAACGGTGCCTGCCTTCGTAGCTCCGTCCCTGTCGTACTCCTGGCGTGCTCCATAAGAGAGCGAGGGATAGAGAGAGAGAGAGAGAGAGAGAGAGAGAGAGAGAGGTATCCGAAAAGACAGTGTTCGGAATGGCTCTGCTGCCGCTGCTGCCGAGGTGAGGCTCGGCTCCGAGCGGCACTCCGTGGCACTCCGTGGTGTGGGTCGATGTACACGGCCGGCCGTAGAGTTGCGCCGAGCACACAGCGGCCGGCCGAGCCCAAGACTTTGTGTCTCCGAGGGCGTTGCGCAACGCGAAGCGGAGCGCGGGGCAAGCAGGGCGCAGTGCCTCTGCACTCTGTGTCAGAGAGAGAGAGAGAGAGAGAGAGAGAGAGTGAGGGAGAAGGGTAAGAGATAGAGAGAGACATGCAGAGGATCCCAGCCCTCCCCTTAACGCACGGCGGGGGTGCAGTGGGTCGCCCCTGCTATGGTTTTTGGGGTGGAGTCGGCTGTGGACGCCACGCCCACGCCCAACCCGAGCCCCGAGCCGAGACTCCGGCACCGCTCACGACACGTCCCTCCTAAGAGATTGTCCTGGTCGGGTCCTCCGAGGGTCAATGCCCTTAAGCCCAGCCCATCTAAGACAGGGATTTTTTTTCAGAAAAGAGGGGTTTTTCAAATTTATTTTAATTTATAATTTACACACACAATATTAATTCCCGGATTCCCCGTGATGGTGCACTGTGTTCCGTCACATCTGGACAGTGCCACGGAACGGGGTCGCCGCCAGCCCCGCTCCGCGCGGCTATATCTGGTTTATCGCCCTCCCCGCCGCCGTGCCGCGCACCGGCCGGCCGGCCCAGGCGGAGGGCACCGCACCGCGGCCCCTCTCCGGCCGCCACAGCCAGTAATGAGATTGATTTTGTTTTTCTGCCTTTCTCTGCCGGGCGGGGCGGTGCAGGCCGATGCCGGGGCCTGTTCCCACCGCACTGTCCCCCCGCCGTGCACCGCGTTCTGTTTGGCACTGACACCGACACCTGATCAGCGCCGCCGCCGCCGCCGCCGCCGCCGCCGCCGCCGCCGCCGCCGCCGCCGCCGCCGCCGCCGCCGCTGTCACGACACCGCCTCGAGGATTGATGGCCGCGGCTCTGCGGCTGCCGAACACTGTAGCCCTCTGTCTCTGTCGCGCTCGCGGGCCGCTCCGTAAAGGAGAGTGAGTGAGAGAGGCCCGCGTTCGCAGTGTTCGGAATCGCACTCGCAGAGGCCGCGCCGCCGACACGCTCCCACCCGTCCGCTCCGCACCGCCAAAGAAAGCCACTATCGTCCACACACACACACACACACACACACACACACACACACACACACACAGACACGCACGCGCACACACTCGCGCACACGCGCCCCGCCGGCCGCCGCCCTGCCTCACGCTAGGCCAGCCCGCATGGCTCGCGTGCGCAGCCACGAGTTCGGGGTAGCCTACCCGGCAGGCGCGCGCCTGTGCGGGTTCGAGGTAGGCCAGCCCGCATGGCGCGCGCGCGTTGGGGCGGGGCCGAGGCTCCCCCGCCGCCGCCAGGGGTGTTAGACGCGTACGCGACAAGACCGTGCGGCTCATCCGCGCCCTCTCTGTGCTGCAAACTCTGCTGTTCCCCGCGACGCCGCGCCGCGGGCCGCAGCTGCACATGTTATCGTGTGCTCTGCTCCGCTCTGCACCCCCACAGCGCGCGGTGGCCGATAAGGCTGCCGCCAACAGCTGAGGGAAATTCGTGGGGCTGCGGACCTCCCGCCGGACCTCCCGCCGGACCCCCGCAGATCGGACTTTTGCACGGGAGAGACGCCTGTATGACGGGGCCGCCGTGCTGGTGCCGGGGCCACAGCCCGTGAGCTGCGCTGTGTACAGCCTGTGCAGCCGACCGGGGCGGAAAGGAGAAGAAGGCGAGCCGCGGGCGGAAGAGGAGAGGGGAGGGGAGAGGCATCGGCGTGGTGTTACGATTCATGCTCAATGTCACCATGGAGAGCCGGGCGCTGCCACGCTGCCGCGGGCCTCGGCTCTGTTCAGGCGTGGCCGGCCCGGACACCACAGAGTGCACAGTGCACCGCGGCACCGCAAACAATCCTGGCCAAAAGCTTTTTGTTGTGTTCTTTGGGAGTTTATTTTTATTCCGAAACAGCAAAACTATCACAAGAGTAAAAACTAGATGCATGCGTGAGATGAGGCCGAGCTGTGATCACACAGGCGATAATGCACCTCCTCTGCCAACCGGACAAAAAAAAATAAAAAAATACAGCTGCTTAAGCAGCCAAGCGGCGGCGCGGCGCTGGCCTGGACGCGGCTCGTGATAATGATGTTTGCTGAAATCTCCTCTCCGCTCTGCCACACGGCCCAGCGGAGGAGGGGAGGGGAGGGGTGCGATACGGGAGCCCTCCCTCCCCTCACCCCCCGCAGAGTCGTCTGGTCCGGCGGCGTGCACGGAGACATGCATAGTCTCGGCGCGCCGTGTACCCCCCCCCCCTCCCTCTCTCTTCCTCCCGTTCTCGTGCCGGCCGCACATCGAAGCGCGCGCGTACACACACACACACGCGCGCGCGCGCACCGCCTGTCTAAACGTATGTGTGCGCGCGACCGATGCACTTTCTCCCGGTGAACGAGGGCGAGTAACGAACGCCCCTCCGGGCGGACAGCCGGATAATGCCGAGAGGCGGCGCTGCTCTGCCCGCGTCTCCGCCGCAGGTTAGGTTGGTCTACGCACCACGTCTCGAAGTTGAGGTGCGACCGCCTCCTGGGGACGGTCCAGGTGCCGAACTTGTCCTGCGTCGGCCTCAGCTCCACGTCCTCCTCGGTGCCGGGCAGCGGCGGCGGCAGCGCGGGGGCGTCCTCGGGCTCGTCGTCGTCCCGGAACGGGTTCAGGTGCTCGGGGTAGTCCCGGGCGCTGTGCACGACGGGGACACGGCGCGCCGGCCGCTGCGGCGGCAGCATCCTGGACGGAGGTGGCCGCGGGGGCGGCGGCTGCCTGCTAGGGCTCGGTGTCGACGGCGAGGGTTCCTGGTGCTGCTGCCTGACGGGGGTCGCGGCGGTGGCCGGGGCCCGCGGCGCCAGCGACAGTGACCGGGGCCGCGCGCTGGCCACGGACGGCGTGCAGGGGGCGGACGGCGAGGGCGAGGACGGGCCGCGCTTGGCGTTGGCCACCAGGGCGCGCAGGGAGCGGCGTGCCTGCTGCAGACCGCGGGGGAGGCTGGGCCACGGGTTGTCGCGCATGACCGCGCTGGCAGGCACCAGGCGCGGCGTCGCGCGTCACACGGCGGCACGTCACACGTCACGTCCACCTCACTCACGCACGCACTCGCGGCGCAAGCCACACACACACGGACTCGACACGACACGCGCCGCACGCCCGCTCCCGTTGTTGGCGACGCGGCGGTCGGCCGGCTACTGACTGCGGCGGGGCGGGGCCGCGGCGGCCAGAGCCGCGCCACCACGGGTTTCGCGGGGCACAGCGGCCGCTGAGCGCATACCGCGTCGGCCCCCCTCCCTTCCTCTGCCGCCGCTGCCGGCGCAGGGAATGCCGCCGGCACCTTCACTGCTCCTCCGGCCCTGCCGCCCTGCCCCGGCCTGCTCGCTAAGCCGCGCCTAACCGCGAGTTAAGTACGCCAGCACCGCGCCAGCCGCGGGGACAACACCGGCACGCCGGGGCGCCAGGTGTTGTCCGCGTGACGTCACGACGCCGGCCCCGTGCCAACGCGACCGTGCGACCGCCATCTGTCACCGCCGCCGCGCCGCTGCCGGTCCCCCGCGGGCGCCGCCCCCGCACCGGGAGTCGACCACCATTTCAAACTAGAGGAGGGAGAAGGGGGGTGACAGCGTCCTCGAAATCGCACCCGTGTCGGGTTTTCGACGAGGGGAAAAACATCGCCTGCCCCGCTGGGCCCGCTGGCGTCTAGCCCGTGGTTTGAGCGGAGCCCTTCACCGGCCACGTGGGCTGCATGATTGTACGTGATGGGACATCATTTGGAGCACCGTTAAGCGTTTTTCGCGCCAACAACTGCACTCGTCAATTGGAATAGCAAGAGCTTTGGAGGGCCGCCGCCCTCCGCTCGCGCAGCGTGCACTGTACGTGTGATGTTCGAGCTCCGGATGCAGACCACGAGCTGCTACTCTGTGTGTGTGTGTGTGTGTGTGTGTGAGTGCGCGGTTCGTCTGTGGGGATGCCAAGGAGGGGAGAGACTACTAAACTCCGTTAGTTTGGATCAATTTTTATTCCAGCAATTCTTTCACAGACTTGCACATAACCTGTTGGTGAACTGCTTCTCAGGGGCGCTGGCTGGGCTCTATTCCACTCAAGGCAACGGCCCTCCGTAGACCGGGCATAGCCCCCGGCAAGTCAGAGGAGAGCAAACCACCACTCCGCTCCCGGGGTCGGGAAGGATTTATTCCCTGGCACAACCCCTCCCGTCCCCGCAGTGGACAACGAAACCGCCCAGACATATCATGGTCCGGTCAGACGAGATCAGCCGCGCGCAAAGCGCGCAGCAGTTCTACGGTGGCGCCATCTCGCGGCGCCGGGGCGCACTAACCATGAGGTTTGGTGCCGAGGTAGTCGTGTAAGTCCAACAGAAACGCGCCGCGCGAGAAGTCGGCTGCCAATTGCACGGGGGCGCCATCTCGCGGAACTCTGGCGTACTACCCCTTGCCCCCACCTTTCCCCTCCACCCTCCCCCCCCCCCCCAGTGCAGAGGGGAAGGGTGGAGGGGAAGGGTGGGGAAATAGCACCACTGGGGGGAGGGTGGAAGGGAAGGGTGGGGGGGCTAGTACGCCAGAGTTCCGCGAGATGGCGCCCCCGTGCAATTGGCAGCCGACTTCTCGCGCGGCGCGTTTCTGTTGGTCTCACACGACTACCTCGGCACCAAACTTCATGGGTGTTGTGCCCCGGCGCCGCGAGATGGCGCCACCGTAGAACTGCTGCGCGCTTTGCGCGCGGCTGATCTCGTCTGCCCGGGCCATGATATGTCTGGGCGGTTACGTTGTCCATTGTGGGGACGGGAGGGGTTATGCCAGGGAATAAAGCCTTCCTGACCCCGTGGGCGGTGTGGAGGGTTGTTCTCCACTGACTTACCGGGGGCTCTGCCCGATCGTGAAGGGCCGACCGCCTAGCGGTCCTTGACAAGGGGCGCGACTGTCCCTGTGTAACTTGTCGGGGGAAAATCCTTATCGGACGGGTGTGATTTCTGAAGCCCTGTTCTAGCATCCTAGCATTTTTGACGTTTGAGATTTTTTAAAAAAATGCACGCTAATTTGGCATCATCTTAGTAAAAGTAATTGCTGACGCATGCATGCACGCCCGCGCACGTTTTAGCCACAGACTCCTGGCCAATCCCTGCGCAACCCAATTTTAAATTTGCCGCGCCTGAAGAGCATGGCCGCTAGACTTAATTTTTCATCCCTAACTAAAAAGTGTTATGGGGTTCTAAAACTCGGCAGCGCAAGTCGTTCCCTTTCTGATGGGGAGTTGAAGAGGCAATGATATTATCGTGCAACCCGGCAAAACTAGTTGAAAATGTTTCCGAGACTTGCAAACCTTCTTAATTCAAGGCAACTCATCGTAAGTATGCATCACATGCCAAAGCAGGTTATGTGTGTGATTCAAAACTAGCCATTCCAGGATAATGTGCGGCAGCCGACTCGCAGCAGACTTGGCTCATTTTATTGTTAGGAGCAGTATTTACAGGTGCCCGCCCAACTCCGTTTTCATGTGAAAAACCCTGGTCAAGACTTAAATTTTGTTTCTTCAATGCATTTTTCAGTTTGCTGCGAGAAGATTTGAGAATCAGCAATCATCCCAAACCGGTGAACTGAAGATCAGAAGTATTTTAGAGAAGTCCTTCCCCAAAGCTAAGGTCATAGAAGTTGTTGACATATCAGGTAGGACTAAATGTCTACTGGCTATGCCCCACCCGAGTTCATTTACCATGATGTCGTAACCAGTCCCCACCAACTTTCAGGTGGCTGTGGTGCCATGTACGATATCACTGTTGAAGCACCAGAGCTTAAAGGCTTGAGCATCGTCAAGCAGCACAGAATGGTGAATGAGGTAAATATTGTGTGTTCGGATTGTTTTACTAGCTTCCTTAAGGACTGCTTTAGCATGGTTTTCTGACCCTCACAGGCACTAAAAGAAGAGATAAAAGATATGCACGGGCTGCGAATCAACACCTCTGTCCCTACTTAGACATTTTAACTTATAGATAGCTTTTACCCTCCTGTATATGTGCCTGACCCCCCCCCCCCCCCCCAAAAGAGAAATGAAAAAAATAAATACTTAATAAAGCTAAATAAGGTACTTAATAATTTTTTGCCGATGAAAATGAATAACATCCATTTAATCAGCTGCTGTATATGGGCACATATATACAACACATTGTCACACATGCGCTTGGCAAGAAGCAAACAAGTCCACAGTACAGGAAAAAGGTTTCAAAGAATAGAAAAACCTGAGTAACATGTTTGAAGCTTCACTGTTAAAATTGTTGGAAAGGAAGTCAATGCCTGCAAAAAATTTAAACTTATAGAAATTACAAAACAATGTGAAAGTCGAGTGCACAAAGGTAAAAGAAAACTTTCAGGATGTAACAGCAGTAAAACAAGTCCCAAAGAATTCAGACTTCACTTCAAAAGCTATTTTAGAACAGGTGTAGTTATTAACTATTTACATAAGAATTACTCTCAAGGATTCTCACAGTCCACACACTGACTCAAATAAAATGTACATTGACACTTAGATCCAAACTTGGCATTTTTCCTGACTTTTTCTCCATTCATTAGAATTCCCTATACACAATATTTAGTTTACTAACCCTGCTGCTTCTGCCAGGACATGTTTGTCATTAAGACTGAATGGAAAGTATGTTTAAGGGTGAGGGTACTTCAAGTTCACACAAAAGCTGCCATGAAGCATGGAGAACGAATATCACAATTATTACACAATTACAAGGGAAAATTCATCTGAAGAGCGATAATAGCAGGACCATTAATTTCTAATTACAATCTAAACATACTTTCCCTTCAACCAAAAACCGACAAGACATTACAATAAATTAATTGCACAAAAAATGAGACGAATTTTGGTTGTCTTGGGATAAAAGATGTTTAATGATAATCATGTACAATAGAGCTAGAAGTGTCCCTGAAGGTCAAGAGAGCCCAAACTGAGCAAAGCACCTTCATGATACGCTATTCCCAAAGTATTTCAAATACATCAGTAATTGGTTTGTATTTCTCAACAAAAGATTAAATTACTTGACCTAATATTTAAAAGGCTGCAGTGGTACACCGTTGACCTATAGCTGTTGTGGGCATTTCTACAAACAGATCAGAGAAAAATTTTGGTAACCACGAAGGTAGGGGCAACACCAAGACTGTATAAAATTAAAAGTAACAGTAGAAAAATCGTAGGCAAAAAAGGGAATAACAGTAGAACCAATGAATGACAGCAGATCAAATGAACTCCATAGTACGGAATATCAAAAACAATGCAGCCACCAGCAACTTATCCACATATAATGCAGGCATTCAAGCACACATATTCACTCTCACACATACACAACACAGGATTGTTTGATCTGTAACAACTACAGTGCACAATGCAATTAATACAGTGAGTGCTCTGACTACCGGCCACAGAAGATTGAAGTTAAGGCAGATTGGCACCTTGCTGAGCAAAGACGAAACAGACTTGTTCCATTCCATTGAATGTGGATGACCTTCCATGTTTTACAGATTTTTAAAAAATTAATTAAAAATTACCTTTTGATATAAGTAGAGCACAATATACAGAGAGATTCCACAATATGGTCTGATCAACCTGAGAAAATGATTCTCTCATTAATTAAATTTCACTGCTTAGAGGCTGAGAATCACAACCTTAGGATAACCTGACTGTATCTCAAAAGGCACTGCTTAGCTACCGAACAAGGTATTTCCAGAAGCTACTTCAGCAAATCTTAGTTCAATAAATTTACAAATGAAACAAAAACAGGCAAGGGGTTTAATACAATCACCACATTCACCCATAAAAACTCATCATTTAACTAAAGAGTTACATTTTACAGCAAATCACCAATCTCCTGCACACAATCCCACCGCAGCCCAGCCAGCACTGGATTATTTACATCATACTTCAGCGGAAGAGAACGGTTCTCGCTGAATTTTAACAGGCAACATCAAAGTAGTTGATGGGTTTTCTAGGAGTTTTGACACTTTGAAAAATGCTAATTGTTTAATGTCTTTGAAAGTTCTGTAAAATCTATATTTGCTCCACTTCATTTACTTGAGTTGTTGGAATAACTTCAGACAACCGCATTATCGTCAGGGTGTTGGTAAGATGGCGGGAGAGGCAGGAAGGTGCACTGAATTCCCACCTGAAATGCAAAATAAAACAACAGAAGTCATGATTTAAGTCAGTTTTCGGGGAACCATAGTAATGCCAAATGACAGTCCTCATAACATTCTCTCTTAGTGATCCTAAAAAGTGTGTTAAGTTCAGAATCCCTCCACTATAAACAATGGATATTGCAGGATGTTCGAGATACAGGTATTAGGGACTTTACATCTAGGAGAAGTAGTAAATATGATGTTATTACCTTTGGTACTACTCACCTGCAGGCCCAGTGCCTGACATGGGAGTAGGTGAGGATGATACCATATTAAGACGTCCCTGATCCTTCACAATAGGATCTAAAACGGAATGGATAACATGGTAAAACCAGTAATAATGCAAGCATCTGCAAATTTAATGAAAGCAAAAAAGAAAAAAAAAACTCTCACAGAAGTAGGGATGTTCCATTGCTTCTCGTGCTGTCAGCCTCTCATAGTGATCATATCGCAAAAGTTTGTCCAAGAAGTCCAAGGCCTCTGGGGAAACCAAATGCTGGTTTTCAGTGTGCACAAAACGTTCCCATCGCTTCCGTGAATGTCTGAAAAACAGAAAGGATCACAATGGGGATACAGGCTGGCGGAAAAGTGAACTAGAATGCTTTGGAAGTAGAGAATTACCTGCCAAGAATGTCATTAAACCTAGGATCTAGTTCGACATGGTATTTCTCAAGGTACTCGAAAAGCTCTTCAGTGCCCAACACCTTTGCGATTCTGACCAGTTGGTCATAATTGTCATGGCCATGAAAGAAAGGCTCTTTTCTGAAGATCATACTAGCCAGCATACAACCCAATGACCACATGTCTAATGAGTAATCATACATCTGAAAACATCAAACCACAGTGATACAGTGGTTCAAAACAAACTGTCAACTTACAAAATGGAAATAGTTTAGTACCTGGTAGTCCGCTAGCAGCTCTGGGCCCTTGAAGTAACGGCTGGCAACACGAACATTGTACTCCTGACCAGGGTGATAGAACTCTGCAAGACCCCAATCAATGAGCCTCAATTTCCTGTTCTCATGATCAATCATGACATTGTGGGGCTTCACATCCCTATGCATGATTCCCATACTATGGCAGTAATCTAGGGCCTGCAAGACAAACCCATCTTCAATTGGCAACCATGTCAAGCACTGGAGATGATACTAGAATGAGAAGTTGGGATCACAGACCTTCAGTAATTCATACAGGTAGTAGCGAATGTCATAGTCCGTTAGCGTTTGATACAGCTGTTTGAAATCAGTATTGTTGACATGTTCAAAGATGAGCGCTGGTGTTCTGGACACCGGGTCCTTCACCACTGCCTGCAGGGTGATTATATTGGTGCCACCACGCAAGTTTTCCAGGATTTTAATTTCTCTCTTGATCTTCTTCTTCTTCACAGGCTGAAAGCATAGATAAATTATAAGGTGTTTACGCATACCAATCAATGCAAAAAACAAAGAAAACAATTTCGAGCACTAACCTTTAATATTTTAACTACACATCGCTCATTTTTGGCAATATTCATTGCTTCAAAAACTTCACTGTACTTTCCTCTCCCCAATTTACGGACCAGCTGGTAATCATCTTGTTGCCTGAAATAATTTAGCCCATAAAATACAATTCACATTTCAAATTGGTCAGTATAGTCTATTGAAGCATACTTACGCCCAGTCTACAACATATGATTCATAGTCCCAATATTCTCGTGGCTTGTGAGAGTTCACCTCTGCATACACACGTGCCCTGCTGGGCAGCGCCATTGTACGGGCAAGTGGTTTGTAGTGATGAATAAAGGGAATATTCTTCTCAAGCAGCTGGTGCCCAACATAAGCTTCTAAAATGTGTCCTGACAAAATAAGAGCAAATAAATTAGTAATTGATACAGTTGGCATTGTCAAAGCATTAGCAAACCATATAGGTGAGTTATTCAGACAGATCACAGGATCAAACAGGTAGCAATTCAAACAGAGGTCCATGGAAACATAAAATCTGAATGGCTCATGTTTTTAATTGAAGAAAAGTCATACCAAGATATGAATCTTGATACTGACAACTAGCTTGAGCCAAAAACTAGAGCCAAAAATGAGAAAGATTAAAAAACCAAAACTAGGCAAAAAATAAACATGAACTCATACTAACACACTAATTTGATTATGAGACATCACAGAATACTAGGGTTAAGTCCTAGACAGACCGCACCGATATGCAAGAAAGTCTCATGAACATTCAGTGAAATATTCACCCCACGGTCAAGATCGCAGGCGGCGGGAACAGAATGCCCACAAGCAGCGGCCAGCACACTAAAACCGTAAATAACTGACAAAACCGACGAGAAAACGCGGAGCAATTGATCGGTGTGGTCGATGACAGGTTAGGTGGCGGCCCATCCCTCTCACAGAGCGGTACCAAAACACTATCAGAAACAACACATAACTGTCCGCTGCACCAACCTCCCACGAGCCTCACAATTTCCAAATTGTAAGTTCACTTAGATTCACAGTTTTCAGTACTACAGGAACTACAAGAGCCGACAAAAGTTACATAAATCCAGTAGGCCATGACTTGCAGCTCAAGTTTATAATTGTGATTTTCAGGTATTAAACTTATGGTTCGAACGCATGTAGATAATCCGACGTGAAGATTCACGTGTAAAGACCAGTCGGAGGAGAGTGGTCTGATCGCAATCTACACAGGGACACTTTCACTCACATAAAAGCACACAGAAGCCTAGCCCTTCCATGCCCCCGTGCTATCATACATTTAACAAGCCTACGGCATAATTCATTCAGGTGTTTAGCCGTACCTAATACATTCCTGAGTCGAATGGTTCACAAAAAGTTTTCTTCCTCTTACAGATTAGAACAAACTTAAGTTCGCCGTTCTGTAACATAAACCTTTGGTCCAAATTTCCTCGAAATATTAACGCTGTGCCGGCTTCTCGGACGTAAATCCAAGATGGCGCGCCCGCCACGGAAAACGAGAAACGAGGTTTCTGATGCGTTTTCATGCACCCCTAAACAGAAATGGATGCTTACAGATTGCAACAACAGATGGCAGCACAGGCGAGAACTTCAATCACAGCCTTTCGAAACGCTGACAACGAGGCTGAAAAAGGGCGGGACATTTGAATTCCAAATTAAAGTTACTCCAAGTTTTAATATTTTAAATAATATATATGGAGCATTTGCGGTACAAACAATGCTTCAGTGCAGAAGAAGATAATTTGTCTTCGAAAAAATCTAGTCGAATGTTTACGGGCGGAAGAGTGTTGCCACGCTTCACGATTCAAGCATCTCTTCGCATACTTTCGTACTAATTTCTAAAGAGAAAGCCATTAAAACGAACGGTTTTAACGCTTCGGTCAAGAATACCGTGAAATATTCGCTAAAATAAATAAAAAATAATAAGCAAAGATCCAACCAGGTAGAATTTTCCCATTCATTTGGTTGGCACAACATGTAATCAGTAACATGGCTGCTTCTGACTGGACAAAATAATGTTGATTATGATCTGTTTTGTGCTGAAAACTGTGTTTTCCGCGTTACAATAGAGTATTTTTTAGTGGGAAACGAACCTATGTACCGGTGTCTTGTGTTGGAATTCCCTGTCTTCAGTGCTGGTGTTTTTCCAGTTGTATGAGATGGCTCAGTGCAAGGCAACCCCTTATGAATTTGTTCAAAATGCGTTTTCACCCTTGGTTGCTGTTCTTAGCAGCCCCTTTGCAGAACAAATCTCTCGAAAGAACAACCTTTCGTTCATTGAGATGGTTCAACCATTCTGTCGACTGACGTCAGAGGGTATGTGACTGTCATACCAGGTTAAGAAATCCTGTCAAGTTGTTTTCATTCTCTTGACACTTCTTGCCGATTTTACCAACATGGACCTGATCACCCAATTTCGTAACTAAACGTTGTTTTACTTGTGTTTTCTTTGTAGTGCACTTTCGTGACCCCCTTGGAGCAAATGTGGCTGTGAAGAATTTACGTGTGTGTTTGCAAGATGTACACTCACGTCCACCTCAACCAACCCTTGCTAGAAAATTTCTTAATGATTCTGCTTCGAATGCAATAAATGATAACACCACCACTCTTACATTTGGTAAGTGTGTGGTCTTTATCGTTGACTGTGAGCAAAGTTTCAAATACTAACAAATGGGCATCTGTTTTCAGGCGATCAAAAAATTGAAGTGCCCTCTTCAACACCATGGTTTGAAGCTTGGCGAGAAACATTCTTACAGGTCCAGTTTCCAGCAGACCATGAGTTTACAAAACATTATCTGGGGTGTATTGCAGTTGTGTCTTCTGCAGAACCATCACCTGTAGATGCAATGCGAGGTTTAAGGCAACAAATACAAAGTCTTCAAGCGGTTGCCCCTGGCAAACTGCCTAAATGGATGGCTACACCTTCTCCTCCTTTAGTGTACCATCTACTTCTTCATGATGTTAATGAGGGAGACACTGCAAAGTAAGATTTATATTTTGAGCATTTGTTTTGCAGTAATGCTTTCAATAAAATTTTAAATAATTGTCTCTATTTTTGTCATGTAGAGCGGAGTCATCATTTAACGCAATGAAATCTGAATATGGAGTCAACAATTGTTTTCTTTTAAACATCAATTCCCGCCCACTGGGTCAGCATGAAGATACAAGCCATATACCGGATCCTTGGAGTCAGTTCTTAAGTCGCCTCTCGGACACCACTGAAAATCATGAATATGATAATAGTCCTAGAACACCTGCCGAAATAAGTGGTGTTACTGGGATGCCGAATCGAGTGTCAACGGATGACACTGAAGTTGCTCAAGAAGCCAGTCAGGAGCTGCCCTCAGATCACATGGTTGAATCAGGTGCTTCATCCCCTGTCCCTGTAATGCAACATCCTTTGAGCCCACAAGAGGATGGTTATCTCCTTCCTGGAACTGAAAATGTAGGTTGTCTTACTCAAAGTGTTTTGCCATCATTATGGTTCATTAGCTTAAGTGTGAGCTTAATCCATATTGTGGTGTTTAAGGGAGGTGCTGTAAACCACATGATTGGGAATGCCCCTCTTAACACAAATGTCTGGGCAGGAGTTGCATCAAGTGCTACTCCTGTGACTACTCCTATGGGAAACAATCATCTACTACCTCATGGCGCATGCCTGACAACTCCTGATCTGGATCGTATCAGAGCTTTTATTCATGATATGTGTGCTCATGCTCTTCTCCCTCATGTGGAAAAGCAAATCCAGCAACTTCATGATCAAGTGAGACTTCTTTTGTGTTCTAGAATTTTTTTGTGTTGTAGAATTTCAATATACAGTTCAGGTTTTCATTTTATTCCTCTATCTTACTTTTTACAGATTTCAAACAAAAAGAGTGTCAGTCGGTCCCTTCTAGGTGCAACTAAAAGGTGGTTTGGTACAAACAAACCTGGTGCTCCAAACTCAAGTGTTCCAACAAATGCAGTTATGTAAGTTTATCTCAAGAATAATAAACTGTAGTATAGCTACTACCTTGACCGCTATTTTTTACAATTTAAAAATTAATTTTCTATTATTATGATTTCTCTAGATATTCTGGAGATGCTCCTGAACTTCAGCTACGTCGAATGGGTGATTTGTGTTTCATGTTTCGACATTATAAGTTTGCGTATGAAGCTTATCACATTGCAAAGCGAGATTTTGCAGCTGATGGTGCTTGGTTATACTATGCTGGAGCATTAGAAATGGCTGCCTTGTCGATATTTATGATGGGTGAAGGTGGAAGGAAAGCTCAGGAATACTGTGAAGAAGCTATAATTACGTATTTGAATACCTGCAGGTACATGTCTAATTTATTGTGTTATTTAGTTCCAGAATTCAAAGTTTTCAGTTCTTCATTCATAGGTTGTTGAACTTACAATTTTTGCAAACACAATTTTATTTGGGCTTGCAGATTGCAGCAGTTTGCAACAAGGAGCACTCTTCTCAGCACTGAATGTTTGAAAAGTAGAGCTCAGTATGGAGATGCAGCTAAGCAACTTTTGCGAATGACTAGTGAAGATTCTGACTTGCGATCTGCCTTGTTACTCGAGCAGGCAGCGTTCTGTTATTTGCAGGCTTCAAAGCCTCCTATGCTTCGTAAATTTTCTTTCCACATGGTGTTAGCCGGTCATCGGTTTAACAAAGCCGGACAAAAAAAGCATTCCTTAAGATGTTATCAACAAGCATACCAGGTAGAGGTGGCAGAGGAACAATGCATTGTCACATAAAAAAGTAATATTGTAACACAAAATATTTGAACTTGGAACTTTACTTTGCAGATTTATAAAGACAAAGGGTGGAATTTAGCTGAAGATCATATCCATTTTACAATTGGTAGACAAGCTGCGTATTTACGTATGACAGAATTATCTGCTGAGGCATTTGGAAGACTCTTCAATCCTGCAAGCAAGCAGTCACCACCACAGCAAGCGGCCTTTTTACGAGAGTATTTGCAAATATATCAGGTGATTAATCTGTTGCTCAACATATTTACTGTATACCCTGTCATTTCAAGTTCTGATTCATCCATGAAATGTTTTTTTTTCCCACAGCAAATTCCTTCAGAAGCAGGTGTATTGCCTTCTTTGCCTATACCTCTGCTGAAAAATTCTTCCATAGCAGTTCTAGTAGGCCCTCTGCCACCTCCTGCTGACAAGCAACATGGTCCTTTAATTTTTGCATCTAGAATAAATTTTGTAGATGATGCTCCTGATGAAGCAAGGTAATTAAATTGGGATATTTTTTCTTGAAAATATTTTAGCGTTTATATAGATTTGGTCACTGCAATCATACCTTTTGGTCCCGGTTTTTATTTATCTTAACAGTTCATGGGCTCAACTAGAGGAGAAGCTTTTGACGGACGCTCAGGGATCTGCTCAGCTCATATTTAAGCCAGTTGCTGCTCTCTTCACTAATCATACAGACAATAGTAAAAGCCCTATTTCAGTTTTGGGAGGTAAGATAATCTTAAGTGGTAACATAATTTGTACTTTCAGCTCATTTATGAATAGGTTGTGGACATATTTCTATGTTTTTTGTCTTGTTTTGTTTTTCCAGAACCTGTTTCAGTGTCAGTAATAGTTCAAAATCCCACTGGAGTACCATTACCCCTTTCAAATGTTCACCTATTGTGGGCTTTCAAGGTTTCAAATGATACTATCACACCCAATGCTAAGGATGAAATCTGGATTGAAAATGAGAAACTTCAAGGCAAAGGGGGTGATGTTGTTGAAACTTGTGTTATGTCACAACTCCTGCTCGAGCCGAATTCGACCCGGCAGTTGGTGTTGTCTGTAACACCACATCAGAGGGGAGAACTCCGTCTTTTGGGCATTGCATATAGGTTGAACTACCCATCTTCTTCCTCGGAAAGTATTCCCATTCCGAATCCCACTCCTGGTGTGCCTGCTCCTTCTGCTTTAACTCCAATGTCACCCACATCCTCAAACTTATCAGTACTTGGAAAGCAGGTAACACCAAGGGTCAGAATGGAAGAACATGTCATTTTGTCCTGATTTTAGTCTGAATGTCATCTTCTATTCTGATGATTCTAGATGTTTGTGTTGGCTCCAAAGAAACTTCTTCGTGTTGGTAAAGAACGCCCTACCCAAGATAAGGTCCTTGAGGATAATCGTTTGAATGTTGTAATTGTTGCTGGTGCTCCTCAACTGCAGGTTTGAAACGCTTATTTGATGATAGTTACCTCTTCTCTCCCTCCCACCCCATCCTTTTATCACAACTACTTTCTATTTAAAGGTGAAAATGGCTGGACTGGTGTCAGAAATGCTTTGTGGAGAGATGCAAAAAGTCCAAATTGAACTCAGCAACATTGGCAGCATCCCTATTCAAACTCTGCTTGTTGGATCCACTACTCCTCACATATTTTCGATTGCTGACTTGCCTCCAATAGGTATAACCTAATATCTTTTGTCTTGTTTTTTTTTTCCCATACTAGAAATGTTGTGAGTTTATTACAAACCTTATTTTCAGAAAATGGTCCTAAAGGGTTGCCACAGGTGCAACGCATCCCTCTGCAAGGGCCATTGAAACCTCAGCAGCAACTTAGTTTAACCATGTGGCTAAGAGCTCCAGATTCACCTGGTCCTGCAGCTCTCAAAATGTTGTTTTATCTTGACAGTGGTAACAACAGTAGTCTACCCAAGTATGATTCACTTGATGCCATCTTTAAATTATTATACTGTAATAATTATGTCATCTTTTCCTACAACTAAACTAAAAACATTCTTTACAGGTATCGTTTAGTTAGGCATTACTGGCCAATAACTGTACTGGAGTCGGTTCAATTTAGTGCTGAAGCTAGCCGAAGCCAGGCCTTGAATGCGCAAGAAATGTTAAATATCAATACAAGAATAACGAATACTAACAAGGTGAGCCTGACTATATTTTTTTCAAATTTAAATCTCTTTATTAGCAGATGTATTTCATCATTTCTATTTCATCTTGTCTAATTTAATTTCATTCCTTTCAGGTTCAAGATCTTCTTTTAACCAAAGTAAGCTTATTGCAAGTGTCTTTGGCCAGTAGATTGTGGGTGCTTGGTAATCTTCCTATAAATTTACCACAGCAAGGTATATATTTTATTTTTGCACCGTGCTCTCGCTTTACGGAATTGTGAGTCCTGACTGACCTTTGCTGTTTTTCTAGATACTGTACTGAGCTCTCAAGAATCAGTTCAATTTTTGCTGCGAGCAAGTCGTTGTTCTCAAGGAGATGATACTACATTTTCCGACAAGGCACTGTCCATGGCTATGACTGAGCCAGTAGAACCTTGCGCTAACCGCCCTTATCGTGATTTCTTGCAACGTATTCCTGACTGGGGATCATCAAGTGCAAATTCTGCCGACAAATCTAGTGTTACTGAAGCAGCTCTTACAATAAATGTAACCTTAGTTCTCAAATGGAAGGTAAGTCCTGTTCCTACAATGTTAATAAAACACAGCATTTTCATTTGCACTGACTTTTGGGCTGTCTCCCTCTTATTGTTTTGTCCAGGCTGCTGTTATGGATAGCGGCGGAGCCGTTCGCTCGGCTTTTGGCCAGACTCATCTCACACTAACTAGACTCAATAAAAGGGTTGCCTGTCCACCTTTGACTCAAAGCTCTGTAGAAAAGGGGTCAGTCGTTTTGAGAGTATTTGGCCCTGATAGAAATGTTCCTTCAGAATCTGATATTATTGCTAGCAAAGGAGCTTTATCATTAGAAACAATGCAACAGCTTGTTACATACAGCCTGAAACATCCTGCTCATATTTCTCATGACTTCAACAGACAGAGGTTGGTATCAAATTCACTGGTCTTTATTTTTAAGGGGGGAAGTGAGGGATGGTATTCATGAATCTTTTTTGACCTTTTTAAAAAATACCATTCTAGGTTGTGTATTGTGGATGTCCAACTCATTCTACACAATTGCTGTGATTCATCCATAGTTGCCAAAGTCAGCCTAGCGAACTTACCCAGGTATTTAGATCATGAACTATGAATGTAGATCAAACGTTACTTTGCTTGTTTGTGGTTTCCTGGTCAATTTACTCATCCATCTTTTTTTCTTTCTGCCTTCTCTTAATCCAGTGGTATGCCATCAAAGAGTCAACTTTATCTACCTCACGCATCTTCAGTTGTACGCTGGGTTGGACGACTTGTTTCAAATGTAGAACTGGCTGCTAGGAGTGCTCAGACTCTCTCACTGCGTGCGGCAATTCCTGGGCCTGGAACATACAATCTTGGTGCACACCTTCAGGTGTTCTGTTGGTTAATGGGTGCTTCAGATAAGGAGGCTGTATTACAACGAATGCGATTAGAGTCAGCAATTGTCATTAGTGAAAGTTTAGTGGGTAGCTCCAATTGCAGCTTGGTTAGTGACCCTGCAGTTGTTATGGCTTCATCTTAGATACTCTTGTTGCTAAGGTGGATTATTGTTTCAAAATTTTATTATTTTCCTCTGCCCTCAAAAAATAATGCAGATACGTAGTTTATTTTTTCAGTTACTATTATCCGATAGGGACCAAGAGATATTATAAAATATTATGTTTACAGTTGTTACAAATATCAGATTCATATAGGTTTGTTTGTGCATGAACATGGAAATGTGTCAAACATCGTACTGATATCAATTTGTGATAAACGTAACCTGTATTGCTGTGTTGATATCTATCCTTTGAAGTGAAGATGGAGTGATGTGTGTATTGCCATCTCTGTTGGCTGTTGAGTTTTAGTGAATGGTTTATTCATCAGTGGTATTGATTTCATTACTGTGATTTTTCAATATACCTAGCAATGATTTAATGTCATGTTTCAACTTGGACTGTTGCAGTCCATTGACTGAAAAGGCACTTGTCATATCTTTATTTGTAAATCTAAAATTTTCTCATCTATATTCTCAGGAGTTCAAGACACCACCCTGGTCAGTTTAAAAATGGATTTATAATTTTTGGAAATTTAATTACTTATGTGAATAAATGACATACGTTTGCTTTTTAAATATTAGCTTTTCATTTTGTGTCTTGTAAACTTTTATTCAGGGTTTATCTTACATGATGTTGAGATTTTTTTTAAACCTGATATTTGGCAGATCATAATGTGCTACCGGAACTCAAGATTTTCAAGTTTGACTCAAGTTTTTTTTTTTTATCATAATGTCAAACACATCTTTGTAGAGGGAGAAAGGTAAAGGTCCTGCTAAAGTATTCTGTGATTTGCTAAATAGTTAGTTTATGTAAGCTGCAATTATCTGTTATGATTGTGTCCAACAGTCAGGCCTATTCTTAGATTGTCATATTTGACCAAGACAATTTTAATTATCTTATAGAATGGCTAAGCTTTTGTACTACTCTTTTTCTCTGACAACTCGGCTTTCAGCAAACTACATATAACTTTTATGACTTGTCTCTGTTAATTTTTAAATGGAATTGGAAAGATCTTGCTTCCTGACTCCTCCTCTTATAAGTGTATCATCCCAATAGTGCTGTTAAGATTTATATATTGTTAATATTAATTTGTGCATTTGTTAATTTGTTATATACATTAGACATTGTAAATCATAACTGTTTACTGTACACGGGAATTATAAAAGAAAATATACCAATGTATATTTGCCTGTTACAACTTTGGACCTTTTAATTTGTGCCACCTTTCCCGCACGGAACACTTTCATTAGTAATGCAATCACCTTCTGGCGCCATGTCGGGGGGTTGTTTTGGCGTTGGTGTGGGTTGAGGTTTGGGGGGGGGGGGGGGCAGTTCAGCAACCACGCTTGACTGACCGGTATGTCCGGAAGGGGATGTGATGTGGGAGGGCGGGAGTGGCTGACCTACGACCGGTTGGTGGGCCAAGGGCGGGGTCTCCACCGGCACCGGCCGGGCCGCCGGGTCCCTCCAGGGTCACCGCCCGTCGCCCTGTCTGAGAAAAGAGCACCCTTCTCCCATGCCAGTCAAGGAAAAGGGAAAAAAATGTTTAAAAACAGGGGGGTTTTAGAAGCAAGTAGTACGCGCGGTGTATATTTGGTAGCATTGCTAAGCCTGATGTGCCGTGGTGGGGATGCGGTGCAGTTTGCTCCTCCGTTCCGCTCTGTGGACGGAACTCTTGACGCCCTTCACCCAACCACTCCCCCCCCTCCTCCTCCCGCGTATACTCGCGTATGCTTACCTGATGGCGAAATGTGGGCTCTTTTGGGGTGACCCTAGGTCCCCCAGGCCCCGGTGTACGCGGGGCTGGTTATGTGCGTGCGTGCGTGTGCGTGCGTCGAGTGCGCGGCGTGCGCGGCGGGGTGCGCGGGGGGAGGGGGCAGGCAGGGCACTTGCCTAATACACCGCCGGCCCCCTATAAAAAGCGGTCTCTTCTTCAGAGGAGCATCAGTTGTCCCAGCGACTTCGAACCAACCAACACGCATTCAACATGAGGTCTCTCCTGGTACGTGCAGCGCAGCGCATGTTCGCTATCCCGCACGGCGTGCCCGGCCGCGCCGCGCCGGCACCTCCCCTCTGGTGCTTTTTTCCCCGCGGGTTCGGGTACATACGAACTCGGAGGCGTGACTCTGCTCCTCTGTGCTCATGCCCATCTCTTGTGTGTGTCGCTGTCGCCAGGTCCTGATGCTGGTCATGCTGGCCGTGGCCCTGGTGGTGGTGCAGTGCGCGCCGCTCGACGCGGACCCCACCAACCCCGACAAGTCCGAGGACTGGGACTCCCCATCCGACCTGAGCGCCAGCCTCCTCAAGAAGAAGAAGCTCAAGAAGCTGCTGCTGCTGGGCTAGGGCAGCCAGAGCCCAGAGACGCACCGCCCTGTGATATCATCCAACACCACCACCACCGCCACCGCGTCGCGAATCACACACGTACCGCCCGGGACCGGGCATCTGGTCACCATGTAAATAACCTTCATTATGTACTTTTAATCTTGTTATAGAAAAAAGCGTAATAAAAATAATACCTTGTTAACTAAATGATGCGGTCGATATTTTACTCAGCCGCTCTGCGGCTGTCCACCCCCGCAGCACCGAGAGGAGGGGGAAGAAAGAGACAACAATAGTGACACAATTAAAATAGCTTTATTTCACATACAGTACAAGAATACACGTTTATTTCCAATTTTTTTTTTATATTTGCTTCACACATGACACTCGGCTCTGTGCCATTAGTTTGTTCGTCTTGCGAGGCAAAAGTAGCGTGAAGAAAAGCCCGCGGGCGCGCTAGCTCCACTCTCCGGGACAGTCCCGACACTACACAGTCAGAAACTTCGCAACAGAGTGTGCTGTCTAGAAAAAAAACGTTAAAAAATGAGATTCCTTGACATACAAAACTGTTTCCGCAAAACGAACTATCACAGTTTTAACCCTCGGATCAAACGCGACGAGAAAGAGAGAGAGAGAGAAATAGGAGCTACGGCCGTGTAAGAAGAGAGGGAAAGCCGGCGCGGCCTTTGAGCCCGAGTCGCGCGCGAAGTAAAAACGAGGAAACTGCAGTCTCTTATCTCCCTCTTTTTTTTAAATCGGCAAGGCCAATACTTGTTGGATCTTTGGCTGTGGTTCCCACAACTGCCGTCCACAACACACACACACACACACACACGCACACACACATGCACTCACACACTTGCAGGAATCCGACACGCACGCGGTATATCGGTGTCAGCCTGCGGCAGCCTACGGCAGCCACTCGGCGTCGCGGTCGCTGAAGCGGCCGTGGTAGTTGTCGTTCTCCTGGGCCTGGCCCTCGACGGCCTCGGCCTGCCCCGCCGACTTCTGGCCGCGCACGGCGTGGTACACCTTCTTGGCGCCGTCCGCCGCGTACTCGATGCCGTCGCCGATCTTCTCGCCCGCCTTGCGGACCACGCCGGCCGCCGACTGCGCCGTGAACGTGTCCTCGTCGATGTTGATGTCGTAGCCCGCGGTCGCCTCCACGGCGCAGTTGTCCTGCGCGATGATGGACAGGTCGAACGGGTCCACGCCGATCGAGCTCATGCGGTTGCGGATCTGGGCAGCGACAGCAAACAGGAGAAGTTGAGCACCGCGCCACTCGCAACTCCGCCCCGTTACGGAACATGCGTGGCGTGCGTGCAGGTTGGGTTGCCCGCGCTGCCGGCGCGCCCCCGCGCCTCGCTCACCTTGTCGACGTACTGCTTGTCCAGGGTGCGCCGCCGCGCCAGGATCGACACGGACTGGCGGTTGGCGAAGGCGAGCCGCTGGCAGGTGAAGATGGCCGCGTACGTGTCGTAGTCCGTCATGAAGACGCGGTAGGAGGCGCTGCCAGCCACGCCTGCGGTGGAGAGAGAGACAGAAAGAGAGGCTCGCGGTTACGGTGCGACAGAGACGCCCGGCTCACCGCCAGGCCCGGAGGCCTCCAGGCCGGCCAGCCCGCTCGCCTGCAGGGTGTTGGCAATACTTGCAGCACGTACTGAGCGGGAACTGGACCGTCATGTTGGCGCCGGTGGTGGCGCCCTCGCTGGGCCGCAGCAGGCCGCTGTACCGGTACTTGTGGTCCACCGAGGTGAGCCCCAGCAGCAGGTGCTCGCTGATCTGCTCGATGCGGTAGTCGCCGGCGGCCTTCTCCGCCTCCGGGACGCGCGTGTAGTTGTACACCAGGCAGCGGCTGCCCGTCGACGTCTTCTGGATCACGTACCACTTGCCGAGGAACTGGAAAGGCGGAAGGATACAATCATGATTTTGAACCGTGGGCGAATGAATGAATGGGTGGGTGGTGAGGGCCCGAATACGGGTGAAAGGAAACCTCAAATCTGAGCGAGGGGCACGGCTCGCCCAGCTTAGAGTGATAGGAGCATCCTTGTCCCAACGCCGTTGAGAGAATGCCACCGTCCCGCCCAGACTTGGGCGAGCAGAACGCCGTTCTCACCAAAATTGGGGGCAGATTTTTGGTCGACGTCTGCCCTCCTTTTCAGTCTCTGTATGAACCCCCGCACTCACCTTCTCCATGTCGAAGTTGGCCATGGGCTCCACGTTGGGGCAGGAGCCCAGGTGGTACGAGTGGGCGGCCACGCAGGACGCGGCAGCCAGCGCCGCCAGCACGGCGAGGAGGAACTTCATGGCGGCGGACCTGTGCGGCAGACGCGGGGGGCGCGGGTCAGTACACAGGGGGCAGCGATGCAGGGAGACGGCAAAGTATGACAAATTGTGGCGGCGGCGGCGGCGGCGCCCTCCAGCGGCGTCACGTGCGCGCCGCAGAGTCGTTTGGCCACAATTAGGGTGGGTCAGGAGCGGCCACGCCCACCTGCCATGCTGCGTACCCTCCCGGGAGCGGCGGCAGCGGTATAGGCCCGGCTCGCGGGGGGGCGGAAAAGAGAGCAACGACAAAAGAGAAACGGGGCGGCACGCGAACTACCCAACTACCCCCCCCCCCTCCCCCAGTAGCTGACTGACTGATTAGACCCGCCCGCCCCCCTCCCCTCCCATCCGTCCCCTAAAGCCAGGTCAGACCCGCATTGATGAAGTTTTAATTCTCGGCCCGCTGTTGGCGACACTGCGCGACGGCGAGGCGGTATCATTTTAAAGAATGAAAGGCGTCGCGCGAAAAACGCTGGCGCGTGGTCCGAAAAATAAATTATGTGAGCAGAAGAAAAGAATGCGACCGAGAGTCGGAGGCGAAACAGGAGCGCGGCCGGCGCGTCACGCTCTGCGGGGGGTAACTTAAAAGGGTGGGGGGGGGGTCAATCCGGAAACCTGCTCCCACCGCTTCTGATTATCTGCCGCCGCTACTGCTGCAGTGGCAGCGAGTACTGCGTTGTGCTGCTGTACCGCCACCGCCGCGACGCGAAAATAATTTGCATTCCACGCGGAACTCAGGAGGGGTCCTTCTGATGAATGGAAACTCGCCAGGTGAGAATTTTGTTTTGAAAGGAGTGTATTATAGAGAGTTCGAGAGGGAATAAGACTGTTGGAGGAGAGGGGGGGGGGGGGCACGCTGCCACCCACGCAGCGCTCGGACCGTTCGCCAGACCAGGCCGCGCGGCGCGGGGACGGTACACGTCGTTAATCACGCGGAAGACGGGCAGAATAACAGAGCGGAGGAGGAGGGGGAGGGGCGTGAGAGGACCTCCCCGAGGGAGAGAGAGAGGGGGGGGGGGGGCACGGGCACAGCATCGACACGAGGCCACGGCTCAACGGAGCCGTTATCAATACACTGTGACGTCAGAAAAGAAAAAAATTACAGGCATAAGCTTAAGAACTTGAGTTAGCCATGGCTTCTAGAAGGCCGGCGCTAAACGCCGACGCGGAGTTTTTAATAAATGGCACGACGGCCGATAGCGCAGGAAATATAAGACGCCGACCGCAGAGGGGTGATTCCGAGCAGTGCTTCGTCTCTGTCTCCCTCTCTCTGCGTCTCTCTCATAGCCGCACCGTCTCTCTCACGCACTCATGGGCATGGGGTGCGAGTGAGACAGCCGCGACAGCAGCACTGCTCGCGGAATCAGCCGGCAGGCACCCTGTGTGACACCCCCGGCCGCACACACACACACACACGCTCACACACACACTCACACAGAACCCTCGCACCGTCTCCAGCCCGGCTGCTGCCGCTGCGTCCGGCCCTCTCATCTACATGCATGACGAGGAAATGGAATGGGGCTCGTGCGCGCGTCGGGGCCCCCGACGGCCACCCGTGTGGGCCCCACCGGGCCCCACCGGGCCCCGCACACGCGTAGTGCACGCGGCGGGGGCGCCCATTCACGGCGGTCACTGCGCCCCGAGGCAGAGAGAGAGAGAGAGAGAGAGAGAGAGAGAGAGAGAGAGAGAGACAGCGGAGAGAGACAGAGGGTAGAGACAGAGGAGAGAGACAGAGGGTAGAGACAGAGGAGAGAGAGAGAGAGAGGGAGGGTAGAGAGAGAGAGAGACAGAGGGAGAGATCGAGCGACTTGCTAGCAGGGGGATTGGGGGATGATGGAGCAAATTGGGCGTCCGACATAACGGCGGTCCCGCGGCCCGCCGCTGACACACACACGCACACACGCACACACACACACACGCACACACACACACGCACACACACACACGCACACCGGCCGGGCGTGGCCGGGCCCACCCCGGCGCACATACATCGGGCCGCCGCCGCACGCACGCACGCACGCACGCACGCACGTACCTACGTATCCGCATTACGTCGCAAACGACGTTGAGCAGCTGTGCTGTCCCTTCCCAGGACCCACCCCCCACAGGGCCGATATGTTGAACACGTGTGTGCCCGCCGGCCACGGAGTCAAGGCAGGTGTGCGTGTGTGTGCCTGTGTGTGTGCGTGTGTGTGCCGGGGGCGGGAGATTTTGAAGAGCGCGCCGTGACTCCAATACCGTGCATGTGTGGGCGAGGCGGAGCCGCGGCGGAAGAGGTTTAAAGGCTTTACAACAGGGGGGAAAGAGGCCGACGTCGCCCCGTTGGCGTCTGCGCGGATTATTGCTGAGCCGCCTCCTGGACCTGGACTGGATGGTGGCGGCGGCGGCGAATATAAAATAAAAAAGGGGGAAGGCGTGGCATTCGCGTCCACGGCATGCGTGTGTGTGTGTGCGTGCGTGTGTGTGTGTGCAGCGCATCCCCGATACAACAATCTGGCTCGGACACGGAAAGGCACTCTGCTGCAGAGGAGGGGGCGTTGAGGCGAGTGGTATTGGGCCAGGCTGCGCCGGGAGCTGCGCCCCGGTAGGGGAGGCCGGAGGCCCGGCAGCGACGGCGGCGGCAGCGGCCCGCGTGGGCAGTGTGGGGCGGCGGCGGCGGTACCCGCTGGTACCCGCTATGGTACCCGCTATGGTACCCGCTATGGTACCCGCTATGGTACCCGCTATGGTACCCGCTATGGTACCCGCTATGGTACCCGCTATGGTACCCGCTATGGTACCCGCTATGGTACCCGCTATGGTACCCGCTATGGTACCCGCTATGGTACCCGCTATGGTACCCGCTATGGTACCCGCTATGGTACCCGCTGCCTGCGCCCTGCGCTATCGCAGCCGCCCACCCACCCACGCGTCGCCGTCCGCGCCGCCGGTCACACGGGGTGCACGGCCCACGGCTGGGCTTGGTTGGGAGACCGCTGCAGCTCAGCCCGGAGCTCTGATTTAACCCACGGGGCTTTTGGCGGCGGAGGCGGCGGCTGCGGGGGAGGGGTCGGCCTGGTCCGGCCCGGTTGGCCGAGGACGAGGAAAACGCGGGAGGAAGATGGCGTCTTGGCTTTATCGCGCAGCATGGTCGCGCCACGCCGCGCGCTGGTCCGTTCAGATAAAAAGAGTCACCCTCGGTGCGAGTTGGAAAGCTGCAAAGTCGGGGGAGGGGAGGGGGAGGGGGGCAGCAAGCCGAAGCGTCCCGCCGCATCTCACAGCCGGGGGGGGGGGGGGGTCCGCTCTGCTTAGCGGCCGGCCTACCCCCCAGGCGCTCGTGTCGGGGAAGTCCCACCGAACCCGCCCCGCCACAGCCCGCATTCAAGAGTCGCACTTGCTCTACGGCTGGCCCCGTTTCCACGATTGCTTTTGTTTTTTCTCCCCAAACCCACGACACTACTTCAAAAGAATATGTGTCTCGGTCAAAATTAGTGCACTTGTTTTTTGCGTCCGCTTTCTCTGCAACGCACTTAAGCACGTCATGTGCGTAGTTGACGCACAACAGCCGCATGTCGACCGGGTCCCGGGCGGCCGGATGGGCCCCTGTGCGTGCCTCCAAGCCTCCGAGCCTTCGTTACTCGAGTACCCGTCTGTCTCCGGGCGTCGGTGTGTGCTTAACGGTACCCGACCGGCCTACGGAGGCGCGGGTTCAAACACCACAGAGACTGACCGACTTTTCCTTCTGCTACGTGTTCGGCGCCGACGGCGGTTTACCCGAGGGTCACCCTAGATTACTCCACGTTTCCCTTAAGAATTACCCCGGGGCTACCCCACAGGGCGTTACGCTCGGGTTACCCCAAGAGGTTTATCCCACTCGCCTAGAGTCCTAGAGGCCACTGCAGGACTCTACACTCACCGGGGGCGCGCTGCTCCGGTGCTACGCTGTCTTGCCGCGGACGGCGAAACGGTCCAATCCTGGCTGAGGCTGAGCCGATCCGTACCAACGTCAAGGCGGTGCGGGCTGCGGTGCGATGCAGACTGCCGACCCACCACTGGGCTGAACCTGAACCTCACGACTCGATCACCGCGGCTGCGGCGGTGGCAGCGGAGGCGGCGGTAGTAGCAGCAGCAGCGGCGGCGGCGGCGCGACCCGTCCGATCCAACTGTCCGGCTCCTCTTTAGTGCGTCTCTTTATTGCTGCCTCCCCCCCTCTCCCCCCTCTCTGTAGACCGAATAGATGGAAGAGGAGGAGCAGAAGAAGACGAGGAGGAGACGCGGAGGGGCAGTGGCGGCGCGGAGAGCGGGTGGGAGGAGAAAGGGAGGGAGGGAGGGGAGGGCAGGGAAGTCGCGGCGTGGCGCGGCCGGGCCGCCGCCGCCGCCACCACCGCAGCAGCAACATGCACGTCACCAACAGAGCGTTCCCGAGACGCAGACAGCGTCGTCCACGACGCCCCTCCTCTCTCTCTCTCTCTCTCTCTCTCTCTCTCTCTCTCTCACACACACACACACACACACACACACACTCTCTCTCTCTCCTTTCTCCCCATTCCGGGTAAACGCCGTCGGGACGGGGCGGCCCCCTGTGACGTCAGAAGGGTCAGGTGGTCGACCCGCGCATGGCCAAGTACGTCACGGTCCCAGGGGGAGAGAGGCTGCAGGGCTGCGGTGCAGGAGGCGCGGGTGCTGCAGCATGTGCCGGGCCGCCAGGGCCGCCAGGGCCGCGGGGGCCTCGGGTAGGCGTTGACCTCTCACGGCGGGGCGGGGCGCGGCCACGCGCGGCGCGTAGCACCCGCCGCCTCTGCCCCGCCATCCCGGCGCGTGCGAAAGTAGGGGAGCCGTGTGTCAACGCAAACTGTTGAGGGCCGAGGTGGAATACAAAGCAGCGCAGCGCTCCTCCGGACGACGTGGAATACGTATCGCGCTTCCGTAAAACTGCCCCCTCCCCCTCCTCTCCTGCGGGGGCCGCCCCCCGGCCGTGGCCGTGTGTGTAATGTAGGGTACTCCGGGCGCGGGCCGGCCGGGACGGAAGTTTGTGGAGCCTGGTTTTGTGGGGCGGGCGGCACGGAGGGCAGGGCGAGGGCGTACCCCGACGGGGACGGAAGTCACTGTAAATGTTAATGTTCCCGGTCCGTATCGGACGATGGCGACGGATAGCCGCCGGAAAAAAACAATATTGTCGCGCGGACTCGACGCGACAAGCTTCGCGCGCCCCGCGGCGCCGCGGCGTTTCTACTTCGTTTTTTTTTATTCCGAGCGGAATCATCAAACAAGTTTGCGATTCGCCGATGTCGGATCTCATCGGGGGGCGGCGTCGCGTTATCGCGGGCGGGAGCACCGAGCGGCGCAGCGGAGAGCAGAGGTCCGTCCGGGCGGGCGGCTGGTGAATCACATGAGATTATCGCGACCCATCACCGTCAACAAGATGACGGCGGCTGGGAGGGGGAGTGACTCCGCGGCCGCACGCTAACGCTCGTGGCGGCCCGCGTCGCAGCCCCTGCAGCGTGTTCTGATCCACCCCCCACCCCCACCCCTCCCCTCACTCCGCCTCCTCGGAGTTGTGCGGCCGTCGGCAGAAAGAGCGGCTCCGCACGGCGTCCACCTCCGAGTGACGGGCCGGGCCTCCCCTGCCGGCCTTCCCCGCTGTGACTCACGGCCTGGGACTGTTTTGGGTGTTCGGTGCAGCGGTTGTTCTTAATGACTGCCCAGTAGGGGTTTCCTGAGGATCTCGAGAACGGAAGCCGAAGAGGAAGAATGCCTCACAGCCATGAAAGCCCTCCGTTGTGTGCCTTAAGCCTGTAGCCTTAAGCCTTAAGCATTAAGCCTGTAGCCTTAAGCCTTAAGCCTGTAGCCTTAAGCAGCTGATATAAATCTGAAACAATCATCTTTACACAATGGAGCTCTGCTTTCACCGTGTAACCGGCAACGACATTAAAAAACACACAAATACCTAAAAAGTTTGGGCGTGTACGTCTGTCCCCGGGGTGCTGCTGTCCTGAGCGGCACACCTTGGGAACAGCCTATCTGTCGCCGTGCAGGCGGGGCTGCGGCGGGGCTGCGGCGGGGCCGACGGTGTCCCCCGGGGGCCCCGCCGCGCCTTCCCCGTATGCCTCGCCCTGCTGCTGCAGCGCCCCCATTAACGGCATGATTCGGCGAGCTGCTTCGCGGTCGGCACGGCGGCGGCGACGACGGACGGCTATGTAGCGCCGTTACCGTATAGCCGTAATCGTAAAAAAGAGAGGAGGAAACGAAAAAAAAAGGAGAGAGAAGCGAGAAGAAAAACAGCCCCTATCTCCTCTTGTCACTCTGTGTGTAAATGACATTCCCCTCTTTACGGGCCGCCCGCCAACAGCTTTTACGCCACCGTGCGCGTTACCCATCTACCCTCTTTCTCTCTCCCTCCCCCTTCACGATCAGCATCCCTTCGCGCCGCCCTTCTCTCTCTCTCTCTCGCTCTCTCTCGCACTCTCTAGGACGGTTTAATTTCACACGTATACCCGGCCCGGTGTCACCTGGATATATCGAGGACCCTGCGGAGCGGACCCGTGCGAGCGACACACCAGCAGAAACTCGGCCGCCCGGCAAGAGAAATCGTGTCGCATTTTCGGTGACGACCGCACGATTTCTCATATCCCTTCCTCACAGTCTGCCTGCCTGACGGCTTGCCCGCTTGCCCGGCTTGCCGCACTCCAGTTTAGCCGGGAGTGCTGTACCGGGCGGCAGTGCGCACGTGGCGGGCGAGTGTCTGTGTTATTTTCGGATCAGGTGTCACGCGCGCTGCTCGGAGTCCATGTCAGCCGGCGACTTATCGGCTGCCGGCTCGTCTTGTCCACCTGCCTGCCTGCCTCCCCGGCTGCCCGCCAGACAGCTCCAACCCGCCCGAGGCCGCGCGCCCCCCGCTGCAGGTGAACGGGTGAACGGACGGGCCGAGCCAAGTTAAAACTGGAGCGCGATGAATAAATAGTGGAGGGACGGACGCGGCGCGGCGGCGATGTTTGTCCGTCGGACGCCGCCCGCTCGTCGCGGGCCGCGCTGCCGTCGCCTTCCCTCATCCATACTGTATAACGACGGGATGAACTCAGCGCACTCTCCGCTCCACCGCGCTGCACGGACACACTCCCGCCTGCTCGCCGTGTCGCTTCCGAACTTCCGCTTTCCACCCTCCGAATTAGGGGTTTCCGGAGGAGGCGAGACCGGAAGTGGTGACGAGATGATACGGGTCGTCATTCGGTCAAAAACGACCAACTGCAGGAGGGTCGCCGCCGTGGGGGAATCCTTTAAAGAGCCCGAAATCTGCGGAAATCTGCGTACTGCAAGTTTCAGTCCTGCACGCCATCTTCCCTACTTCCGGGTTCAAACTTTGCCGGAATACACTATTTATTTATTGTTTTCCCCCCGCGTGTGGAACAAGGCGCGGGGCACACCTTTCGGCTCCGAGTGTAACGTCCAGCCGGCCCGGGGGGCTCCGGTGTCTCATGCCTCCCCCAGGGACACTCGGTGTGGCCTCAGGCTGCCGCCCCCGCCGCCCTGTCAGCGGCCGCCGGCGCCTAATGGATCGGGCCCAAAGGGGATAAGGATAGGGACACATCATCGCCTTGTCAGGGGGCGTGGCGGGGAGGAGGGGGAGGGGGGGGGGCGTGCGTCTGAGAAGGAAGTGTCGTTATCTCCAGGCGCCATGGGCCCGGCCATGGGCTCCGGCCGTCTGGCCGCGGGGGTGGCCGTCGTCGCTGCCTCCGGCCTCCTCTGGCCTCCTCCGACCCGCGCGAAGCACCTGCCACCATCGACCACGCCCCTCTGGTGCCAGTTTTATCCGCCGTGACCACACACACACACACACACACTCGCGCGGCCCGCATGGGGCTGCGTGTGACATTGTGCAAGGCCCCCCCCCGCAGCGCCATACGCAGGGACCCCCCGCAGCGCTCGCAGCGGAGCTGTCCGGTCTGCTTGTGTGAACGGCAGCGGCACACACACACACACACACACTCACACACATGCCGCTGGCAGCCCTTCCACGGGGCGGGCCGCGGCCACCAGTTTGCATCCGCAGCCAGCACTTTCGCCCCTCCCCACTCCCCGCTCCCCCCACGTCCTCGACCTTGCCATGGCCGCCCGCGCGGGTCCCCTTCTTGGTAGCCACCGCCTGCTGTATCAATTCAATTGGCTCGAGGAATGGATTATTTCCGAGGGAGCCTCCATCGTCATCGTCACCGTCCCAGCCGGGCTGCGCGGGGCGCGGGCCGGGCGGGGGGGGGGGGGGGGGGAATAAATCACGACTTCATGGAAAAGTATTCCGGGAGATGACCGCTCTCCTCCCGCTCCCTGCGGGGAAGTGTTGCGGCGCCAGGAGCTGCACCGAGCGGGGCGACCACGCGACCCGCCCGGCGGGCAGGCAGCCCACGCCGCGGCAGCGTCGGAGAGGTGGCCTACCCAACAGGGGTGCGAGGGCGTGGCGGGGAGATGGAGTGAAAACACGGCGTCACATTCTTTAGAATACCATTTCTTTATTGTTAATCCTCGTTTTTGTTAGCATTTCCAGTGGTGCGTTTTGAGCAATGAGAGACGAGTACCACCCAGAGGAATGGAGGATTCTTGATTTCACTGATTCACTTGGTTTTGCCAAGTAAAATTTACTCGACATGAGTAAAATTTACTTAATTTAAGGAAAAATTTTGTTGATTTATGTGAAAATTACTTGCGATGTATATGCAATTCGAGACTAAAATCGAGAGTCCATTTTTTCTGGGTGGCGGTTAGGGTTTCCGTCCTCGCCAACGCCGAGGGCACGCGGATGTCGCTGCCGTCGTGTTTATTGCCTGCGACCGAGCGCCGACTGGAGTCGGCTTTCGCGCGGCCTCTTTGGGACCGGCGCCGCGACACTTTGTAATGCGAGGGAGGCGCGCTGCGAAGAGAGAGGACGGCCGATCACTGGCCAGGCTGCAGAGAAGCGAACCGCGTCAAACTTAATCCTAGCATTTAAGTATCACCCTGTAAAGATTACTATTTATACTCATTACGCCGTTCGCTTCAGCTACTGGACAAAGGTAGTTTTCACATCAGTTAGGTATTACCCGAACTTCCATTTATCTAAATCTGTTCAATTATTGAAAATATTTTCTGTGGGTAAGTCATTATTAACATAATCATAAATGAGGTATAGTTTCGTGTTTCGGGCAAAAGTGCTTTGCAATCATTGAGGAAGTTCAGAAAAGAAAAAAAAAGAAACAGTAGAATCTAGAAACGTCCCACAGACAAGACAGCGATTTTAGGTTTTTGTTTCATTTATTTAGCTCAAAATATCTCATTGGCAAGCCTACGTCAACGTGGCTATCACAAGGTTTATTATGTTTACACTGACGCCACGTGTGCCGCGCACAACGCACCTGTCATGTGTGTACATATGAACACATGTACACGTATGTAAATTGGCAGGTACACGTGTACGCGCCATGTGTACCTACGCAGCTCGCTCCCCGCTGCCTTGCTGTTTATTGTGCGTTATGCCTGACACTTCATGTACCAGTGCACGGAAGCAACCCATCGAAAGCTAAGTCCCGCGTCGGAAATCACATATCATAAGCTTTTGGTATCCACAGACTGGCGCACTTATTTTTTTTTTCATTTCGATAACGACATATTATGTGACATGTGTGTGTGTTACAAAGTATCGGGTAAATGTGGCGAGTCATATCTTATAATAGCGTAGCCGGGATACATCTAAAATACGCATTTTTGGCACAAAAAGATTATGTGGCTTTATCACAGTTGGTTTCACACCTCGCCTCACCTTAATCAATTCCTCATCATCCCCTGAATGACGTCACATTGGCACTTTGAAGAACATTTCTTCGAAAGTAAGAGTTACTGCTGCAGAGCTTTTAAAACGATTTACGGCAATTACACGGCATGTAAATGTTCTAGAATACGTTGAGAATAGACACTTAGAACAGTTTTAGTTACTTTAAAGTATTGCACTATCGACCAATCTCGATATGATTTGATTGATATGGGCAAGCCGAATGTAAGAGTTTTTTTTTTGATATGTCTTGTTGAATCTCGTTAAAGCGTTTTTCCAGATGGATAAGATCGCAGTAACCTTCTCACCACCACTATCACAAATGACGGGAACAAATAATGAATACAGTACAAAACTCCTCTACACACGTAGGGGCAGACATTCCGAGAGCCACATCTAGAAACACATACAAACGCACAGGTTCTCTCTCTCTCTCTCTCTCTCTCTCTCTCTCTCTCTCTCTCTGTCTTACACACACACACACACTCACACTGTTACAAACAGTCCCAAAGGGTCGCATGCATCTCCGCGGTGCCTGAAACCCGTTTCATGAGGCGGAGGTACCCTCCGGTACCCTCCCAGCGGCCCTCATACCGCCACCTCCTCAGTGAAGTGGTTCTTGTCGTCTAGGTCGAGTACGAGTGGCGCCGAGAGGACGCCGTTGGGACTCGAGTCCTGCGAGGAGGACGGGCAGGAGGCGCTCCTGACGCTGTGCCGGCCCAGGACGCAGGCGGCGCACGCCCCCGCGGCCCCCGCGGCCCCCGCGGCCACCGTCCTCGCGGGGGGCTGGGGCGCGGGGCTGCACAGCACGCGGACGGGGCCCGGGGCGTCGTCGAAGGACCGGCTCCTCGCGTGCGCCGCCTGTTTGTGCCGGTGGTGGTGCTTGCGGTGGTGGTGGTGATGGTGATGGTGGTGGTGGTGGTGCGGCCGGTGTCGGGGCGGCTCCCCGTTGCAGTGGCCTCCCGGACTGACGGCGCCGGTGGCGGCCGTCGACGAGGCCGTGGCCGCCGCGGCCGAGGTCGCCGCACGTTGGAAGCTGCGCTGGACGGCGCGCAGCTCCTTGAGCGTGAGCGGCGGCGCGGGCCGTCGGCTGTCGTCGTCGTCCTCGGCCGCCGGAGTACCGCCGCCCTGGCCGTTGAGGCCCTCGTTCTCGTCCTCGTCGTACTCATCCTCCTCCTCGTCGTCGTCTTCGTCGTCCTCGTCGTCCTCAGACGAGCCGAGCCCCCGCTCCGGCGAGGTGGCCACGTCCACGCGGCCGGCCACGGAGCCCGGGCCTGGCGTCGACACCGAGGACAGCCCGGGCGACAGCCCGGAGGACGTCCCCGGGGAGGTCGCGCCCCCCGTCGTCCTGTTCGAAGTCCTCGAAGAGGCCCCCGTGGCGGTGGCCTCGGCCGGGGCGGCGGGGTTGAAAGGCGGGGCCGGCGGCGCGGCCGGGGCCTTCGCCAGGGCGGCTCTGACCTGGGTGGCCTTGCTCTCGGCCTTGGCCGCGTCCTCCTCGGCCTCCTTGAGGGGGCGCTGGCCGGGGCCCGCGCACTCCAGCATGGCGCCGATGCGGGCCGCCAGGATGCGGTCGCCGCGGCACACGCTGCGGTCCCGGAGTGCGTCGAGCGCCGACTTGAGGCGGGAGAACTCCTCCTGCAACAGGGAGGAGAGGAGGTGAGGCCGACCGTGCCGGGCGGCAGACGCTCCCACCGCACCGCGCACCTGCACGCCGACGTCGTTTTGCTTGGCCGTGCAGTTGGAGGAGGCGGGCGTGGGCTGCGTCGCGTAGTGCGAGTTGGTGGAGCGCAGGAACTTGGCCGTGGGCGGCTTGGGCACGATGGACGGCGCCTCCTCCAGGCGCCCGCGGTCCCGGAACACGAGATAGGCCTGCAACAGCGGGGGGCGGACATGAGATGAGGAGAGCGCTCTGCATGGGAGCGGCGAGGCGGGCATGGCAGACAAACAATATTCAGACAAAATTCGGACGTCCTTTTTGCTTCGGGGGGGGGGGGGGGGGGGCGGCCTGTGTGCGCGGCGCAGCGGACCAGTTTGTCTGCGATAGGTGGGATTACCTCGGCGCTCCCCCCCCCCTCCCCTCCCCGCCGGCCGCCCCGCCCCCGCGGCTGTCGGCAACAGGTGGGAATATAAACCCGGTCAGTATCCGCAGCGCGCCGTCGTGAGCATGAGCACTGTGCCAGCACAGCAGCGGCAGCGGCAGCAGCAGCCCCTGAGAACGGCCCCGCGCCTCCGGGCTCAGCGCTCCGGGCCTCCGGCCTCCTCCGGCCTCCCCCGGCCTCCCCCGACCTCCCCTGGCCTCCCCCGGCCTCCCCCGGCCTCCCCCGGCCTCCCCCGGCCTCCCCCGGCCTCCCCCGGCCTCCCCCGGCCTCCCCCGGCCTCCCCCGGCCTCCCCCGGCCTCCACGAGGATGCATATCGCCGACGTGAGCCACACGTTTTATCGATCGTGCGCGTTCCGAGAGCAATAAAACGGCGGCGGCATTAGGCGAGGCCGGCGGGGCCGGCGGGGCGGCGGGGCGGCGGCCGGAGGAAACAATTTTCGGAACGGGCAATATCCAGGGGGCTGTGAGCGCGGGCCGGCCGCCCCCGGCCGCCCCCGGCCGCCCCCGGCCGCCCCCGCCGGACAGGCGGAACAGACGTAGTCGTCGGGACGAAATCGCGGAAAGGCAGTATAAAGAGGCGGGCCGGCGATTTTCCGGCGATCGAAAAGAGCGGCGGCTGTCTGCGCTGCACGGCGCTGCGCTCCGCGGGGGGTCGGCGGGGGGTCCGCGGGGCGCAACACAACAGCGCACCGGAACGATCGTCGTCGTCATGAGATTTATGACAACGTTTCGACGTAAAATAATACGCCAGATAAGTACTGGCCGCAAGGCAAGGGACCTTATAAAAAAAATAAAAAAATAATACGTCGAGCTTTCTTGCCGCCCCCTCTTATTTTTTTTGTTTTTCTTTGCCTTGTTTGATGGGGCAGGAATCGTTTTACGACTGCAAGCCTCGCAGAAAAGGAATCAAGTCATCGTGACGGGTGCCCGCCTCGCCGTCCCCGCCTCGTGCTGATCCGACGGCGGCCTCAGCAGGCCTCGGCGCGGCGGCGATGTCGCATCTTTTTTTCCCGATTTCCCCCCCCCCCCCCAGTTTTTCTCTCAAGGTCTGAGCGAAGGGGGAAATTTGTTTGACAAGAAAATGACTGTGATTATTTCCTGCTGGCCGCGCGGCACCGCAGGGCACCGCAGGGCCCCGCACGCCTACGCCCACGCTTGTCAAAGGCAACGCAGCTCGTGCGGACGGCGTGTGGCTTATGGAGGGTCCGGCTGTGAGCAGCCACGGGGCGGCTGCGGCGGCGGCGGCCCACCCATGGCTGCCCATGGCACAGCCGCAGTCACCTCCCAGCGCGCCCCGCCAAATTCATGACCGCAGTATCGAGTTAATTAGATTCCGCCGTCTGAAACTTTGTCCGGCCGGCCCCCGGGCCCGGCCTCTTGCGAGGTGGAATAGAATTAGCGAGCCGAACAGAAGACGGCGAAAACGCCCGGGGCAACGGCGGCGGCGGCGGCAGGCCGCCGGGGGTCCGCGGGGGCCGCGCTGCCGCGGTCTCTTATTTCCCTGCCTCCTGTCAGTAGTGCCGAGGCGACGAGCCTGCTGCGGGAGAGGAGAGGCGCGGCGCAGAGATCGGCGCACGACCCGCCGCCCGCCGCCGCTGCACGGGGGCGATAAAGGGTAAAGGGGCCTCTCTGTTTACAGCGGCTCTGCTGGCCGCATGTCTTGCCGCGCGGTCCCACGGCCACTCCACCACCGCCGCCCCGCTCGTGCCCGTTCCGGGGGGCGAAGCGAGCGGCACACGGTCAGCCGCGGCCGGCCCGCGCCGCCCTCGGCTCCGCTCGGTTTCGGGACGAATTATAACAGCCCTCCAGGCGCCACGGGGCTCGGCAGTTGCAGCGGCCATCAAAGGCAGCGACGCCATTAGGCCTGTCGAAAGTAATCGCGGCTTTTTACACCCGCAGGAAGGGGGGGGGGGGGAGCGCGAGACACGGACGGCGTGGGAGTGGCAGCGGCACGGAGGGCGCCGCCCAATCGCGTCGCAGAGAGAAAGGTTTGCCGGACGCAGCTGGCCGAGGCGGGGAGGCGGCGGTGGCCGCGGGCTCGTTTTGCTTGATTTCGGTTCCGCAGGGATGGGCGGGGCGGCGGACGAAGATGGATGGCGGGGAGCCCTGGCCTCGGCCTCGGCCTCCGCGGCCTCAACGCCTCCCCCCCCGCCGCACACGGGCGACGCCGCGCTCCAGGACTCCGGCGTGAGGTCCCCGCGGGCGGCCACGACCAGGCGGCGGCCGGCTCCTCTTGGCCGCGTTGCGGAGCGATATACGTGAACATAGCCGATACCGTCTAACGAGATCCAACGCGTTCTAGAGGAGGGGTTTTCGTCTCGAGACGTTCCCTCGCGGTGAGTGTTTCCTCTGCACGGGCCGAGTGAATCTTTGTAAGGGGTATCATGAAAGTATAATGATACTTTTGACTGAGCCGCGGCAGTCGACCGCCCCTTTGTCTAGGACCCGCACCACCACACTTACTTACGTATCTTACGATTTGATTTATTCCACCAAATAATATTGATTGCATAACGTGCATAATGTTTAACAGAGATGCACAGAGGCGGACTCACCTTGCTGCCGAAGATGAGCCCCAGCAGGAGGGTGATGGTGAGCTGCGTGTGGCAGAAGAAGATGACGAAGAGCAGGTCCGGGTTAGCCGGCGACTGCAGGAACAGCCTGCGACACACGGGGAGCCTCAGTCTCTCTCTCTCTCTCTCTCTCTCTCTCTCTCCTCACCCCTATAATGCGTTTGCTACCCGCCGTTGCGGCGAATGGCACCTGGCCGTTCAAAGCCACCCGACCACAGCGGCCCCCCCCCCCCTGGGGAGCCGTCCCCTCATGCTCGGGGAGCGCCAGAGAGAGAGCGGCGCGGTGCGGGGCGACTCACATGGAAACGTTGAGGAAGACGGAGAGCAGGAACTCGTTGTAGATGGCCATGGAGATGAACTTGCTCTCGTTGAACTCGGAGGGCGCCTTCCGCACCACGATGCACAGGCGCACCCCCCAGATGAGCAGCAGCACCTCCACTGCGGGCCCAGCAGAGGCGAGCTCAGATCTTACACGCCGTGAAGGTGGTGGGGGGGACCTCTCGTTACGGTAACGACAGCGACGATTTCGGAGGGGATGTGCGCGGGTGGATGAAGAAGCGAGGGTTGCGTTCGCGGCAGGGGAGTGTGGTGTGGTGAGGCGGCGGTGGCGGCGGGGGCGGCGGGGGCGGCAGAGGCGGCGGGGGCGGCGGGGGCGGCGGCGGGCGGCGGCGGGCGGCGGCGGGCGGCGGCGGGCGTCGGAGCTAACAAGTCCCGCCTGACGCGGTGCGCCGTGCGCCGTGCCCGCTCCCGGCGGCGGGTGATTACAGCGGAGAGCTGCTCCGCACTCCCCCTCCTCTCCCCTCCCCTCCCCCTCCCCCCTCCCCCCTCCCTCTCCCCTCCTCCCCTGCTGTCCGCCACTAGGTCCGGGGGAGGTCCGGGCTTCGTAATCCGGGGACGTGTTCAGTAATGCAGCAACAGCAGCAGCAGCAGCGGCGGCAACCGTGCGGTCGTAGCACACGGCACTACACGGAGCCGGACCGTACGCCCCCGTGTGTGTGTGTGTGTGTGTGTGTGTGTGTGTGTGTGTGCGGAGAAAACCGACCCGGACGCACGAGCACACAGGCCGCCTGGGGAGGCCGCCTCCTTTGGGCCCCGCCCCACCTCCGGCCCGCGGCGCGTGTAACCTATTGCTGATGGGGAAGCCTGCTCCTCCACACACCGCGACAGAGGGAGGGGCGGGGAGGGGCTGCCCTCCCCCTGTCCGGTGGCTCGGCGCCCCGCGGCCCCTCGCGGCACCCTCGGCCTGCCCGCAGGTCCCACAGGAAGGCGGCGCAGTGTCACACGATCATCACAGGTGACCCCCCCCCCCCCCCGGGGGGCCTCCCCTCACCTGTGTCGTGTGGCCTGTGTCGCGGAATTGCTAATTAGACCGTAGCATTACGCCTCCAGAGCACAGCGAAATCTGGGCTGTGAACGTTTTGCACCTTCTCGCCTCTGTGAAACGCCCATGCCGATCTCTCTCTCCCCTCTGTCTCTCTCTCTCTGTCTCTCTCTCTCTCTCTCACACACACACTCCCCACCCATCAGATCTGCCTGTCTTGCCCCGCCGCCCGCTCTGACGAACAAGTTTACCAACACAGGGAGTAAGCAGACCATCCACTCTGACGACAGAAAATGCAAAAATTTTAAGTTTGATCAAAAAAATGACAAGAAAAAGATTCTTTAGCCAGAAGATGCACGGGAAAATGTAAAAACGACAGACACACGCAGGGTGCACGCTCGCGCACACACACACACGCTAGTTGTTTCCCTTCCCCGAACAGGCCCGTTCGCAGAACAACGCAACCGCCGGCCACAGCTACCGCTGCTGCCACGCCCCCCTCCCCCCCCTCCCCCCCCCCCTCCTCCTCCTCGCCGGCCCGCTGTTCGCCATGACTTTGTATTGCGCGATAACGGGGGATATTAACTTATAAATCAACACTTTTTGCGCCCATTATGTTCCGACGGAAGGCATGTATGGAGTTGTAAATCAGACGCTCGCGCCCTCGTAGCGCCCCGCCGGCGGCCCGGTGGGGTCCGGCTTGTGGGCGCGGCGTGTGCGCGCGCGCGCGCGTGTGTGTGTGTGTGTGTGTTCGTATGGCTGTGTTTGTAGCGAGCGCGCGGGCGACTTTTGGCGGAGGGAGGAGGGCGAAAGGGGTGTAAGGGAACACGTCCGTTTGCCATTACAAACTGCGGACGGAGGGAGAAAAAAAAAGTTGTTCGCGTGCCCTCCGCGGTACCGAAAAAAAAAAGAAACAGAAAGAAATATAGTGTTATGGAAGCGAGAGAAAGCCGAGAGACAGATATATACACACCTAAAGTATAAATCACTTGAAGGACGTAGACAGATAGGGCGGCGGGGCCACCAGTAACAGACGAGGACGTCACGAAAGCATATCGCCCGTCTCTCTCTCTCTCTCTCTCTCTCTTCTCTCTCTCTCTCTCTCTCTCTCTCTCTCTCTCGCAGCCAGGCCGGCCGGACCCTTACGCCGGCCTCAGCTCCGTCGAACACGTCTCGGCCTCCGGGCGGCGGCTGTCTTTACACGGTGCGCGAGGCGAGGACCTTTGCTGAGCGGTGCTGCTGAGCGGTGCTGCTGAGCGGTGCTGCTGAGCGGTGCTGAGCGGTGCTGAGCCCGCGGCCGGGACGCCTCCAATTACTACGGCAAGCAGCCAAGCAGCAGCCGCAGTCGTGTTTCCACACGCCGCGCCGGAGCGCGCCCCGCGGACACGGTATTAATTCTCTACAAATTAATGCCCTAAATTCAGGGCGGCCGCCGCCGCCACCACGCCGCGTGCTGCTGTGTGTGTCCCGTACACACACACACACGCGCACACACACTCACACAGGTACACACACACATGAATGGCTGGGTGGATGCCGCCGGCGGAGACACGTGTGGCGACAGGGTCAAGGTGTGCCTCTCTCACGTGATGCGGAAGCCGCGGAAGAGCGAAAGTCAAGTCCGTGACTCAATGTGTGATTTATTTGTGATTTCGTGACACCCCAAAAAAACAGCCGGATTTGCTGTTTTTTTTTGTTCTTGAGCTGTATTTTTTTTAAACACACCTTCTTCTTTCCCTGCGTATTTTTCTATTTAAAACTATTTAATTATTGACACTCCGCTGCCCCCGGTTTTTCTAATTTTTCTTTTAAAAAATTTTCGTAATATTTTTTTGTCTTGTAATTCCCCCCCCCCTCTCCTATGCCGTGGGTACTCACGCATGGTGAAGCAGTGGTCCCACCAGTCGGTGCGGCACAGGAAGGCCTTGAGGTCGTCGGCCGTCCTGCCCACGATGACGGGCGGCGGGTCCACCAGGGTCCGCACGGCCAGCAGCACCCCGAACGCGCCCAGGATGACGCCCACCCGCTTCACCAGGTCCAGGTCCGTGATCTTGACGGCCTTGGCGGAGCGCACGCGGAAGATGACGGATATCCTGTGCAGAGAGAGACAGAGAGAGAGTGTGTGTGTGTGAGAGAGAAAGAGAGGGTGGGGGGGGGGGGGGGGGGGAGAGAGAGAGAGAGAGAGATGGAGAGTTTTAGCTATCATCAGAAAAGGGAAATAAAAGTACGTGGAGAGGGGAGAGATCCACGGCAAGCGCCCGCGGACCAGAGGATAGGCAGTACGGCAGACACGCCCGCTGTGCGGGACTGCCTGCCTGCCTGCCCGCCTGCCTGCCCGCCTGCCCGCCCTCCCGCCCGCCCGCCCGCCCGCCTCGTCTCTCCTCTCTCCTCCGTTTCGTCTGATTGCGGCGCCCGGACGCCGCGGGTCCGGCCGGATTCGCAGCGCCCGCAGTGAACGTGCATTCCCGCCTCCGCGCCGCGGAGACGCAGCCGCCGAGGAGTCGGGCCCCGGGGGCCCCCGGGGGGGACGTCCTGCTCATTATGTGCGGGGGGACCAGCAGGACACCGCGGCCGGGGCGACTCCCGCGGAATAAAATGAATGTCTGAATATATTATGTCATTATTTACTCGGAACGGCCGCAAGGGTCGTCGGTAGGGCGGCGAGCGGGCTGCGGGGCTCTGCGTGCCGGCGGGGCCCCCGTCGGGGCCCCCCGCGGGGCCCCCGGCGGGGCTGCGGTGCGGACCGAGCGGTATAATTGCAAGTTCGGCCCCGGACTCTGACACTCGGCCGCCTCGGCCCCCCGGATTACAACGGCGGCCCCCGGCCCGCCGCCGTCGCGGTGCTGACATTGGGGCGGCCGGCCTGTCCGGGACGACACAACAGGCGCGCGGCCCTCTTCGCCGCCCCCCCCCCAAGTCCTCCGTCGTCCTCCGTCGTCCTCGACGTCCTCATAGGCCCCTCCCCCCTCCTAGATAATAATGAATGAAATGAAAAATCTGAATAGAAAACTTAGGGGGGAAAGTGCAGTTATTTGTGCTGCGAAAAGATATTTCCGACGGTGTATAGCGGGCGTTGGCGTCACTGCGGGACCCTCAGCGGTGCCTGCGTGGAGGACGTGAGTGCCGGTACCTTGCAATCACGGACCTCCCCTCAACACTCCCCTCCGCCTCCCCTCCGCCTCCATTGGCGGAAGGAGAGGTGGGGCGGGGGAGGAACCGGCCTCCCCTGAGCGCACTCTGTCGGTAAAGGAAGCGCAAAGGCACCTGCTGCGAACATGTGTCCCAGGCCACGACCCCCCTCCCCCTAACTGGCCAACACACGCACCCACACACACACACACACGGGCCTCAGACCACGCCTTTCCGCCTGCTGCGCCCGAATCCCTTCTCTGCTAATAGTGACCGGTCCCACCCCATTATTGGAAGACCATCCCATCTCTCGCTCTCTCCCTCTATCCTTGCCCCATCCCTCTTGCCGTCTCTCTCACTCTCTCTGTCGCGTAACCAACCCAACCAACCGGAACACTCTGTAATCTCTCGACGGTTGGCCAAGTTGTGTCCACCGCTCACCGACACACTCTCTCTCTCGCTCTTTATCCATTCCTTCAAAAAATTTTAAATGAAGAACAAAAGGCGATAGCACAAAAAATATTTTGTGAACCGGGAAAAATGAAATCAAGAGGCAGCAGCCTCGAAGGCAGCAGCGTAGTATAATGTGGCCGAGCTGGTGCGGTGCGAATAACGTGGAGCAGCCCTACACCCACTCACCTCCAGGTCTTGAGCATGAGTGCGCCGTACGTGAGCGAGAAGCCGATCTCCCTGAGCCACAGCCGCAGCGTGCAGGTGGCGACGTGGGGCTCGAAGTACATGACGATGTTCTGCCGCGGCCGGAACAGAGCGGGGGAGAAAACAAAGTAATGCTCCGTTCCTGAGATCGTGCACATTTAAGAGACTGCGGCGCCACTCACCGTGCAGTAGATGAAGAAGGCCCCCAGCGCGATCACTCGGAGCAGCACTGGGCTCGCCGCCCGCACCACCTGGAATGCAGATTTCATTTCGTGAGTGACGACGTCTTGGCAGCAGCCGCGCGCCGTGCGGCAGCGGCACCCGCGGTCTCCCCGGGGCCTTGAATTAAAACGAATATAAGGAGGGAAAATAAAAATATAACGAGGCAGAAGCGGGCAGCGGGCAGCGGGCAGCGAGCGGGGCGCGCGAGCGGGGAGCTACCCGTCAGGCTATCTCTTGGCACCTCTTCCTCCAATTTCCTTTCTCTGAACGCGCGGGGGACGCGGGAATTTAAACGAGACGCCAGCTGCTCTCTTCTATGCGAGGCGCTCCACGTCTCGCAGGTCTCTTGGCGGCGATAGCACAGCGTCTGCACGCCCCCCCCCCCCGCCCCCGCCCCCTCGGATCCGCATCCCCCCCCCTCCGGATCCGCATCCCAACAGCCCTTTCGCTCCGAATGAGCGCTAGCGTCCTTTCGAGGGCTGAGCCAGAAACTTTGTGACGGCCCTTCAACCTTCCATAATGAAGGGAACAAAAAAAAAAAGATTAAAAAAAGATATACAAGGAGCGCGACTTTTCGAGCATTTTTCGCCTCTCCCCCACCCCTCCTCCTCCTTGCGAAATGCACTCTATAGTCGCACGGCGGGAAGTTCTAAAAAAAAAGGGCTTTATGAAAACTTGACTCAAGTTTGAATTGAAGTACGAAGGGCACGCACAAGGTCGACGTGGGGTGACAACCCCCCCGCTCCTCCCCTCAACAACCCCTTCTCCCCCCCCCCCTCGGCTATTTGCGAATGGGTTTGGACAGACAAATAACAGGGGTTGTTGCGGTGTCCAGGTCGGGGAAAGGGGAGGGCGCAGATGGGAGAGAGGAAGGGGGGGGGGGGGGAGCGAGGGAGAGGGGAGACTAATGCAGTGGTCAAGGACAGTTCATCACGACAGGACTCTCTGGCCGTTCGATTCACAGCACAGTGCTGGGCGGGCGGCAGCAGCGGCAGCAACAAAGCCTGCAGCCCACTCTCGGGCCGCTCTGTGACTGGCGGCGCAGCGGGGGGGGGGGGGGGGGGGGGGGGGGGGGGGGGGGGAGGGGGGGGGGAGATGGACCAGCGCCTACAACACGACGAACAAGGACCGACCCGGCAGAGACAGCGGCGGAGCCGCGGCGCTGCATCAATGTCAAACAGAGTGGTTGCGGTCCTGGCAAAGTTTGCAAAGACGATGCAAGAGAGAGAGAGAGAGAGAGAGAGAGAGAGAGAGAGGACGAGAATCAAAGGGCGAGGACGCCGTAAACCTTGGCACGCGCCAGCGCCCACCAGCCTCTCCCGTTTACGCAGTGATCACAGTATTTCCTTATTTACAGCTCGTCCGGTACTATCGGGTCTGGTCGGGGATGGGCTGGCCGGATGGGCGGCATCTCTCCCCCGGAATGCTTTTCGAGGGCCCTACAATAGAAAGAGAGAGAACAGAGCGGGAGTCCGGCAAACTATGCACCGGTGGGATGGCTGAGGTTCCTTCTGTGTGAGCATCACGGCTCCGCACACACACACACACACGCACACACACACGCACAAACACACTCCCACTCTTTGTACCTATACAGATCGAGATCTCGGCGGAATCTCATTACGGGCATCAGTGCGTGTCGCAAGCCTCGGTTCTGCGGGGGGTCCAGCACAGGCGGCGGGCAGGCAGTGCGGCACGGCGGCCCCTCTTTGTGCGCGGCCCCGCGGCCTCCCCCCGGGCCCCCGTGGACCCCGGGACCTCGGGGGCACATCTGCGAAACCGGCCGCCCGGCCCCGCACCACCGCACCGCGGCACAGCACACACAGGGACGGCTCACAGTCGACCGGGCATCGCATCGCGCAGTCCCGGCTAACAGGTCCACGGCCGCCGCCCCCGACCGCCCCCGACCGCCCCCGGGCCGCGGCAAGGTTGTGCTCACCTCCAAGGTCACGATCAAGCTCACTGTCATTTTGAAAATTTAGCAAAGGGTGGAAACATGTTATCTTTTGGCGGTATGCGTCGCCTTCGTAGAGAGAGAGAGAGAGAGAGAGAGAGAGAGAGAGAGAGAGAGATAGCGAGAGGGACAGAGAGAGAGAGAGAGGGAGAGGGGGGGGGAGAGTGAAAGAGAGGGCAGATAGAGTAGCCTGAGGGAGGAACCAACTAACTATGCATCAACTGGGACTCGTACGCGGCGGGGTGAAACATAGGCGAGCCCCCCCCCTCTTCCCCTCCGGCGCCCTCGTCTCCCACCCCTCCCCCTCCACCCCGCGGCAGTTCGACACGCGCCTTGAGGAAGGGGAGCGCCCGGCCTACCTTTCAATTTGCATTTGAATCAAATACATTCCCAGGCGTGCACTGCGTCGACAGAAGGACAGGTCCCCTCCCGGCGGGGCCCGGCGGGGCCCGGCGCCAGGCAGCCCGGGGCTCTGCCGGCACCCGCCGGCTCTGCTTGGCATGGCTGGCGCCGTCGACGAGGAATTTAGAACGTCCCTGCCAATTAAGAAAGATTCCCCTCTCCCCTTCTCTCCCTCGTTCCTCCGCCCGCCAGCACGCCCCCCACCCCTCCCTCCCTCCCCCGCGAACCTCGAGCGAACGTCGAGATCGGCACAGGGAGGTGCGCGCGCCTTGTGTGTAGCTATGCGCGTTTTACGTCGCGGACCCTCGCCGCCGAGGTACACGAGTGAAGACGGAAATGAATCGAGGACTCGAACGTCAGAACGAACGAGAGTAATTACGCGAGGGGAAAACCCCTCGGTTTAAAAGCAAATGCACGCGAGGAAATTATATTGCAACGCGTGTATTATGGGTGCAGTATGCATAAACATTTTTTTGGACCTAAAAAGTAATCGGTCGAGTTTTATGAGCATATTGAGTTGTCTTGTTTCCGGAACGAGCACCCCCCTCTCTCCCTCCCCACACCAACTTGCCTGCTCACACGGGGCCGTCCCCGCAGGGGCCCTCTGCTACTGATAACGCTCTCATTACAGCCGTCGATATTGCGCCGCTTATCAGAGGCTGTGCGGAGGGAGGTCCGGCACTGCCCCCCCCCCCCACCCTCTCCCTCCTCTGCCTCGGTGCCGCTGTGTGAAATGGGTTCGGTAATTCGTGTGGAATGATGGGATGAGGAGCTCAAAGAGAAAGAAAGGAAAAGGATGTATAGGAGCCGTTTATTTTTGTAGTGCGCTCCCGCAGCGCCGCCCGCTCGGCCAGCTCTCGGCTGAATCCTCCTCCTCCTCCTCCTCCTCCTCCTCCTCCTCCCCCCCCTCCTCTCTCTCTCTCTCTCTCTCTCTCTCTCTCTCTCTCTCTTCTCCCTCGCCTCCCCTCTTTCCCTCTCTGTTGCACCAACTAACCAACACCTCTGCGCACCGCCAATTTTCGTAATGTGATGTTCGGAGTGAGGCGTCTGGCGAGCGTTGGCGCACTAATTTTTTTGATGGCCGCGGCGGCAGCGGTGGCAGTGGCCTCCCCGCACCGTCCTTATACGGGGAATAAAGGACGCGTGAAAAGGAGGGGGGGGGGGCTGGGGGCGCGAAGGACACAACATGAAATAAAGAAAAGGAGGGGAGGGATTTGTGCCAGCGGCGAAATACGGGCGCGCGGGCCGCTGCCTCCGTGTGGTACCACCGGCGTATTGTTTGCGGCCAGGATTGTGTGAGATCGCTGAGGATGTTAGGATTGTTTGTGCTCCCCCCCCCCCCCCCGCACCCGGAGAGCCCCGGAGGGACCGGCCGCCGCCTGTGTCCCACCCATGTCGGGTGATGATTTCAAAGGGAAGCCTTGCGGGACAAAATTCCCCCGGCGTCTTCAGAGAGCGGTGATACTTGCGCCGCACCCCCGGGGGCTTCCACACCGGGCTACCGGCTCAGCGGGAGAGGGAGGGGGGGCTCCGCCCCCTCAGGACAGGGAACAGGCAAGACAATACGGCGCGGCAGTATAATTATTTGACTGGTCCGCAATATTTTTCTTTGCTGTCCCGGAGTGGCTGTTTGAGAGCCCACCGGGTGCCGGCGGGCAGCGCCGGCCACCGTCAAGCGCAGGAGGGTTGTTAGTCCAGCCTCCGCCCCCCCCAGCCGCCCCACGGCAGCCGCTACCGCCGCCGCCACCGTCACCTGCGCACAAAACTGACGAAAGGAACAACAAAAAGCTATGAAACTATGAAAAAAGAAAAGCTTTTTGATTTGAGACTGGAATTTATTGATTAAAATAAAGTTTTGGTTTGAATTAATTATATTGCTTTGAATCAAGTAAAATATTTTGTAAATCTTGGCTGCTTTAAGGCTAGAGAAATATATTTTCAAGCGTTCCGAAACTACGTTTTTCTGGGTGGGTTTGCGGAAGGTTTTCGTGGCAGTGCAGTGGCTGTTATCGCGGTGTTGCCATTTTCCCGCGCGCTGTGCTGGAAGCCAGAAGCCGTGCGGAGCGGTGCTGAGCGGTGCTGAGCGCGGCTGACAGCCGCGGCTGACCGCGTCGCCGATACGCTGCCCCTGTAAATCATCCCCCTTTGGTGGCGGAATTCAGCCATTCACGGCAGTTATTCGCAAACTGGACGATGCGCGAGTGGCCGTTGGGGCACAAGGGAGGGAGGGGGGCGTGAAGCACGGCCAGTGTGATACTTGTTGTTGGCTCCGCCGGGGGCGCCAGCAAGATGGATGTGGAGCACACAGCAACTAGCAACGGGGGGTGGGGAGGAAGGGGGTGAGAAAGAGAGGAATGCCGGAAGAACAAACGGCGGCGGACTCGGGCAATATAACGGTTTGAGGGATCGGGTGACTCTCACACCGCGATGGCGACGTGACAGCAAAACCGTGGGACCCATCAAGAGAAATTACACACACACACACACACACAGACAGACAGAAAGGAGGTAGTGCTTTGCGGGATTGCCTATCCGTAGAGTGTGCGAGGTATTTTTGTTATTATTATATTATATGTGTGTGTGTGTGTGTGTGTGTGTAAGTATCGGTCGCTTCATTGAGCCATCCCCCGCTGGGCGTGGCCGTGCGGGTATCGTGCCGCTCGTTTGCATACGTAATGCATATTAATGGGGTTCTGAATGGGGTGCGACCTGCACGCGGGGCGGCGGCGGCGGCGGCGGCCACGGCGGGGCGAGAGAGCCGGAGAGCGTTCATTTCCGGTCACGGCCGTCTCGAGCCGTATCGCGCGGGGCCGAGCCGTGTCGGGCCGGGCCGCCTCGGGCCTCCTCGGGCCGCCCGCCTCGGCTACCGGAAGCGACGGCCCTAGGCGCGGCAAAACAGAAGTGCATGGTGGCTGGCAATGAGGCATCGCTTGCTGCTGGAGACCTCCCACCTGGCCGCGTGCCCTGCTGCGCGCGTGTCCGGCGCGTGTCCGGCGCGTGTCCGGCGCGTGGCGGAGAGCCGTCCGCTCCCAGCAGGATTAAAGCCCTCCCTGAATGTGGGATTTGAACCGACGGGCGGCGGCGGCGGCGGCGCGCGCGGAGCGCGGGCCCTTCCCAAAATAGAAGCGCAAAGCCGGCCGGCAAAAGGGGGCGGCGTCGGCGGCGTGCGCGGGGCGGTGGGCGAAAAAGAAAAACAAGATCGGCGCGGGGCGGCGCGGGATTCGAACCACTGACCTTGACGTGGCCGTACTTCCAGGTGAACACGACGACGGCGGGCAGGCAGAGGATGATGACGCACACGATGACGAGCAGCGCGGTGCGCATGGCCCAGTTGAGGGAGACGACGCAGGGCCGGCTGTCCTCGCACACCTCGCAGCCCTCGGCGCACTGCAGGCACTCGAAGGCGCCCGCGTTGCGGTACGTCGACTCGCTCCCCTGCCGGACACAAGCACAGAACGGAACGCGTCTCAGCACAACAAACTTTTCGGAGCAAATGTGCATTTTCGCGCGTAGTGATGCACAATTTTATACGTACATTATGTATGCGTGATTTTGCACAAATTTGTACATTTGTATTTAGTGTGTTCCTAACACTACATGAAGTACATTGAGTGTGTTGGTAACCTCTTTGCGCTGTACTCTGTAATTTAATGGTTCCCGCGATAAGATAATTCCCCGCTGTCGCCCTCCCATCCCCTCTCGCGTCCCGCGTCTTGCATATTCTAACCCCTCCCCGCGTGCTTTATCACTTATGAGCGCGAAACGAGGCAATTTCACCTGTGAGGAATAGGCGGGCACCGGGGCGGGATTATATATTACGTCGACATCCCGCCGCTGATCGGAAAGCAATTTCACTGCCGGCTTCTGGGAGCCGAGGCCGCGCCCGTGCAGCGCCCGTGCCGGGTCTGCGAGCTCGCCATGAGAAATGACGAAATGATGCCCCGCCCCGCTCCGCTCCGCACCGCACCCCGCCGGGTGGCCTCCTCCTACCGCACCACAAGTCGGGGGGGAATCAAAAAAATAGCGGGCTGTAAAAAGAATGGCAGCGGCTCGTACCGGGCGGGCCGGGTGGGCCTGCGCCCTGCGAGGCCCCGGCGAGGCCCCGGGAGATATTGCCACCCCGGCAGGCAGTCGGTGATAGTGTTCTGCTTGCGTTCCCCGGCAGACGACAAGAGAGCGGGCCTCGGCAGCTCCCGTGGAGTGACGCGCGGAGTAAATCCCGGGGACGTTGGTGACGGGGGCCGCCGCGGAGGCGCAGTGGAGGCGGGCGCGGTGCATACAGGTAGCGCAGGGGGGCCGCGGGGGCCGCGCGGGGGCCACAGGGCTCACGCCCGGAGGCGGGCGGTGCGGGGCGGAGAAGACACACAGTGCCTCTGTCGAAAAGAGAGAGAGAGAGAGAGAGAGAGAGAGAGAGAGAGAGAGAGAGAGATTCATGGCTCTGCGACGCGGTGAACGTTTTACTGTGGCGTCTCTCATCACGGCGATGGCCCTGCCGCCCTGCACGCCGAGCGCTGCAGAGGCAACCCGCCCCCCCCGGCCCGGCTCTGCACCAGCATCCACGTACAGTTCAGATAGCAAGCATTCTCAAAACTGCAAATAAAAAAAAACAAAGGCAAAACGACATAGTTTTTATTTTTTTATACGGTCAGGAATGCGGCCGGGCCGCAGCCCTCGCGGGCCCGCCGACCGCTGAGCGGCCTCCGGTGTCAGCGGCGGGGGGCCGTGCTTCATACTATCGGCATCGCTTTTTGCCGATGTCCACGAGAATTAATAGAAGCGGCGGCGGCCGCCGCGGGCCCGGCCGCCACCGCAGCGTTGACGGCCTCGGCGGAATGTGTCCGGTCCGGCCGCCGGATATATCTGTCCCACTGTGCTGACGGCGCGGCACAACTACAGATATATAAATTGCGGGATCAGGTGCCGGTGTCAGCGCCCCCGCCTGCCTGCCCCCCGCCTGCCCCCCGCCGCCGGTCCCTCCCCGGGCGGCCCCGGGAGCCCCACACCACACCCGAGAGCTATTTGCTATTTCATTTCTCCGCCGCGTGCGTCTCTCTCTCTCTCTCACTCCCCGCCCGTAGCAGTTGCCAACGACGAGAGAGCGAAAGAGAGTGAGAGAGAGAGCAGCCGTGACTTCCGAACCCCGTCCTCTCTTTCTCTTCCCTCTCCCATCCCGCTCTCCCTCTCTCTCCCTCCCTCCCCTCTCTCTCCCTCGCTCACAACCAACATTCGCGCCTCTCCCCAGGGGCGTTTTGAGGGATGCCGCTACGTGCCAGCTGCCCTCACTCTCACTTCGCCCTCGGCGTTTGTGTTCCCATGTAGAGGGAAGCGCACTCCTGTGGCCGCTCCCGTCGTCCTCTCTCTCTCTCTCTCTCTCTCTCTCTCTCTCTCTCTCTCTCTCTCTCTCTTATTTTTCCGCCGCCGCCGCCGCCCCCGGGGTCGCCTTGCTGCCTGCCTATTCCCTATAATATTTCTTTGGGGGCTATTCGCAGAGACTCGCCGAGACTGCGGTGCCGCCGCCGCCGCCCTTCCCACTGCTCGGATGAACACGGGCCCGTGCAGCGCCGGCCCTGCCGGGGTTATACCGAGGGTTATGGCCTCCGCCGCATTCATTTATTCTCATATGTTCCCCCCCCCCCTCCTATTTGCATACCCATCTTACTTGGCCGGCGGGGCTCGGTAGCCGCCGCCCTCCCCTGCCTCCAGGGCGGCCCCCGCGCCTGCCTCATGGAGTCGTGGCGGCGCGGCCGGCCCGGCCTGCTCCCCCGGGATCCCGCCGCACGCTGAGCTCCTCCATGACCCCCGTGCCTCCCGCCATCGCGTCCCCGCCGCGTCCAAGATTACGTCCGGCAGGGCGGCCGCGGGACGCTGCTGCTAGCCGCTGGAGGCGCGCGCGCTGGAGCCGTCGCTGGAGAAACAACGACCGACCGCCGCATCCCTGACCGCCTTCATATGCCGCAGCCACGCCCCCGGGGGAGCACACACACACAGACACGCGCATGTGGGCCACACACACATACACACACATGCGGCTGAGCGCACTATCGCCAGACGACGCCGCCGCCGCCGCAGGAGCGCGCTATGTGGCAGACAACGGCTCACAGGGAGAGAGAAAGAGAGAGAGAGAGTGCGAGAGAGAGAGAGAGAGGGACGGAGAAGGAAGGTTTCCCGTGTTTGATCCTGCGACAAAAGCGCGCGTTTGCGTAGTGCAGGAACGCATATTGCGGTGACGCGGCGACTCAATATATCGCGGTGAGGGAGAGGAGAGAGGCTGGCCGCGTGCCGCCAGTCTGACGGGGCAGCCCGGACGGCTGAGCGGCGTACGCCGTGCCGCCGCCCGGAGCCCGGAGCCCGGAGCCCGGACAGGTCAGCGCCTCGCCGGAGACCCCCCGGAGCCGCCTCTCGCCTGGCCGCCGCCCTCGCTAATTCTGCAGCTCTCTTTCTCTCCCTCGCTGTCCGCCGCCGCCGCCGCCCCGCCGCCTCTCCTCGACGTGACAGGAGCCGCGGCGCGAGGATGCCGGCACAGCTGCGGCGGCGGCGGCAGCAGTGCGGAGATGGGGGGGGGGCTTTAAATTCCTGGACTAAACTAGAAGACTGTTCATAAGGAGTGACTCTGTTGCCGTGCAGTACGGCGCCGGGGCACGGCTTTGGAGGGAGGGAGGGGGCGGTGGAGTTACGCCCCTACTCACGCGCGCGTAGTAGTTATTTCACGCGCGCGAGGAGGCTCAAGAGGGCGAGCGGCACGGCACGGCGTCGCCGCCCGCGGCGGCTTGGCGCCCGACGAGTCAGCGCTAGGCAGCGCGGCGGCACGGAGGTGAGGCGGGGCTGCCTACCCCGCAGGGGCCCTCCCAGTCTGCCGTAGGGGACGAGAGGAGACGGCTGCGAAGACAATGGTGACGATCCAGCACGTCCAACAGGCTGGTGTCAAAATTTGTGCCTCACTATGGATGGACAAAGTGGAAACTATTGGAGGGCAACAAAAAAATGTCCACTCGCTATTTCGTAACGCCAGCCGATCGCCGCAAGCGACACGAACAACAAAATTATTGTCCGTGAGACTTTTTCACTGTGAATATTCCCGGATAGCTTCCTCGATTACCTCATCTGAGCGGCGTGTGTGTGTGTGTGGGTGTGTGTGCGGGGGCGGCTGGCAGAGCGGGGCTGAGCAGCACGCCCCAGTCGGGATAAGTGTAATACACAACGGCCGCGGTGTACATTTCCTCCGTCCGTAACTCCGGCACGGCCGCGACGCGCCTGGTCATTATTACCGTACATTCCTTTTAATTAAGGCCGCGGCCGCGGGTCTCTTGCCGATCGTGAGATTATATCCGCGAGCGGGAAGATTTATGGCGCGCTCAATAGCACCGCGCGGCGGCCCGGTTGTCGCGCGGGGCCGCGAGGGGGCGCTACTTGCGGTCTTGAATTATAGAGCCGCTTCGTCTTTTTCGCCGAGCCTCCGCCCCCCCACCTCGTGTCTCTCTCTTTTTTTCATTCCCTCTCTCTCTCTCTGAATGAAATCAGAGCGCCATCCGCGATATTCCCTGGCTGGAGATGATATTGTGTTTGCTTTTTCTCGTGGCTTTTGTTCGGCGGCGTTCCTATTCTTTCTCGTCGTCCGCGACGCGACGCGACGCCGCCGCCACTCGCCGCCCTCAAGCACACAGAGTGCGTGGAGGGAGGGGGGAGGAGGAGGAGGAGGAGGAGGAGGAGGAGGAGGAGGAGGGTGAGAGCACATAGTTTTGGGACGCTTTTGCTTGTTGTGCGCCGTTTCACTCTTCCAGCCTGTTATGGAACGGCTGTCTGTTTGCGAGCAATATCGCTGTTTGGCTACGAGGGCGAATAAACAAGATGAGTAAGCCCGTAAGCCCCACCCGGCCTCGCCTCTCAGCTCCCCCTCCCCCCTGGCCCGCCCCCCGTCGCGCACACCGCGACAGCCACCTCGCGCCGCGCGCGATATTTTCCAATTTTTATTCGGGATAGGAACTGACGCAGCCACTTCATTTCCATGCATCGGATACACAAAGTAGCCGAATCTCCGCGCGGCACCGGAGATGTACGGATACAGCGGGGGGGGGGGGCGGGGCGGGGCGGGGCGGAGCGGGGCGAGGCGGGGCGGGGCGGGGCGAGGCGAGAATCCCTCCGCGGCCTTGGTTCTTATTGAAGGCAGAGCTTGGCGGCGCCGGAGGCAGCCACAGGCGGCGCGGGACAACCCTTTAGGCGCGGCGACTACCGAGAGCTCGCAGCCCTGACCCAGCCCCGCAGCCCCGCGGGCGCGTGGCGGTATGTGGGGCCCCCACCGGCAGCGTTATTTTTCATACAGATATATACTTACGGCCCCCGCCGCCGCCGCTGCTGCCTCCGCCGCCACCGCCACCGAGGCCGGTTCGGGTCAAACGTCTAAATCACCCGCCACTGAAATAGGATACTCCGGGGTCCTTCGTGACTGAGCGCAGTGGGCGCGGTGCGGGCCAGAGATAGTAGAGACGGACGGGGGAGCGAGAGAGATAGAGATGCACGCGGGAGGAGGGGGAGGAGAGAGAGAGAGAGAGAGAGAGAGAGAGAGACGCGGTCGAGAAGGTATGTTACTCGCAGCAAAGAATAAGTCGGCCAGGTGCCTCACATCCAAACGCTTCGATAAAGCAGCCACCATTCAGAATAAAATCTTTGCTTTCAGTCTCTCTCTCTCTCTCTCTCTCTCTCTCTCTCTCTCTCTCTCTCTCTCTCTCTCTCTCCGGACTCGCGGCGGGGAGTGTCTTCCTCCGGATTAACAGCCGACGCCGCTGACCACAGCACAACGTGTCCGCAAACATCTCGCGAAGCAATGAAGTGGGCGGTCAAGCCTCCTCCTGACCGAGGGGCGGTGGGGGGCGTAGGGGGGGGGGGCGTGGCGTGGCCCCGTTAAGTCCGCACCGCGTGCCCCGCCTGGGGTGGCGCCTGACTGCGGGCGGAACGAGTGGGACGTGGGGGGCGGGACCCGGCGGGCCCCGGCGTGCCCCGGCCTCCGCCCCGACAGCGCGCAGCCCGCACCATTTTCTTCTAATTGACCGCTAATTTTACATGTGTATGCATGGCAAAGCCGGCGGCCACCGGCAGGGGCCGTGGGCCGGACCCTCCGGCAGCTTGCCGTAGGGGGGGGGGGGGGTCACCGCACACAGGTCACGCTCGTTCCGCACGTCGTACAGTCGGCCGGTGACGCGCCGGGCGCGGCCTGACCGCCCCTCCCCGCCCCGCGCTGTCGCTGCCCCAACTTTTATGCCGTGGTCCACAATAGGGAGCCCTTTTCCCCGGCAAGGTGCTCGCTTAAAACTCGGCGAGCTGCGCTCCGCGGCGGGAAAGCCGCGCCACCGCAGCGCCCCTCCAACCCTCGACCTCGACAAGGCCGTGCGCGTCTCTGACGAACCTTCGATCGTCGTGATCCGGTTCGAATGGTCCTGGCGGGACGGGGGACATAATCCGTCAAAGGGATTGCCTCACGCGTGCGGTGAGGTTCGAGCTCGAGACGGCTGTGTGGGTTCCCTCCGGAGGTACCCGATTGAGGGCGTCGCCGTCATCGTGTTCCCTGCTGGGACCGGCGCACCGCGGGCCCCGCCGCCCCGCCTGTCTGCGGTGAGACGCTCCGGGAGGGCGCACCACGCGACCACCCCGCAGGATACGGGAAGGAGGACGCGTGCGAGGCCGGGGCTCACGCGGTGAACTGTTAGACGCGGTCCAAAACTTTAAAAAACATTCCCCAAACTGTTTAGAAGTAGGAGAACTAAAACGTGGACATCACTGGTGTATAAATTTCGCAATTTTTTTGTTTTGTTTGACCTTTTTGGACCCTTTCTGCCATCACTGAGGTTCTGTCAAAACCCCCGAAACTTGTGAAAGGCGCCCGCTCTGTCTCGAACCGCCCCCACAGCCGCGGTACCGACGTACCCGCGCAGAGAAGGGCCGTTGGGCCGCGCACTCACCATGATGAGTTTCTCGTACTCCTCCTCGATGTGGCTGCCGTTGAAGGCGCGCTGCGTGCTGTGGATGTCCGGGAAGTAGAAGCCCGGCCTGCACACGCACAGGTAGGAGCCGCGGCGGAAGCCCAGGCCGGCGATCGGGACGCACTGCGGCAGAGGAGCTGCGTTACATGCCGCAAATACTCTCAACGCAAAAGAGAAGGAATCATGCGAAAAAAAACCGCACAAAACATGGATAAAAAAAAAACTCGCATGCGTCGCGCCCGAGGCAGAAAGAGACGGGTGCTTTGCGGGTCTGCCTAACCTCACCGCGGCACGGCTGAGGTGCGCAGCACCCGGCACCCAGTAATGTACATGCCCTCACCTCCGTGGTCCGCTTCTTGCACTTGTCGGAGGCGGCGAAGATGTTGAGCTGCGTGGACCCCGGCGGCAGCGAGCACTGGTCGATGTCCACGCGCCGCAGGTCTATGTCGATGCCGCTGGTGCCCCTGCGAACAGGGGGGCGACGGGCCCGTCATCAGCGCGGCCGCCAACGAGCGGCCAGGCGCTCTCTCTCTCTCTCTCTCTCTCTCTCTCTCTCTCGCTTTCTCTCTCCCTCTCTCCCCCCCCTCTCTCTCTCTCTCTCAATATCTCTCTCTCTCTCTCTCGCTCTCGCTCTCTCTCTCTCTCCCTCTCTCTCTCTCTCTGCTCCTCTCTCACGGGCGGGGGCCCTCAAGCCGCTTAGATAGTTTGGGAAGCCGGTTAAGGAGGGGCCCCGCGCCCAGCCGCAGCCCCATCTCTCGCGGTGTGACTTGTGCCGCCTACAAGCGAGTTAGCAACTCGCCCAGACTATTACTCTCATTAGAGGCAAAGCTGCTTGTAGTGATCATCCGGTTACGCAGCGGGAAGGCGGAGCCGCGGACCGCGGGCCGCGCTCACCAGTCAGTGTGTGTGTGCGTCGTCAGAAATAAAATGAGAGTAAAAAGCGAAACGACGAGAGACACACGGCGTGTTTCTCAGACACTAACTCTAATTCTCTGGTCCACATGGCAAAGAAACAAGGAAAGTATTCATGACGTGTCCACGGGCCTCGGAGCTGGCCCTCCCAGCGGTGGCATCCGCTCTCCTCCGGCATTGAAATTCTTTGGCGCGGGTTCAATTACCGGCGGGTCCGCCAGCGCCTCCCACGCCTATAGCTTCATAGACAAGGCGCGGCGCGTGTTTTCTCGGAAAACAGAGTCTTTGCACAGGGCAGGGGGGCGCTCCGCGGGGGGTCCGGGGTGGCGCTGCGGGGGGGCCCGTGCGCGGATAATGGCGCCGGCTGCGGGAAGCAGCGGCGGCCCACTCGTCATTGCGGCGGTGTCTTTGAGACGACGCCGTGCCTTTTGACCCTGCGCCACGAGAGGCCATGAATTGCAAAGAAAAAAAAAGGGGGAGAGGGGCAGCGAGACCCCATTTTACAGCAGACCGACACTAGACCAGAGAGAGACAGGGAGATGCGGATATCTCCGTGGGATAGCCGGGAATACCCCGTGCATTCGCACCGGATGTGAGCACCGATAAAAAAAGAGTGCGTCAGACGTGGGTCGGAGCGGACCCGGCCATTTTATCGTTCGCAAGGAAAAAGGTCGCGTAATCGCATGAAAAATCCTCTGGCGCCAAGTCCAGCTCGGATCGTCCCCCCCCCCCTCTCTCTCTCTCTCTCTCTCTCTCTCTCTCTCTGTCTCCCGGCGTCAGGGAAGTCTCGCCCGGTGTCTTGGGGGGTGAAATCGACAAAGTGTGCCGCGGTAGAGCGCGTTCGGATGGCAGTGCCACACGGTCTAGTTAACCGGGAGAGCCGGGCGAGTCGCTTGTGGCGGTCTCTCTGTCTGACACAAAGCCGGCCGCAGACCCCCCGCGGACCCCGGCCGGGGCTTTGGCAGGCAGATTCTCCCCGCCGCGTCTGCTGCAGGAGCAGAAGCAGAGGCCGCCGGAGGTGGAGGTTTCCCGGGGCCACACGCCTCGGTCGCGAAATAAATAGAATCGCGGAGGCAGGCCGAAGGCAGCCGGGCGCCCCGGCTCGCCCTCGCCTATGATTTATTGCGTTTGCGAAAGGAACGGGGTGGCAGCGGACCGCACACAAGGGCTGGAGGGTGGCGGCCGCGGGCGGCCGGGGGGCGGCCGGGGGCGGCCATCTTACCGCCCCGACCTCCGCGCCAACGCGCCGTGCAGTCCTGCCTTGTCATACCTTGCGGACCCCTCCCTCCCCCCCCCCCCCCCCCCCCCTCTCTCTCTCTCTCTCTCTCTCTCTCTCTCTCTCTCTCTCGCCTGTTGCTGCCCTGCAACTCTCCCAAACGGACGCGGCCTCCGCGCGGCCACTCCGCAAACCCCGTGAGTGCGGAGGACAAACAGCGGCCCGCGCGCGCGCTCACACATTAGCTGATGCACGGCGGTGCTGCGGGGCGGAACGTCCCCCCTCAGTGCGCTCCATTAGCGGCTGCAAGGCAGCGACGGCGGCGGCGGCCCCGCATGTAATACCAAGGCGACAGCGGCTGCGGCGGCGCAGCGCGGCGGGGCCCCGCGGGGGGTCGGGTCTGAGAGCGGTGATAATAATGGCGGGTAACCCTGACGCCCTGCTCGACCGCGGCTCCGTCGTTTGTCGCGGCGGTGCTGGCAGCCGTGCCGCCGCCGCCGTCCGCTACATAACCGTCACCGCAAGCGGCGCCGGCCCGGGCCAACTAATTACATGACAGGCGGGGGAGTGGACGGTGTGGGACGTCGACGGAGCGGTGCACCCGGGCCGTGCGGCGGGGGCGGCGGGGGCGGCGGGGGCGGCCCATTGTGATGCGACAATGCCACGACGCAGGAAAATGATGGCGACTGCTGCGGCAGGAGGGGGCCGCGGGCCGCGGCTGCTGTGCTTAACGCGGCGGCGGCGGGGCCGGGGCACACAGCGCCGCGTCCCTTGTGGAGCCGAGGATGGCGGGGAAGAGGACCATTCGCAGTGACGGCCGCTGCTGCAGTGGTGACGGCCACTGCGCCACACGGCTCTGGTCACCGGCCCGTGGTTACAGGACGTGCGGCGTCCAGACCAGAGCATTCTCCGCGGCAGAGGGGGCTATAGCCGAGTGCTTGCTGGGAGCGCCGCGTTCAATAACACGACGTCCGTAGCCAACAAAAGGGGCCCTACTCGATCCGGGGAAGTGGGTCGGAAGTCGGGGGTGCAAACCGCGTGTGCGGGGCCGCGGGGCCGGAGTCGCCGCTGCCGCGCTCCGGAATGGACTCGGGTCCCTCCGGAAGCGCCCGGAGGGGGCCGGAGGGGCCCGGAGGGGTCGGAGGGGGCCCTCGAGTGGCCCTCCATCAGGCCGTGACCCGCGGCGGCAGCAGCCCTAATAGGGTGCCGCACCTCTTGAACCCGAAATCGCCCGAGGTCTTGTTGTTTGTTATTGCTGCTGCTTTGTTTTCCCGAATTTCCTAGTTTTTTTTTTATCGGCAGTGGCGCGCGGCCAGCAGGAGCCGCCGAGCCGCCACTCCCGAATCGTCATGCCTCCGCGGGCCCTCCTCCCGTTTTATCTCCCCAGGTCGACAAACTAAACGCCGCGCGCCGGAGAGTGACAGCGCGACTCGGGAGTGGCGGCTCGGCTCGGCTCGGCGCGTCCCTCCTCTCACGGCCCCTCGGCGCGGCGCCAAATCCGGGCGCCGCCGCCAGAGGCTTTTTAACTCGCTTTTTAATACGAACGTCACGGCGCCACGTCTCGCCTGTCCTGCCTCCCCCCGTCCGTCCCAGCCAGTCTTTGTCTCCGAGGCGCGCGGACGACGCACCGCCTTCCTAAACCCAAATCCCCTCGCAGGGTAACAGGCGGGGCCCGGGCGGGGACCGTCGGGGGGCGGCGGAGAAGGCTGTGCATGCTCTCTCTCTCTCTCTCGCTCTCTCTCTCGCTCACTCCCCCTCTCTCTCCCACTCCCTTCCTGTATTTTACGCTGCCAGCCCCCCGGTGTTTCTGCCTGCCTGCCTGCCGCCACTCTCACTGCATCATCTTTCGCGTAATTAAGTCCATATCCCCGCGCCGGCTCGGTGGCCGTGTCACGTTCGCCTGTTGTTCCCCGCGCACCTGAGCTCCCCGTGGCTCCGCGTCGCTCCGCGGCGGCCGCGGCACCAGTCGGGAGGGGATCCTATCCTTGGCTTCCTCCCGCCGCACACGCCGCGCCAACCCGACTCTTTAACAGCGGCTGCAGTGCCTGGGTTTACGTAGCACCTGGCGACCCACCAAGCACCGGCGGCGGCGGCAGCGGTGCGAAGTAGTGGGTCCGCACCGTCTCTCTCTCTCTCACTCTCTCTCTCTCTCTCTCTCTCTCTCTCACTCGCTCCCACCGCAAATGGGGTCACACTACTCGTGCCGGCTGCACTGGCGGCAGCCCCCGACTTGCCTTTTGCGCGTGCGTGCGTCAGTGTGTGGGTGTGTGTGTACCTGCGAGCGTGTGTGTGTGTGTGTGCGCAGGGCGGGGCTACACAGCCTGAGGCGGCCGCCTCGTCTTGAAACACAACCAGCGGCTGCTGTAGGCTGCCTCAGCACGCGTGCCGTTGCGGGGCCGGCGGCCCGCCTACCCCTCCGGGGCCGCAGGCTCTACCGGCTCCGCCCGGACGGGGCCGACCCCTCCTAATAATGAGAGGGCATGTCCGGCGAGCGGCCCGCGCCCACGCTGCGAGGCGCCGCCACCCGGCGGGGGCCGGCGGTACCGGCGTAATGCCTTGTCATACTGCGCCCCCTCTCTCTCCCTCCCTGCTGACATGCGGAGCCCGGCGCGTCTGGCCGGGCGTGGCTTTGCGCTGCTCCCCTCTGCTCCCAGCTCTCCTCCCATGCTAATTGGCGCGGACAGCTACAACACGCGCGCCCTCCCCGCTCCGTAATATAATAAGTACGAGCCGGGGAGGTAATGGTCTTGTGCGCGGGTTCGAATACCGGCGCCGAAGGTTTTATTTGTGGTCCCCGCTGTTGCAGGGGGTGGCCGTTGTGCCGCGGCTGCACCGCGCCGCTGACCCCGGAGGGCCGGAGGGCCGGAGGGTCGGAGGGCCGGAGGGCCGGGTCGCCTGTTTATTCCCGGGTAATGGCCCGCCGAGCGTTACACACACGGCGGGACACGCGGAACAGTTAGCCGTAATGATCCGAGCCCTCTACAGCAGAGGCGGCCGGCAGGGGGCACTGCGTGTAATGAGCCCGCTCAGACCTCGACTCGGTTATATTCCTTGTGCACTCGGAAAAAGAAAAATTGGAAAAAACAAATTGCCAGAAAAATATTTTGCAGCACGACCAACTGTTCTACACATTATTTGTTTAAGCGTCTGCGGTGAAATTTTAGAATCTGACAATTTTTCCTGCACGGGGCGACCGAACCGGTGGCCTATTTACGGACGAGCTTTTTAACACTCCCCGCACACGTCTTCACACACACACACACACTCACACACACAAATAACACACACACACACACATATGGGCGCACGTAGGTGTTGATCTGTTGCGTGGCGCGGTGTGGTGGAGATGGCGAGGTAGAAGCGCCGCAGCTGCCGGGGACTGACTACCTCTAATTACCGCCGCCCGCCTCACATCCTCCCCCGCTCCTCTCCCCCTCCTCTCCCCCTTCTCTCCCTCCCCGCCTGCCTCCCTTGATTAGGGTCTGACACGAGCGCGCGCCGGCCGGCCGGGGCGGCGCCAGGCTGAAATACATCACCGGCTACACATGCTTTATGCCCGGCTGACATCCGCCTGCCGTGTAATGCGCGCGCGTGCGCCGTGAGGGCTCTATTAATAATCCGCCAAGACTAATACGAGGCAATTTTCGATCATTTCCATCATGGCGGCGACGAGGGGACGGGCCGATACAGAGGCCCCGCACAACACGGGAAAACAAGAGGGATGATCCATGCGGAGCTCTAGGATCCTCCTAGGCAAAGGACTTTGTTTTATACCGTGCGCGGCGTGTACATCCTGTACAACCTGTGCTAAGTTTTCAGATAATACCACTAATTTTAGTGAGGAAGACAAATTTTTAGCTGTGGGGCTAAAAATCTGATACACATGTGTGCTACACCGATGTAGCTGCGCGGCACGATTAGCCAGAAACCTAAAACTTTTTCTGTAATTTTTTTCTACGGCGTAAATTATTCTTTTGCGTGTTGATACGGCCGCGCACCACAGTTTTCTTCGCGTTACAATGTTTTCCCGCATTTTTCATCTTTCACAAAGTACGGGGAAAAAAATTATCCCGGCGGTGAAAAGACAAGAAGGAACTTTCCGTGGAGGCCCATGGGCGGCGTGTGATGGCTTTATTGTGCGGTAGGAACTAATTGGCGTGATTCCGGGGAGAGAGAGAGAGAGAAGGAGAGAGAAAGAGAGAGAGAGTGCGTGTGTCAGAGAGGGAGAAAAAGGGAGGCAGCAGAAGGGGCAGCAGCTCTTTTCATTTCCGACAACGAAACAGGACAGGGCAGTCGCCTCCATGCCATTGACGGATGGACGATGGACCGCGACGAATGAGAGATGAAAATTTCACGACGCTCCTTCCTCCTGCTTCTTCTCCTGCCTCCTCTTCTTCTTCTCCTCATTCTTTCTTCACCCTTCTCCTTTTACATTGCCTCCTCCCGCTCCTCCGTCCCCTATTCTCTCTGCGGCTCCCTTTCAAGTCATACAGCACACAAAGCGGAGGATGGCAATGAATTCGGGAATTTTCGCCCCCTCCCTCCCCCTCCCCTCCGTCTCTGTCCACCTCTGTCATCCTTTCACCCCACTCCCTTTCTCTCACCGTCTCCAGCGGAGCAACCGCACAGAAAGGTTCTCCGGTTCCCGAAAAGCGTGCCTACGGCAGGGTGGAGCGGGCCCCGCGGCTAATGAAAACTTCTGGATATTAACAGCGCATTTTTCAGAGGCGTTGCTTATGGCCTGCCGTGTAATAAGCCATTTTTTTCGGTTCAAATTATTTTTAATTTTTTCCGGAAATGTTCGAGCCGCGAACGGCAAACGATTATAAATGTTTCTTTCTGGAGTTCCTCTCGGAGACGCAGAACGTCGCCATGTGAGCAGCTCCCGCCGGCGTGTTGTGCCCCGGCGCCTGGCAGTGCGCGGCCCTTGTCGGCGCAGCTCGCCAGCACCGCGTCCCCGCGCCTCACGGCCGGAAACGCTGCTCGCGCCGCTGCCGCTCCGTCGGGGGGGGGGGGGGGGGGGGCACCCACGTCCGCGGCCGGAAGACTGGCTGCTGGGTGCTGTAGGGGCTGCGCCGGGCTGCCCCAAGCTGTCGGAGCGGAGCTGTGTCGGGGTTGTGCGTCCTGGCATCCGGCTCACCCGGAATGCATCTTGTCCGTATTCGTGACTCGGCTGACTGATCGGGGACACGGCACCGCATTGACATTCACCTACACGTCCACCACCTCTCTCCCCCCTGCCTTTCTCTCTGTCTCTTTCCTTCTCTCTGTCTGTCTGTCTTTCTCCTACTATTTCTCACGATACCTCCACCACTTCACCACAACCGGGGCACTGCTAGCCTTGAACCGACAAATTTAATGTGCATAGATTTTTTTTCGATTTTATTCTAGCATGTTACGATGTTGATGGTGCCGGGCACCGGCTCCTGCGCGAGCTGCATAAATCGTTACGACAAACTTCTTTCCCCCGTCCGTCCGGGGGCCCCCAGTCAACAAGAGATCCCGGACGCCTCGCTGGCTGTGTGGCGCTAAGTAGTCGATAAGCCGTCGTCAGCAGCGCTGATTGACACGCCAACTCGCCAGGAGAGCGCAATCAAGAGTCCATTGGCGGCCTCTATCAGCAAGTCTTAATGAGCGCGGCTGGGGAGAAAAAAAAATCACAGGGCTGCAGATTTGCTGTGAATGTAGTGTAGCCGGCCGACAAAAGGCGGAAGACTCTCTTTTTACTTTCTTGTTTGAAAGCTCCGTTGAGCCTAACGAAGGATCTACGCTGAAACTACACTTTACACTAATGCGCTCAAACTGTAGTCCCATGAAATGCACTTTTGTTGCTGTAGCGCTCTTACTAATGAGCAGTTAATGCGGATAACTTGGAGTCTTCCTCCAGTGGAACTACAAATTCCACAGCACGCTCGCGGCTGAGGGGCGCACTCACTTGAAGAAGTAGGAGCTGTTCGCCGGCTGGTAGCCGAAGAAGGGCACGGTGTAGGTGAGCATCCAGATGTTGCCGCCGCCGCAGTCGTAGTACGGCTTGCTCCACTTGCCGTCCTCGTACGTCACGCTCAGGATCTCGTCCGGGTAGCGCTCCGTGTGCGCCGTCGAGTTGTACGTGTACGTGTTGTAGCCTGGAACAGAGGAGGGCCGCCAAACTTTTTCTCAAAAAAAAAAATTACTCGTTTCACTCCTCGAGCGAGAGGGGGAGGGGGGAGGAGTGGGCGCCGTAACGTCTGTGGAAGGATGCCGCGGACCGCGGACGGGGAAGCGCGGCGGGGAGGGGTTTAAGAAAAATTCAGCGGACGTGCGAATGAGACAGGTCGCTTGTGGTGGCGCACTCTGGGCGTGCCGACGTCCATTCCAAGGGTTGTTGACGCGGCGCGGGCGCCAGCACGCCACGTCGGGACCACTCTGCCTGCGTCGCCGGCCGGCCATGCTTTAGCTGGTGGGGTTGTGCGCCGACGCCGGCCGACGGCCAGGTATGTGTTCTGTACTGGGGCCATAAATCGTGCGGGGCGTGCGACGGCAGCGGTGGGCGCCTCGGACGTCCTCCTGGAGGCCGTGCTGGGCGTGGTGCCCGAAGCACGCCTCCCCTCCCCTACACTTCACCCTGCAGCGAGAGGCGCACGAGAAAAAAATAAAAGCATTCACACACGGTGCACGCGGCTTCTTTAAGAAGGCGGGTGTTTCCGGGACTAGAAAACCCTCAAGGTAACAGAAGGATTCTTCTAAATCAAGGGTTTGTCACTACTTTGATAAAAAAAAAGTAAAATCGGAGCAGGGCGATGAAGCGGACCGTTGGCCGGAACCGAGGCCCCCGTTCACAACGGGGGGGCGGCAGCGAGGCCCACAATGCCGGTACACCGCGATGAGATGCTGCTTATCCGCAAGGCAGATCGGCAGGGGAGGGCTCGCAGCGGGCTCCAGCGGCCTCCAGCGGCCTCCAGCAGCCTCCAGCCTCTGTGCGGCCGCCGGGCGCTGAGCCGCTGAGCCCGGACACTCCCGCTGCCTGACAGGTCCTCGATGCGGCGCGGCAGCGGCAGCAACGGACCCGCACAATGCGGAGGCGGGCGAGTGTCGCCGGCAGAGATTTGAATGGTAACAGTGCGCGCTGTGCTCCCACACGGCAGTCTCCCCCTCTCTCTCTCTGTCTCTCCCTGCCTGTACCTCTCTCTCTCTCTCTCTTTCTCTCCTGCTTTCAATATACCCCCCCTTCTCTCTCGCTTTCTCCCACTCTCCCTTCAAGCCTATCTCCCCCCCCCTCTCTCTCTCTCTCTCGCTTCCATCCCCCCGGGTCTCTCTCTCTCTAACACACACTCTCTTTCAGTACGGGATGGCTTGCACCATGTGTGGGTAAACCGGCGTGACTCTGTGCTTGCCGTTGCCTTTCGGCCTGCTGCGAGGCGCGGGTCTGGCTATACGCCACGCGTTTCCTTGTGTGTCTGTGTGTGTGAGTGCGTGTGAGACCTTCCATTTGGCGCCCGGGCGCGCGCACAACGGCGGCGACAACTGCTTGCGCGAACCCAGCACGGCCGCGCCTCGTCTGTCGCCGCTCAGCACGGCTCTCCGCCCCGCCCCAACACACACACACTCGCACACACACACACTCGCACACACACACACGGGCTGTTTAATCCGAACAACGCTGCCCGCACAACAGCCAGGGCCGCCGTGCCTCGTGCCGGGGACTCGTATCTGTTGCGCTCAGCCAACACCACGTGTGATGCGTAATTTACGGCCCCCGTGAGGGGAAGAAGGGGTGGACAGAAACCAGCTCCGCCGCCGCCGCCGCTGGGGGACGGCATCGGAGTCACAATCTGCTCCTCGCCACGCGTCTCCACGCACACACGCACGCACGCACGCACACGCACGCACGCACACGGGTAGAGTGCAACAGGTACGGGAGGTCCGACCCCCCGCCCTTCCCCCCCGCCAGTGCGGAACGGCTGATGAGTGACCGCCCGTCCCCCCTGGGCGCCTGCAGGCCGCAGGTTAGGCAGCCCGCCGCGCAGCCGCGGCCGCCGCGTTGCCTACCCCGGACTTCGCGGGCGCTCGGCTCGGCGCGGCGGCGGCGGCGAGGCAGTAACGCGCCCGAAGCGAATCAGCAGCCTGCGCCGACGCCCGTGCACGGCCACGGACGCCTCTCTCCCTCCCTCCCTCCCTCCCTCCCTCCCTCCCTCCCTCCCTCCTTTCCTCCCTCCCTCTCTCTTTCTCCCCTGCTCCCCGCCTCCCGCACCCGTATCCAACGCTCGGCCCCTGCACAGCCAACGCGTCTTGTTATTTACCCAATTTTTCTGGATTTGTCGGCTTTACGGCGACGAGAAGGGGGGGAGGACAGTGGCAAGGACGGGGGGGGGGGGAGCAAGGGTAGCGTCGTGCGGCGGAGCAGAAGAGGTAAAGGGGGGGAGGAGAGAGACAGACAGAGAGCGCATGAATTGTGAATATGGAGAATGCAGCGGCGCGCCCCTCCCGGAGTGAAAGAGAGTTTAGTTGGACCGTGTTTGTTCCCGCTGCCGTGCCGCCGCGCGGGGCCAAAGTACGTGTCCCATCCATAATGCATCACGCACCGTGCCGTAGGCGGCGGCCGGCGGCGGCACGAAGAAAAGGGGTCGCGGGTGTCCGCTTTGAAACGGAGGGAAATGGCCTGTGATTAGCGGCCTCTCTGAAGGAGCCCGCACGCACACGCACACACACGCACGCACACACACACACACACGCACACACACAGCGGGTCGCGTGCGTAAATGCCGTGCGGTTTCCCCTGCCGCGTCTCTGGTGTCGGCCGCCGACGCGAGCTGGGCCCTCCAACTATCCGGGGGGACGCGGGGCCGGTCTCGTACAGCGCTCTGTGGAGAAACTCTTCAAAAAGTTATCTCATCACGCACTATAAGTATTCTAGGATGGAAATTTCCTGAATCAGACATATCGTGTGCCATGATCATAATTTTCCGACCGCTTTGAAACGGCTTCTCCCGAAGAGGTTTGGAAAATTCTGCATTATAATGTGGGTTGATGTTTTTGCCCTCCCGTCCCCGTCGGCCGCTCGTTCTAGGTGTTGCTGCAAGTTTTGGGATGATTAATTTCTTCTGTATTTTTTGGTCACTTTGTGCCGGCTTTGTGGTGGCTGGCGTTGCAGGCGCTGCCGCGTCACTCCTGATGTGATATCGCCTCCGTGTTGATAAACAGCACCTCGTGCATAATGCATGTCGATCGGTGTGGCTTTTGTTAAATTCCTGAATAATTTCGCCTTTGTGCGCGAGCGCGCCGTCGCTGCCGCGGGGGGAGGGGGCAGCGGCGTGCGGAGGGGCGACCGGGAAATGCGACGGGAATAAAAGGAAATATCTCGTCGCTAAATTGAAAGGGAGGTACGGCGCATCGCGGTCGGCGCGAGGGGAAACTGAGAAGGAAATATCGGGAGAAACGTCGCGGGGGGGCTGCCGCGGCTGCCGGCGTCACTGACATCGCTTCCCTGCAGTTGGCGACAGGTCGGGCCAGACAGTGCGTCAAAGCGCAGCGGGGACTTTTGCCCGCAACACGGCTAACAGGCGGAATAGAAAAGCAGCACGACAAAAAAGAAAACGTGTAAGAACACCAGACACACATTATAGACGGCGCCGTACCGTGGACTTGGAGGGGGGGGGGGGCGGGGAGACGTCGGGATGCAGAGACGGAGGGAACAATCCAAGCGGCAAAACCGCGAGCGCACACCACGAGCACAGCGCCGCGGGAGCGAGAGAGAGAGAGACATGGCGAGCGGGCACGGCGCGAGCAGCGTGTGAGAGCGAGCGAGAGGCAGAGAGCGCGTAAGGAGTCGGGGAGAGGCAGCGAGCGGGGGCCTCGGCGGGGCCCGGCACGGCGGGCACACATTTAAGCAATTGCACCGCAGGTGCTGGTGCGGTGGTAAGTGACTCAGACCACGCCCAGCCCCCGCCCCCCCCCCCCCCCCACCCCCCAGCCGCGGCCCCGCTTCTGCAGCGCGGTGTTGATATGACTGGGTGCGAGTGTAGTCACACGGTAACGACGTTTGCTTCCGAAAATTCGGGATTTTAAATGGAGAGACTTCATTTTATATTTTGAAAATTTACAACACGCGGCTTCGCCAAAACGAAATGATTTATAATCTATAAATGAGTCTGAATCTCAAATTCCTCCCGGTCATTCGGCCCGTTGAAAATTTCGAAAATATTCGTGGCAGTGGGAGACAAACGGATGACGATATGAATGACGGCAGAGCCAGCGGCCGCCGAGCCCCACCCAGCAGCCGGGCCCCGGACCGGGCTAATGACTTCCCCTGAAAAGTCACTTGAAAAGCTGCGGGCGCCGCGGGCGGGCTGCGGCAGGGATATTGGAGTATGAGTAGGAGCGGGACAGAAGTCGTGGGGGAGGATGGGCGGGGGGGCAGGGAGACAAAGAGGGAGAGAGACGGAGAGACGCGTATAGAGCGGATAGAGGTTCATTAATTATTGTGTGACAAAAGAGACGTAGGCAGCAAGAAATAAAATGGGAGGCGAGGGAGGCGACCGGGGGTGCTAGAGAGAGAGACAGAGAGAGAGCGAGAGAGAGAGAGAGAGAGGATGAGCAAGAAGCGCCCACAGTTCACAACCTTAAAACGGACATTATTTGAAACCATTCGTCGTCATAAAAGGCCGGCCGCTTAGAAATAAAAAAATATATATAACAGGCGGAACGTGGAGGGAGGCCGGAGTGCGGCCATTAAAAAAATCGTAGCGCAGAGTGGGGCCGGGGCAAAGTGTAGGTTTGATGACAGAAGAGCGCGTAGGGGCCGGCCGGGCCCCTCAGCGGAGATACAAATCTCATAAAGCAATGGCTCGCGGGGCCCCGGGCGAGCGTGAGTGATGAGAGGCTTTTTATACCTCAGCGGAAGACAGAGGGGGCCCGTTAGGTGGCCGCGGGCGGAGCGGGCCGGCTCCCGGGCCCAGAGTCGCGGGTTCGACTCGCGGCGCCGATAGATAAGTGTAATATCTATCACGGCTGGAGATGGATTGTTTCTGGCTCGCGGACATCCGTCGGGGAAAAAACCGAGAGAAGAGTGTGTGTGGAGGGGGGGGGGGGAGCGACCAGCGAGGTGACGGCGCCGCGAGGACCAAATGGATACGGAGAGAAAAGGGGAAAGGGAGCGAGGAAAAAAAAAAGGCGGGGGGGGGGGGAAGGGGAAATCGAGAGGAAGAGTACTGGTAAGAGGGAGGGGCGACACGAATGGCACCGAAGCGGGGGCCGCGGGGGCGCCGGAGCCGGCTGACCGCAGCGATTGAGCTGATTGGAGCGAAGAGGCGAAAGGTGGACCAGATGAGGCGGCGCTGGCAGCGGAGCGCGCGGCGTGGGGAGGGGAGGCGGCCGCGGGCGGGGGACCCGGGCCGCCGCTAAACTCTAAGGAGATAAGGGAAGCACACAGCCCCGGCCTACCCCGGCCCGCCCCCCGCGCCGCTCCGCCTCCGCATCGCCGGCGACCTGGCGAATATTGATGAGCTCTGTGCTTAAGTCTGACTCACCACATCCTCAGCCGCTCCCGCCGACGCTACGTCGTGAGCGCTCCACGCGGCGGCCGCCGCCGTCGCGGCAGGGCGGCCCCGAGACCACGACGATGGCCTCGGCGACGGCCTTGGCGGCCACGAGCGCCCCCCCCCCCCCCTTACCACAGCAGGGCCTCCCGAGCAGAGGCGGTCGGCTGTCACAGTACTCCGTGCACGGGCGGATCAGTCCTCAGTATCATCATCCTTTCATAATACCGTACCCCGCATGGAGTCGCCACTTACATTAAGAATGAAAGAGTCACCAAGGAAAAAAAAAGAGGTCGCGGTAAGTAAGACACGGGCATTAACCTCGGAGGTCCTTAGCTGTCCCGGATCAGGTAAGCCGTCGCCAATATTTTTGGTGGTGCTCGTCGGGAGTTGGGCGGGCGCCACGCGGTACGCCCCGGGCGGGGGCCCCCGGACTGCCCCGGGCAGGTGCCTCGTCGTCAGGCGCCGCGCCGCTGCTATGTGTTGTTGTCCCGGCGTTTCCTTTCGGGCGCTCATGCCGGAATTATGAGCATATGAAGCCAAGTTCGGCAGGCCGCCGCGGGGCCGCCGCCGTGCTCAACACCGGCAGCTGTGTAATCGCTGATCTTGCCCCGAAACTTTGCCCATCTCACTGAACAATGCGCCGCACCACGCCCTGCGCCAAGCACCCCCTCCCCCCCCCCCCCGCTCCCCCCGGCGCAGCTCCCCCCCCCCCCTCCCTTCCCTCTCCCCTCCACTGCCCCCTCCGCCGAGAGTGCTAATAGGCGCTTCCTGGCCGCGCAGTTGACCTTAATTGTTTCATGGCGAAAGCGATTTATACGCCGTGCAGCGAGATGTACAATCGGGCCGCGCCTGCAGAGCGGCGGCGGCAGAGATTACAAAAAAAAAAGCAGTCGCCATGGAACTAATTTTCAAGCTTATTTTTTTTCAGACGGGCAATGTGTTTTGGTTGAAGGACACGACGATTGCACAGGGCTAATCGGTGCCGCTGTTCGCCAGGAATCAAGAAGCCCGTGTCAGGCGGCGGGCTGCGGACTGTGTGCGTGTGTGTGTGTGTGTGTGTGTGTGTGTGTGTGTGAAGAACGTGACTAGCCGGTGAGGTTCGGGGATGGCGGGGTGGGGGGGGGTGATGGGACTTTGCGACTTGGCCGTGCCGCGATTGCGGTCGCGTAATGGAGCGCCAATGTTAGCCAAGTCGTCTCGGGGAGGAACACCGCATGAGCACGCGGAAAGTTATTTTCTTTTTTCAAGTATATCGCTTGTCTTGGCACGTTGAACATTGAGCAAAGGAGGTAATTTTCTCAAGTAAAGCACATGTGTGTTGAGTTCAGAATCAGTTCAACAATATTTCCTAGTTTTTTTTTTGCAATGCCGAAAAGCGCTGCATCAAGAAAATGTTTACTTATTTCGAGAAATGTTTTATTTTTTATGCTGCAGTCGACCCACTCCCACGGGCGCAGACGCCTCGGCAGCGGCCGCCGGCGGCGTGGGGTCTCCACAGCAAACGCGTGGCGGCCGAGATAAACGGGCGAGGCAATTTTAAAATCTGTCGAAATAGCAAATTAATAGTCCCCCTCCTCTCCATAGCCGCTCTCATCCCCTCGTCGTCAGCTGGTGCAGACCACGATTCACTCGCTCTTCTTGTCCTTTTTACTGAGCGGAGAGAGCGAACCGGAGCCAATATCCGGCTGGATCTGGCGGTTCCGGCCTGTGGGGTGCCCGTGGGTGGGAGAAGCGGAGGGAGGAGTGGGGGGGGGGGAGGGGCACACGGGCGGCAGACATAAGGAGCGCCTGTGCCGGCAGAATTATTCGCCCATGCGGAACCGTTTCAGTTTGAGGACGTGGGCCGGGTAAACCATGTGTGTGTGTGTGTGCGCCAAACTCCCGCTCTGCGGGGGCCTCCAGTTCTTTCTCAGTCGCAGCCCCGGAGCAGCTCGAACTGCGGGCGCTTTCCCGGAAGCATGTCCTCCACGAAACATTGCAATACGAAACGCTCCCGTACAGTTTTCTACTACGTACGAGCGCATAAATATGGGAGCGCCTACGCGCTCGGCTCGGCTTCCGGGACGGAAAAAAAAACAATCGTTCTGTGCACAACTTCGTGAAAAAACGATCACGGAAGTCACCGACATGTTGTACGTTCTGAGCAGACTTCCAGGTCAGGGTTGCTCATCAACAGCCATGAAAGTTCGAAACAAAAGCAAATGACCGGTCGGGGCCCTGATAAAGCCGCTGAAATCTGTGCGCAAGTTTCTGTCGAGTGATTTCGGCCGCGCTATGTGAGCGCTACGGAGTCCGTGGGGGGTAGATTTGAGGCCGCGGGCTGCGGTCGGGGCGGCGGCCTACAGGAACGCTATGCAAATTAGGCGGCACCAAGTGATGTAAGGCGGCGGCAGCGGCGGCAGCGGCCGCGAAGCATCATTTTTTCCCCGCCCGCTTCCACCGCGGTATGGAAATGGGCTGCGGCGGCTAGAGAGCGCGCGCGTACTCCAGCCGCTCCGCCGCGGGCCGTGGAGTGGCGGCGGAGGGCTGGCGGGGGGCTGGCGAAACCAAAATCCGACGAAATTTGACGAAATCTGTGAGCCCTTTCTCCTTTTTCTTCGCGGGCAGTCACTCAACCCCCCTCCCCTCTTGTCCGCCCCTTCCCGCCCCACACAAATATCACATTCCTCATACAACATTATATGATGTCGCGATTCAGACCCATGACCGCAGGGCCTCATTAGTTTATTAACTCCCCCCCCCCCTCTCTCTCTCTCTCTCTCTCTCTCCCTCTCTTGCCGCCTGTCTCTTTCTGAAATAATCCCAGCCCACCAACAATAATGCGGGGGCCACATGTGGATGGCTGCTGCGACGTTTCTGTTGTGGAATGATACGAATGAAATGGAAAGCCGTGTTTCGGCGAACCCCCGCTCGTGCTCTTCGACACTTCGACAGCGAAATTGGCCGCAGGCACCTCTCCCACATTACCCGCACTCAGGGAGTCACATCACGTTTGTGTTCCCGAGGACACACCACACCACGCCCCGCACCTCTCACCGAACCTGTCCCCATCAACAGCCAGCAGTGCCTCGCCCGCCCTCACCATATCAGGCGGCACTCTACCAATCGCGAATCCGTCATACCCAAACCTCTCAAACCCTCCTCCGAACATCCGTTTCAGCCCCCTTCCCCCCGCGTCGAGAGATGGAGGGCCGAGGGGGGCTCGGTGCGGGAGCCATTCATTGGGAGGAACAAGACAAATATTCGCTCGCCAAACGTTGTTCCGCCACACGGCGCGGGAGAAAGAGGGGGGTCGACTGCTGTGCTTTTACAACGCGCTGAACGCACATTGTTTCATTTGCGTCACCGGATGTTACCCCCTCCCTTATCACGAGCCAGTGCGTCTCGCGAGGCCGAGCAGCTCGCTCGTCGCGCCCGTCGTTAGCCAATAGGCTGCGGAACGGTCCGCACAAACCAAAGCTGTTGTCGAAAAAAAAAAGTTTCGCCAAGGTCAGCGCGCGGTGCGGTGGGTACGGCCGGGTGTACACAGGGCAGCGGGGACGCGGCCCGCACGCCGCGGCAGCCCGGTGTGTTTTAGCCGTGATTTCCCGCGAGCCGGCACAGCATTCAAATACCGCCGTGGAATAGTTGTCGCTTTTCATGTGCGGCGACGCGACGGGTCAGAGGGCGGTCGCATTCATGCCGCTGTCCCCAGTTTGTCGTACTTTTCCCGCTGCGGGCTGCGACCGCGCCGCTGGTTCGCGGTTTTTGGGGGACCGAACGCGGGCAGGGATGCGGTGCATCGCGTGTACCAGGTGATTCAGAAACGCCGAGTTTTGTTCTGGGAAATGCCACCCGCAGAGCACTGGCTCCGTCTCTCTCTGTCTCACGCGTCCGGCCGAGCCAGTAAAAAAAAATCACCGAGGCTGGTGTAAAGGGCCGTGCGACGTGCGAGGGGCGGACGGAAAGAAAGGACAAAACCACACATTGTGGCATTACGCAAATTTTCATGGCGGCTCGGTAATTTTTTCCGAGTTTGCTCCAGATTTGGTGGTGCGTGTGGGGCTATGCTGATTGCCTTGCCGCCCTGTCGGGACGGGTTGGGTACCTGGGTACCTACGCCGGGTACAGGACCATCTGTTGGCAGATTAGGTTGCGGGAGACGTCGGGTCCAGTTAGTCCCTCCTCCTCCTCTCCAGCGTGGACAGGTGTGGGCCGCGAAATCCATTCCATTATTTCGGCCTTCTCCGTCTCCCCCCGGTCCCTAAACGGGCGTGGTCCCCAAACAGAGCAGGCTGGCGGGCTCCGTCCGCCCCACAGCACCCGCCGGGCACCGTGCCACGGCTCCCGACGTTGCCCGGGCGAGAATCACGCCCGGGAGGATACAGGTGGACATGCGGGCCCCCGTCGTCTGGAAATAAAGCTGACGCAGACGTCAAACAGATGTCTGGACTCCGACAAACCCGCCCTCCTAGCTCTTTGTCCTCCCTTTTATTATATGGTCTTTGCGCGGCACGGGCTGCGATCGCTTCCGAGGACGGTGGAGCTCGCCGGAGGCAGGCCGACCCCCTGTGTCTGCTGGCCGCGACCCCCCGCGTACCTCCTCGGGGTGGGCTTCGTAATCCTTTCGTCCTTTATTTTTGTTTCCGCTGCTCCCGCCGCCCCCTCCTCCCCCAATGAGAGGCCACCACCCCTACCTGTTGCCCGATGACCCCAAACTTGTCCTGCTGCGCCTGCTTCCCCATCCTCCCGCCCTCTCTTTATATATATATATCTCTCTCTCTCTCTCTCAGTGGCGTAGGCGAAGACATGTTTAGGGAAAATCTTTTTCCGAGCGACGTGCTCTGCTCCCCTGTCATACAGAGGTAATGAGAAAATAAAGAATGGGAGAAAAAGGAAAAAGGGCATACGCAGGGAAGAGAAAGAAAAAGGGGTATGCATAGCGCTGGTTGGCGCTCCGGGCCTCCGGGCAGCGCCCCGCGTGGTGCCTCCTGAAGGCTCCCACGTCTTACACAAACAACAAGTGCAAAAGCAGCTTCCCCCGGCAAGAGGACCCCGAGATCCGGCCCGCCACGCCCCGCCACGCCCCGCCACGCCTGGCCACGCCTGGCCACGCCACGCCGCCGCACAAGGAGGAGCTGCAACAACAGCAGCGCCGGGGGAAGAGAGAGGGGGGGATAAGCGGACAAAAAAAAAATAATTTAAATGCGAGCCATGAGGGCCCCTTTTAACTTCTGTGTAGCCTCGGACCTTGCGGTCCAAAGCGAAAGGACTCTTGGGTCAGGTTAGTCCTCCCGTTCTCGCAATGAAAACACCAAAGCTCTGGCTTTAAATCGACTCTGCGAACTCACGAACAACCGGCAAAACTTCAAAACGGCGGCACAATTTTTTTTTAAAGGGCCGTCGATTTTACGACACTGCCGAACAGCCGGGTAGAGCCGAGAAATCTCGAGTTCTCACCCGCGAACATCCTTGCATCGTGTGATTAAATTTGCGCCTCCTTGTGCAGGCAAGATTATTGCGGTCCCGACGAAATTCCGATTGTAAATGGTTGCACAGGTGCGAGGTGGTGCGGTTGCGGTGCCGGTTGCGGAGCCGTGGCCGCGGGGGAGCGGCTAGAGTGTCAAGCTGCCTCGCGGCCGATCTATTATTCATTTGCGTTGAGTAACGATGCGAACGTCGCCGTGACGCCGCCGTGACGTCACCGTGACGTCACCGTGAGGCCGTCGCCTCCCAAAATCCTTTAGCATTTTCAATGCCGGAATTCCGGACGTGCCCGAAAGAAAACTGCCGCGAGGGAGTACCCTGCAACTTCCACCGATCGATGAGTCGTAGCAGCAAAATCTCACAGTGATTCTGAGGGAAAACATCACTTGAATTCCCTCTTACGCTCTCCACTCGGGCTGCCGGGAAGGGATTATATCTAAACGATATGGGGTTACGACTTGTGAAGGCGTGCGTCGCGCGTGCCTGAGAGGTCGTGTGGCTGATGGCGGTGCGGACGCAGCAAACGCGTGCGCTGTGCACTGCGGGCCGCACAGACCGCACAGGCGCCGCTGCCGGAGTGCGTCGCGTGTCGAGCCGGCGGGGCCCCGGCCGCGTCCGGGGAGTGGAGGACCGGAGGCGCGCCGGCCTCCGCGCCCCCACCCACTAAGCGCATGCAGCCAGAGGAGCGCGGGACTCTGAAAACCGCGGCTCGACGCGCGGGCCGCGCGACGTTTGTGAATGCGCGGCGCGCCACATTCACATCGCGATTCAAATCAATTCCGGAGTCACGCGAGGCGGCCGTCGCGGCAGCCGCGGCGGGGAGCCGACGGCAGCCGGTACCATTAGTGCGCGAGGCTGTCATCGCGGCGGCGGCGGCGGCGGCGGCGGCAGCGGCGGCGGCGGCGGCGGCAGCGGCAGCGGCAGCGGCAGCGGCGGCGGCGGCGGCGGCGGCGGCGGCGGCGGCAGCGGCGGCCTAACCCGGCCGACGGCGCGACGCAGCCGTCACTGGGAGGAGGTCTCCATTCCCCGAGACCGACAATAAACCCTTTCCTCTCATGGAGTATTTTCGGGCCGTCCGCTGCGCTGTATGCTGCCCCCGTTCCGCGCGGCTCCGCCGTGGCCGCCGCGGGCCGCAAGGGTCGGGCTGGTTTTACTCCCGCAGACCGCGGCATTCGCCCCGCGCATCGACGGAGCGACAAGCACGACCGCTACTCCCGGTGTGGACTTGGCTCGGCTCGCAAAACGCGCGGTAAAAACGAAGCGGGAGCCGCGTACTCGCGTTCTGTCGGGCGCGCCTGCACCGCCTGCCCCGCCCCTCGTACCTCCCGGCGATAGTTGGCCGGAACGGAGAGGCCTCTAATTCTGTCGAAATCGACGCGGTAACGGGCATCGCGCGAAACACGAGGCGAGGCGGCATTCCGCGGAATGTCCGGGATGCCAAACCCGGCGGATTCCAGGAGATCTCCGAGCTGGGGGGGCTGCGTCACCCGCCGCCGCCGGCTCCAGCTGGGCTCCAGCCAGGCTCCAGCAGACCGGACTCCAGCAGTCCGCCACGGGCCGCGCCCAGCGCTGAATGGGCCGCTCGGAGTCATACGGCATTCCCACAACACCGATTCTTATTCCGCGTCACTCCTTTCGCCAATACCACGATATTTTCTTCCGTACATTTTTTTCACCCACCGTTTCTTCAGCCAAGAAGGAATGCAGGCCACCTGTTGGAGGCGTGGCCCGCGGAGCCAGACGGCCAGGCGGAAGCAGGAACGGTGGCCGCTGGCCTTGGCAGGCAGCGAGCCTTTGTAGTACAGATCCCTCTGGGAGCCCCCCGCGCCACGCCTTATGTAAATCAGCACGCTTACGTCAGGCCAAGTAATAAACCTACGTCGAAGCTCGATAAGTCTGTGCCAGGGAAGTTCCGGAATGGGGACGTCGTAACCCTGTGTCTCCCTCTTCCTCGCTCTCTTTCTGTCTCTCTCTCGGTGTGTCACTCTCTCTCTTCTCACTTCATACCCAAGGCCTTCATTACGCAAGCGAGAAGGAGGGTCATAATGGCAATGACCCAATTTTGATCGACACAGAAAGTTCCCTTTACCTGTAAGATTTGAGACGCCCGGGGGCTCGGTGCCCGTCTGTAAACTTTTTACGTGGGAAGGTGTCGTGCCTTTACCCTTCCTTATCGCAGACCCCTCCCCACCGCCGCCCCCCGGACGCACGCCCTTGCGCTGCGGGCTGCGGCGCAGGTACGGCCGCTCCTCTGCACCCACTGCGATTGCGCGCTCCGCAGGGCGCACCGCAGCGGCCGATCCTCCAGGACAACAAGGACCCCGGGCCCCCGATCTCCAGCGTCAACACGCCTCCGAGACGCAAAGCCCGCCGCACCGCGTGCAGCGCTGCGGCCGTCAGGATCGCCTTCCTGGAGGACACGTCGTCCCGCCAACTGATTTTCTTTTTCTTTTTTTTTGCAGTGTGAGTCTGGCCACTCTGGCAGGGCTGCCACCTTTCCCCTGCCACCTGGCCGCCGGCTGCCGGCCTGGGACTCGTGGGGGGGGGGGGGGGGGGGAGCGGCCCCGGCACGGCCTCGGCCCGTGCCGCCGGGGCGGCTGCTTGCGCAAACAGAATCACCTTACGTCAAACATATTATCCACAGACGGCTTAGGTCCCCTGCTGACTGTTTGCTGAGAGGGAGAGAGACGGTAAGGAGCTGGGCGAGACAGCGAGAGACTGGCGGGTAGCGTGAAGCAAGAGGTAGGAAATAAGGGTGGCGAAACAGCAGCGGGGACGCGGCGCAGAGGGCGAACCGGGTGGCGAAAGGCCAGCCAGCAGCAAGCCTCATCAAACCTTTGCTCCGTGAGATAACCAGCCGCCCCCCGGAAGAAAAGGGGGCGGGAAAATAATTGAACAGCGCTGCGGGGGACATGGCGCGCGGTAGGGGGAGAGCTTGTTGCAGCGCAGTGCCGCACGGCCACCGAGCGGAGCTGCCTGGAGTTGCGGCGCGGTAAACGGCCCAGGTACACACAGCGGCATAACTACTTCGCCCAAATTACTACATTCACCGTGCGCGCGCGCGCGCGCGTGTGTGTGTGTGTGTTCAGGTGTGTATGTGTGGGTGCGTATCGAGGATAGTTCTAACAGGAGGAGCGCGTTCATGTCTCGCTGATCCGGCCACTGACTGCTTGAGGAGAGGAGCGGAGCTAACCGGCTATAGAGCTACCGAGGAGACGACTTTGCGCTGGCTGGTGCGTAGTGAGTCCTTCCCCTCCTCCTCCTCCTCCTCCTCCTCCTCCTCCTCCTCCTCCTCCTCCTCCTCGTCCTCCTCCTCCTCCTCCTCCTCCTCACTCTCCTCCTTCCCCACCTCCATGGAGTTACGGAGGGCACGCCTGACGCTGACGATGTCCTTGTGACGCCCAGTCCCTGATTACACGACATTGATTTGCCTCCTTCATTCACGCTCTTGATGCGTCGCGTGACTAACTTTGTTTAGTGAGGGGCTGCTACTGCTGCTGCCGCCTAGCGTGTGCGTGTGTGTGCGTGTGTGTGTGTGTGTGTGTGTGTGTGTGTTTCCGGAAGACGTACGGAGAGAGGTAGTGTGGAATATGTGCGCATCATCCAACAGCCTCCCGTATACTCAGAGGAGAAAACTTTCCACGGTGCTCGCGCCTGACACCTGTCCATCCCACTCGCACCAGCCGATCCTCCTCCGCAAGAGAGAGAGAGAGAGAGAGAGAGAGAGAGAGAGAGAGAGAGAGAGAGAGAGAAGCAGAACACGCGCCGCCAAAATTGAAAGCGATAATCTATTGTTCACAGCGTTGCCATTGTGGTGGTCCGGTGGGCGGGCGGGTGACGCGCGCGCGCGCCTCGTGGCTTTTCAGAGCAAAGCGACGACAAAGCGGCAACGTTTCTTCTTCAAACTTTCTGTCGCGCCCGTCATCACCGTAATGGAAGTGGGAATCCATATCGCTAAGCGGGGCCCGCGGCCGTCGTGGCGGGGCCCGCGAACGCCGCGGGGGGAGGACGGGGACTGGCAGGCGAAAAAAAAAAAAAGAACACAGGAAAATATATCCGGGAAAATTCTAAATTTGTCACAGTCCCGAAATTCCTTTCTTAATTATTTTATTCGATTTTTTCAGTGTTTTGCTCGTGCTAGCATGTGACCGTGAGGCTCGAGGCTGGCCGACTGCCTGGCCGACTGGCTGGCCGCGATGACTGCGCAGGAAGTCGTAGCGGGACATGGACGCGGTGGTGGCCGTGGCGGTATGGAATTCCCGGGATCGGATAAAATACGACGCGGGCTGGACGGGCACGCTGTGTAACATTGCGGCGGTCGCTGATTTCGGATTGCTGAGAAAGAAAAAAAAACAAATCGGTATTTTTTTATCGCGAAAAAAAAAAGGAGAGGAGTTGAAGTATGCCGTAGATACTGCCAATTCCGACCAGGCTGCGAGGCACCGCTATTCGCTGACCAGTGGAGTGCGACGTGCGCGCGCGTTGCCGGATCCGTATCCGAACCAGATCTGGGTGACTGGAGCACCGGATTACAGCCGGGGCTTCAGGAGGTCCTGGATTCCCCGCAGGACTTAGTATCGCGCTCCGGAACTCGGCTAGGACGCGCCACGGATACAGCCGCCGCCCGGAAATCCCCCTGACGTGGCTCCGCGAGGGGGGGCGGGGCGACGACGCCCTACCTAACTTCCTCGCTACCGTTATACGGGCTGCGACTGGTATGAGAAACTCGTCCAGTGGTTTATTTCACCGCACATGTAGCATTTTTATTTTATTTCACCAAAACTAATGGCGCACAGAGCGAGGTAGATTTTCTGCTGACCCTTTGACTTTGCATACACCCATCACACCTGTGTGCGCGCGCACGCACACACACACAGAGCCGCGGGGCGGGCGAAGATGAACGAGATTCCGCACGAGGGTCCCCTACCACTCGCACACACACACACACACACGCACACACACATTTCTCGGGAGGAGCCGCAGACTGGGTGTCCCCGTTACCGTACCCGCACCGCTTCGCGGCGTGCCGGAAGTGGCCTGATGGCTCCGTGCCCCTCCGAGCATCATGCAACCGTGAACCAGGAGTACCGCTCGATTCAAAAGACCTCTCTCCGGTAGCTCGCCATTCTTATGCAGGAGTTTCCCCGAGGAAGAAAACGGCACGGTGTTTGCTTCAAAGCATTTCAATGCTCGAGTTAAGCATGTGAGGCTTGGTGGCAGCAGTGTGATGCCGGTCAAGCATGCTCCCGAGTATTTATATAGTCACGCGCTGGCTCGGTGGAGATTCCGCGGCTTACGCTTAATAAAACACGCTTAAGCATATTATCATGCTCCACTCAAGCATTCTACTTCAGAGTGTGCGGCCTCTCGCCTCCCCTCCCCCCCTGGCCCGCGGCCGCCCCTAGGACAGGTCCCCTATTCATGCCTTTGACGCGCCGAACAAGGATCATCCTGAAAGGAAAGCAGGAGGCACAGCAAAACGAGGCCGCCGCCGCCGTCGGCCGCGGGCCGCAGAGAGGATGAACAAGGCGGGGGCGGAGGAGGAGGGGGGGGGGGGGTATCTCCTTGTCGTCAGGGAGGCCGTCGTCCCCGAGGGGTCCCGCACACACAGCCGGGCTGCACTGCCCGCTGCGGCCGGGCGACCGGAGCTGTCGCCTTTATGTGTCAGCGGTTGGATACCTCGGTGCTGGCCGCGCCACCATGCCCGCACTCAGATGTACGACACGATCGCCCACCAGCCCCCTCCCTCCCAGCACACACACACACACACACACACGCACACACGCACACACACAGACAGTGGGGACTCGGCTTAGTGAGCCAGGCACGCCAGTACAAAAGATGGCATCGCGTCTCTTTGATCAGAACGCACGTCGCCATCAAGGGAGCCGTCGTCGTATCGTTCGGGGACAGGAGAGGAGAGGAAGGGCGGAAACGGCGCAGAGAAAGCGAGGGGTTAGTGCTGACGAAATTCCCCGCGCAGTGTTAAAAAGAAAAATTCGAGCGCCGCGAACCTCTGAGTGGTCCTTGGGAATGAATAAATTGCGGTGAACGGAGTACCAGCGCCTTAAAAAGCGGAATCTGACTGGCTAGGGGCGGGGCCCAGGGCGGGGGAGGGGCACATTGGAGCCCCCCGCTGGATGCAGCCGCGGAGGGCATTCCGGCCTCTATTTTTTCTGTCCCCGGCCGCCACACACGACTGCCTCTCGCGGCCCGCCGTTTTTGTCCCGACCCCTCCGGCCGCCGCCGCCGCCGCCGCCTCGGCCATGAATGAGGGATGACAAGGGTCAGGACCGCCCGGCTCCCCGTCGAGTTCCGCACAAACTCCGCCCTTCCCTCTCGGCCCGTTTTCACCCGCGGCCGGCGGCCGAAAACCGGCGCGCCAAACACTAGCGCCTCCCCCCTCCCCAAGTCGTAAACTGTTTAGCGGGGAGTCGCTAACCGGGGGGCCGGGCCGCGCTCATACCGCCACGAGAACCCCCCCGTCCGGGGATCATCTTCGGTCTAAGACCGGCGCACTTCCTCCTGGAGCTGCCGCGGGCAGGACTGGATGAGGTCTGAGGCTCCGGCGCTGCCCGCCTCTGGGCGCCACATCCGTCCGGCCCGGAGGGCGGCGGCCGGAGGCGACGCCAGCGTCCGCCCGGCAGCCGCATTTCTTATTCATCTGGTCGGCCACTTTATACGTGCACGCGGCGCGGCTGCGGCGGCTGCTGCTTAGTGTTGACGCCGAACGGCGGCGGCAGCAGCGGCGGCGGCGGCGGCGGCGGCGGCACCGGAGCCACACGACCAGCCTAGAATGAAACTTGCGGTGCGGGGCCGCAGGAGTAGCGGTAGTGGTGGGAAAGACTGCTGAAGGGCGTCGGCCCCGCCCCTCCCCTCCTTCCCCTCCCCTCCCCTCCCCTCCACCCCCGGCCCTCCCCCGCGCGTACCGATAACTTCACCCCGAACTTGGACAGCCACAGCGCCGGCAGAGGGACGTGACATGCAGCCCTCCCGTTATACCCCGCATTAGTTCCCCACGACCGAGCCCATGCAAGGTGTGGGGGGGGGGGGGCATCCCACCGCTGCTGTAATGACCGCGTGACCTTACGGCTACGGAGAGTGAGGAATAATGCAGCGCGGCGCCGCTGATCGGTGGGCGTGTCCACGCAGTTCGCGGGGGGTGGGAGGCGTGGCGCCGTGTGTGAGGCGCCACCCCGCGTGGGACGTGCCGCGGCAGCCTCACTAGACATGGTTTCGTCGTGATGTGTATTTTTAGTTCTGCCCACTTCCGTCCTGGGCTCCTGAGGATAATACCCTGCCGTTGTACCAGTTTTCGCTGCATAAATCAAAAGGATTACGCGGGGGGTGCATGCCATTTTGTGGACGGGAATAAGCACGTTAGTGGCGGGTCTTTCATGACCCTCGTTCCTCACTAATTTATCCTCAGAAGGGCCATGTTGACCTCATTTTCTGGAGTCCTTCTCCCTGAAGTGCTGCGGCCGTTCTCCGTTCCGGCTGATTGGAGCCCCCCAACCCCCTGAGGGGGCCCCGCGGGGGGTCCGCGCCGAGGAGGCTTTCAGAGCCGGGGGCGTGCAGATGGGGCTGCCACATCAACTCTTAAGGCGCCGCGCGCCCGCCAACTCACTAACAGCCCCCGCAGCCCCAGCGGGCCCCGCGGCTCCCACAGGTCCTGCATCCATTAACCGATAAATGGCGTCAGTAGTTAGCCGCCAGGTCCCATGGCAGGAAGGCCCTTAGGCGCGCCGGGCACAGGCTTAAATTCGGTAGATATTCCGCAGAGAAGTGTGAAACACACGGCGGCCTCCGAGCGAAGAGGTCGGTTTTCCTGCCGAGGCTGTAGGACCGCGCACCGCGGCCAGGGCTACGCTGGTGCCGATCATGTCTCAATCACTCCCCCCCCCCCTTTTCTCCCATCCCCCCCCCCCCCCCCCGCCGCTCCCTTCGCCCCGTTTCGGCCCCGTTTGGCCTCGGATACAGCTGGCGCGCCGGGCCTCGGCTTGGACGCGGCGTGGCTTAACCACCCCGTATTCACCGCCTCTTTCTCTCTCTCCCTAACTCTCTGTCTCCCTCTCCCTCTCTCTTTCCATTCCATTCAACGGAGTCGCGCGTCGCCGCATCCGAGGCCGCCGTCGAGGTGGGCGTGTCGCTGGGCGCGGCGTCACTGGCTGCCCGTGGCGTCACGTCCCGGCTGAGCGCTGCTGAGCGCTGCTGAGCGCTGCTGAGCGCTGCTGAGCGTGGCAGCGTGCGGCTGAGTGCGGCCAGGAGTGGCTAGGCCTTGCGGCGGCTCCCGCAAGACGGCAGCCGCCAGAAAAAAAAAACCTTTTTAAAAGTAAATACTAGGAGCAGTGAGGTGGCCTTTTTTTGTGACCCCGCCCCCGCGGTGAGGGCACACAAACGCCTCTTTGTTTGGCGACAGAGGTCGCGGCGCGGGAGAACCCGCGCGACCTGCGACAACGCGCGCGGCTTCTCTGTGCGGGAGACGGAGGGGGGGGGGGGGCGCCGTCGGCTACCGTGGAGGCCGCCGCCGATCCCCGCGGGCGCCCCGAGTCCTTCCCGAAGCGGCATTGTGCGTGAAGACAATGACTGGGGCGGCGGCGTTGGCGGCGGGTCCGCGGGGAGGTAGGGAGGGCCGCGGGGGGATGTGGGGAGCCCGCTGGCGTGAGGGCGGCACCAGGCGGGGGCACAGAACGGTGCCGAGCGCCGGCCGGCCGATTCAGCGTCCAAATGCGTCTCCCAAGTTTCCGCCGTCATCTGGCTGAGTAGATTGGTTTGCTGGGGGGGGGGGGGCATCGCACGCGGAGAGCGGTCCCGGAGGAGGAGGAGGAGGAGGAGGAGGAGGGAGAGGAGGAGGGAGGGGAGGGAGAGGAGCGGCCTGTGCGTGGGAGAACCCTCATCAGCAGAGGGCGATGGGGATCAGGTTATTCTTCTTGGGCGGCCTTTCGGAAGGCGGCAGGAAGGCGGAGCGAGGGGCAGCCGGTGCTGGTGGCGGGGCGGCTGCCACGCGGGGGCCACGCGCCGGCCACGCGCTGGCCACGGCGTCGCTGACAGCGGGGGCTTATCGACAATCCCTTTAGGCGCAGCGCGGCTCGGGTCTCGGCTCAACCCGCGGGCCCCCCCGCCCCCCCCCCCCCCCCCCCCCCCGCGCAGCCCCGGACACGGCGCACGTTGAGTCCGGTCAATCGGGCGCTAACGACACGGCCTACAAAACGTCCCTGATTGGGGAGGGCTGGGCCTCCGGTTATTGTTTGTGTTTGCCGCACCGCGGGAGACAGAGACAGAGAGAGAGAGAGAGAGAGACGGGAGATGGGGCACGCGGAAGTATCTCGAGAGGCAGAGCGGCAGAGAGAGAGAGAGAGAGAGAGAGAGAGAGAGAGAGAGAGGCGATGAAGACCGCTCACTCGCGTAGCGACTGTACCTCCTAGCCCGGTCGGATTCAGTACGCACTGCCTGGTTGATGCGCCTCGCCTCTCTGTTTGCGTGTATTCCGACTCCACTCCCTTTCAGACCCATAACACACACACACACACACGGTGCACACACACGGCACACACACGGCACACACACACACGAGCGACTGCCTGCGTGTACACCTATGGTGGCCGAACGTAAATAACACTCTGGCAAGCATTGGGGGGAGAGCGAGAGGTAGTGAATGAGTGAGAGATTGGGAGAGAGAGAGAGAGGGGGGGGGGGGAGGGGGTGAGAGAGAGTGACAGACGGAAGGGGTGGAGGGGCCGGCGCTGGAATGAGAAGCAATCTCGTCCATTGGCCAAGGCCTACGCCCCGTCCGGCCTCGGCCGCCCCCGGCGCCCCCGGCGCTGCTCCGTGGTCCCGCACTGCCGCAGCCCCGACACAGAGGACCTCGCTGATCCCAATTTGAATCGCTGATTCAAATCAATGAAGTGGAGCAGCGGCGGCGGCGGCGTGTGTGTCCGTGGCGGCGGCGTGTGCGGGGGCGTGCCGTCGCCGCCGGGGGGCACCGCAGGACATGGAGGGCCCGCAGAGGCAGACGGCCCCAGGGCGGCGCCGCGCGCGGGGACATTCCACCGCGGCCGGGACCGTCACGGCCGCCCTGTTGTGAGTGTGCGAGAGAGAGAGAGGGAGGGACAGAGAGAGAGAGAGACAGAGAGACAGAGGAAAGCATGAGGGGAGGGGCCAGAGAGAGATAGACTACGAGCGGCTCCGTGTGATTGCGTGTCGAACACAAATTTTCGGTTAGTGTGTACACGCGGATGCTCGTGGGGAGGCCGCGGCTGGAGCCTCGCTGCCCCGCGGCCCCGCGGCACCCGCTTCACGTATAATTAGACGTTCGCGGCCCGCGTCAGCGTTAAGCTTCGCGGCGCCCGCGGCTGAAATATCAACGCGGGAGCCTGTTCAGAGCAGCGGGCCGCGGCCGATAGACGGGGGAGCGAACCTTGCGGACGACACAGTCATTATCTGGGCTTCATACGGAGATGGGCGAGAGAGAGAGAGAGAGGGGGGGGGGAGGCGTAGAGGGACTGAGGCAGAGTTTGCGCCTTAAGCGCCTGCCGTGGACCAGGCCGAGGGTGGCTGCTTCCTCAAAGGGCTCGACGTGAGGGAAACACTTTCCGGACGATAAGTCGTTGGGATCGTTCTCGACATTCTCGACACACTTAAGTTTCACACATTGAAGCCCCCTTCTCGTCCAAAATTGGGCTACGACCATGATTCTTTTTAATACCAGGATGCGCTCGGGTCCTGCGCCCGGCTCCCACGGGCCCTAATCCTGCGAGTGGGCCGCCGGGGCGCCCGGTCCCAGCGGCACGACACAGGCGTCCCCGGCCGCTATTGTTACCGTTAGATTGGCACCAAGTCCGAGAGAGGGAGCGCGTGTGGCCTGCCTGCCTGCCTGTCTGCCCGGCCTGCCTGCCAGCCCGGCCGGGGTGGCTGTGAGGGTGCTGGAAGGGTTTCTGCGGTCGAGTGAAACAAATGCCGCCCGGACCAAGATAGCGAACACACAGCTTGTCCTCGACAATGGGAATCCTGAGCTGTCCGCTTCTCGGGGGCGGTGGCCGGATCTCTGCCCGGAATGAGATACTGCTCCCTGCAGCGGCGGGGGCGGGTCCAGAGGGAGAGGGGGAGGGGGGGGGGGGTCGTTGCAGCCGCCGCCGCCCGGCAGAAACGACTCCGGTAATCCGGTGAACAAATTCCAGGGTAATCCGAGCGTAATCCTGGAGTTGGCGACAACTGCGGGGGGTAACGGAGGAGACCTAACAGTGTGCATAAGAGGTGTTGCCGTATTTACAAAGAGTTAAACTAGAGAAAAAAAAAGGACTTTATCCAATATTTTGAAACAATTGTGCTTCAGATACATTAAGGTAGAAAAAAAAATTGTATTCAGGAAGGTGAACACTTGCAGAAAAATAAAATAAAATAAAATTGACTCTTACATTTATTTTTATTTAGTTCGTCTTTTTTTTAAAAAAAAATATTGTCACGCGGGGAAAGATTTCCCGCCGGCGTCAGATCCACCCGCCGCAATCCCCATCCGCGGAAAGGCGAATCAATGTCGTCGCCCCAAAAGGAGCGGGGTACTATTTCTCTTTCTTGTCTTTACGAAGCCGGGCAAGACAATAAGCAGACTTGCGCCGAGCGCGCGCCGCCCGGCCCAGCCCTCCGTATCGCACGAGGCGGCTTAAGAAGGTGGGGGGGGGGGGGGGGGGCAGCCTCTCGTGGGTGGCCGGTCAATAAGCGGCGAGGCCGCGTCATCTCAGCGGACAGCAGCTTTTCAGCCCGTCCCGATTCGATTCTTTAGAAACGGGGCAAGGAGCCAGGCTAATAGTCTGATGCCCTCTGAAACATGAAGGATGCTCTGTATGGACGGATGCCAGATCCAAGTACCCATATTGTAACTAGATATTCAAGTACTGTCGAGATACTTGCCGACAATTCGTAATGGTCCATTTGATTAGTTTAGCCAGCTCTGCCACGCACCCTTGTCTCATGTGTCGGCAATTGAATCCCGTTCTTGTTAGTTTTGAGACAGACGTGTTCACTGACCTGTCACTCACATGAGAACTTCAAATTTTGAATAACCGTACGCCGGAAACAATTTCCGTCATGTGTCGCGTTTCCGTTTTATGAGAATTTGCCGTACTGCAGATTTTGTCGGTTTAGTTCATTGCTGAGAGGGCGGCCGTCCTGAGCTCGTTTGCTGAAAGCGGCGGCGCGCGGCGCGGCGGCAGCAAAGTGATTTCCGGAACTGGAAAAAGCTCTTTGGTAGAGCCTCTCGTAGCACAAAACGTGCGAGCACGGCGGCTGGCAGGGGCCCCCCTGCACCGCCTGCACCGGCCCGGGCCACGCTCACCTGTTGCAGGAGCCGGCCGAGGCCGCCAGAGAGGCCGCCAGAGAGGCCGCCAGAGAGGCCGCCAGAGAGGCCGCCAGAGAGGCCGCCAGAAGCCACTCTGCTCCGGCCGGCCCCCTCCACCTGCCTGCTCTTGCACACGATCACGCCCTTCCGCCGCGAGAGAGCGCTGCTGCGACACTCACTCTCAGAAAAAATAAAATTGAAAAATTGAAGAAAGTCTGAATGATTGGTATTTTTGAGCTGTCAATTCCACGAACTTCCACTGATATTTTCTCTAAAAAAAATAATACCACCCGAATCTAAGTCATCTTGATTTTCATAGTCAATTCCACTTTATTTACCTGACAGTGCTCCGGCTGGGTGCGCCTATACACAGTCATTGCGGCTCGTGGTGCTTGCTTACCCCGCGGAGGAGGGCTCCTAACCTCTCTCTCTCTCTCTCTCTCTCTCTCTCTCTCGGGTCAGTAACCCGATTCAACGGCCGTCATCTGTCACCCCGTAAAAATATATAACGACGTGCTCCAGAGAAGGAGTGTGTGGCAAGGAGTGCACCTTTACGTCCACATTCTTTTCCCCGCCCCGCGTGCACCCACACGTGTGTGTGTGTGCTTGTGTGTGTGCGTGTGTGTGTGCGTGAGTGCGGGCCTTATGATATACGGGCGGGGCGCCGACTTTCTTTATGGCTTCTTGGCGGCGAGTCGACCGGCGGCCGGCCTCCCAGACGAGAGCCGGGGAGGTGCGGCGCCGAGTAAGGACATAGTCGAGGCATTCCAGGCGGCGGCGGTGCAGCGAGCCTGGGCCTCGTGCGCAAAATAATTTGAGATTCAAGACTTTCTTTTTTCTAATTTTGAAAGTGTCATTTACTTTTGGAGAGCCATTGAAATGCCCAAAGGGTGTTATATAACAGTCAACCGGTCCTGGAAACGCCCGTCTTTCATATCACCTGATTTATTTTCTATTTTACAATAAAAAATGAGGCTTGTTTTGACGCTGCGGTGAAAATCACAACATCAGCATACCACCCCAAGGCCTTCCAGATACAACGAAGAAAAAAAAAGATAGAAACCATAAACATCACGGGAGGAGCGGCGGGAGAGTAGAATCTTGGCCTCCCCCGTGCGAAGGGAAACAGGGGATGGACCAAGACCGCCCTACTGTGTTTACATCCCCTTCACCGCACGGATCAGTCAAGCGGCTTAGTCCCCCCCCCCCTTTCCTCTACCTCCTCGTCCTCGTCCCGCCCCTGTCCTATCTGAGACAGGACTTCAGAGCCCCGTCTCTGTCAGAAAATAGACTAGTCCGAAGGAAGAAAAGGGGGAGAAAAAAAAATGTCAGTGCATAATACGCGCGTACGAACATCTTTATTGGACGAGGAGGCACAGAGTGAAAGAAAACGCAGAAATTATGGGTGGGCGGGGATCTCTGACGCGAGAAATGCGGGTCGGAGTTTGTTTCTGCCAGGATGTGTTTCAGCGGGGCAGTGCCTCCCGGCTCGGCGTGGCGGGGGGGCCTGGCCTCTGCTTTCTCCCGGCTGTTTTACTGCCACAGCTAAGCTTTCGTCTTCCATTTTACTGTCACATCCCTTCTCCTTATGCCGTCCCTCCCCCTCCGGCCGGTGCGGGTTGGGCCCGGGCGCCGCTCACTGAGCGATTTACACCCTCCCCCCCCCCCCCCCTTAGCCACCCCTCCCCTCCTCCTCCGATACACGCACTGTGAATGAGCACGCGTGACGCAGCAGAAGCACAGCAACAGACTCGGCACGAACTCAGTCCAGCGCGGGGCGGTGCTCAACTGCTGGAACCACCTGTGCACCGCCGCTGCTGGAACAGTACACTTGTGAATGCTCCGCCATTATTATTATTATTATTATTATTATTATTATTATTATTATTATTATTATTATTATTATTATTATTATTATTATTATTATTATTATTATTATTATTATTATTATTATTATTATTATTATTATTATTATTATTATTATTATAATGACGGCGTTCGTTTTCGTCGGTAAGACAACGACAAGAAGGGCAGTGTTTTGCCCGCGGGGAATCCGCGGCGGCTCTCCGCGCGGCCGCTGACGTGAAAAAAGCGTCAGCGGAGCAGAGAACCATTAAACCTCGTATACCGCGCGCGAAATAAATGGCGCGCGAGGCGAATAAGAGCAGCACGCATGCGCGCTCCGCGCTCTGACACACTCTGACAGATTTGTGGCGAGCAGCGCGGGCTCGGCGACGTCCTGACTGAGGGTGTGCCCAAAAGGTTTAAGCATGCTTAACTTAAAAAGATGAGTTCAGTATTTGTTTGAACTGTCACTCTTGTTGTTTGCTGTCTGTCTCGTCCGCGCCGCTGGCAGTGGCGTACAGATCCGGCACGGATGCTGCCGGGCCCAGCAGGCGGCTGCGTCCCCTTGGGATATCCGAGGGATACCTGTGGAGGGATCCGTCCGCCTCACGGCTTTGCAATCCCAGAAAGGCGAGGATTGGCGCGGCACGGCTGGGGCTGCTGCCGGGAGCCCCGGCCGAGGCTCAGGCCATCCGGTCCGGCCCTCAAACACCGTGCCCCTCACACCTCGCACTGCTTTCGCATTCCGATTTGTTTCCACAAATGTGTTTGCTATCTTCTGTCTTACAGGAGCGGGAGGGGCTTTTAATTGATATCTTCGGAATAAATTGGTGTGTTGTGTGCGGTGCGTTCCTCGCAAAGGAAATATCAAAATAAATAGTGTTTGATCATAAACATTGGGGTAAAGACAATCATGCATGTTTCGAACTTGCCTACGCCCGATTGGCGACACGGTGGTGCGATCTCCGGGAAACGTTACCTGCAACACAACAGAGAGAGACGTGAGAACAACTGGCTCGGGGGAGGAGAGGGGAGGAGAGGGGAGGAGAGGGGAGGAGAGAGCGCCAGTGAGGGGCGCCGCGGCAACCGTGGCCGCAACTAACGAGAGGCCAGAAGTGGCCCCATCGCGAGAAGTGGCGGGCCAAGTGGGAGCGGTGCCGGCTGCCAAATGAATTTTCTCGCCCTGGGAACACTTATATATATTTTCGCGTCTCGAAACCGCACAATAGACTGCGGCTCCCTAATTCCCGCTCTAGTTTTAGTTCCAAACTCACTCTAATTGGTGTGAAATTATGCCCCGAACAATGCCTTCCAGCCGCCGCCCCCCTCGCCGGGCGCGGCCTTTTTGCCTCTCCTCCCCTATCCGCCCCGGGGCCCCGAACCCGCTCTCCGTCTCGCTCGCGCCTTCGTGCGGTCTGGGAGTGTGACAGAGACAGCAGTCGCCGACCCTCCACCGCGGCCGCGCAGATACGGACCGAGCTATCGGATAAATATCACAGCCACACCGTGCGCGGAGCCGCGCGCGCAGCGTCCGAAGAAAGCGCTTCAGTACAGACCGCTCGACTCGGCTGCAAAAGGGGTTTCTCCCCCAAAACCCTATTCACTTTTCCTTCCCGGGGCCTCAACTGTTAACACTATCCCTCACCGTCACGCCCCGCCTCGCCTCGCCTCCTCATCCCTGTCTGCACACAAAACAGGCCCCCCCCCCCTCTCTCTCTCTCACTTTCCCTCCCACAAAATACATCATAACTTATCACGTCGCTGATAAATGTTCCCACTCTCTGTCAAGGCCCCTCCTCTCTCTCTCTCTCTCTCTCCCTCTCCCCCCCCCCCCTAATTCTTTTCGTTTTTGTAAAAAAAAAGTTGGCGGCCGTGGGTATATTGCTGGGGGTCCGGTATGGTCCGGTGGTCCGGTGCCGCCGCCTCCCCCAGAGTCAGCACGGCCCGCGCCAGCTGGACGCTGCAGCCGGGGGCCGTCAGCAGCCAGTCACTCAAGTCCTTTCCATTCCGCTAAGTGGCGGGTGGCCATTTCCCGGCGGCGGCTGCGGCGGTCTCCCGTACCAGCGGTAAGCTTTCTGCGAGGGGGCCCGGTAGGAGATGCCGCTCCCCGATTACATCCGTCTTCTCATCCTCGCTCGTCGTCGGCGGCCTGCTGGCGGTGCGGCTGACGGCGAGGGTCGTGGGGGCGAGCGCCGACGGACCGCGGTCTCCCCCCGGCGACGTGAGGTCTGTGGCCGCCCGACTGCAGCGGGGGGCGGCACACGCACAGCGTCGCCGGACAGGCGCCGGGCCCCGCGGTGTCTCCGGACCCCCCGCAGACCCGGCTTAGCCCCCCCCCCCCCAGGACCCTCCGGGAAACCCCGGCGCATAGCCAGGGCGCTGCTGCCAGGCCCGCGCTGCTCCGGCCGCTCTTAGCGCCTGTCAAGTCGAGGGTAGGCAACGCCAGCGCGCGGAGGCAAGGCGGGCTTGCCTACCATCCGCTTTGCAGGCGCCCCGAGGAGCGGCGGCGAGCTCAACGCGGCCGTGCGTCGGAGGGGGGGGGGGGGGGGGGGGGAGACGGAGGCAAGAGGAAGAAGACGAACAGGAGGGGGCGGGAGATGGAGGGCGCCTCCTGCCGGGTGAAGTTAGTCTTTTATCTTGGCTGCAGCGCCACGCACCCTCCCTACCTGCACTTTGGGCCGCAGGGACCCGCAGGGACCAGGCCTGCCGGGCCGGGGGGACCCGGGGGGACCCGGGGGGACCCGGAGGGACCCGGAGGGACCCGGAGGGACCCGGAGGGACCCGGAGGGACCCGGAGGGACCCGGTGGGACCCGGGGGGACCCGGAGGGACCCGGTGGGACCCGGAGGGACCCGGAGGCCGCCGCGAGGAGCACATGATTTATTCTTCCGCTCTCCGCGCGGCTGAGTGCAGAGAGTGAAAAGATGTGTGCGCGTGTGGGTGTTTGCTGCGTATGTGTGTGTGTCTGCCAGTGTGTGTGTGTGTGTGTGTGTAGGGGGAGGTGAGGCCCCAGATGGAGAGATTTCGCGGTCATACGTGGCAGTAGAAGAGTACCAGCGGCGGCCCGTTTGGACGCAGAGTGGTGCACTGCATGTCTCAGAGGGCACGCCTTATTTATTTTTTATTTGGTGATGCGGGCTCCAGCTCACGCACTGCTGCAATGGGCGTGCCTCTAGTAGAGCGAGACTCACATGACATCTGTCTGGGACGTAGTGGTTTGGGTGGTACGGTTTCTGGGCACTGCTTGTTGAAAATTATAAAATAGAATTTTTTAAAATGGAAAATGTTTATTTAAAAAAGAATTAAAAAACGCCGTCGAATCTGAATTTTCTGCGGAACTTCTTCATTGTCACCTCGCGGTGGAGTGAGGCGGCCGGTGCGAAGAGCAGTCGGGTTTTCTTCTAGGACACGAAACAGGCGGCGCTGGAGGCGAGGTGACAACGGGGCGCCGACAGGGGATAAGCCAGCGCGGAGCCCCGCGCGGGGCCTGTCTGTCACCGGGGCGCCCAGGACGGGGCCCACACGGGGGGCCCCACACGGGGGGCCCCACACGGGGGGCCCCACACGGGGGACTCGGCATGGATTTGTCATGGCTGCCTGCACACACCGCCCCCCTCTAGAACAACGACCTCCTCGCCGCCCTCCGCCGGCACGCCTCCCTCAGGATGGGGGCACTCCGCCCTCCCACGTCCCACACCACAGAGAGTGCGGGAGAGAGAGAACTCTGTCTCTCTTTATCTCCCTCTTATTTACCTCTCTGTCGCCCTCCCTCCCCCCCCCCCTCTCTCTCTCTCTCTCTCGTGCACAGATTCCGTACTGGGATAGATAGGTTGTCGTCCCGCACCAAAACTCCGCTCGGCGGGCCGCCCGAAACTTCGATGACCAGTCGCCGACCGAAGCGGCGGGAAGATTCGAAAGGGGTGAAGAAGAGAGAAGATGAAGAAGAAGAAGAAGGAGGGGGGCAGGAGGAGGAGTAAAAGGGGAGGAGCAGGAAGAGGAGAAGTAAAGGGGAGAGGAGCAGAGATGTGCGACTCGAAAAGGGGGACGGCGGAGGGTCGGCGGTGAAACTTATGGCCGCGCGATGAACTTGTGCGACCACCTGTTTCAGAGTGGCAGGCGGCCGCGGCTCCCTCCCCCCTCCTCCCCTCCCGTCCTTAGCAGCTGTGTGCGGCGCCTGATAGTTTGTGAGGGGGGGGGGGAGGGGGGGGAGCGGGCGCCGTGCAGGACCGTGGTGGGAGTAGGGGCCGCCGGATACTAACGCATCTCTCTCCCTCTCTCCCTCCCTTCTGGCCGAGTCGAACGACGCACCCCTCACCGCTCTTCTCCGCCTTTGCCGCCCGCCCCCGCTAATCTTGTTTATCACGGAGTCATGATAGAACTTCCCGGCCGCCGCCGCCGCCGCCGCCTCCCTGCCAGACGTGGCGGCACCCGGCCGATGGGGGGGGGGGGGGGGGGCGATCCTTCACGGCGATTGCCGTGTCCACTGCAAGGGCTGCGTGGGGCAGGTCGGCGGCCACGACAAGCGAATCACGAGTCCGAGAGAGACGGGCCGACGGACGGACAGAGAGACAGACAGAGCCAGCGCTCCCTCCCCCCCTACCACAATATTAAATACAAAGAAATTCTTTTGGGTGAGGCAGGCGGGAGTGAAAAGATTGGGGGGGGGGGGGGGGGGGAGCGCGTTCCGCCTGTCATTCACTCGGGACGGGCCTCTCAAAGTTATTGGAGGCGCCCCCCACAGCGGGTCCTGCGGGTCCTGCGGGCCCCGCGGCCGTGTGGGCCGTGCTGGGCGGGCGGCCTGCGTGCGCTTGCGTGTGTCACAGGCCTCCCCCAGTCAACTTAGTGTCGCCCGCCGAGGTCCCCGCGTGCCCTGGGGGAGTGTGTGGTGCGGTCAGCGCGCGGGCAGCTGCGGCTTTGGCCCAAAGAGAGAGAGAGAGAGAGAGAGAGAGAGAGAGAGGGAGAGAGAGAGAGAGGGAGGGAAGGGAGGGGTCGCATCGCGCACGCCTGTGTGGAGCCCCACCTCAGCGTAACCGCGCAGTAAACCTTCTCGGAGATGGGCTTCGGACTTTATTTGCTGCGCTGCGGTTCTTGGTAAGCATCCCCATTTTGCGTCGTGCGAGTTTCAAATACAAAACGTGAGTGTGTGTGTGTGGGCGTGTGCGTGTTGGCGTGCGAGGAAAAAGGTTGGGGGGGGGGGGGAGAATAATGTGTGTGTGCGTGTGTGCGCGCCACTCCATTTCCAGTGCGGTCTCCGCTGATTGGCTCGCTTTGTCGCCGGTCATCCCAATAGGCGGACATGCGAACCCCGAAATGAAAAAGGTCTCTTGATATATAAAGGGGGCCCACTCCCCACTCTCCTCCCTGCAAACTCACTCACACACACACACACACACACACGAGCGCGCGGGGCCCCCAGCGGGACGCGTGTTTGTTTATTCCCCGTTTTTATTTCCCTCGCGCCGGTCCCCTGCCTCACAGAACTCGCCGCCGCCGCCATCAAACACGGATCAGCTTTTTGGACGGCAACAGAGCGGCGCCCACTTACTTACTTCTCGCCGGATATTTTATTCATTGCCGCGCTTCATTGCCGGCTGCTGCGGGCCGCGCCGCTCCCACAGCCGACTCCGGGACCGCGACACCTTCAAGTTAGAGGCGTATAATATCGCATTTCGTTCTCGGAACAAAACTCATTCGCCGTCTGTAAATCCCATTGTGGCAAAAGCCCACCGCACCGTCGGTTCTCGAACCACCAACCCTCGGCGGCCGGCTCCTGCTCGCTCGGCGGGGGCCTTTGAGCGGCGACACGCCGCAAACTTTGATCGACGATTATTGATTATTGCCACTCTGGGGTCTGGCGGCGTGCGCGGCCTCGCCGCCTCTCCGTGTGTGCATCCCTTTAATTGGCAGCGGCTTCTAGCGGGATTGGCTGCGGCTCTGAACCGCCGCCGCCGCTGCCGCCACAACACGACCTCTCCTGGAACCCCTCCGCGCCGCGCTGCAAGGGGAGGGATGGGCTCGCTCTCCGGGATGCCGCCGCCGCCGCCGCCGCCGCCGCCGCCGCCGCCGCCGCCGCCGCCGCCGTCGCTGCGGTGCGGTCGGGTTTGACGGAGTTGGAAACGTGACGGAATCTGGAATAGGATCTCCATGTCGGCCCCCCCGGGGCTCCGTGATTACCTTCATCCTGCAGGAGCATGTGCCTCGCCTTTGCCACAAAGCGATCCCGGCGTGAACCCTGCGCCCCCCTCCCCTGCAGGCAGGCGGGCCGCGGCGCCAGGCCCAGGGGGGCGCGGCGGCCCCAAACAGTTCCTAAAGATTCCTCAAGGTGCCGAAGCCAGGCTCGCCGCCCCGGGCGATGGCACCCCGGGGACTGGAGTGGGAGGGGAGGGGAAAGGGGAGAGGGAGGAGGGGGGGGGGGTAGTACGTGTCATCGGCGGAGCCCAGTACATCCCCGCAGAGCGCGTGACGACTGCGAGATCAACATTTGTCAGACGGAGACGGGGAGAGAGGGAATGGACGGAGAACGGTACATCGAGAGAGAGAGAGAGAGAGAGAGAGAGAGAGAGAGAGAGAGAGAGGCCGCTATCCCACTCGACAAGGGGAGCCGTCCCCCGGGGGCGAGAGAGCAAGAGAGGAGCACATATTATGGTGAGAGTGGCGAGGGGCTCTAAAAGTGTCACAGACGACTAGGCCTACTGTTTGTTGATGGCCAACTACGTTTCGTTGTCGCGCCCCGCGCAGCGCTTGGCGCCGGGCCCCCCACGGGGCTGGAGGGGGAGAGGCAAGAGGGGGGCGGCGGTCTCGGAGGGGGCTTTATTCTGCTGTTAAACAAGCGACGCGCGCGGCGCTGGTGTTCGCTGGCTTTCGGAAAATTTTTGTGATACGACCCGGAGCCCGGGCAGGCAGCCATCTGTTTTGCGGCGAGCTAGGGGCGCTGGCTGGGGCATGGCGGGGGCGGGGGCGGGGGCGGGGGCGGGGGGCGCGACGCCGCAGACAGAAGCGGCTGGCACAGCGCGGCCCGCAGCCACTCAATGGTGGAGGGCGGCGAGGGCGCTCTGGGCCGGGCGTGGCCGCTGCAGTGTTTTATGGTGCGCCCGCTGCGTGCTGCCTTGATTGTTCGCTCCAGGGCGGCGTGTCGCATTTACACGCTCAATGTTTATGCACAAGTGTGTACGTCCGTGTGCACAGATATAAGCACACGTGGGCAAATGGGCTATGAAAAAATCATACCTTATTAAAAAAACGAAAAATTCGAACCTACAAAAAAAAAATTGTACATAGTGAACAGACTGGGTTGGGATGTGGTAGGGTGAATGCGGGAGGCGGACGGCGATGCTGGATGCTGGCGGGTGGAGCCGGCAAACTGCAGACGGACTCACGCCCCGCCAGGAATGTGGTGAGAGCTGCGGGAAGCGTTAGAAATGCACCCACACACGGCCACCCACACACAGTCGGGGCGCAACAAAAGAGTGCAAATTGGCCGACTCCCGCCCTGACGGCTCGGCATCCCGCAGCCCCTGCCTCCGCCCCTACCCAGCGTTCACCACAGTGTGATACTCCCCACATCTGGCCCGAGAGACGGCGCGCGCCACAGTATGGGTTCGGGCAGCCTTGTACTGCATTTCGCCAGCGAAGTCAGCTACACTACTCGGCGGCGAGCAAGGAGAAGAAGCATGCCACGAATCTCCCAAAAAAATAAATTTGATACGGCCGCGAAAACATTGTTGAATCAACCGTAAATTTTGATCGTTTTGGAGGATGTAAATGGTAGTCAAATGTATGAAATAATTTTTCTTTTTTAATCACCCATCACTGCTGAATTATTTTCAGTAAGTCTCTGTTTTCTGCCGCGTGAAACGCAGCGAACCAAATCCAACTTTTTCCCATTCTCGCGGCCCGTAAGCCGGCGGGCGGACGCTTAGCCCGCGGCAATTTACGGGGCGGAAATGTGCGCCTTCTCCTTTAAGTAGGGCCGGAATGTCTTTTCTTACTCCCTCGGTTCGCGTTTCTGTCGGTGTTTTTTTGCGCGGGGCGGCTGCCGCGCGGCCGGCGGAGTCGGGGTCGGAGTCCGGCCGGCCTGGCGAAGGCCGGAGGAATCGAACCCGATGCGTGTAGTGCTGTGGCGCGTGTTCTGCGTGGGTACTGTAAGGACCGGGGGCCCCGGGGCCCCGGGGCCTGCCGCCCCCCAGCGGCCGCCGCCGGGCCCGAGGGCCGACGGGCCAGAGGGCGCTGCGCATTCATTTCCACCTCGTCAATATTCAACTAGCGATGTGTCCGAGTTCCGAATATCTGTCTGTGTGTGTGTGCGCGCGCGCGGCCGTGCTTCCAGAGATCCAGCCAGGCGCTATGTAGCCAAAACTTTTGGCCCGGGCGGCGGCGCGGGTAGAGGGACTCGGGTCCCTGCGCACGGTCCAGCGACGAGCGCATTCACCGTGCCATAAGGGGGGCGTCCACATTCGACGTGACGCTTTTTTATCGTCCTTGTGTCACGCCGCCTTCGTGGGGCAGGACTCTTGGGAGTGTGAGTGAGACAGTTAGCGTTACGTAACTCGTGGACAGCCCCGCGCGCCTCTCCAGATTTTACAGCAGGCCGAGGGTTTTTGCGCTGCCCCGCCCAGCCAGTGTCTCTCTATCGGACGTCCCCTGGCGCGGGTCCATGATGGAGACAGATAGGGTGTCGTGCGCTGAGGGAGAGGAGGAGAGGGGGAGGGGAGGAGGAAGTGGCGGAGGGAGGGGAGGGAGAGGGGAGGGGGAGTGGCGGAGGGAGGGGGGTGGGGGCCTCCGGCCGGGGACTCGTGCTGTGCTGGCCACCGCACCCGCTTGCTGCGCTTGCACTACTGACCGACTTCGTACCTCCTTCCACGTGCTGTGTACACACGCGTCTCGGAGCGAGAGAGAGGGACTGAGAGACAGAGAGAGAGATAGAGACGGCCTGTCTGACAGAGACGGGGAGTTTAGAGCGGGTAAGGTGAGGGGCTCGGGGCGCAGGGAGAGAAGTTTCGTTTCGGAACTGCGTGGCGGCGTAGCGGCACCCGGCGGCAAGTTGAGTCGGTGTGACGGCCTGCCGCGGCCTGCCGCCACAAAGTGCGGGGGTGTGCGGGTGGGCCGCGGCGAAAGGGATATTTGAAAATATTTATCCGGGCGCCAACCTGTCTTCTCGTTACGGGATGATGTGGTGTACGGTGCGCGTGATCTTTGCTACGGGGGGCAAACACACACGCGGCCCCCGCTCACACATGCGGGCGCGCGGGCGGGCGCACCAAGCCGCACCAAACAGTTTGCGTGGGTCTGTCCCTCCCGCTAGTCCGCCCTAGCCGGGCCTAGCCGGGGCCTGGCCGGGGCCTAGCCCCAGCTCAGTCCGTATGTCAATATACGCTGTGTACTCATGAATATGCAGAGAGCAGGCGGGAAAGGTGGAAGGGGGGGGGAGCAGGGGGGAGGGGGCGAGTTCTTGCAGCCGGAGAGGGGCGGGGGGGCGCCTAAGTGTGTGGGCTGATTAGTGAAAGGGGATACACTAACGATATCACTTTAGAATTGCATTAATTTCCGCAACACTGCGCCTGGCCGCCGGCCCCCCCCCCTCAGCGAACAAGTGGAGAGGGGTATTGCCGCGGCCAACGGGCCGTTCTGGCCCCCATCCGAAAATTTACGTGAAAAATCCGCGTGCAGAATGGCGCGCTGCAACTCGGAAATTTTCGTCGCTTACGCTTATATCAAAATGATGAAATAAGTCTATCCTCCAAATCTGAAATTTCTCCGAAAACGATAATTCAGCAAAGTCAAGTATTGCCCACTCGAACGAGCAGTTTGCATCGGACCACGAGCCCGGTTCCTAAAGACCGTGGGGCACACTCACAATCAGTTTTTCATCCTTGTTTCTCTAGTGTAGGTCGGGCTCGTGCGACCCGCCGTCTCCGGCCCATTTGACGGACGGAGGGCGAGGAGTGCCCTGTTGGGACTTTTGGTCTGACCCAGCGGGGGGAGGTGGCAGGGGCCGCGATCATTACAGTTTGCGAGTGTTTCCAGGTGGTGGAGAGGAGGAGGAGGAGGAGGAGGAGGAGGAGGAGGAGGAGGAGGAGGAGGAGGAGGAGGAGGAGGCGGCGGAGGAGGAGTAGGAGGGGGGAGGGTTGGAGGCAGCTCAAATTGCCCAGGATGACGGAGGCGCGGCCGACGGTGGACGACGACGAAATTTCGGGAACAGATTGGGGGTTGACCGGGCGTGTCCCCGGCGACCGTGGCGACCGTTGGCGACCGCCGCCAAGGCCCCGAAGGCCCCGAAGGCCCCGGCACAGTCATTACCGAGCGTCCCCGACCGGCAGCCGACAGCCCGGCGAGTGTTTCTCAGGTGGCGCCGCGCGGCCTGCCCGGCTCCTTTCAAATCCGAGCTCTCTCTCTCTTTCTCTCTCTCGCTCTCACTCACTCGCTTTCTGTCTCTGTCCGTCCGCCTTGCCCCAATTCAGCAGCCACCCGACGTCTTTAAGAAGAGGTCACCACGCATTATCTCTCCTTTCTCCCCGTCTCTCTCTCCCCCCCCCCCCCCCCTCTCTCTCTCTCTCTCTCTCTCTCTCTCGCACCCTTCCAGGAGATAACCCCCATAGCCGCACCGCTGGGCAGCGCTGGGCCGGTCCGTCGCTCCACAGCTACTGATTAGGGTCCAGAAGAGTGTTGCAGTGCCACGGCACGTACGAGGCGGCGGCGGCGGCGGCGGCGGCGGCGGCGGCGGCATCCCCCGCGGAAGCGCTGCTCCCTCGCTCCTTTCTCCTCCGTGCAGGGCTCCCTCCCGCGCCGCCCACACAGCCAGCAGCTTGCCGCCGCTTAGCAGCATGCAGCGACTGCAGCTCGTGCCGGGAGGGAAAACAATTTCAGATAAGGCTGCGTGTCCCTGTGAGAGCGTGTGTGTGTGTCTGTGTGAGTGTGTGTGCGCGCGCGCGCGCCCTGGGTACGCGATGAGAGCGTCCGAGGATCCCGTTTAATATTCGCGCCGTCGTCGTCGCCACCGCCGCAGGGGGTCGCGTGGAGAGCAACCTGTGAGGGCAATAACGTCTCTCTCTCTATCTCTCTCTCTCTCTCTCTCTCTCTCTCTCTCTCTCTCCCTCCGTCCCGCTCCCTCCTCCGAGCAGCCTCTGTCTGTCTCCCTCTGCGCGTGTACATTTGTTGTGTAAGTAAGGAAGTCGCTGGCGGCGCGGGTTTGCTCCCCACAAGCCCAGCGAAAGCGTGGCGCGGCACCACAGATGCTGAGACCGTATTGCACTCCGCGGGCGGGCCCGCCATGAGGAGAACAAGCCCGCCGATCCAGCCAACTTCTTTTTTAGCTTGACCCGTCAAAAATATTGTTTTTAGCAATCACCAAAGGCTCACTCAGCGATTTTTTTTTTACCCCGCTGATTGGTGACAACGTTTCGCCAATTTTGGCAGCAGTCGCAGCTAGCAGCAAAAAAAAATTGGCTCGCTAGAGCAGCAGGGAACCGCATATAATAGCCAGAGGACAAACACGTTTTTATTTTTCCCGCGTGGTTGACGTGCCAGCGGGGCCGGCGGGGGGGGGGGGGGGGGGGGGGAGGAGACAGCAGCCTCCTCATCACATGCATGAGATGGTGCGATAACGGGCTGGTCACTCGGCGCGCCGCCGCTGATCAAGATAGGCTGGCCTTGTGATCCATATTCCAGGCACCTCCCGGCCGCCCGCCTCTGCGGGCCCCGCGCCGCCGGGATGCCCCGGCACGTGCGGGGGCCCCGCCACGGGCCCCCGCCCCCGCCGTCAGCACCACCCATTCCAGCCAATAATAGTCTTGCGCACCAATCACTGCTGAATATTTTACATGTGCTTACGACGGCGTGCAAACTGTGATGCGGGGAACAGGGGGGGGGGGAGGGCTTCCGACTGCGCCGCAGCGCCACATCCGTCTGCATGCTCCTGCGTCGAGGACGTAATAACGTCCTTATTATTGCCTATTTTGTTCGTTTCTATTTTTCACTCAATGATCCCCCCCCCCCCTACGCCAGGCTGCGCGGGCACCGGGCTTAGGCCGCCGCGCGACTCGCATTACATTCAGCAAAGCTGCTTTGGAACAGAGCAATTTGGCGTCGTCCTTCGTGGCATATCTGCATATCTCGTCTGACTCGGGGTGTACCGCGCCGGCCGGGCCGGCTGCATTGATTGGGGACGAACAGTGGCAGGGCGTCTCTTTATGCTTCTGTAGTTCCCAGCTCCATAGTTCTGCGCTGCAGAGCTAGCCGTCTAGACCCTCTCTCCCTCTTTCTCCCCATCTCTCTCTCTCTCTCTCCCTCGCTTTCTCTTTCCCCCGTCCCTTGTTCTCCTCCGTCGTGGCGGGACAGGATGGCACGCACGAATGGCTGGCGGGATGGGTCTGGCTGGCGCAGATAAAACTGACATTGCGCCCGCCATCATGACAGCGGCGGGGCCATGGTAATGAGGACTGCACACTGTGGCCGTCATGGCGGCTCCTAACGCGGCGTAAGACGTCGGCCGTGGTAGACGGTGGTGGACGAGGTCAGTGGGTGACATGCACGATGTTGTACATTAGATGATATGGTGGGCGTTGTCATTGGTAGATGACGGTGCACCATGGTGGTGGCTAATTGTACCATTGTAGCTGCTGATGTTGCGCCATGGTACAGTTAATGTTGGGGAAATCGTTGTAACGGTGAAGTTTCACATGGCGCCAGATGCTGTTGGGCAAGGCAGATGATGCTGTTCAGGGTGCGTGTGCTACTGGTAATGTTGATGGTAGACGGCGGTGGTGAGGTCTCGCCCGCGGTGCACGGCGGTTGATTGGCCCCCGCGTCATCGATCCTGTACCGATCCTGACCTCTCCGATCAGGCGGCCCGCACGCAGGGAAATGGGGAGCAACGGGGACAAAACACGGCCGCGCGGGGCCCCCCCGGGGCCGTCGTGAAAAACGGCGGCGCCGCGGCCGTGACGGCCCACACAAAGCCGACGACTTCAACTAGACTCCAATCATCCGGAGCGGGGCGCGGCGAAACGGCACTGAATGAAGCGGCGGCGCCTGGGGGGAGCAACGGCATAGCGCCTGCACCTCCCGGGGCCTCCGCGAGTCGCCATGGAATCCCACCTTTACTCGAGATTCCCGTGCTTATAGTGCACCGGTGTCATTCTTATTTCCACAAGGCGCCGCTTCCGCGATGGAGCCGAGGGCCGAGCCGAGCAGAGCGCGCGGCCTGGCCGGGCCGGGCGGAGAGCCGGGGCCGGGCGGGGGGCTGATTGATTCGAGCGCGTCACGCAGCGCTGCGAGCGTGCGGGCCGGCAGTCGCCTCGCATCGAGGCTTCATCACGGCGATGAATGAGGAGCAAACAATCGGCGCGCGGCGGCGGCGGCGGCGGCGGCGGCACGCCACCGCAGCTGCTCTCCGGGGCCGCCGCAGCAACAGCCGAGCGCCGCCACGCCGCCGGGCCGCAGCCAGCGCGGCGCCATCTTCGACCGGCCGCGCTCCCTGCCTCCCCTCCCGCCTCCCCTTCGCCGTGATGATGGCCATAAAGACGGTGCTCTTCATCTTCCTCTACGCGTCCGGACGCTCGCGCGAGCGGGTCAGCTGAGGATTGTAGACGGCGAGGAGCCCGTCCGGGGGTGGCGGCGGCGGCGGCGGTCCACCGCCCCCGCCCCCGCCGCCGCTGCTGCTGCCGCCGCCGCCGCCGCGGCTCTGCCAGAAGTCCCCTGCGGCCACTAAAGCCTCTGAAGGCTGAGCGCAACCATTTCAATCTGGCGGCTGCCATGGCTGGTGCCGGGCCGCTGCTCCTGATGCTGGTGGGGGAGGGGAGGGGAGGGGCTGCCACATCCTCGGCCCCGCAGGGGAGGGGAGGGAAGGGCAGCGGATGATGAGGTTGTAGGGTCTAACAGGGAGCGAGTGAGTGAGCGAGAGAGATGGGGTGTAAATGAACCAAACGCCGACTGAGGTCGTAGTGTAGGCCCGGCCCGGAGCCCGCAACTGATTTCGTATTTCCGCGCCTCCGCTGCGCGGCTGGCGCCCGAAGGCCAAGAAGAATGTGGGGCATAGCGGGGAGTGGGCGGCCGAGGGGGGGGGGGGGTGGACCCGAGAGCACACCGAGGTCAAACATGCTTAAGATTCAAGCCAGATGCGAGGACCGGCATGGAATCTGCTGCAAAGTATCCGCCATGTTTTCTCTCCCTCGCGCCCTTTTGTGTCCTCGCGCGAGCGCGGCGGTCGGGGGGCGGCACGGTCCGTTGAGAGCCGGCCAGGCAGGCTGGCAGGCAAGGAGCCGGTCAGTCAGGCAGGCAGGCAGGCTGACTGACTCCTGCCGGCCGGTGTGCGAGTGCACTGACTGAGCCCTGCGCACGCGTCCTGTCCTCCCCTGGAGAGCGAGCCGTCTAACCGCGCCTCGGGGAGCGTAGAGGGTCGGCCGCTCTCAAGGACCGCTGCTGCCAACCTACCAACACACACACACAGTGCAGAGCTTAGGAATTAATCGTGATCTTGTTGTGTGTGCGGGTGGGAGGAGGCACGGGGGCGTCGAGGGAATCTTTACCATTGTTTGCACGCCGCCAGTGGCTGGAGGGTTGGCAGTCCTGCAAGTTTGTTGTTGGCCAGGGTCGGTGCGGCACGTGTGGGCTGCACACACACACACACACGCACGCCTGCCGCGTGGCCTCCGCCTCACAGCTTGAGGACGTCCCCTTAATTTCCGACGCCCGGCCTGCAAAATAATCCCCGGCAGATCCTCTTTGGCTCCGCCTGCCCTGCCGCCGCTGGCGAGAGGGGGGCCTCCGGACCCTCCGGGGGGCCTCCGGACCCTCCGGGCTGACGACTGCCGCCGGCTCGCCACGTGTGCCCTCTCACAGAGGCGGCCGCGGAGTGGCGGGATGGCCGGGAGGGGAGGAGAGGGAGGAGAGGGAGGAGAGGGAGGGCCGGGAGGGGAGGAGAGGGAGGGCCTGGGGTGGGAGAGCACCCCCGATGCTCTTTCACGAGAGCTGTGCCGCCCGGCCGGGCCGGGGTCGCCAAGTATGTTCCACTTCCTGCAAAGTAGAATCACACGCCGACTGAGAGTTGGGTGCGGCGAACGACTTGGAGAGGCTGGCCGGGGACGGCCGGGGACGGGAGCGGGTCGCCCTTTCGGCGGGGCCCAGGAGGCGGCCCCAGGGCGGCGCCCACGGCACTCGAGACCGTTCCCGCGCACAAGTTCACGGCTTCGTCCGCCGCCGCCGCCGCCTCCGCCCGGTGCACTTGAGATTTGGTGCTACGAGGGCCGGGCGGGAGGCGGGGAGGGCGGGTTGTCGCACGAGGTGGGGGAGGGGAGGATCGCCCGCAGGAGTCTGCAAACTCGGCAGCCGCCGGCCCCTGCTCCTTGTCCCGTGAAGTCGCGGCCTCCATATCTTTCCGCGGGCTGGGACCGCGACGCAAACGCCGCCGCCGCCGCGCCCGCTCTTCGATGTTGCCTTCCGTCACGGATCCGCGGGGGCCGCCGGCGGCGCTGGGGCCGTGCCAGGCAGGCGCTCCTGCCGCTGCCCCATGCCGCCCCCGGCCGCCCCCGGCCGCCCCCCGTAACTCAGACGTAACGCATGTCACAGCACTACGTGCCCCGCTTTGCTGCCCCCTCCCCTCTCTCCCCGCGGGCCACGCCCCCCGCCACGCCCCCATGCCGCAGCCCCGCCTGTCATCGGATCACTGCAAACTTCATTTTCCGCACGACTGCGTACGTTCCGCCGTCGGATGCCGCGGGGACCGCTGCGGCGCGGGCTGCCCGCCTGGCCGCCTGGCCGCCTGTCTGCCTGCCTGTCGGCCCGCCCGCCCGGCTTGCCTGCTTCTGGATGTGCTAACCGCGTCGCCCTTGATCGGAGGACCCCGCCAGAACCTAAACGAGGCCGTGGGCCGTGCCGGGCGCCCCAAGTCGGTTCCGTCGATCTCAACGCACTTCGGCTCATAATCACGACTTCACGAATTCACTTTCGAAGTAAGATTCTCGAGGGGTACCCCGGTGCTTCCAGTCAGTGTACGCCTTCCAGTCCAGTCAATCTCCAGTCAAGGTCCAGTTAATTTCCAGTCGGACACGTCGTGCGGCTAAAGTACCGGAAGCGCGCGATTGCCTCGAGGCTCGGTAGCCGCGTGGTTAGCGAGTCCAGTTAGCGGGCGGCTGGTCAGAGGTTCAACTCTTTGCCGGTCCGTGCACTTTTTCTGTCGGCTCAGCATAGACGACGTTGTGTAAAGTACCGGGGGCGCGCGGCGAACTCCATCGCGGCTCTGCGGCCGCATCGGTAGGGTGGCTGATCGGCAACCACAAGGTCGTGGGTTCGGGCCTTGCCACTTCCTCAAAATTTTTCTTGTGTCTGCTCTTGGAAGACAGAGGGTAAAATATACTTCCGAACGTGGCGTTGGTATGGCTGTCTGAACGGCCGTGCGCGCTCCGTCACTGAGAGATGTAAGCGTTGGGTTTCAACATGAAGATTCCCGCAGCACGGTCGGGCTTACCCCCGTTCCCGGGTCCGAGGTTCTCTCGGTCGCCCGGGGTTTCCGGCGGGGGGGCTCTGTGTCTACCAAGGAAACTTGGTTCGGAGACTCGGGTGTATGCTACGGGGGTACCTAGGGTTCGGTACCTTCGTTTTCGCTCCCTGTGAATCTGGCAGACGAGGACACGCCGTCGCGACTAGGGTTCGTCGTGAAGTACAGCAGCTTCGGCTGTGTACGATATAGGAAAGCCTACCTCCCCCCCAGTCCGCTCGGGAGTGGCCGCAGTGCCACAGACCAACCAGCCAGTCGAAGGGAGTTGATTCCGGAAATCTGGCTGGCGGAGGGGGCTACATTGACCGTTGCGGAAGCGTGCCCCTGAAAAAGGCCGCTGCGTCGTGCCTGTGTCTTAGCGGCGGTCAATACCTGGTACACCGGTTCCCATTCGAACACCGAAGTTAAGCAGGAGGGTTCCAGGCGGAGGCCTGGGACGAGGTAGTGCCCACCCATTTTTGCTTTTATTAAATTAAATATTGCTTTTATTAAAAGCATCCACAGATTTCTAAGCAAAACAAAAATATTTTCGTTTTGACTTTTGGTAACGGTAGGAATGACTTTTTAACCTATTGGGGGTGGATGACAGCTCAGAACACAGAAACCATAAATGATCGTGAAATTTTCATTCCAGTCAATGGAAAAGTCCGGTCCAGTCACCAGTCAGTGTACACCCGTCCGTGAACTGAGGTACCCCTCGAAGATTCTCCATTTAAGTTTGCATCGCATTGCAACCTTCGACGCCCAACGTTGCCCGTGTCTTTAATTCCGTGGCATGTTTCCTACATTAAAGTCCGATCGTGCGTTCATCCCATGCATGTGTGTGTGTGCGCGCGTGTGTGTGTGCAAGCCTATGATCGATGCCGAGACCAGTAAATCGTGTCGCTGTCGTGCGATCGAATCCGGTCTACGTGCGCGCGCGCGTGTGTGTGTGTGTGCCTGGCAGCTCGCGGAGCCGCTGTGTGTGTGTGTGCACAAGTGTGAGTGTGTACGTGTGGAATGTGACGGATTACTCCCGGAGGGCGCCATAAAGCCGTGCCGTGTGGGCGCCCTAAACACACGCGCACACAGACACACGCACACACACAGGAGGCGGTCGAGTTGTGGAGACCTCAGAGGTAAGTAGTACAACGGGGGACATATGTGCGTGTTTTATGGCCACACACGCGCGCGGGCGGGGCGTCGCGTGCCGCGGGGCGCGCGTGACACCTGCACACGTGTCCAAGTCATACGAGAGGGGCGCTGCGGGGGGTCCCGGCGAAGGGGCAAGTCGGCTAACTGACCGTCCTCGGGGTATACAGCAGTAAAAAAAAATGATAGTGTGGACGTCAATAAAAAAAAATGAAAAGTGTATACAGCGACAAACGAGCGAGGGAGTAGGACCGATAAACGGTTATGGCGTTTAGTGGAAGGGAGAGAGAGACAGAGGGAGAGAGAAAGAGGACCACCTTCAGTGCAGGTTACCTATTCAAACCAGAAAAAAAATACATAGCCTTATTCGGGGGCACGAAACGTCTGGCCTGGGTCGGCATGGCGGCCGAATGAAGCAGCAGCCGCTGGAGCCGCTGGAGCCGCTGATTGGGTGGCCATACGCGGCCGCCGTGGCCCCGCATTAGCGGCTGCCGGACGTGCTTGCGGTGACTGCAGCCGTGGGGGGGAGGGGGGGGCGCGTGGCTCTGCGGGTGCGAGTGAGACCACCGCATGCCCACGCTCGCTCTTGATGACGCTGAAGAGAGAGAGAGAGAGAGAGAGAGAGAGAGAGAGAGAGAGAGAGAAGGACTGTGAGGGCGCTCCGTGCTGCAGGCCGAGTCCGCGCAGCCGGCCCGGATTGTAATTATGTGTGTTCGGCGTACGTGTCCCCCCGCCTAGGTGACCCCGCGGATGTCGGGGCTGGCGGCGGGGGGCGGGGGGCGGGACCTACTCACCTCCACGGGCGTTCACCAGCGCGCTGACCTCGCTGTAGTTTTATGCTCTTTATGGACATGGCTGCCATAAGCATTGTCAGCGTGTTGTTGTTTTACAAAGTGGTTAGGGGAGCAGAAGGGGAGGAGGGAGGGGGGGGAGTCACTAACAGCCCACCTCCATCCGGTGCAATACAGGGCTGGAATGACCTGCACGAGAGGGAAAGAGGGTGGGGAAGAAGAGAGGGGGGGGGGGTGAGAGAGGGAGATAGCACGGGTTCTACCCTACACCTGTGCGAGAAAGAATGACAGTAGTCATTCGGTAGAGGTCGTAAGCAGAGAGAGAGAGAGAGAGAGAGAGAGAGAGAGGAAGCCAGCGATAAAGCAAAAAGGTCATTGGCAGGCCGTCCGCCGTGCATGGTCCTGGAAATGAGCCAGCGGCACGGTGGAGTGTTGTGTATCGGGTGCCAGGCGGAGCCGCCCGCCGCGCGTCAGAAGTATCGACCTCTGGCTGCGCCCCGGCAGTCACTCACGAGGCCCCCGCAGCCCCCCGCGAGCCCCCGCGGTCCCCCACGGCCCCCCGAGACCGGAAGACACGATCGCCGTGTATACGACGAAAAGTGAACAGCGATGTGCGACGCACGCACGGTTTCACCACCCGAACGCAAAAAAAAAAATGAGGATGGGTAGGGTGCCGACATTGTAGAGCACTATCGTCCAAATATTTTTATCGTCCTTGAAACCGCGATGTTCAAACATGTCGCCATATTTGAGCGACGTTTTAATTGAAAGATCGCATTTTTTTTGAGTCACCCGAATTAAGCACAACACAGGTTTCTCTTCGAGTTTTAAGCTATCTAAAGCGACGCCGGCCGGTATTCGAACCCGCGACGACGCCTGCTGCCCCGCGGCCGCGGCAGTGAGCGAGTTCCGGGCGCGCGGCGCGGCGGGAACCCCCGGTGGAAGCTGCTGCGAATCAAGCATTCCGTTTGAATCGACGAGCACTTTTTGAGAGTGCTGCGGCGGCGGCAGCAGCGGCGGCAGCGGCGAGCGAAGCTCCCCAAAGAAAACCATCATCGGCACGGGCCTACTTTCTAAAACTAATCCGTGCCCGCGCCGCCGCGCCCCGTGGGATCCCAGGGAAAACAGAGGGGAGCAGCGGGAAAGAGAGACATTGAGAGTGAGAGAGAGAGAGAGAGCGAGAGCGAGAGAGAGAGAGAGAGAGAGAGAGAGAGCAGGTGCGCTCATCTCGTCTTCCCCGCCCGCGCAGTGATCGCTTTCCTGTGATTATAGCTAATTAGGGAGGCTGCGAGGGCGCGGGGGAGGAGGGGGCGGGGGGGGGGGGGGGGGTTCCAGCGGACGGAGCGGGGGAGGGCGGCCGCGCCTCGGAACCTTTTAGACGACCCTTGATGGTCAACGCGGCTGGGGAAGCGGACCCGATGCTCTTGACGAGGGAGGTCGCTGCGAGAAAGTCCGGTCACTTTGTGGAATAAAAATAAAAGTTGTAAGAGTGTGTGTGTGTGTGTGTGTGAGCGTGGGTTATTGGGGGCGGGTGGAGCACCGGCGGGTACCGGAGGGCCCCGGGGCAGATCGGTTTGACGAGCAGCCCCCCCCCCCCCCAGGAGCAGCTTTCACTCACGGGCAGCCGTCATCCGGCGACGGCCGCATCAGATGGCGCGGCCGGGGCCCCTCCGTGCAGGGGTGCATCCTGGAGGGAAGCTATGGCGCCGCAAAAAAAAAAAAAGAAAAGACGAGGACGGATCGAACCCCCGCGCGGCACGGCATGCCCAGCGTCCTCGACCTCACTGACGCGACGAGGGGGTAGTTGACCTTCCCGACCTCACCACGCGCACCCCTCCCCTCTCTCTCCCCTCTCTCTCTCTCTCTCTCTCTCTCTCTCTCTCTCTCTCTCTCTCTCTCTCTCTCCATTCCCCTGCAGGACAACCACTTCACACCCTCTGACCTCATCAGGTTGCAGTCCCGGATACGGCGAAAAAAAAAAGGACATCAGGAACGAGGACAGAAGGCCGTGGTGGAGAGTCGTTGGTAGGCAGCGGTCTGTTATGTCGGTCCGCCAGCGGTCCGCCTGCAGCCCTCCTGTGTCGGGGCACAATACGCGGAGGGGTGTGTGGCTGGCTGCCTGGCTGGAGCTTTGCTACGGTGAGGAAGGGTAGGGTTTTGGGGGCGGGCCGGGGGCGGGCCGGGGGCGGGCCGCATACAGAGCTAGCGGGTGGAGGGGCTGAGTGTGGTCTGGGGTTGGGTTGGGGCAGCGCGGCGCGGCGCCCGTGCCGGTGCTCCCACTGCCTGCGCCCCGCGCTCCGCTGCGGAGAGCTCTAGGCCGCATGCCGGTCGGGGTCGCGGACCCGCCGGGCAGGACCCCGGGCTCCGCCCCCCCCCCCCCCCCCCCCCCCCCCCCCCCCCCCGGGCCGAGGATACCCGTGTGGACGAACCATCCCGCACCGGGCCACAACCACAGACACCATAAAATACACCGTACCCGCCTCACGCGCCAGGCCACTCGGCAACCCCGCTCCCCCGCGCGTGCTCAAAGTGTTTCAATTGGTGCTGCAGGTATTAAAACGGAGGAAGAAGTTAGGGGAGCTGAACTAGGAGCAACAAGGCGGGAGGACGGCGGCGTCGGGGTCCGCGGCGAAGGGCTTCCGGAAGCCCCGAGAGCCGGCGCCAACGTCAAAGGACGCGGTAGGGTGGCTCCTCGGCGTGCCGCCCCCCGTAGGGTGTCGACCCCCGTCTGCAAGGGGCCGGCGGGGGCGGCGGGGGGGTGGCGGGTTACGCTACGCTACGCTACGGTACGCACGCTGCGCCGCGGGCGGTACTCGTGGCGGCACTGGTACGGCTCCTTCCTCCCGTCCCAGGGGCCGCAGCTGCCGCAGCTGCCGCAGCTACCGCAGCTGCCTCCGCGGGACCTCCTCCGGACGGGGCATCCGAGGCCTGAGCCCGTCTTGCCGCCGCTGGGACTTGCTGCTCCGCCCCGCACTTCGCTTCCCCCTCTCCTTCCTGTTCGTCGAAAGCCGCCGCCGCCGCCGCCGCCGCCGCCGCCACCGCCACCGCCACCGCCACCGCCTCCGCCTCCGCCGCCGCCGCTCCCGCCACTTTGTTTACACGTCCAGAGTCCATTAAACTTGTGGAAACAGAGTGACCGTAGGACCGTAGGCCGGGGCGGCGTTGTCAACTGAAACCGGCCAGGGGCCCGGGAGGCGGCCGCTGCGCTGTGCAGCGCCGCGCTTCTCAGCCGCAGGGGGCCGCGAGGGGCCCTCTCTCTCTCTCTCTCTCTCTCTCTCTCTCTCTCTCTCTCTCTCGCCCAGCATTTTCCCTCCAACGTGTTGGCCGCGTCTTGTCGCCCGCCCCGCGTTAACTCTGACCCCGCACGCGGGGGGCCCGCGGGTTCGAGTACCAGTCGAACCTGAGCCGGCCGCACCCTGTGTTCTCGTGACTCGGCCCTCCGCTTCGGTTTGCACGATGAATATAAAATCAAGTCGGATCCGCTCTGAAAACTCCTTCACGCTTCACCTCCAAATTACATCTGCTGGGCCACAGACTTCGCGCGATAGCGAGAAATCTCCGCCTCTCTCTCTCTCTCTCTCTCTCTCTCTCTCTTCTCTCTCTCGTTCCTCCCTTCTCTCTTCCTATCTCTGTCGGCAGACAAACTTTAACTCCGGTGCTGGTGCCGGGATTTTGTTGGGAGTTACTTTTGCCCCTTCCGTATCAGCTGATACGTTTGATTGGCGGGGGGGGGGGGGGGGGGGGGGGGGGGGGGGGGAGGCTTGAGTCGTGCCGCAACTTGGAGATAAGGTTTGCCACGTCGGCATCTCATCCCCCACGTTCCAGCCCCGGCCCCCGCCCCGCCCCCTGGTGGGTACCAAGCCAGATGCCCGCACCCTCGCCTGCGCGGCCTCCCTCACGCCCTTGAAGGAGGGGAAGCAATCGAAACGCCTGCTGCTGCTGGGGGTTTGCACGTTTATGATCCGCCGCCACGAGAGAGAGAGAGAGAGAGAGAGAGAGAAGAGGGAGGATGAAGGAGAGAGTGAGAGAGAATAAGATATAGAGAGAAAAAGAGAGGTAATCCGCCACAGCGTTATTTCTTTTTCTGACGCACCATCCTCGCTGTTGTTGCGGCTTTCACAAGACCCGCTGAGTATGAATACATACGTGTGTGCGAGCATGCGAACGTAGGGCTTGTTTTCCGAAACGAAAGGTTTAAAATGTGTGCAGACTATACGAGGATGTCATTGTTGGTCGAAGCGAAGTTTTCAAACCCAGCCTCTGGGGCAAATTATTCTCAGACTTGGGAAAAGAAATCAAAGATCTTGCATTGCGGGTGATTTCCAGATCAACATTTAAAAAATAAATTAGTACAGTTTTTTTTTTTACGGCGTCTTTCGGCACGGATCTGATAGGGGGCGCCGTTCCCTCAGCACGCACAGCGTGGGCTGAGGTCTGCGCCGGGCGGAGCGGACCGGCGGCACCAGCCAGCCTAGCGGCGCGGCCGGTTATCTGACGGCCATCGGTTTGAAAGTCAAAAGTTTTCGCGCCGAATCCGGCGCATCGCCGACGCGCGCCGCACGTAGACGTGAAAGGGGGGCGGGAGAGGCAAGTTGTCTGGAGACGATACACGGGTGGGGGAGGGGAGAGGGGAGGGAGGGGGGAGGGGTCTTAAGTTCAGGGCCAGGTGAGAGGGTGGGGGGGGGGAGGGAGGCGAATAAAGCAGGGGCCTTCAAGACGAGGCCTCCTGCCATAAATAAGAAACTCCCCCGCAATCCCCTGACGTTTCCAATCCATACCAACGCAAACCACACATACACACACACACACCGCACACACGTGTGTGGTGGGTGGTACCATGGTACATTATTCGGCGTACAGAGGGAGGGCGGTAACGTGTTGCGAACAGTACGATGTGGAAATGCGGAAAAAGCAGCATTCCGCCGACAAATCGTACTTTCGAAATAAAATCGCAATCGCATTCGCGAATAATTCTCTGGTGATTGTAGGTCATGATCGCTGCCAACCTAACCGCCATGCGCTGTCTCTCTCTCTCTCTCACCCACACATACACACACACACACGCACCCACACACACGCACGCTGGCTGGATTGTGGAGCTCCACCAGTCACACGGCGACACACGGCGCGAGCAAACAGCGTTAGCCACGAATGAAATTGCACTTAGATCCAGTTAGCGCGCGCCGCTTTGAGGTCGGCTCCAGCGGGCTCCAGTTGGCTCCAGCCGCCGTCTGTACGGTGCGGGAGCGGGCCGCGGGGCTTTGACCGCGCCGAAATGGGAACGAGGGAGGGACACATTCGGCGAATACCGTTTAGTTTCCAGAGGGTGTTCGCAGCAGTAGGTGAGGGTAGGGGGGACCGAGGGGAGGGGGGGGGGCGAGGGGAGGGAGGGGGGGGCTGATCTTTTCATCCTCATGCCTCAATACGCGCCCCGCCCTGTCCTCTCTCGGACGCGGCCCCTGCTGGGAAGTACATAATCGGATGGGGTTCCTGCGGGTCCGCGGTGCGGGGCGTGGCCGGACCGGGCGGGGCCGGGCGGGGCGGTGCGGGTCGGGGATTTCTCGCGCGCGTTAGCCCCCGACCTTTAAAACAAACTTGGTCGTTTTCAAGGGCGACCGCGGAGGAAGGCGTCCGCGACCGCCACCGCCACCGCGGGAGCTGTGGGGGGCGCTGCAGGGGGGGGGGGGCGGCGGGGAGTGGGGGCTTACTAATGGCGTGCGTCGATGGTTCGTGACGCCGGCGGGCGGTGCAGGCCGAGATGGCTATCGGCCTGGAGGCGTGCCTGGAGGCGTGCCTGGAGGCGTGCCGCGTGCGGGACGAGGACTGGGAGCCGCATCGCCACGCGGGCCCGCCAGCTCTGCCAGCCCGCCGGCCCCGCCGGCCCCGCCCGGGGAGCCAGCCGCGAGACCGCCGCAACCCGCCGCCGCGCCAACAGATTGTACACAGCAGGGCTCCGTAATGCTTCCCTTGCATGCGAGCTGCAAGGGGTCGGGGGTGAGAGAGAGAGAGAGAGAGAGAGAGAGAGAGAGAGAGAGAGAGAGAGAGAGAGAGAGCGAAAGCGATGGACTGGCTCGGCGGCGAGCCCAGAATTATACTGTGTCGGTCGGCGTACAAAATGCATTGTGTATCCCCGGCACGTGACGGCGCGGCCCCGGCACTCTCACATCAGGAGCGGGGCGCCGCTCGCGCCGTGATGTGCAAGCCCGGTCACCGCCGCCATTAGCCAGGACGTGTCCGTGTCGGCAGCGGCCCCCCCCCCCCCCCCCCCCTCCCTGCCATACACGGTCACCCGGTGCATTACGTTGTGCCGACACCCTGCCGGGAACATGTCGCATTCGTATTGTGGGCCTTACTTCGACGACCCCGTTGGCCGGAACGACTGTGAAATTGTGCCCGTCATACGACGGGATTGTGACACATGCATTTTTTTTCTTTAAAATGCAGCAAGTCGAATTGACAAAATTTTCTCATCACGTACATACTTCGTATGACGAATGAATCGTCGCCTGTTTCGCCGGACTTGGTGATTTTTTATTTATTTTTTTTTACCGCGGGAGCTGGGCGGCACTGGACCGGTACAAGTGCCGGTGCTGCGGGCCGGGCCGAGGGTCTTAAGGTTTATCTGTTGCTGGTCGGGGCCGGCCTGGGCGCGGGGCATGCGGGCAGCGACGCTGGACACCCGCGCATTCAGAGCACGTCCTGTCAGCTCCGGTGAGAGTGTGTGTGAGAGAGAGAGAGAGAGCGAGCGCTACAGACAAACTACTCTTCGTCCTCGCCCGCACCCCCCTCCCTCCCTCCCCTTTGTCTTGACCCTACGGGCCACTCGGCCATTTTTTGTGACTTGCTCTGTCCGGGGTCCGGGGGCTTGACTCGCTGCCGTCGCCCTCCGGCCGCACGTGTTTAATTGGATACAGGGTGATTAACGAGGCCTCGTCCACCATGACGGCCTCGGCCTCCTCGGCCACGACAGCCGGCGACAACGGCCAGCCACTGTCTCGTGGACCTGCCACGGGGGGGAAAAGTCGCAAGCAGGATAAAAAAAATATTGGCAACCAATTTTCCAGCCCGTGCCTCTAAGTAAACAAATACCTTTTCACGGGGGGAGTCTGACGGGTGCATGTATTCTGTGGGGCTGCAACGCACACCTTGATCAAAGGGGGGGGGGGGGGCAGGGCATTCCTAAGCGACGCGGCCTCCTTTGGAGACGGCGGCCCCCGCGCCCCCCAGCCGGCCCCGCGCAGCTACTCGCCCCCGCGGCCCCCGCGGCCCCGTCGTCAAAGGCGCCGGAGAGCGCCGAGAATGCGGCCGGGCCCGCCGAGGATGGGTCGCGGGGACACGGCACCGCTCCGGCAGCGACGGCCTCCCCGCTTGACTCTTCAAAGAGTTGCGTTTTATAGATTTTGCGCCCTCGCGCTGCGCCGCCCCGTCGGCCGGGGGGTCCTTTTGTAGGGGCTCCGCGCGGAGCGCAGCAGTCCGTGCGTCTGTCTGTTCGCCTGTCTGTCCGCCTGTCTGCGCGGTCTGTCTGTGGGGCCGCTCCGCGCCGCTCCGCGCCGCTCGCCGTGTGCGGAAGCAGCTCATTAGGCCGTCATGAATGCAGACGCCGTGCCGAGACACACACATTCGGCAAGTCCGCCCGCTCTCGCTCTCTCTCTCCTTCCCTCTCTCTCTCTCTCTCTCTCTCTCTCTCTCTCTCTCTCTCTCTCTCTCTCTCTCTCTCCCTTCCTCGCCGCCCCCCCCCTCCCCGGCCCAACAGAGGACCGCGTACTTTGCAGTGCCATCACAGCACAGCCTCAGCAGCGAGCAGACAGCGAGTGAGGCCGTGAGAGAGAGAGATATATAGAAGGGAGGGGGAGAGAGAGCGAGAGAGACACACAGAGACAGAAAGCGGGAACCGCAATTTAAATTTCGGAGAGAAAACGTAAAGCCCATGGCGGAGCAAAAGTCGGTATTCTATCTCCCCACCAAAAGAATTCCCGAATTAAAATAAAAACTGATTGTGTGCGGCTGCTTGACGTCATTCTGTCCGGAAGTACAAGGCCGAGGGCTCGACAGGCCAAGGGCATTGGGCAGGCAGGCCAAGGGTACGGCAGGGTGCACTGGGTCCCCGCGGGGGCCACTCGGAGCCCCGCCCCCTCCCCCCCTCTCTCTCTCTCTCTCTCTCTCCTGCGGAGCCCTCCGTGGGGCAGGTCGTGATAACACTCAAAGCTCGCCGGACCCTGGGCCGGAACACAGGTCCGCTCCGCTCCGCCGCTGCGCTCGCCGTAAATCAATAGCGATTATTTGCACTTTCATCTTGTTTGCTGGAGAGGAACAAACACTATAACATGGCGGCCCCCCGCCCGGCCGGCCTCCGCGCGCCGCTCCGGCAGCGCCGGCCAGCGCCCGCCGCCCCGCCGGGCCGCGTTAACAGACACCGTCAATAAACCGGTCTGAAAACTCTTCTCCCAGCGTGGCGAGTCGGGCGCAATAACATTTGCCGGGCGCGCCCCGATCCCCCGCACGCGGCCGGATCCCGGCTCCCGCACAGGGATTTCCCCTTGCCGTGTGAATCGGCTGCCGACGAAACGGCTGCGAGGCGGGGAGGGCGGCGTATCGGGGCGAAAGTGGCAAAGTGAGGTCACCGGCTGCGACCGGGCTAAATGCCTTCCCTCTCACCTTCCGCGCGGTTACCTAACTCAGTCCCCCCCCCCTCTCTCTCTCTCTCTCTCTCTCTCTCTCTCTCTGTCCCTATCTCTCTCTCTCTCTCTCTCCGTCTCCATCGCTGCCGTGCCACACCGATTTAATCCCTTCTGTCCACTCTGTCGCTTCCAATTATGGGGCCTAAGGGATCGCAACAAAGAGAGCAGCTGGGCGAGTACCCCGGAGAGGGAAATTAATTATTTCTTTGCTATACAGTCAGAGGGCCCGGAGTGTTTCCGCCCCCCCCCCCCCCCGCCCTCCCCTCTCCTCTCACCCCTCCCTTCCTCCCTCCTCCCCGAACTGAGCTGAGGCTTGTCGGTCCCGATACCAACCCCCGGTACAGTCAATCATCTCATAAACGATATGCAAGCGTCTGATTTATATATCATTTCAGAGGGAAATGTAGAGACGAAAAAATAAATCCAGCCCAGTAATGCAGACATATGGAAGGTGTGTGTGTGTGTGAGGGGGGGGGGAGGAGTTCAATCCGGAAAGAGATATTGAATCGCATTTTTTGTAACCTGTTCGCTGCCACTTTTTTTTTCCGGGGACTGCGCGGGCTGCACACACACACACACACACACACACATACATACGGGCTCTCGCGTTTCAAAGAGTGCCAACAGCAAATGGCCAGACGTACACGCATTGGCAGCGCAAGCGTTGGGAAATCAATGTTAACGTTTTCTCATGCTTGATTAATCATCGCGCCTGTTGATGAAAACAAAAAGAAAAAAAACCGCAGTGAAAAGAAGAGAGACAAAGTGTGTGTGTGTGTATGTGAAGGAGGGGGGCGGGGGGTTGCGGAGCGATCCGACACGCGGGCCACCGCCGCCACCGCAACGAACGGCCTAGCATTCAAATCACACCACACGCGCGCGCGCGCCAGAAAAAAACAAAAGCGGGCATTACGGCGGGAGCCGGCGGCGGCGGAGCAGTCGATGCCGGTCGATGCGAAAATGTAACGCCACTTCGGCGCCGCTCCGCCACAAATAATATAAAAGCGGCGGCGCGGCCGTTTCCCTGGCCATCGCTTATTCAGCGGAGCCTCTCATACTCCCGCGGGCGCGCGGCGTCTGCGACGCGCGAGGCCCCGCTCACATGCGGCGGGGCCGCGGGGCGTTGCACTGCGCAGGGAAGACAACCCACAGAATTACGGCCAATTTTTTTTTGGTTGTTTCTTCTTCCGTTTCCCCGGTTTTTCCTTCCGGTTTTCATTTTTTTTTTCTTGGTTTGGTTTCTTTGGCCCTGTCCGCGTCCGCCGTACCTCACTGCCCGCGCGGGCCATAAATAAAAACTGTCCGGATGGCGGCCGCGGCGTCCTCTCGGGCTGCCGCTCCGGGCCCCGCCCCGCCCCGCCCTGCCCCGCCCCGCCACGGCTGGCAGCGCGCGTCGGGATTAGCCACTTGTACCCCCCCGGGGAGTGGACCGCTCCTACGGCAGGCGGGCGCAGGCGGCGGAGCACGCAGCGGCCCCGGCCGATCGGTTTATTTCGCTCTACCGGCCATCATCTTGGCCGCACAGCCACTTCCAGCTGCCGTCCCATCCGCCCGGCGAGCTGCCGCCGCCGCCGCCGCCGTGCTGCCCTTGCGTTCTGTGCCGCCGCCGCCCCTCCACGTCGTCGGGGGACGCCCGCCTCCCTCCCGGCGGCCCACAGCGCCCGCCGAGTCCCGGGTAGGCACCGCGGCGGCACGCCGGTCTTGCGGGTCTGCCTACCCCACGGTCTGCAGGCGCTCAGGCGGCGGGGAGACCGGCCCCCGGCCAGCGCAAACACGGCGCGGTCATCAAGGAGTTAACGAAGGTCGGCGTCGGCGCGGGGGACTTGCAGGGAGGTTGGGGGGGGGGGGTGAAGAATGGAGACGGGTGGAGCAATAGCATCAAACCGCAACGCATCCCCCACACGACTCGGCGGCGGAGCAGGCCATACATGCTGCGGCCTCCCCCCCCCCCCCCCCGGCACGCTGCCGGACGCCGTTGTGCGCGGCGCGCCGGCCCTGACAGAGGCTAGGCCGGCTGCTTGGCCCTGTGCCGCTGTGTATAAGAGGCTTGGCGCCCGGGCCAATTACCAGTGACAGCCGACGGGCCCGGCAGCGCGGGCAGCGCGACCGTGACGTCACCGAGTCGTGTCGGCCACCAACCGCCCCATGCGCCCCTCACAGCGTCGCACGCGCGTGCGCACTGCCGGACAAAACTCAACTTTCAGTGTGTGTGTGTGTGTTTGTGTATGTGTGTGTGTGGAGGGCGGGGGGTAGGTTGGAATCTCTGCCCTGAGATGGCTTCATCCCCACCTGTGGTGGCCGCACACGCGTGGGGTCGCTCTCTCTCTCTCTCTCTCTCTCTCTCTCTCTCTCACACACACACACAAGAACAATACCGCACTGCCGCCGTTCCCTTTTGTAGTCAAAATAAAAAGGGAGAGTGGCCCGTGCACACACACACACACACACTTTCTGCCCGCACACAAACGACATGATGCTTCCAGCTGTCAACGGTCCGCGGCGGAGAGCCTTGCGGAGCGAGGGAGATGGGCACACAAGCGCAGCCCAGGGGGGAGAGAGAGGGAGAGAGAGAGAGAGAAGGAGAAGAACAAAGCCGCCGCCGTCCCGGTTCTTTCTCGCCGGGGCCGCAACCTCTGCCCTCCCAATCCGCACCTTTCCGTGCGGGAATCCCTTCGGAGAGGGCAAAACTCGCGCCGGTTTGCGCGGCGAACGCTGCTCCGAGAGAAAGACGAGACGAAAGTCAACGGCAGAGGAGCGTACCCGGTATACGGAGTTAAGAGAGAGAGAGAGAGAGAGAGGGGGGGGGGAGGGAGAGAGTGGGAGAGGGAAGGGGGGGAGGGAGAGGACCTTGTGTCCACCTGCAGGACCGCGGTCCTAAGCAAACCTAAACAGCCTGACCCGGTCCCTAATTCTACCCCGCCCCCTCCGCCGACACGTACTCCTGAGTCATCCCGAACCCCCGCCAAGAACAGCGTGTTCCTCCCCCGTGCGGCTGCCCGTGTTCGACTTGATGGTGTGTTTGTGCGTGTGTGTGTGTGTGTGTGTGAGCGCGCCGGGGGCTACTGCAAATAGGCATTGGCTTTGTTTAAGAGAACTTGGCAGCAGCGAGGTGGATAGGGGTGGGGGGGGGGGAGGCCGCTGTACTCCTCAAGTTTCGCTGTATACCATTACTCGCGCGGCAACAAGCAGATCGAGAGGAGCAGCGCCCCCACACGGCCAATATAATATGGGTGCAAAGTTTGAAACTGTCCGCGCTTGGCGCCAGAACTTGGCGAGCGGCGCCTCTTGTCTGGCCAGAGGCGCCCTCGCCGCGCCCATATATAGGGAGGTGGCCAGCGCCACGTGTTCGCACTCGACGAACGCAACAGAACGTGAGCGCGCGCGAGTGTGTGTGTGTGTGTGTGTGTGGGTGTGTGTGTGTTGGGCGCGGATCCAGGAGGGTGGGGCTGCGCCCTCCGATGGACGCCTAGTAGGTAGGAAACACGCGTAACTTTTCACCGGTAAGTTGGTAAAAAGTGGTATACCCCCCTTCCCCCTGGAGTTGCTCCTCCAGGATCCGCCGCTGCTGATACGGAACGCCTGGATGTCAAGGACCAATTAAGTCCTTGCGCTAGGGCCACATTTTGAGCACTCCCCATATCCGGGGGTAGGGGCAATATTATACCTTCTTTAGAATGATTTCGTCCTTTTCTGATACAAAATTGTCTCCAGATGAAAATGTGCGGTGGATCGGGCGCCAGGTCGCAATTGTCCCTTGTGATTTGGCGTGCGAACATTTTTTTTTTAAGAACGCCGATATTCGCGAATCATTTTCTGTTTTCTTGTGGGTCGCGAGAGAGTCGGGTTTTTAATGGAGCGGAGCAGAAGGTCGTCGACCTCGCCGCTGGCCACCGTGACCTCGAGGCAACTACGCGGACGGCAGTTTTGCAATACTTCGAAGTCACCCCCTCCCCTCCCCGAAGCAGCAGCTAATCAAGTCATGTCATTCTACAGTGCCCCCCACCCCCCGCCCTCTCGTGTAACCCCGTATTTCTGGCCCGTTCTCTCTCTCTCTCTCTCTCTCTCTCTCTCTCTCTCCCTCGCCTCAGGCCAGAGGCGGACCTGTGCGGCGAGGGCAACAAGAGCAGGACAGCGAAAGTGCGGCAGAAAATTTAAAAGAGGGGGGAGGGAGGGGGGATAAGGTTGGCTCTGGAGCAGCGGGAGAGGAGGGAGGGAGGGAGGGAGGGAGGGAGGGAGGGAGGGAGGGTGGGCTGCTCTTTCAGCAGACACCGCGGTACAGAAACTTGAGCGTCGGCAGCGCCCGCCGTGCGTAGTAAAAACGTGAGAATAGGTAAGTTATCCGAGACGATAATGGCGGAATAAAAATATTCGAGTGTGGCACGGAGGGCCGGCTGACGGGCGCCGCAGAGTCTGGCTGACGTCGCCGCCGCCTCCAGCACTTCTCCAGCGATGCCTGGACAGAGTGCGGCAGTGTGTCACGGGGGCCGGAGCCCATGACGGACCCGTGTCCAGGAGGCGGAAGCTCATGAGCGGCAGAGGAGGTACTGGCGAAGGGGCGAAGCAGCCGTAGGCCCTCAGAAGCGACCGGATCCCTCTCTCTCTCTCCCCCGTCTCTCTCTCTCTCTCTCTCTGTCCTGGCCGAGGCTGGTGAGGTGGCTGCGCCTTCAGCTATGCCCCCGCAACCCTCCTTTCGTGTAACAAGTTCATACAGCAATAATAATAATGATGGAAATTAAAAATTTTGTTTTTAAAAAGAAAAGTGAGGCAGACGCAAAAGGAGAGAGAGAATGAGAGAGAGGGGGGGGGGGTGTAGGAGACCTAGAGATGGTATGGAGGGCCACCAGCAGCCGACGTGTGTTCGCGGTAGAGATTTCTGTGGCCGAACAGACGCAGGGGAGGGGGGAGGGGTAGCGGTGAGGGGGGGGGGGGTGGGCGTGGCCGTCTGCTGAGGAGCTTAACCCCAGCCATAATTGGATCTGTGGTCTGCGTTTAAAAAAAGGGGGAGGGAGGGGCGAGCAGTTGTTGTTGTGGGGGGGGGGGGGATGAGGGAGGGGTGAGGGAGGGAGCGAATGCTCAGCGTGGGGGCCGCCCTGCGTGTCGGGATGTCTGCGTTACGTGGCTCACTTTCCTGCGGCCGTGTCTCGCGCCGCGGGTCGCTGGTCGGTGGCTGGGGGGACGAGGCGGCGGCCTCGGAGCCCCGCCGACGCCGTCCCCCCGGAGGGAGGGGGGAGGGGGGCGGTGGAAACGGAGCGAGTCCCTCCCCGCGGCCGCCGCCGCGGCCTCCTTTGTGTCCGACACAACTTGCGGTTTTAATCTGAGCAAAAAAAAAATCCGAGATCAAAGTGTCGGTGGAATAATTTATTGCGGCTTTGACTGCGCTCGGGTCTCGGTGGGCGGCGGCGGGTACCGCAGGGGCCGCTGCCGTGCGGCCGGCCGCAGCGCCGGCCACCGGCACCGACTGCACCGCTGCACCCACTCAAAACTCGCCCCCAACGTGATTCGGCCCCTCAGAACGTGGTCGCGGCTGGAGGAGAGGAAGCGATCAAACTGAAAGGCAAACGCGCCGAACTTCGGCGTCGCGCCGAATCCGTCCACTTCGGAAAATATCCTGAAAGCGCACGCCTCCGTCAGGTTCGCCTCTCCAGTAAGACGGGCGTGTGTTCGGCATGGGGGGCGCCGGGCGAGGCACCGGTATACCTGGCCGCAGGATACTGGCCGCTATAACGCAGCTGCCCAGCTGCACGGAGCTGCCTGTCCTTGCCAGAGGGGGTGTGTCTCTCCTGGCAGCGGCCCCGGCCAGCCGGCCAGCCCGCTTACCGCCCCCACCCGGCAGGCAGGAGGCTCGACACGGAACAAGTTTCTTTCATGCGGTGGACGGATCCAATCCCGGCACTTACACACACACACACACACACACACACACACACACACATGCGCGCGCGTGTGCGGCGAACCGCGAGTGACCCGTGTCGTGTTCAGGACCCCTCCACCCCCTCCACACACACACACACACACACACACACAAAAACGATTCCAACAGAATGCAGTATAGGCAACTTCGTGCGTAAAAAAAAAACGTCAACAGCGACATTTCTCTGAAGGGGTGTCTGAATGTTAAATTTCCGAGCCAACGACGCCGTGTCCTGTGGCCTCTTCCCTTCCCAACCGCGGCCGCAGCGCAGCCGCCGGGCAGGTACTTCAACAGGGCGGCGGAGGTGGCTTGGCGGGGCCGACGCCCGCCGGTGCCCCCTCAGTGACCCCGGCGGGGGCTCCGAGGGCGCGGACGACATGTATATAGCTCCTCGGATTCCGGGGGCATATTAAGAGGCGCGGGCGTCGTATCTCAAGCAGTTCGATATCGGTCCAGGGGATGCTTAGCATAAATATGTATCACCCGGCCCCGATGTTTACGCCCCCACCCCCAACTCCCTGTCTCTCTCCCTTTCTCCGACTCCCCCCCCCCCCCCCCTCTCTCTCTCTCTCTCTCTCTCTCTCTCCAACAGTGGCTAACGGCCCGCGCCGTTGCCTCCCCGTCAAGTCCTGCCGGGTAGTTGAGCGGGACGACTTCGTCGCTCCTCGGCGCCGGCCTCGTCTGCACCGGCCCCGGCACCTGCCCGGCAGCACCTGCCCGGCAGCACCTGCCCGGCAGCACCTGCCCGGCGGCACCTGCCCGGCGGCACCTGCCCGGCGGCACCTGCCCGCCAAGCCGCAGGCCTGTGGGCCCGGCAGCGCCCTGCCCTGCGCCCTGCACTCCGTCGCCGTCCCGGGCCGCAGAATTCCTAACTCAATTTGGCAGTGACGTTTCCTCGGGCAGAAGTTGGCCGGCGGCCCTGGACGCAGCGTGGCGGCGGCAGTGCCGGACTGCGTGGAGTGTGGTGGGGGTGGGAGGGGCTCATAGGGGCAAGAAAGTGTGGGGGGGGGGGGGCGGAAAGATGTGGCTCTGATAGTGGCTGTGGGCGGGCGCGGCTGACGGCACGAACAAAGCAGACGTTTACAGGAGCGTATCACGGACTGGACCGGCCCCATTCACACAGCAGCCGGCGGCGGCACAATCCCGTCCGGACACGCGCCGGACACGCGCCGGACACGCGCCGGCCACACTCCGATCGCCATGACAGCTGCTGCCCGCCATCTGTTATCGCGCCCAACACTCGTCCGCATGCGTCACCTCCCACTGTCCGGCGTATCAAGTATTACCGCGACGTGTTTTTTTTTTTTGTGTGTGTGTGTGTGTCCACCGGAAAAAAAAATCCAGAAGCAAAAAAAAGGAAAGCTCTGAGGAATTCGGAAAATTGTTTCAGGAAAAAAAACACGGTTATTATTATTCTCCGTTGCAAAGAAAAATAAAATCATTTTTAAGCAGACGTTTGTCCAGAAATTTCGAGTGAAAATTCAAATTTCCCGCAAATAAAAAAAAACAAGTGATAGTGTAGTTATGTCATTTCCGGTCCGGGTACGTTACTCGGGGCGGCACTCGTCGATAACCATTACGCCAGTGATTAGGGCCCGACGGGGGGCGCGGCGCCCGAACTGATGCGCTGCCGCCGCTTTTTGCAGCGCTCATCAGTACGCTCCTAACGACACGGCGCGGGCGGGGCGGCGGAGCGGCAACGCCGCACACACCGGCGGGCAGAGCAGCGCAGCGCTGTGCTGTAACTCGCCCCGCAAAACAGCGGTGTCGGCTTACCTCATCAATCTGTTCTCCCTAGTTATATGCAGCAACATGCCTGGCGCGGCAATGTAATAGACCGGGTGTTCGTGAGCGTGTGTGTGTGTGTGTGCGAGAGAGAGAGAAAGAGAGAGAGAGGGGGGGGGGGGAGGGGGGAAACTATATGGTGCGTCGGCCGTACAGGTGTCTGGCACGATGGAAAAGTGCCACCTCGACAAAACAACAACACAACAACAAAGGCGTAACGTAGAGCGGCGCGGCGTCATAGACAGCGTTCATATAGCATGTCGCAGCAGCGGCCGGGGTCGGAGGGAAGTAGGGGAGGGGGGCGGAGAAAACAGGGGAGGGGGGCACCACGGACCGCTCGGCGCGCCTCATCAATTTGTTTTCATCCCCAAGTTTTTAGCTGATGAGGACGAGAACAAAATACTTTGGCGTCGGTATATTTCTCCCGGCGGCGCCCCTCCTCGCGCGCGGCACTGCGCACTGAGAATGCAAACGAAATTTTTTTTTTATATTTTCAAAGTACTGCAGAGTACTACTACGTACCTCCCTCTAAAGAAAAAATATTTTTTAATAGAATTATTATTTTAATATTGAAACAATTTCGCGGCGAGCAATCGCACAAAGGTTAGGTGCCCTGACATGAGAGCGTGTGAAGTGAGTCTGTCTGCCGCCGGACTCATGGGAGGCGGCGCACGCTGCGGAATCATCACGTCTCCGCCGGGCTCCGTGCGGCGGGCTTTTCGAAATCTCACCTTGAGGGCGCTAACCTCTTCCCGCCGGAGGGCACCGGGACACCGGGGGAGGGGGGGGGGGGGGGGGAGGGGGGCACCACACGGTCTGACCCAGCAACAGAGCAAGAGCACCTCGCCTTTCCTTCTGAGCCGAGGAACGCCTCCGAGGACGGTGAGGCGAGCGTGGGAGACGCGACCAATCCATTTTGACATCACGGCTCTCTATCGCACACACACTCTCTCTCTCTTACACACGCACACACGCACACAAAATTAAAACGAAAATTCAAACCTCAAAAGCAATTCAAAACTGTGTGAAATTATTGACAAAGTTAATAAAACGTACATATTGTAACTTCTCTTCGTTAAATTCACGGCAGATCTGGATCATTTGCAAATTACCGTTTTAAATAAAATGTGCTGGTTAATATATTTGTGTTGTGTCCTTTTGTTTTGGAGGCGGTGATGGAGTTCTTATTTTCTGCCCCGTTTTTCGCGGGGCGTCGGGGAACGAGTGAGGTGTGAGGGGTGTGAGTATTTGAGGGGCGGCAACCTCCAACACCGGCCTTAAGCCTGACGCAGGCGGCGGCGCGGCGGCCCGGCGGCCCCCGGTCTGGCTGGCGAACGTGATTGGAAAGAAACCATAATTCATACGACGGCCTTCTTTTGTGCTTTGCGACCGATGAGGGTCGCGGCGGGGTCAGGGGACCGGCAGGGCCGCGCGGGCAGCCACGGGGCAGCTGTGTGTTGTCTCCGCGGCGGCCCCACGGATTCCTACACCACTATATTTTATTTTTTATTTTTTCTGTTTTTTTTTCAAATCGCGCGGCCCCGCCTTTCGGTCTCTGAGCCCCAAAACACGCGCGGGGCGTCCGAGTTCTCACCGCCTCCTAATCCTAATCCTTTCGCCGAAAAACTTTTGCCGGCGGCAGTCACGCGCTGAAAGGAGATGTTCTCCTTGAGGGCGGCGGCGCGGCGCGGCGCGGCGCGAGCCGAGGCCCATTGAGAGTATTCGCTCGCCATTTCATCCGATGGCGCGGAGCGCGCCGGGCCGGGGGGGGGGGTGGGGGGGGGGGGGCTGACACGGCAACAAAACGGCGCCCAGCTCCGCAGCTCGACGCGCCGGCCCGACAGTAGTCGCCTCTGCATAGCCCCCCCCCCCCCCCCCGCGGGCCCCCCGCTGCCATTTTATTACATTTCAAAGCTCCTGAAAAGAACTACTATCTTTCAGGCGGCGATAGATTTGACGCGGGACTGTCTGACAGAGCGGGCCGTTACCGTCCGGAGCGAATGCGCGCGTGGTTCAAACGGGTTCTGTGACATCCGAACGGAGGGGAGGGGGGTGGGGTTGTGGGGGCCTCGCTACCAATCTGCGCGCCGCCTTGGGGGGGCTGGCAACAAGCCACCCGGCTGCACGGCTGGGTGATGGCGGGGTGGCGAACACGAGTGGCAAAACGGGCGGCCTAAACAAGGAATATGTGTACGCGAGGAAGGGGTGGAGGGGGGGGGGAGGGGGATGAACGGAATTTGCTGCAGGTCGAGGAGTACTGCGGCCGGCCTTGGGTGCGGAGGGGTCCGGAGGGGCGGAGGGGGGCCGCAAGGATGCGCGAGAGAACCCTCCGGTTTTCAATTCAACTTTCAAGCAGGCGCACTCGGCACAGACAATTGCAGCGTTTTGTGGAATGCCTCAGAGAGCAGTGCCCCCCTCCCTACCTACCCTCCACCTCTAACCCCCTCCCCCCCCCCCATCCCTTCCTCTCCGGTCCCATGCCGATCTCGCTCACTCTCTCCCTCTCTGTCTCTCTCTCTCCCTCTTAAGGGAGGAAGAAATAGGCACCGACAGCTAGCTGTGGCCCGTGGCTGGTATGTGTGTGTGCGTGTGTGTGTGTGTGTGCGCCGATCTCCCCAGCAGCAGTCGTGGACCTCCCCCCTTCCCCCCTAAATCCTTCCAGTGTCGGGTACACATCTCAAGGTCACACACAAATTCCTCCTCCTCCTCTACCGCCGCTGCCGCCGCCGCCGCCGCCGCCGCCGCCGCCGCCGCCGCCGCCGCCGCCGCTGTCCTCTCTCCCCCCGCGGGGGAAGTATCGTCGTCGGCTGTGGGGCGGGGGCACGGCGGCGGCTGCGGCGCGTATACCAGCCAGCCAGAAAATTAAATCTCGTCGCCGCGGCTGCCGCGGCTGCCGTGTCCCGGTGCGTGTGCAGGGCGGCGGAGGGAGAGGGGGCGATATCGCGGACATGCGTTACACCAGGAGGGCGGTGCCCGCCCGTGTGTGTGTGTGTGTGTGTGTGTGTGTGTGTGTGTGTGACTGAGTGTCAAGGTCCTCCCTGACGCCCTGTGTGACCCCCTCCGCCGCGCTGCGGGGGCCACGGGGTTCGCACCCGGCACGGACGACAACACACAGCGGAGAATGAGTAATGCGAAAGTAATTGGGCGCTGTCGGGCTCCCCGCCCGATCCGCTGCTGCCTCCGCCGCCTCCGCTGCCGCCGCCGCGAGCTGACTCCAGGGGGAACGGGGTTGTGGCCGGGGCAGGGGGAGGCGGGGAAAAAGTCGCTGCGCAAAATTGACACTGCTGTTGCGGCGGCGGCGGCGGCGGCGGCGGCGGCGGCGGCGGCGGCGGCGACGGCTTGCCTTTTCCTCGGCGGGCTGAAAACAAGACGAGCGACGACGGCGGCGGCGGCGGCGAGAATATTAGGCTCCTTTTTGTCCGCGGAACATTCTAATATACCGCCGCGACACCACAGCCGCCCCCCGCCCCCACCCTCGCCGCAGAGGCCCACACACACCGACTGGTGAGTGCTGCCGGGGTGCGGAGGGGGGGGGGGGGGGGCGGGGGGGGGGGGGGGGGGGGGCGTGCTCGCGCACATTCCATTTCCTTTCCATCTGCTTCGTGGGGGACGCTGACGAATGTCAGACGGCGTGAGTTGAACAAGGGGGGGGGGGGGGAGGGGCAGCCACAAGAATGGGGGAGGGAGTGGGGACAAAAAAATAGTCCTTGTTGGCGCCTGTCCCGCTTTCCTCTCAGACTGACGCGAACACGTGTTCCCCTACAAGAAGGCCGAGGCCGAGGCCGCCTCCCTACGCGCCGCCATGCACCGCGACGGCGACGGCGCTGCCTCCGGGCCGCCACCAGGCCTCGGCCTCCGCCACCGGCACGCCCCACCACACCGTCAGCGCTGGTCAGCACATTCCAACCACACCGCACGCGCGGCTCAATTATTTTCGTGTTCTCCTTTTCATGCCGTCCCGACACGTTTTCTTCGGAGACGTCGTCCCACCGGTCACTTCGGTGGAGGCCCCACCAGCGCCGCCGGAGGCGGAGGTGGCCGAAGTCCTCTCGAGGCCGAGGTGCCGTCGCAGCTCAGCGGCAGGGAGGGCCGGCCTGTAGGGCCGCGCGGCCGCAGCAGCAGCTCGCCGCCCTCGTTACGGGGACTCGGGGCCGGCGTGGAGGAGGCTGTGACCGACATGCCGACTCACCTTTGCTGAACTGGTTGTAGTTCTGGATGACGCGCTCCGCGTTCTTCCGCGCCATGTAGAACCACTCGGACTTGTTGCCCAGGTACTTGTACTCGACGGCCAGGTCCTTGACGAGGATGGGGCCGTCCGGGAGGCGGTAGGCGAACGGGCAGAAGAGCTCGTAGTCCTTGTACTGGAGGGCGTCGTAGCAGTTGCCCGCCGCGAAGATGTCGTCGTCGAACTCGACCATGGCGAAGACGGCGGCGTGCAGCAGGTACTCGGAGTGCATGACGGCCGGGCCCGCGTACTTCCACAGCCGGGTCAGCATGTTGGCGCGGTTCACCGCCACGTCAGCCTCCACGCGGAAGCGTTCCTGCGGGCAAGAAAACAGAGGAAAGGGGCTGAGAGAGAGAGAGAGAGAGAGAGAGAGAGAGAGAGAGAGAGAGGCAGAAGGAGGGAGAGCAGATTGCAGCAGTACTGAACACGGCGGGGAGGCAAAAAGCGCACTCAATTATATTCTAGTTTTACGAGGGTCCCGCAAGGCTCTGTGTAAGAGGTTTGCCCGGTCCGGCCGGAATGCCCTGCAGGGGCCCCGCGGGGGGAGCGGGGGGCTCAGAGAAGGGTCGTGTTTGCGGGGGCCCCCCCTCCCTCTGCTGTGTGCTCACCGCCACGACACGCCTGGTCTTCATTGTGCACTTGTCACAGCTGCTTCCTGCGGCCCATCCTGCCTGCGCCCTCCGCCCCCGGCAGCCGCCCCCCGGCAGCCGCCCCCCCGGGAGCCGCCCCCGGCAGCCGCCCCCCCAGCAGGGCGACCTGTGTTCCCACGCCCCCCCCCACCTCCCCTCGGGCCCCTCAACCCGCTTATACACAACGAGCGTGCGCCCGAGACCGACCGGAACCTTCCGCGGGACCCAGCCTGAAATTAGGAGCCGAAAGTTTGAAATATAAACGCGAGCCGGCAAATTTCAACAACAGCCCCCCTCCCCCCTGCTGAATAGTGTGTCGTGTTTGCCTTCTTTTTACGATTGTTTTTTCTTTTCCCCGGCCTGCCGGGGCCGGTATTTTAGCATCCCTCCCACAATCGTTATATCTAAACTTTCGCAAGACGCCCGTCGCCGTGGGTTGGCCGCTGAGCCAACTAGCCGGCGTCCTGGCGAGTCCTGGCGCCTCTAACCTCTTGGCGGACCGTGACGCTCAGATTATCTCCAGTGACCCCCTCCCCCCCCCCTCATCGTGCAGAGCCCACCACGCCCACCCTGATCCCGCCCGGCACTTGGGTGTGTCGCCGGCTGTGGCAGCCGGACAGACGGCGCTGGCAGCCCGTTGCTGCGCCTCGAGGCGCCCCTAGGACCCCCTTGCGCGGCCTTCGCGGAGGTCCGCGAGGGGGAGACAGTGAGGGAGGGGGGGGGAGCTGCGGGGGGTCACAGAGGAGTAGTTAGTTTCTAGGCGGGGAAATTAATGAGCGATCGAGATTGTCAGGCGGGCACGGCGCGCGGCGCTCGCAGCCACGGCTGGCGGATGATTCATAGTGTGGGGCGCGGCCGGGGCGGGGGGCGGGGGAGCACGTTCAGAGCGACAACTCGACGACGAGCCCCGGGCCGGGCGCGGCAGCAGCTGCCTGACTCCCTACCGGTGGGGAAGGGTTTTTAACCTGGCAGCAGGGAGCGGCGGGGCGGGGAGAGGGGGTGATGGGGGGCGTGTGCCGCCGTTATCGGGCGTTTCCCGCCCCCCCTCCGGCCGGACGCCCCGCCCCGGCCGCCGCCTGCCCCGTCTGTAAAGTTGGATTGAAATTCATCCGGGAGGATTTCCGTCCAGGATCCTGAGACAGGCCGGGCGGCGGGCGGGGCGGCGGGCCGGGCGCGGACAGAGCGTGGGGCGGCGCTCACTGGCTCGAGTTACCGGGCCTCGGCTCCGCCAAAAAGTTAGGGATCGATTTCAACCCGACAAAAAGTCCGGCCGGCCCGCAGGCGCCACTATCGAGAGAGAGAGAGAGTGCGAGACTATTTGGCGAGTACACAGCGCAGCCCCAAGGCGCAGCCCAGCCCGAGCAGTGGTGGCGGCGTGGCTGCGGGCCGGCCGCGGCCCCAGGCTGCCCAGGGTACCCGGCACACAGAACCACAACCTGAGGTGCTGTGTGCTGCCCAGCCCGCGCAACCCACCACGGCGAGGTCCTGCCGGAGGACCACACGGCCGTCCTCACGGTGAGGACGACGTAAGGTCCTCGCGGAGGTCCTATCACGCGCGGGTCCGGCCTGACGGTTGCCCTCACGCGACTTTGCCGTGTCAAAGGGACCGGGGGAAAAAAATATGTGGCCTCGTCCGGAGCGGCGCAAGGGTCACGCCGAAAGGAAAATCCCTCCCTTGCGATGAGGAGGGGCGGACAAGGGGGAGGCGGGGCTCTTTATATTTCAGTGTTGCCGGCGACGGTGAATTCGAGCGCGGTGCGGTTTTCATACGGAAATTCCTGGAGAGCTGCCCCGATTGGCTGTCTCTGGCGGACTCCAGCACGAACGAGCGGCCTCGTTAACGGAGGCGAGAGGTACTAATAAGCTGGACTGGGCGCGAGGGGGCGGAACGCGGCGGCGGCGCGACGCCAGCCGGTCAATCACACGGCCGCGTGCCCTGCGGGGGGTCCGCGGGGGGTCTTAGCGGGGACGGTCATTTAGATTGATGACCCATCCGGATACAAAGAGCCTTCCGCCTTCCCTCCCCGTGGCGTGCCCCTCCTCGGCCGGCCTGTCCCACAGTCCTCCTCCTCCTCCTCCTCCTCCTCCTCCCCCTCCTCCTCCTCCTCCCCCTCCTCTCCAAGTTTCCCTCCTAGTCAGCCAGGGCCGCCGCCCCGCCACAAGGAGGGCCGGGCGGAGCGGGGCATTGCGGCGATTGTGGGGCCCCGCCGGGGGGGGGGGGCTGCGGGCTGTCCCCCCGTGGGGCCCCCCGGGGGGCTCCCCCCGCTGCAGAGTGGTGTGTGCGGGCCCCGGACGGCCCCGCGGCCGCCCCCGTCTTCACACCTCTGCTGAGACCCTCCCCCGCCGCCACCTGGATGGCCCTGGAGAGAGGACGGCGATATTGGCTACCCGTCCTTGTTTCGTCCCGGCCGTCGAGTCCCCCCGACGACATCTTCCTCCTCGATATGTCGCCTTTCCCGCACTGTCGTCTATCCTTCTCTACCACTCTCGCTGTCCCTTCCTGTCTCTCTCTGTCTCTCTCGCATCTCGCTCTCTCGGTCTCCCCTCTCACACACACACGCACACACACGCTCCTTCCTCATATCCTTTCATTTCCTCCCCGGGGCCGGCGCTGAGCCCCGCGAGCAGTGGACCGTGCGACGGGCTTCGTGGGCGACTCGATGACGGACGAGTCGGTGACTGGCCGCGGATTTCTCCCCGTCCCCTCTTATCCCCACTCCTGATTCCTCCCCGCCCCGGATCTCAGATCACATCTCCGGCCCACTCGACACATCCTTCATTCACATGTCGCTCTCTCTCTCTCTCTCTCTCTCTCTCTCTCTCTCTCTCTCTCTCTCTCTGTCTGCTTCTCTTCCTGCCTCCCCCTCCTACTCTCTCTCTCTCTCTCGCTCTCTCTCTCTCTATCTGTCTCTCAACGTGATGCCAGCCAAGCGCCTGCAAATCGGAGGATAGACAGCCCGTCGTGAGGGAGTGTCCACCGCTTCGATGAGCTGCCTACCTCCCCGGCGCTCCGTACACAGCACCGAGCCGAGCCGCCTTCGTCGGGCCCGGATGAAAACATTAGATTTTGACACTGATGAAATGAATGAGTAAATGTAGCACCCGTGGTTATTTCTTCCGTCTCCCCTTCCCCCTTCGGCTCCGCTGTGGGTCCGCCGTCAGGGCCGGCACCGGGGCAGCGGCGGCGGCGGCAAGGGTCACATCGCGACTGCAGGCGGCTTGCGGTGTGATTTACGGGGCAACGCCACCAGGTGCCTCCCCCCTCCCCCTCCCCCGCCTCCCCCTCCCCTCCCTCTCCCCCTCCCTCCCCTATCCCCGGCCGTCGCCGTGTCCCGATAACTCCGCAATCCCGCTCCGGATGTGAATAAGGGGGGAGCTGCCCCATCGCCAACCTAGCGCACACACACACACACTCACACACACGCACATGTAGAGAAAGAGCTAGAGGAAGAGACGGGGGTCAGCTGATCTCAGCCTGCAGGGGGAAAGAATTTTTTAAAAAATGAAAATTAAAGAGAAAGCATGTGGCCCTGCCACTTGCTTATCCCTATGGCGTTCCGCTGAGATAATGTTCTGAAGAGATTACGGAGGCAGTTCCGGACGACAGCGGGGGAGGTCGACTCCCAGTGCTTGCGGGGGGCCCTGCGGGGGGTCCTGCGGGGGGCCCCGCGGGGGGTGCGGTCACGTCCGAGCCATCCGTCGCCGGACAGCGGCGGTGCCCCGCCCAACCCGGCCGCCCGCTCCCGACCTGTTTTGTCCGCTACCTCCTCGTGTGTTCTTGCTGCCGTCCCCGTGGTGGCAGGGGCGGCCATGCAACAAAGGTACGGTACAACATCCACCGCGGCTCCCCCAAAGAACTGCGCACGTGGAGGTGTACAATCCCCGGACTCGGCAGTCTGCGCGGAGCTCACTGGGAAGGCACCGCTGAGAGACCCCGCCCGGGGCCACCCGACCAGTGACAGCCAGGCACTGCGAAAAATTGTTTGGAATTTTCGTGATTTTTTCCCCCTTTAGAAAATTCTACCCTAGACATTTTATTTGGACTTTCCCAGTCTACTTGATAAAAAAAAACAACAAAATTGTTTCATTTTTTCCTACGGCTCCATTGAACTAACCTAAAAATTCCAGGTCGATTCATCTGGGAAAATTTCCTAAAATATATTTCTGGGATATTCTCGGAGCTCTCTGGTTACAGGGTGGCTGTCGACAGGGGCTCGTCGCCCCCCCCCCCCCCCCCCCCTTCCCGCGGGTCGCGCCCTCACACCCGTTGTCGTGCTCGCGCAGTGCTCCGGGAGACCGTCTCGAGAACATTTTCGCAGCACCGCGAGTGCAGAGCTGGAGGGAGACTGGGAGTGAGAGGGAGAGGGAAGAGTCTCGCCCGGGACTTCAATCTCACATCCTCGCACGCGGCGAGTGCTGGCTCCGGACCACATTGCAACTGTGTTGAATTCCCTCTCCTCCGGCCGCAGCCGCACCTCCCGACCGCGCAGCTCCGCGCCGCGCCGCACGGCATACGCCACACAACAAAGTAGCGGCGGCCGCTGCACAGGCCGCGCGGCGTGTCCGCCTGCACACCGGAGGGGGGAGTTTTGGCCATAACTCTGTGGAAGTGTTTTACGGCGGCACCTCGCGACGCCATCCGCTCCTCCTCCACATGCGGCGCCGCTGCAGCGCGGCCCGATCGGACGCCTAACCTAACCCTACCCCACCTTAACTTGACGAAACTTGGAGCTACACCGAAACTCTCTCCCACGCCCCCGCTCTCTCTCTCTCCCTTGCTCTCTCTCTCCCTCTCTCTCTCTCTCTCTGTCTCTCTCTCTCTCTCTCTCTCTTCCCCGTTGTGCGCTTGGCTCTTTCTCGAGAGGGTTTCTCGGGCAACACCGTTTTGAAAGGATGAAGAGGACTCCTTGGTGTACGAGCGTGGCGAAAAGGAAGGCCAGCCTCTCTCTCTCTCTCCCTCCCTCCGCTCTGTGGCGTTGTGCACTTGGCGGGCGCAGACAATTGTAATTGAAAACCGTTCTGATTTCATTCCGCATACTGCATCCGTTCCGACCAGCAGCCCGCCGCCGCCGCTCCCTGCCTCCCCCCCCCCCCCCCCCCCCCGGGCGGGGTCGCAGACACAGCGAGCGCCAATCCAGCTTCCGATCTTCCGGTCGGCACCTTCAAAGAGACTCCCACTCCAGCCCGCGGCGGGCGCGGCCCCCGAGGCCCCCGCCACGGCCACGTCTGTCTTCGGGTCGGGCAGGATTACGCGGGCCGCAGCCGGGGCCAGCAGCCTAGGGCCGGGCGGGACGGAGACAGGGAGGGCCGACGCCCCCGCCGCCCCCGACGCCCCCGCCGCCCCCGTCCGACAACAGCGGCCACGCCGACCCCCGGAGGACATTGGAAACCGATGTGGATCGACCCGCATAAATAAAAAGGCGGAAAATAAAGCAAGTCTTACAAGCAACAACGTCATCGGGCTCCCTGCCCTTGCAGCCGCCGCCGTCGCCGTCACCGCCGCAACAGCAACAGAAGCGGTGAAATTGGGAAACAGTGTACATTTTCATTTTCCTTGTTTTTTATTCTTCCCGTCCACCTTACTTCGTCGGCAGGGGTGGACAGGGCGGTAGGGTGTCCCAAATACAAGCCCCCCCCCCCCCAAAAAAAAAAAAAATTGCTGTCGACACATTTTTTTTCACCAACCCGCTCCGGGCCCCGCTCCACAGAGGACGCCGGGCTCGCGGTTTGCCTGTCTTCCCGGAAGAGACGACACTTCCCTTTGCGCCGTCCTCGCCCACCCGAGTCGGCGGCCCGTGGACTCGGACCCCCCGAGGACGGGCCCGGACCTGCCGACGCGGTCACGGTTAAACGCACCCCGCCGGCGCGGGGCGTGGCCCACGTACTCACGTGCGGCCCGCGCTCCATTTATGTCCACCGTGCATGAAACGGTACTCGCACGAGAGCGACGCAAACATCAGCCCCGGTCCGGGCGGTGTTTGCAGGCACGGCGAGGCGGGGGCGGGTAGCGGGTCAGGTCAGGGGCCGGTCAGGACTCGGCCGGGACCTTTTCCTAGGCGGTAAAAGGTGCCTCTCAACGGCCTTGCGGGCACGACCGGCCGCCCGGGCCCCCGGTGAGAGGCCGGCCCCCGCCCCCTCCTCCACTGCGGCCGGCTGCACCCCGCGGCCCGCCCGCTCCCCTTCACTCACAGCTTCTGTTCGCCGCCCCGGACAAGCCGGGCGCCGCCGGGGCAGGGGTGAGGTCCAAGTGGGGCCCCGCCCCGCGCCGCGCCGCTCGGCGGGGGGTCTGTGCCGGGACCGGTGCGCTCGGCAGCCGGTGCGGTCGGGGCCCGCGCGCTGCGGGGGCGCAGGGCGGGGCAGGGAGGAAGCGACCTCCTCAGTTCCGGAATCTAATTTCACGCAGAGATCCCCCCCGTTATATTGTCCGCGTTATAAACCGTACGGCACCGCCGCCCCCGCCGCCCCCGGCCGGGCCCCGCTATTTGGTCTGGGGGCGGCTGGGGGCGGCCGAGTGCCGTGTCCGCCCGGCCCGGCCGCCCTCGGCCACGTCCGGCTCGATCGCCACCTGGCTCCGGTCCGACCCGTTCCCGCTCGCGCACTCACATCCTGTACGTCCGGAAGAGAGAGGAAAAAAAACATGACTAAGAAAAATATTTTCGCTTGTGCTTGTCGAACGCGGGAAAAAAAAAGTGCGAGGGTAATGTTTTATTTTTATTGTTCTGTTTCCCTGCCTTATTCTCTACACGAAGCTAACCCATAGCCTGACCTAACCTCTCTCGTTCTCTCTCTCTCTCTCCCATTCTCTCTCTCCTTATCTTCTCTCTCTCTCTCTTTTCTTCTCTCCCTCCATCTCTCTCTCTCTCTCTCTTTCTCTCTCTGTCTCTATTCCCCATCTCCCTCACGGCCGCACAAATCGGCACAAATCAGACACTGCAGGCGGAGCTGGGAGTACCGGGACTGCTGCGCCCCCCTCGGCCGGCTTGAGGTTGCGCCTCATCCGATTACAAGGGGCGGAGGGTGGCGTCTAGGCGTGGCGTGGCGTGGCGTGGCGTGGCGTGGCGTGGCGTGGCGTGGCGTGGCGTGGCGTGGCGTGGCGTGGCGTGGCGTGGCGTGGCGTGGTGCGGTGCGGTGCGGTGCGGCGGTTCGCAGGCTGGCTGTGGCCGGCGGACCGTGGCGGCCACGGGCCCGTGCCCGGCCTGCATACACACACTCACACACAGACACACACACACACACACACACACACACACCGGGGCTTGAGAGGTTAGTGCTCCGTGATCCATAACGTTTGTTAGCTCGGAGGAGGAAGTGGGGGGGGGGAGGGAGGGTCGGAGTGCGCGGGGGCCTAGGTCCCGCAGGGCGTGCGAAAGGGAATGAGAGGGAGATAGATGGAGAGAGAGAGAGAGAGAGAGACGGGGGGCTGCGCCTTAACTTTGGCGAGTGATCGTGCTGAGCACAGCAAGGCCAGAAAACGGCATGCAATAACGAAGTCAGGGAGGCTCTGTGCTCCGTGGTCCCGCGGCGGCGGTGCGGTGGGCGCGGGGGGGGGAGGCTGCGGGCGCAGTATCGCAGGGGCGCCCGCCACAGTCAGCACTGGCGCGGTTCGTTAGCCGAGCGGGTTGGCGGGCGGGCGCGCGGGCCGGCAGGTCCGAGGTTCGACTCCCGCCGCGGGGATGCAGCAGTCACTGGTCCCGGCTGTGCGCGCCGCAAAGCGCCTCGTTTCGTAGGAATTCGAGAGGTTCCGCGACATGGAAATGGACCATCTCATCGCCGGCCTGACATGGCGGTTGCGCCCCCTCCCCCACCCCGTTCCCCTGCTCTCTCTCTATATCTCTCTCTCTCCCTCTCTCTCTCCCTCTCTCTCTCTCTCTCCCTCTCCCTCTCTCCCTCTCCCTCTGGCTGGCTGACTCCCTCCCACCGCAGCGGGACACGGTGTGTTGGATTGGATGTGTTGACTGGTCCGCTAAGCAGGCCATTCATCAGCGACCGATTTCACAGCGATGCTTCCAGTCATGTCATCATGCGCTGGAGAGAGAGAGAGAGAGAGAGAGAGAGCGAGAGAGAGCGAGCAGCGAGTGCCGCGTGTATGGACAGCAGTTGTGACACACAGAACAGGTTGTCCCGCTACGAATACGGACCCGTCCGGCGCCACCTGCCGCACGTGCGGCTCATGTCGCTGTAAAACGGCAAAAGCGACAACGGCGGCTGGCAGCCATATCGAACCCATCGAATCATGTCGGCACACCACTGGTTAGAACACCCTGACGAGGTCAAATTGAATATAATATATGTCTTTCTGAGGGTTCCATGAGTGGGATGATCACGTAGTTAATAATTCTTTCATTTTGATGTTAAAAAAATCCAAAGGGACACGATGGTATTCCAGTGAAAATGTTCGCTGAAAGAACGGTGGGAAACTGTTTATCAGACGACGTATTTCACTCTATCGTTCTCACAGAGTGTGGGACTGTGTTTGGTGAACACGGCCTGGACCGTCATGTGCACGGCTGGGACGTCCCCCGGGTTCTGGGGACGGGTGGGCGTGGGGGATCGTCGGCGAGGTGCCACCCTCGTTAGCGGGGGCCCGGGGACCGAGGCCGACGACGTCGTACCCACCTGGCCGCCGACACCAGGCTGCGGTTGGAGGCGCGCGGCGCCGGAGAGCGGCGTAATCAATGATGCACAAAGAGGGTAGAGCGAGAGAGAGAGAGAGAGAGAGAGAGAGAGAGAGAGAGAGAGAGGTGGGAGGGAGAGAGACAGACGGACAGAGACATGGAGAGAGGGACAGAGAGGGGAATGTTTGACAGCCCAGGCCAAACATCCATCACCGCGTTAAGAGCATCCCTTCCCACGAGCCTGCCTGGTCCTCCCCCCCGGGATGGCAGGAAGGCCAGGCACGACGCATCAAATAATTGCTATATGAGCGATACCCCCGCCCCGCGCCGTCCCCCCGCCCCCTCGTCCCTCCCCACACGTCGCCAACGCTGCGTCCCCCTTGGGGAGGCCGTCGGGGTCCTATCCAGCGGGACCGCGGGGCCGCGTCCAAAAATGTGTGGCCCCCCCGGGGGGGTGCTGCGCGGGCGGCGGGGCGCGGGGCAGCGGCACACGCGACCCTCGGACGCAGTCCGGCGGTCAGAGGCAGCTGGGGAAATTAATATCCTGGCCATGGCGCCCTATCCCCTCTGCGGCCATGGGCAGCCATGGGCGGCCACGGGCGGCCATGGGCGGCCACGGGCCCACCGCCGCCATGTGGTCCAGACCACACCGGACAGCCCGAGGCGGGCCCGAGGCCCGGCGGACACGACGAGATGTAATTAAAAATAAGTGGATGAGGAGGAGGAGGTGGAGGGGGGGTGGGTGGGGGATTGTGGAATGAGGCGTGCGGGTCCGCAAGAGGTTGCGTTTAGAGAAAAGACTTGGTGGGGAGCCGGCGGGAGCGGACCGCAGGACGGTGGACCGGGGTCCGGGGTCCGGGGACCCCCACGGCATGTGTGGGGCCCAGCGGCGGCAGGGCCGCGACCAGCCCCAAAGATACTCCGGGCCGGACCGCAGGCGGGATGCGACAGTGTTGCGCCCCCTGGATCCGCGGATCCGCGGCGCCGCCGACTTCGGGTTCAGGAACGACCCATATCTAGGCTGTGGTCGGGGCGGGGGCTGCGGGGGCTTGCGGGGGGCTTCGGACACTGATTGGCCCCGGACCACGGCCAACGCTCCGAGCCTCCGGCCCTAGCCGGATCCGGGTCGGGAGGGTCGCACCGCTAGAGAGAGAGAGAGAGAGAGAGAGAGAGAGAGGGCGGCGGGACCAGCTCCCCAGGAATGCAGACCGGAGGCCCGTCGAAGCCCGGACGCCGGGTTCACAGGCTGCACCCTCATTTGAAAACCACAGAAGGCGCGACGAGCCGAGCCGAGCCGAGCCGGGCGCAGGAGACCACACCCTCCACACTCAGTCTGTAAATAACCCTCGTGACCATCGGGGAGCGAGAGAAACTGCGCCTGCGGAAGAAGCCTTTAAATATTGCGAGAGACTTTTCTACACGGCGCGGCGGCGGGGTTCGGAGGCCCCGCGGCGGCGGCCGGGGCGACACTTTCCTCCCCGGAGGTCCTGCGCCTTCTCGACGTGTCTGACCGCCTGCTACTCCATCATCGGCAGGGTCGACAGGGGGGCGCGGCCGCGGAGAAAGGCTTCCGTCAAGTCAAACAGAAGGCCCGGCGCCGCCCCGGCCGCCCCCGCGCTCCCGGCCGAATCTTTATGGGGATCGCCGCAGGGGTGGCAACATTACATTCCGGCCGCGCGGTGGCCAGCGGTGCCGCGCCTCGGCAGCCTGCTCGCTCTAATAAGACGGTTGTCGTGCGTTTGCGCGGTACTTTTCGAGAGGGCGCTGCAGTCGCGGTCGTAAAACAGGCAGGCGGTGTGGTGGTGGTGGTGGTGGTGGTGGTGGTGGTGGTACCAGACCGCAGACCGACTCCCCCCCGGCACCCATCAGCGCCACGCCACGCCACGCCACGCCGAGACGGCTGCCGGCTCGGCTGGTGGTTAACACTCGACATGAATAGGACGTCACATCGGGCGGAAAATAAGACAACTTCCGAGGAGAACTAGGCTGGGCTGGGCTAGGGGGGTGGTGTACTGGGGGGGAGGGGGCGGGGCAGCGTGGGAGCAGCGGTCGGAGGAGGTTCCTTGTTCGCCTGTCACACACACACACACACGTCACTCGTGTCGCGCGCTGGAATGCCGCGGTCCCCACTCGTTATTACTGCTCCTCAAGCCATCTGATAACGTGCTCCGCGGTGCGTATGGGGCTCTCCCCTTCCTACAAGTCCTCGTCAGACCGGAAAGGACGGCGCCAACGCGGCCACCACCACCACCACCACCACCACCACCGCAACAGCAGCAGCAACAGCGAGCAGACGACGCGTGCGACCCCCACGAAACCAGACGGGGTAAACGGCGGCTCCTTGATCTAAAGTGATTTCAAGAGTTGGCCGAGGGTCTGCGGGCTGTCGGGCCCCGTGTAGCGGGGCGGGGCGGGGCAGGGCGGGGCGGGACACTTCCTCGGCGTGCCCTGCCCTTCACCTTACCCTGCTGCCGGCGACCTTTCACCCCCACCCCCCAGCTCCACTCCTCTTCTTTTTTTTGCAATCCCCTCTCCCCTCGCCATCTCTCTCTCTCTCTCTCTCTCTCTCTCTCTCTCTCTCTCTCTCTCTTTCTCTCTCTCTCTCGGTCACTCACTCTCTCTCTCTCTCTCTCTGTCACTCACTCTCACTCTCTCTCTCCCTCTCACCCGCCCCGCCACCCCCCGCGCCGCGCGGCGTGCACCCCACAAACACAGCCGGGTCGGCGCGGCGGCAGGGGGTGGGAGAGAGACAGACACACACAAACTTTTACGGAGCCAATTTCGTTTGACTTGGCTAATTGAATCGCAGCGTGTTTCGGTCGGCACGGCGCCGCCGCCGCCGCCGCCGCCGCGGCACGCTGAGTCAGACCACGAGCAGAGCGTAGAGCGTGGAGCCCGGCTGGCGCCGCTCTGCTTGTGTTGGCCGAGAGCTTCCCCGGAGTGACTGGATGTTGTCTTTGATTGGCCGGGCGGCCCGGCCCCGCCCCCGGCCGCTCTCCTGCGCGCTTCCTGTGTGTGCGCCGCGGCGCCCGGCCGGGTCGATGTATGCAGGATCTGCCACACGTTCGCGCTTCCCGTCGTATGCGCGCGAGCAAAGAAAAAAAACATTTTAACGCACCAATTTTTATTTTATTTTTTTTGCGCGCGTTCCCAGCTCTTTTGTGAGATGCAAAATGAGGCTGGTCTGCACTTAAATCTCCTTAACTAGCACGTGGGAAATGGCTAAAAAAAAAGATACTACCCACCCCATCACGTACCTTAAAAAACAAGAAGTTGAGCAAATTTGCGGATGCATGTGTGCTGGTGTGTGTGTGTGTGTGTGCTGGTGTGTGTGTGTGTGTGTGTGTGTGTGTGAGGAGGCCGGTGGGCGGGGTCCATGCCCACCCCTTCCCTCCCCGTCTCCGCCCCATGTTCCGGAGCATCGGCTCCCCGCACCACTTTGCGACGATTGTTACGGCACAAAAGCAGGCATTGCTTAAGCACAAAGACGCCCCGAGCCCCCCTTGGGGCCCCGCGCCCCCCCTTGGGACGCCCCGCCCCCTTTGGCCCCCCCTGGGGCCCCCCGCGGGCCGCGCCGGTTGGACCCGGTCGGGCCCACTGCGCCTAGTAGCTCTCGCTCGGCATCGCCCGAGGGGACACCCCCTCCCCGCGCCGCCTCCCCTCCGACGGCTCACAATGTAAGGAATTCGTTGCTTTCCATGTACGCGCCGGGGACTCGGCGGGGAGGTGCCCCCCAGCGGCGCCCCCCACGGCGCCCCCCCGCGGGGACATTGTTTCCAACGGCGCCGGGACTCCACTACCATATAGTGCCGCTCGGATCGCTAAGGGGTGGATCTTTGGAAAAAAATATATATAAGTTATTGGGAGGAAAACAGCCGCGAATGGCGTACAGGGTGCGTTAGCGCGCGCCTCGTCCCCTTTGGCCCGGGCAGCCGGGGACAGCGGTACAGTGGTGGCGATTCATTTCGGAGCTCGGCTGTCTGCCTTGTATTTTTCGAGGATTTCTCCCTCACTTTACCGGCGTGGTGGGTAGGAAGAGAGAGAGAGAGGGACAGAGAGAGAGAGAGAGGTGCCGACGTGGAAGCCGTTTCCCGTGCGCTGTTTCTGCTTTACGCCGCGCTGCTCTCGGTCTGCATGCGGACTGGGCGGGCGGGTCCTTCCCGGCAGCTGCAGCGGCGGCAGCGGCGGCAGCGGCGTGCAGCTGGGGTCCGGATGAAACAATTGCTCTGCAGATGGCCGTACCACGCCGTACGTACGTACTATAGGCCCCCCCGCCGCCCGTCCCGTCTCGTGACCCGCCCATCGGGGACAGTTTCTCCTCTCTCTCTCTCTCTCTCTCTCTCCGCCCTTGTCTCACTCTCCCTCTGTCTCTCCCTGCCCCTTCTTCTTGTTCTTCACCTTTTTCTTATTCTTCTTCCTCCTTTCTGCCTGTGTGTCTGTCCGTCTCTCTCTCTCTCTCTCCCTCTCTTCCCCCCGACCGCCATCTCCTTCTTTTGTTTTCAATTTTCCCCTCACCGGGTCCGCGGGCTGAACACATGTGGGATGGACACACGGAGCGGGCTGCTGCGCCGTGCGCCGCCGCTTCTCTCTCCCTGTCTCTCTCTCTCTCTCGCACTCGCCGCGGCGTGCGCCCGTCCTTGTCTGCCGGGGGCGTGTGTCCTCCACGGCTCTCTCCCTCCAGCTCGGGCCAGCCGCCGCCGCCGCCGCGCTGCCGCCCCAACGAGCCCGCCTGCAATGGACGGGGGCAGCCGGGGCAGCCGGGGCAGCCCGCGTCACGCCCCCCCCCCCCCCCAACCCCACTGCCAAGGGCTTTTGTACACCAGGTGATTCAGAAACGCCACGCGCACTTTTATAGAAGTCAGGCAAAGCCCGCAACGCGCTATCTCTGTCTCTTTCCGCGTGAGAGAGACGGCGCACCTCTTCTCCCTCCACCCTGTCCGACTACCAATCTATCCGCCGAGCCCACCTCCTTTCTCGAGTACCCGAGCCAACAGCCTCATCGTCAGCTGCAGCAGCACCAGCTGTTGACGAAAAAATTATATTCCCGTGGCCGCACACAAGCAAAGCGCGCGGCAAATCAAACACGGGCGGCCTGCTGGGACGTAAGTGAATGCATTTGATGGATGGGATTCGAATGGGTAAAATGTGTGTGTGTGTGTGTGTGTGTTTGCGATGCTTTAATGAGAGCTCAAGTCCTTGCACGCGTGCACCCGTGCACGGCCCGTACCACGAATCTTGCTTTGGGCGGAACGCATTGGCATTTCTGGGTATAGATGGGGGAGGATCACAGAACCAGGGCTGCGCGCGTGTTTTCCTTGTACCTAACGAGATGAAGTAGACATCGGCGGCAGACTGCAGCACGCTGTTTGACAGCGGTGGGAGCCCCCCCTCCCCGGGAGCGTTGAGAGGACCAAGAGGAGAGGCTACCGGTATCGGCGCGAGCCTCAATCAAACTCTCACTGTTTTGTGCTATCTCGAGTCGAGGTAAAGTATTTTTGTCTGTTTTATTTGTCTGTACCCGATGTAAGAATGCCAGTCAGGGGCGGCGGGCGGGGTGGCCGGAGTGGGGCGCACACGTCGGCAGGGGGGCCCCCGTTATCCATCAAATGGCAGCCGCGGCCGCAGCCGCCGCCGCAGCCGCCGCCGCCGCCGCCGCCGCCGCAGCCGCCGCCGCCGCAGCCGCCGCCCCCACCGCATCCATCCCATTAGTCGTCGTTTTCACCACAACCGGCAGTTTGCGCGCCACGCCGCCGCGCCGAGCTTGCTTGGCCTAGTTCTCGCCCCGCGCGCGTACGGCGGCGGCGGCGGCAACTTTTTACGGTGGTGGTGGTGGTGGTGGTGGTGGTGGTGGTGGTGGTGGTGGTGGTGGCGGTGGTAGCGGCGGCGGCGGCGGCGGCGGCGGCGGCGGCGGCAGCGGCGGCGGCGGCGGCGGCGTCTTGTTCGCACCCGGCCCCTGCGCCGAGGATAGGTTCAAGCCAGTACGCTAACCGATGGCAATGTTTCAGGTCGGGCTTTTAGTGGCCGTAAAACAAAATGAGGGAGGGGGGGGGGGTTGGGGGTGTGGCCGCCACGCCCCGCCGCGCTACGGACCGGCGACCCCCTGGCGTGGACATATCGTCTTTAGGGGCTTTTGTCCGGCGGCTCTCGAGCACTGCGGACAGACAGCTGTTGGGTCAGGTGTGTGTGTGTCGGGGGACTCTGAAGTAGGTGATGAGCAACCCCCCCGGGGGGGGGGCGGGGGCAGTGCGGGGGGCATCATCAGGCAGTGCAGGGCAGGGGGGAGGGGCCGCTCTCTCTCTCTCTCTCTCCCTCTCTCTCTCTCTCCGCGGTGCTCGCGTCGTCAACGACGGGCTGCAAGTAGTCGTATTCAACAGGCAGCCCGCCGCCGCCTCCCCCAGAGCCATGCTGCTGCTGCTGCTGCGGCGGCGGCGGCGGCCCGCCTCAAGCACACGGCAGGCGCGGTGAGACGGCCGCACACACAATGGGGGCGGGGCCGGCGGGTCAGGCCGCAAGGTCACGGCAGTCAAGGTCCCACCCAGTTATTATACGCGGGGAGGGCTCACATCCCGGAAGTGGGTCAGGTCAGGGAGGGCAGGGCCCGCATCGGAACCTCTTTGCCTACTGCCTCCCCTCTCTCTCTCTCTCTCTCTCTCTCTCTCTCTCTCTCTCTCTCTCTCTGTCTCTCTCTCTCCCTCCTCTCTATCCCACATTATCTCTCTTCATCTCTCCCTTCATATCTCTCTCTTTCTCTCGCGGTAGCCCGCGACGCCAACGACAGAGGAGGAACGCTTAGATTTCTGTTTCCCGTGACGATGGCTTCCAGAAGGGCAGTCCCCGCCTGTTTATTGGTCTCTGCACTCCCGGACTCGGACCCCGCTGCACTGCTGAGTCGTTCCACGGGGTCGTTCAGCACAGCGACGCCCTCCCCCCCCCCCTCTCTCTCTCTCCCTCACTCTCTCTCTCTCTCTCGCTCTCTATCCTTTGTGGCCACCTCCCCTCCTATACTAATAAGTTTTTTAAGGTAATGGTCTTCCGGATGAGCTAATGCGGGGTTGTTTGCGGGGCTGCGTTTCCTGTTCCGTGACGGAGTGTTCGGGTCGGAGTCTCTGGGTCGGGCAGCCTTCCGGACGGGTAGCCGGGTAGCCTTCGGGTCGGAGAGCCTCACCCCCCCCCCCCCCGCCACGGCAATGGACTCAATATTTCCCTTTTGATTCGCTTGCGTTCTGTCGCCGCTCTGTTATCGTAAGTATTCGCGATTTTGTTTTGTATTCATTGACATGGCCAGCCGTGCACAACGCAAACACAGTCTGCTGCCCCGACCTCATTTTTACTCTTTTCCTCTGTCTGTGTGTGTGTGTGCGTGTGTGCGATTTCTTTTTCTCCCGTGCACACATGTGTGAGAGAGTGCGCAAGGAGATGGATGGGGGGAGTGAGTAGTGGCGCACAGAGGAGACGCACGGGGGAGGTGAGGGAGAGGGTTATACTGAAAAGGGATTCTTGTTTTGCGTTTTTAGACTGCAAAAGCCCGCCGCGAGCGGGGGAAAAAATAAAATGAAACGAAAAATTCCGGCAATAAAAAGGAGTTGGCGCCATTATCCCGCGGGGGAGGGCGGTGTGGCCGCCTCGGGGGCCCGCCGCCGTTACGCGCAGGTCTCGCCGCCGCCGCCGCCGCCGCCGCCGCTGCCGCTGCCGCAACAGCAGCAGCAGCGAGGTAGTTTTGCCTGCAAACAAACCTTTCCGCCGGCCCGATGTCCGAAGCGTAATTGTTTTTGGGCGTGGCCCCGCGGCCCCGCGGCCACGCGGCTCCTCCCACAGACCGACCGCCGCGAGATATACTGCGACACACACACACACACACACACACACACACACCTGTATAATTGCGCACGCGTGCGCCGCAGCAGCAGGAGGGCCGGCCAATCTCGCGTTCTGATTCATAGGATAATTTATTTTAGCATTTTTTAAAAATTTCTATAGGCTATGTGGTGCACCCCGACCGCGAACATCTCAGATTCTGCTCCGGCACAGGTCGGACATATTGTAGTCGTTTTTTGGCCCTTTGGATCCCGCTATCACTGCAAAGGAAAACGACGTTCTTCTTTAAAGTTTTGGTTCTTTAGTGATCCATATTTCTCAGTGATCCATATTTCTCATTTTAAAAAAAAAGGCGAAGCGATGGACACAGCGCACTGGAGCACGGTTGTGGACTCCAAGAAAAAAAAAACACACTCTGCTTCTCCTCTGCGATGGCAAGCATCTGCGAGCGCCTGTGAATCGTAGGGTAGGCAAACCCGCCGCACGTGGCTGTACTGCGGGCACCACCCGATGCCTACCCTCCCGGCGCTCCGCCTCAACCTCTCTCTCTATCTTGCTTTCTTTCTCTCTTTCTCTCTCTTGCTCTCTCTCTCTCTCTCTCTCTCCCTTCCAAGACTACAGCGCGCATACCTTCCCGAGCCGCGGCGGCGCTGCGTGGCGCGGACATTACGACCCCCAAAGTGGTGTATAACAGCTGTTTTTACCCCCCACTACTTTGAATGAAAACTTTTGTTCCGGTGGCAGCGTGCGCGAATCCATCCCTCCCCCACCCCACCCCTCCCTCTCCTCCCTCTTTCCCTCCTCCTCCCTCCTCCTCCTCCTCCCTCCTCCTTCTCCTCTTCTTGGGGAAGAAGAAAAAGAGGAGGAGGGGGGCGGACACAGGAGGGGGCGGACTTTGCATCCCAAATCAGCCTAAACTGTGCTGGGACGGACGCGCGGGGCATGCAGGGGCTGGCCGGGGGCTGCGGGGGCCTCGGCCCTGCCAGTCGCGCGCCCACCTGGGACTTCCTCGCCCCTCCGCCGCATAACGCCTCACATGCTGTCCTCTCTCTCTCTCTCTCTCTCTCTCTCTTTCCCTCAGTCTCGCCGTCTCTCTCCCTCCATATCCTGCCTACTTTCAGTTCCTAAGACCCCTCATTTTCTCCCCCCCCCCCCCCGCCTCTTTCCACAATTTTCGCCCCGTCCCTCATTCACGTACAGATTCATGGACATATGGAACACCAAAGGAACTTCGTTGCTGCTCGGCAAAATCGGAGAATGGCGCAAGGCCGCGGTGCCCCTTCTGCATACGTATGCGCAGCTTGTTCGAAATGAAGATTCGGAGAAGTTTTAAATTTTTTTTCTGTGCAATTATCACTTTATTTTTTGAAGAGTGCTGACGTCTGGTCCCCTTCCGCGCGTTTTTAGGCGCTAACTGCGAGAACAAAGCGCGCAACGGCTACGGGCGCTGGCAGTTAACGAGAGAGACAGAGAAAGAGAAGGGGGGGTGTAGAAGGAGAGGGAGAGAGATGGGAGAGAGTTTGCACTGCATCTGTCAGTGACGTGTGAAGCGGCGGTGTGAAGTCGGGACGGGTGAATGGCGCACGCTCTTTCGCGGCGCATTAGTCAAAGTCTGCAGCCGGAGTCGCTACAACCCCCGCGGCCCGCGGCCCGCGGCTTACGTGACGGGTTCCTCCGCGCGAAAACTCACCCGTCGACAGAGAGGGATAAGTTGGGGCAGAGAGAGAGAGAGAGAGAGAGAGAGGGGGGGGGGGGGGGGAGAGAGAGAGACGGGGGGAGGGAGAAAGGGAAGGGGTGGGGGGTAGGTTGTCGCGACTCGCGTCGTATAAATTAATAGCGCGTGTTTGGCGCTGTTTTACGGCACTTTTATCTCTCCGTCCCGGCCGCGCGCTAACAGACTGCCGAGCGCGGCGAGCGACGCCGGCGCCACGCCGGAACCTCGTCGGTGACAGTCATCATCAGCGTCATCGTCATCATCAACACCCGCCGCCGTCATCGTCAAACGTCATCGTCATGAGTTTCGGCAGGACGGAGGTGTCGGGATGTACTAGCTGCGGCGCCGCCGCTGCGACCGCACGAACTGCGGACTTGTTCGGCCGCGGCCCGCACGCAGGAGCGGAACATGGAACGGTGGTCTGCGGTGGTCAGTTTCTCCCTGTCTGTCTCTCTCTCTCACACACACACACAGGCTTGCGGGTTCTGCGGGAAGAATGCCCGGTATCCATCCCTATCCCTATCCCACTCGCACACAGCGCGCGCGGCGCACCCGCCATCCTTAGCGGTGGCAGAGCCAAACTCGTTGAAAACTCGGCGTGGCCGAGGCGAGATAATTTCGGCATACTTCGGCCGGCACGCGCACGCCAAGCGACACCGCGCCCAACTTTTTGAACCGACCGACGCCCCCGCCCCTTTTTTTTAAAGCATTTTTTTTTCCTTGTTCCCTTTTTGGTCAGAAGAAAATGTAATGTAAAAAGAACCTGCTGCGGGCGGTTGTCGAGGTAAAGAAGGAGGTGGGTGGGGGGTGGGGGGGGGGGGGGAGAGCCGGCAGCTGCACCACCGATCGACCTGGCCCGCACCGCGCTGGCGACAGAATGGCCTTCTCTACAATTCTAAAAGCGAAAAGCGAAAAGCGAAAAAAAAAAAAGGGTTGCGGGCCGCCTCGGCCGCCGCCGCCATCACTGCCCCCGGCTGACTCGAATTAATTGTGGCATGAAGTTGCGGCGGCGAGTGACGGTCCTCGACGGGTCCATCCGTCAACAAGGGGAGGGGGGCGTGGCCCGGCACGGCCCGGGGCTCGGGGCCCGCGCCCACGGGCGGCAGCGGGGCCGCCGGGGCGCCGCGGGGGGCCCAAGGGGGCCCAAGGGGGCCCAAGGGGGCCCAAGGGGGCCTCGGCCTGCCGTTCTGTGGTGTATGTGCCTGTGCCGCTGCCGCCCACAGACTGACTGCGGCGCCGTATTCTTACATCTCCGCACAAGGCCGGCCCAGGAAATATTGCCCGGGACAGTCTATTTGTTTCCGTGCACGCACTGGCGGCGAGGGAGGGAGAGAGCGAGAGCGGGAGAGAGCGGGGGGCAGAGAGAGAGAGAGAGAGAGAGAGAGAGAGAGAGAGAGAGAGAGAGGAGCCGGAGGGAGCAACTTTGAGTTCCGTTTGACGTAGACTAATGCCGATTTTCCCCTTCGGTAACAGGGGCAGAAGTCTCCCAAATCCCCCCTCCCCTCCGCGCACCACCCCCTTTTGTGCCCCCCCCCCACCCCCAGCAGCACTTGCCTTCGGGATCATACGAACATGATAGGACGTCATGCCCTATACAAACGTGTCCCGCCGCGGGCTGAAGGATGAAACTACATGGGGAGGGAGAGAGATAGCGTGCGTGTGTGTGTGTGTGTGTGTACAGGTACTACTGCACGCAGAGCGCCGGCAGGGTACGCAGGTAGCGCTGCCCGCAGTGCATTCATGTGCAGCGGGCTTGCCTACTCATCGATTCACAGGCGCTCGCATGCACCTGTGAGTGCCTCTCAGTGTCGCTCACGTTCTATCTCTCTCTCTCTCTCTCTCTCTCTCTCTCTCTCTCTCTCTCTCTCTCTCTCTCTCTCTCTCTTTCTCTGCATCGCTGATACACACGACGCAACACACCCACACAAGCACAAAAAAAAAAAAGGAGTCCATGAGTCCATTTAGAGCCAAGCTCAGAGAGCTCATTCCGACCCTTTCATCCGCGACATGGCCGCGTTAGCGCTGCTTTCGGCCGGCTCCGCCGGCTCCGGCCTCCGCGGCAGAATAATCAGCCGTTAAGCGCCGCCCGCCGCCCCTTCTGGAGGGCGGCGCCCTTAAACGGCCACAAGCAGTTCCACGAGTGTAGCAGTTGACACCGCGACTAAAACGGTGGCCTTTTCGTTCCTCTCGTTTATATTTGCCCTTTTGGTATTTTTTCCCCTCTGTGATTAATTAACTGGGGAGAGCGGCGGCGCGTGCATTATTATAGATGGGCGGTAAAGAGAGCGGAAAGTCGTGTTGTGATACTTCCGGGAGCGGGCCGGCGGTGCGCTGGAGTCCGTGGGGTCCGTACCTGGAAACGGAGAAATATGGGTTAAGCGACGCCACGGAGCAGGCGGCTCTTGTGACGGACCGACATTTCGTATTGTTTTGTTTCTAAGGAAATTTTTAAATTGAATAAAAGACTAATGAAAGGGTTGGGGCGAGCAGGTGGGACGGCCGTCCGGTCGTTTTCAAGTACTTTGAACGAGACTTCTGGTAGGTACTCGCTGCGGGTACGGCGAAAAGCGGAGCCGATTATGACGTGGTGCGGTGCTGGAGAATGGTAATGGTAATGACCGCAGTACACCGACCGCCGCTGGGCATGCTGGAGAACAGGGCGGGCGGAGGGAGGGGAGGAGGGAGGGGAGGAGGGAGGGGAGGAGGGAGGGGAGGAGGGAGGGGAGGAGGGAGGGGAGGAGGGAGGGGAGGAGGGAGGGGAGGAGGGAGGGGAGGAGGGAGGGGAGGAGGGAGGGGAGGAGGGAGGGGAGGAGGGAGGGGAGGAGGGAGGGGAGGAGGGCAGGATTGGCCGCGGCAGAAGCCGACTCGGACTAAATGAAACGTGCAATCGCACACAATTGTTTTCGCTGAGCTCGCTCGGCAATAAAATGGGAACAAATTAGCTGACTTGAGAACAGGTCGAGATGGGAGCGAGCGGGTCGTGGATGGCGGGGCGGGGGATGCGGGGCGCGGGCAGGTGAGCCGGTGCGGGGCCCGCGGGGGGGGGGGACGCGGCGAGAGCCCAGAAGAGCGCAAAGTTTGGTGGGGAGAGAAAGAGAAATCGCGGTGGAGGGTGCGGGAGGAAGAGGGGGTGGGGGTTCGTGCCGGGACCGAGGGGTGCAGAGATTGAAAACACGGCGGGAGGGGCCTCAGAGTCCCGGGCTTTCAGAGTGCATACTAAGCAGTCAACAGCTTCTAATGGACCGTAGCAAATCGGCGCCAGCTTCTGTGTATTTTTCTTAAGGCTTTCCGCTTTCTCACCCGCGCGGCAGCGAGCCCGCCGGCCTCCCGCCGCGGGTCGCGGCGATTTCTCATACCGGCGGCTGCGGCGGCCCGGCCCGGGGAGGGGGGAGGAGCTGGCGCTGGGCCGGTGCCGACGAGGCCTGTATGAGAAACTTTCGGAGCCGTGATGCCACGTGCGCACACACACACAGGGAGGGAGGGAGGTTAGGGAGGGAGGGATGGGGTGCTCCGCCAGGAGTGGGGCGTGCGTGTCCGAAGGGGAGAGGGGCGCTGGCCACGCGCCGAGGAATTTCTCATTGTAGCATTCCTGTGTCGCAGTGCCTCGCGCAGGGCCTCGCGCAGGTCCGGCGGCGCCGGCGGTGGGCCGCACGCCGGCCGGGGCCCCGGGCCGGGCCCGGACGGTGGCGAGGGCCCCTCTGCATGGAGTGCACCCCGACTGTTGTCTTATTTCATTTGTGGACGGCGGGGAGTCGGGCGCTGCGGCCCGCGTCCGCCCGGGGGCAGCCCCCGGCCCCCCGCCGGTGTCGGGTAACCTAAAGACGCGGCGGCGGGGGAGGGTGGATAGGGGCGGGCAAAGGCGGGGGGGGGGAGGCTTGTAGGGCCGGAGCGCGCGCGGCGACATGGTGTATGCTGATGCCGGGACAAAGACGGGACGAGTCGCAGACAAAGAGGAGAGAGGAGGCCGGAGGGCCGACGAGACGAGCAGCTCTGCGGACGAAAAGGGTCGCCCCGGAAGGGGGCGGGGGCAGGGGTCGGGGGCTGATCCCGGCCGGTGAGGGTGTTGCACGGGGGAGGCGGCGGGGGAAGCCCTTCCGATGAGGAAACGACCCCGGCGGAGCTGGGCACGGCGGCCCGCGCCGGGGCCCCGCCGGGGGTCCGGGGCAGCCGCGGCGCGCTGTGCCACGCTGCCGCGCCGCAGCACCACGGCGCCCTCGCCCTCCCGCGCGGACCGCGTCTGCACCGCCCGCCGCAGCACACATGTTGTGTTCGCACATGCGCTCACACATGCGGGCGGCTCGCGGTGGCGGAGGTCATGTTTGCGGAGCCGGCACCGGATCCGGCGGCGGCGGCGGCGGCGGCGGCGGCACACATGGCGCGGCCGGCGGCGGCACACCGCCCCCCCGCTTTAGCAGACCGCAAATTCGGCGAACCCACAATATGTTAAGTGTCGCTTGTTTGTGGACGGACTTTAATATTCCGGGGGGCGCCGGTCCCCCCCCCCCCCCGCCCCCCTAGCCACGCCCCGGCCCCGGCTCATCCCGGCCGTGGTTTCCGCCCGCCCCCTCCCCCCCCCCTCCCCCACCGGCCGGCCTCAGCACTTCCCCGGCCAAGCAGAGCGCCGTGGAATGCACCGGCGCCCATTGCGGCCACATGTGCCAAACGCCTTGGCTCGGCGGCCCCGGCCCGCGATGAGTTAGTTCCAAAATATCCCGCGCCGATCGCAGCGCGCCGCCGCCGTCGTTACGGGGGGGGGGAGGGGGGGAGGGTCTTGGCTGCCGGCTGAATGTCTCTGCTTCCCCGCGTTATCGGACGAATCCATAAAGTGCGGAAGGCAGTTGGACCGCAGCCGGCGGCCGGGAGGCTGGGCGAGTCCTGGAGCGGCAGCCAGCAGCTCCATGCCACGCGCCTCCAAAATTAAAAAACTGTCAAGAATCAAAAACAACCAAGCTCTTAATTTTAAGGGTTTGATTTTGAAAGTCGTCATTACTGCAACACTGCAAAACTTTAAAAAAAAATTAAAGATATCAGAAGGTAAAATTTAAAAAATTTTCATGTTTCAAAATTTTATAAGGCAGTCATAAATAAAAAAGGACGGGGAGAAAAAAACTGAGATAAGAGATAGGAAACGCCTCTGGCGCTGGCGGGCGGTGCAGGGAATGCAGCCCAGGCAAAAAGCGGGACCCTGCCCCCCCCCCCCTGAAGCCGGTCCTGGATCCGCCCCTGATGCACACTCGGCTAATTAAAAGGGGCGCTAATCACGGTCCCATCCCGGCCCGCGCGATCGCCGCAGATTGGGGGTGAGAGCGAAGGCTCGGGAGAGAGCAGGAGAGAGAGAGAGAGAGAGAGAGAGAGAGAGAGAGAGAGAGAGAGAGAGAGAGAGTGGGGGAGAGAGCAAGAGTTAATTTCCGACGAGCGCAAGCGCAGCACTGTGGGTGGGGGGTGTGGGTGCGAACAAGTTTAGCGGGGCGTGCTGCTGTGTTGGAGCCGCCGCCGCCGCCGCCGCCGCCACTGCCGCCGCCGCCGCCGCCGCCGCCGCCCCGCTAAGCACAGCACCGGAGAGTACCGGGGGGTACCCGTGTGATGTTGTGCCCTTTGGCCGCCAACTTTCCGCTCCGGCAGCCCCGCCCCGCCCCGCCCCGGCCGGAGTTGTCGGTTTTGATTCCCCGTCTGTAATGACGGCCGGGGCCGCACCGCACCGCTCGGGCGCCGCTCGGCACGGTGCTCTTTGACGTCGGGTAGCCGGCAGCAGGCGAAGCGGGGCATGCAGATGCCACGCCGGCCTTGGAGCCGCCACGCCGCCACTTCATCAGCCCCTCTCTGATGAGGCTCAAGAGCCGCTGGATTGGGGGCATCTTAGTACCCTCGGGGGGGCACGACGCCCCCCCCACTCCCCCCGCAGCAGCAGCAGCCCCCCGTTTGGCCCCCGTCCGAGCGCGTCGTCCCCGGAGTGGGGTAGGGGGTGCTTCGGTGGGGGAGGAGGGCGCGTCGCCTCTGGGGAAATTTCAGGGGCGTTGCGTTGGCGAGGCGGCGGCGGCGGCGACGAGGCGGTGCGCCAGTCAAAAAGCGTGTATCAGATCCATCAGCAGCCGCCGGCGCCGCGGACCCCCCGCAAGCTGGCCGCGGCGCCTATACCGGCCTCCGGGCCCGACGTCAACGCCCCCCGCGGCGTTCTGTTTTTCTCTAAATATTTTATCTCGTGTACGTGTTTGCGCCACTCCAACCCCCTCCCATCCTCCCCCTTCTTTCCATTTCTTTTCGACGCATCCAGCGGGCGGTGTGAGTACAGTACAGTGGACGTACTCACACACACACACACACGGACACACTTGACACACACACACACGGACACACTTGCCACACACAGACGCGCGCGCGCGCGCAAAAGCATATACACACAAGGGCGCGTGCGTTTCGAGTCGAAATGACAGAGGGGAATGGGAATGGCTAGCCGGAACAGCCGGCGGCGTTTGGCGGGGAGGAGGGGGGGCGGGGGGGGCGGGGGCGTTCCTTACCTCTGCTCTCCAGTGCAGCGCCCCTCCAGTCCCCTCCCTGCCAGAGGGGACGCGGAGCCATACACATGCAAACAGCCCCGCAGGCCCCGCAGGCCCCGCAGGCCCCGCAGGCCCCGCACCACGTCCCGCAGCACGCACGCCCCGCCGCCACCGCCGTCACGACGGCCAAGGCGGCGCTCTGCGAGGAACAGGGCCTCGACGACCGCCCGCACGGCACCCGGCCATTGGGCTCACAGACGCGGCGGTGGCCACCGGGATAGGGATATTGCCCCGATAAAGTGCGAGGGTTCTTTTGTGTGTGTGCGTTTTGTTTTTGTTTGTTTGTTTGTTTTGTAGATGTTGTCCTTTATCCCTTTGCCGACCCCGCCGGTATATGAAGCTGCGAACGGCTTGGTGGTGCTTGTCGATGGCCGTCAGAGAGAGAGAGAGAGAGAGAAGGGAGGGGGCGTGAAAGGGAATGTCAATGACAGGCGCTTACCCCGGTATTCACGCTGCACGCCATGTGAAAAGGTGCAGCGAGCATAACATCGGCGTCAGAAAGGATCAATTATTTTTTATTTTATTTTTTCAAATTCCCCTCACATGCTCTGAGGTGTAACCCCTTGACGGGAGCGTCCACGATATGCTGCTCTTTTTGTTGTTGTTGTTGTTGATGTTGTTGTTGTTGCTGCTGCTGTTTGTTCCCGCGGCGCGGGGACGCGCGTCACACGACGAACAGCAGCGGGCAACGCCGCGTCGGGCGGCTAACCATGATTAACGGCCTAATAAAATAGGTGAGTATGAGTCACCTGTACGTGAGAAATATATATATACATGTATATATAAATGTGGGCGAGTGTGTGTGTGTGTGTGGCGAAGGAGGTTAAACGGGAAGAGAGAGGGAGAGAGAGAGAGATAGGAGGGGGAAAGGTGGGGGTGAATTAATCATTTTCGTAATGTACGGAGCGTGACGGCCGGGTAACGAGGGCGGGGGGAGAGAGAGAGAGAGAGAGAGAGAGAGAGAGAGAGAGAGAGAGAGAGAGAGGCGGCAGGTAGGCGACTGAGCCAAAAGCGGCCGCCGGCTCGACGTGTTGCCTACCCATTGGTTGACAGGCGCTAAGTGCCGGCGCGCTCGCTGACTGTAATGCATCCATGTTTTATCCACCGACCACTCTATACTGCAAAGGTGAGAGGGAGAGAGAGAGAGAGAGAGAGAGAGAGGGAGAGAGAGAGAGAGAGAGAGAGAGAGAGAGAGAGAGAGAGAGAGAGAGAGAGAGAGAGAGAGAGAGAGAGAGAGAGAGAGAGAGAGAGAGAGAGAGGAGAGAGAGAGAGAGAGAGAGAGAGAGAGAGAGAGAGAGAGAGAGAGAGAGAGAGAGAGAGAGAGAGAGAGAGAGAGAGAGAGAGAGAGAGAGAGAGAGAGAGAGAGAGAGAGAGAGAGAGAGAGAGAGAGAGAGAGAGAGAGAGAGAGAGAGGGAGAGAGAGAGAGCGGTTCCGGAAATGGGGTACGATAGAGAGTGAAAAGGGAAAAGAAAACGGATGGGGAGGTGATTTTGTTCAAAACATTTTAGCCCCTCCGCAACTCCTAAAAAAAAAAAATCTGAGAAACTGAGGCTACTCCGGCACAGGTTTTCATAATTTTGCTGAACGGGTTCCCCACGGCGTGGACGTCTACGATCGGAGCTCTGTGCGACTGCTGGTGGCCGAAGTACACACGGTCACGGTCACACTCACACACACACACACACACACACACACGCGCGCGTGCGCGCGCGCGCGCGGCCACGTCGGGGGAGCAGACAATGGAGTGAAGCAATTAAGAGCCAGGGCCCGCGGCGCACTGCCGCCGTCCGACTGGGGCTTGCTGGGGCTCTCGGAGGGGCGGGGGGTGGGGGGCGGCGGTGGCGGTTAAAAAGGGCTGGGGGGGGAGAGACTCTTTCCAGGGCCGGTAGGGCGCGCTGAGCGGTGCACGGCACACGGCCGCGGGGGCCGCACCGGAGGCCGGCGACAACAAACAGGGCCTGTACGGGGTGAGGCGGGCGGCGACCTCGGCCCGAGAGGGGGCGGGGCCGGTCGGAGTCCGGGGGCAGCCCGGGGGGCGCCCCCGGGGCCGGTGGGTCGTCAGGTGCCGGGGCACAGCGGCCGCCATCAGCCTGATGGCCTCGCCGCCGTCCGAACGCACCGGTTGTGTGCGAAAGCGGCGACCGGCTGCGCGACCGCGCCCCGGGCCAGAGGCCGGTAAGACAACGCACTTCCACCAGAAAAAAAAGTAAAAAAACGGTTTTAAAAGTTTAACATCACTTTATTTTGAAAAAAAAACTAATGACACGGCGTCATGCCCGCAGAGAGAAACAGGGAGCTGTGGGGTTGGGGGTGGGGCGGCGTGGCTGAGACTTATTTTTTTGCCCTCCGCTCCTCCTCCATTCATATTACTTTTTCGACATTACTCTCACCTCAGCGCGCCCCTACTCGGTGGCCCCGGCGGCCCCGGCGGCCCCGTGGAGTCGTGTATCACTCAGCGAGAGCCGATGTCGTCGAAGGCGACGCGGGCGGACGCGGGCGGACGCGGGGCACAGTCGATTAGGCAGGCTATCGGCCGCCACGCCCACCCTACCATGAAATATGCCGCGCCCCGCGGCCCCCGCAGCCCCCCCCCCCCCCCCCCCCCCCGAAGCCATGCTCTGCGCACCACGCGGCACAAGCCTGGAGTGGCGAAAGGATAATTTAAGAAAAAAAAATATGAGGGGGAGGTGCTGAAAAGAAAATAGTACTCGACAAGTGATTTTTTTTCTTTAAAAAAAAAAATATTTACTGTCATCCCCTGAAGACGAGATGGTGCAAAACAAACATCTGTTCTCAAAAACGACGTCGACTATGGAATATCGAACTGGTAAAAAAAAAAACCGCCGGAGGTCGGTTTTATTTTATTTTTTCTCCGCGATGGCATGGCGCCTTTCGGCGACAGGCGACTGGCCGCGCCGCATTGCGTCTGCAGCGCCCTGCAACGCTCTGCAGGACCCCCCGCTAAGAAATGCATGGGTCGGCGGCGGTGCGGGGCCTGTGGGGCGTGCGGGGCCTGTGGGGCGGGGCGGCCCGATGGCTGCTGACGGCGAGGCCAGAGAATGCCCGCATCGACACTCATGGCGACGCCGGGTCTTCCGTCTCCTCCTCCTTCACTGGTTCTGTTACATTCTCGCGAAAAGAAACCTGCAGCACTGCGCACGGTCCATTTCTTCGTAAGCACTACTTAACGGGGAGTTTACGTTGACCTGCGGGCCCCGCGGACGCCACCGGGTCAGACGAGGCGGCTGCGCCGCGGCCCCGCCCACATGAGCGGCGGGACCCGCGACCCGCGACCCGCAATAACCCAAAGTCCCCATTCAGTAAGTCCCTGCGAGCCCTAATTTATGGACGATTCCGGCGTGTAATCTGCGGCATTAACTTCCCCGGTCAAATCGGCACTGGTCGGCGCGGCGGCAGCTATGGAGCCGGGCGCGGAAGCCGGTAGTATAAAGGGAGCGTGGGGGGGCGGCGCCCCCCCCCCCCCTCCTCCCCAGCCACCGCCACCACTTCAGCCCGACACTCCACTGCTCCACGGCCGCCACACCACTCCGTACGTATTTTTTTTTTCCACCGTGATTCGACAGTGTCGATTGACGTTTCGACGGTCTAATTTCCACAAGGAGGTGGTGAGTCGAATTTTGTGGGCGTCCGCCGCGCGCGCGGGGGCGGAGAGGGGCCGAGTTTGGTCGGGTCGTGGTGTGCGAGGGTCTCTCATCGAGGCGTTTCGCGAGCTTCCGTTCGATCACCCCGCCCTGCCGACCCTGTTCCGCCCCGGGTACAACAGACAGGCGCCGCAGGCGGGCAGGCGGCACCGAAATAGAAGCGGCGCCGAAACACGTGCATCCATCGACGTGCGAAATATGTACACGTTGATGGACGGGGTCACTTTGTTCCCCTAGCCGGATGAAATTTTCATACTGCATTTTGCTCCACGCGGGAGGGGGGGGGGAAGAAAAAAAGGCGTGTAGCAGCGAGCCCCCGCACACGCACGCGCGCACACATCATTATGTGGAAAGTATGTTCGGTAACGCGCGGACTAGCGCCGCACACCGCGAGCGAAGCGATGCGATGCGATGGACGATCCGACGCGAGCCGGACGGTATAATCAATTTCCGGAACACACGCTCTACACATTATTTTTTATTTTTTTTATCCCCGGAATCGAAAACTTTTCGAGCTGACAGTCCAGGGCCGGCGGCGGAGCGGCGCGGACAGACAGCCAGAGTGGCCGCCGTGTTTCCGAAAGGCGGGTGGGCTAGATTACGGTGATATCTCCTTGCCGCTTGCCGCGCGCCACGCCATCGCCAGGGTCATCATCTCTCTCTCTCCCTCTCTTTCTCTCTCTCTCTCGCTCTCTCGCTCTCTCTCTCTCTCAGTTCGGCCCGGACCGAATGTCACTGGGATGGGGACGAGACGGGGCGGGGGGGGGGGGCAAACGCAGCGTGCTTTTTCATGCAGGCGATGATAAATTTGCGAGGCCCGCCGTGCGAAGGAGCGACGTAGAGCGGACTGATGAGAAAGAGAGAGAGAAAGCGGGAGAGAGAGAGAGAGAGAGAGAGAGAGAGAGAGAGAGAGAGAGAGATAGTAGGAGGGAGGGAGGGAGAAGGAGTCAGAGATGGAGAGGATGCACCAGCTGCATATAATGATGCGTTTTTAACTGTAATGGTACGACGTAAGTCACAGTCGTCCCGGCAGATGAATAAAGTGAGAGGAGGGAGGGGGGTTGACATAGATCGTCATCTCTCTCTCTGTCTCTCTCTCTGTCTCTCTCTCTCGAGTCCGTCATATCGGGCACGGCGTGACCGTTGTCGGGCATTATTATTTCACACTCCAGCGCGCTCCAGGGGCATTTAAAATTTACAGCGTCCGTGTGCGGCGCCCTCAACTACACAACAAACACGCACACACACACACACACACACACACACGTGTGCGCAAGCACGCACACGCACACACGTTCAGAGTCAAGTTACGTCACCAAGTCGAGGCGAGTTGACTAATACATTTGACTAACACCGTATGCCAACCCCCATACCCCCATCCCCTCTCCTCCACCGTGCCGGCATACCCGCCCCCAAATTACCAAGACCAACTTTCTCTATGCCGTCTCTCTCTCTCTCTCTCTCTCTGTCTCTCTCTGTCTCTCTCTCTCCGTCTCTCTCCCTCCTATTGCCATTTCACAACCCTGAAACAAGTATCATGAGAAATCCCGGGCCCGGGAAGAGGATTGCTCCCAGGGCTCCCAGCTTGTGTGTGTGTGTGTGTGTGTGTGTGGCTGTGTGTGTGTGTGTGTGGAGGGGGCAGGCTCGCATGCAGCGACGACGACGACGACTTTCCAGTAAGAAGTCGCAACTAATTCATTAAGACCTCCGCGCCGGAGAGCCCGGGAACACCCCCCCTGGCCGCACGAATAGTGGCAAACCGAAAGCCTCCCCCCCCCCCCCCCTTCTCTCTCTATCTCTCTCTCTCTCTCTATCTCTCTCTCTATCTCTCTATCTATCTCTCTCGTTACCCAGCACTCCAAGAAGTGCTGGGCGCAGGAGCACACAGGGCTGGCCGGCGATCGCCTCACTCCTAGGCAGAAATGTATGATTCGACATGTGTTTCGACATGAGACATGACAACGTACCCGTTGCAACCGCCATCGTCCACGCCACGAGAAAAGTTTTTTGTTTCTTTTTTTTTTTGAAAAGTTTAATTCCTGCCTGGGTTCAGTAGCCTGGGGAACCCAGAAAAAGAAAGCCACAGGACTGGTGATCAAAGGGGCCGTGCGTCCAGAGCTTCCATCCCTCTTCTCTCTCTCTCTCTTTCTTCTCTCTCTCTCTCTCTCTCTCTCCCTCTCTTTCCGTTCTCAAGTTTCCCGCGCGAAGCGCATGAAAAGTATGAAAAATATACCCGAAACTTGGTGCAACGCGTGATCAAAAGGAGAGGGCAGGGTGTGGCGTGGGCCGGCGGCTTGCGTCCGTCGGGGAGCGTCAGGGACCGAAATAAAGTGCCCCGAGCGAGCGGCGCGTGTCCCGGGTTCGACACCTGCCTCCGCCCGCTGTCGAAAAGGAATAACCAAAAAAAAAAAGTGCCTCGCGGTGTTTGCGTGCCCTAGGGAAATGTACCGGAAGCACGCAGAGCCTACGCGCCGCATGAGAGAGAGAGAGAGAGAGAGAGAGAGGGAGCGGAGCGTATGTGTTATGTATGACACTTATCGCTGCTCCTTGGACACGGGGAGTATAGCACCCGCCGGCCAGCCAACGCCCCAGCGGCTAAACGCTCTCCGCAAAAACGTTTCTCTCATCTAGATGAAGAGGAGCAGGCGCACACACACACACACACAGCCCCCACTTATATGCAAAGTTTGCATCATGGGCACTATTTTGGTTCTCCTTTCTTCCTCCCTCCCCCCCCCCCCTCTCTCTCACCCCCTTATCCCACCACCCCCCGCTCCGTCCCGCGTGGCACGGCCGAGCGTGGAGTTTTCAAGACTGGCAGTCAGCATGTCTTGCCAGCCAGCCAGCCAGCCAGCCAGCCAGCCAGGCAGCCAGGCAGGCAGCCAGCCAGGCGCTGGACGTACTGGTAAAGGGTATGGGTGGCGGCTCGCGACCCTTACGGCAGCCGCGCACAAACCGCTGCCATGCGCTGTCCCAGCTGCATTAGTGAGTGTGCTAGTGTGTGTGTGTGTATGTGTGTGTGTGTGTGTTGATGATATCCCGCCCGTCAGCTCAACATGAGTTTACCCGCACGAAAAACTATACACACGTAATTATGTGGTGCGGTGCGGCGCGGCTCGCATGTACGCGGCGAAGGATAACCCGTTATCAGACGGATCATCCGTGTACACGCTCCCATAATAAAGGACCCTTCTTTTTCCCCGTGTTGGGGTGCGTCTGGTACACGGCGGCGGCGGCGGCGGCGTCTGTGAGTGTGTGTGTGTGCGTGTGTGTGTATATCAGCAGGAGAATAGTAAGTCCACAGTGGTTGCCGGTGGCCGCTCGTGACGTCTGCTCCGCCTGCTGCCCCCCCCCCCCCCCTCCTCCTCCCCCCCCCCCCAACCCCCCAGTAACGACGGGACAGCTGATAGCGAGGGCTTTGTTGCTAATAATGGCCACCTCTCCAAATCCACAGGGACGGCCGCGGTGCGGGGGGGGGGGGGGGGAGGGGGAGGGGAGGGGGAGGGGAGGGGGAGGGAGACAGAGATAATCTCCGTTCCCACTCCATGATCCGCGACGCACCAGTCCCTTCCCCCCCCCCCCCCCCCCCCCACCTCCTCCCTTTACCATGCCGCGCGACAAAACTATCTCTTTCGCGTTCCAGCCACGCTCGCCGCTCGCGCGCAAGTTGGAGGCCGCGAAAAGGCAGAGGAGAGATGTGGAAGAGAAGGTTGCAACCCTCCCTCCGTCCCTACCCCTCTCCGTCCACCGACCACGGCCCTCCCCCTGGAGGACAGAAGCTGCGGCGGGTGGGAGGGGGGGGGGAAGGGTGCTGAGCCGCCAACAGATTAGTATGACAGTTGAAAATGGGTCTTAGAGATTTCCTAGCAGAATTCTTTGTGCCTCCCCTCTCCCCTTCCATCGCTGCTTCCCCGCTCTTCCTCTTGCTTTCTCTCTCTCTCTCTCTCTCTCTCTCTCTCTCTCTCTCTCTCAGAATAGGGGTAGCTACTTTTCACGAGGCATAGTCGCCACTGGCAACGTCCGACACCGGGACGGAGGGCGGGGAAGAGGAGGGGGGGGGGGAGGGAGGGAGGGAAGATGGAGTGTGAGTTTCTAGAGGTGACGTCACAACGCTTCCTGAAAAAAAATATTTTTGAATTTCTTATTTCTTTCTTTCTTTCTTTCATGTTCTTGTTTATCTCTCGTGCTTATGCATTTCGTGTGTACAACAAGGGCCAAATAAATATCAAATATCAAATATCTTTTTCTCTCTCTCTCTCCATCTCTCGGCACAGACGACGCAGCTGGGCCGTCTGCTGTCCCCACACCGCCGCGCACTCACTTCCTCGTATTCCTACCATCAGGACTACCAACCCAAAGTTTGGCTAAGACAAACTCCGTCTCACTCAGCAATGGGCGGGGGGGGGGGGGAGGAAGAGGGCGAAAGGGGTTACTGAAAGGAAGTCAAACCCAGTCGGCCCCTTAGCTCTAAAGAAAAATACAAAAAAGGAAAAAAAATTGTGGTTTTTACTTAACCGAGCGTCATGACGGGAATACAAACGCGAGGAAAGTTGACGGGTCGTGGGGCGGCGGGGCGGCGGCGGCGGCGGCCCAACACGGAATAACACTCCGGCCTAGTTTATCACGGACCCCGATTATTCGACGTTTACGTCGAAGTGCCGTCGATACCTCGTCAATGCCTCGTCGATACCTCGTCCGCGGCGACACCGACAACGCCGAAGGCGAAGCCGACGGCAAAGCTACGTGGCAGCCGCTCTCCCCAACGACATGCACCCCCCCCCCCCCCCTCCCCCTTCCCTCCCCCATGCAGCCCCGGCGACGGCGTAGGCGAGGAGGCAAATGGTTGAATCAAGCGAAATGACGAAAGTCCGTCGCGCATCGGGAGGCGCGTGTGCGTGTGTGTGTGCGTTGTGTGTGTGTGTGTGTGTGTTTTGTGTTGTTTATCAGGCCGGGTCGTCGCTTTGAAGGAGCACCGAAAGCACATGTCTCGCTACTGAATTATGTATACGACACGTTAAAGGGCCCGTCCCGTCCCGTCGCGTCGCACAGCCACCACCGCGGCGTCGCCTCTCCTGAGGGGTGAGGAGGAGGGAGCAGAGGGGGGGGGGAGGAGAGGGGGAGGGGGAGGGGAGGGACGGAGGGAGGGAGGGTGGGGGGTAAAAGTTTTGCGGTCTCGTCGAGCAGGCAGGCGTGCATGAGCCCGCAGAAGGTGGAAACTGAGTTTGAATGAGGAAACAGGAGACAGTTGAGCGAGATCCGGCCGGCCCTTGCTACCGCTCCGCCCCCGTTTTGTAGGTTACTTCCTCTTTTCGAGTGTGTTATTATCTCTTTTTTTTTTGTAGTTCTAGAGCTTGTTGAATCTTTTCCTCTCCTTCGTGTTTTGCCAGAAGCTAGCCTTGCGTGTCTGTGGCCTACATATCCCAGAGAGAGAGAGAGAGAGAGAGGAGGGAGGGGGAGGGAGCTAGGGGGTCTCTCGAGGATCATGAAGAACCCCGACGCCAATGCCAGAGCTAGGTTAGGCCTCCTCCGGCCTGCCTCTGCCTGCCCGGACCAGATTTTGAGCCCTGGGCGCTGCCTGGTGGCAAAACGCCGTGTGGAATTGGGTCGCGTCGAGAGACGAAGTAAGGCAGAGAGAGAGAGAGCGAGAGAAGAGGGAGAGAGAGGGGGGAAGTTGTGCGGGTTGTGGGGCTGCGTACCCGGCAGCGCTGTCATTGCCTTCGTCAGGCCCGGACCGAGGCGAGGAGGGGAGCTGCGCGGTGGAATGTGAGAGTCCGCGAGGGTTCAAGTACCCAGAAAGGGGGAAAGGTTTCCGCGCGCCGCGACGCCGTCTGAGACACGGCTGCGGTGGCTCGCGTGGGTGCAGCGAGGGCCAGGGCCCCCTGGGGGGTCTGGTCTGGTCATCAGTCAGCCCCACCTCGCCGCGGGGCCCCGTGGGGGGGCCTCTGGGGGGGCCCGAGGGGGGGTTACAAGCCCGCCTCGGACGGCCTCGGGCCGGCCTAGGGGCCTGCAGGGCCAGCAGCAGCAGCTCCACCACCAGAAGAGTCTGGTCTGGCCGGCCGAGCGAGCGCGCTCCGAACCAAAGTTCCAGCGGCAGCAGCAGCGGCGGCAGCGGCGGCAGACACCCCCCGCCCCGCCTCCCGCTCAAACATACAAGGGCACAACCAAGGTTAGTGGTATGTACACACACTCTCCACCCCTATCTCCCAGCGCCCGGGAAACTGTCGCGAGACGCCGGGGGGGCCTGAGGGCCGGAGGGCCGGAGGGCCGGAGGGCCGGAGGGCCGGAGGGCAGGAGGATCGGAGGGAGTGCAGCCCGGATGCCTAGACCGGCGGGCGGCGCGCGGCGCGGGGGGGGCTCAGCCACCCCGTCAAGCACTGTCCAGCGCCGGACTGGCAGTGAGAGCGAGAGAAAGAGAGACGCGGGGTAGCAGGTTCGTGGGACTGCGCAGGTGCAAGAGAGAGAGAGAGAGAGAGAAGGGGAGAGAGAGAGAGAGAGAGAGAGAGAGAGAGAGCTGCGAGGTCGGGAATCGCAGCCCCGCCCCGGCGTCGCTGTTCGTAGCCCGCGGGACCGCAACGAATGGGAGTGAGCCGAGGGCGCCTGCAGACGGGCGGGTAGGCAGCCCGCACGGCGCGGCGGCGCGGCCGCGGCCTACCTCCCGGGCTGACGGCCCGACACGGCGGCGCCTGTAGCTCCCTGTCTCTCCGTCTCCACACGGGAGTGAGAGAGAGAGAGAGAGAGAGAGAGAGAGAGAGAGAGAGAGAGAGAGAGAGAGAGAGAGAGAGAGAGAGAGAGGCACGCGCGTACCGCCCCGAGCTTAGCGCGCGTGATTCTCCCGTTTTCAAAAAGCAGAGTACCGGAGTACGGGAAAAAAGGCAGTGTGGTGACGTTAGGGGACGCGGAGCGGGGAGGTGGGGGGGGGGGGGACTAGTGACACCATTTGTCAGAGCAGACTGACAGCCGCGTTTCCGGCGGTGTCCGACGGGGGCGACGACGACGACGGTCGGGTGATACCAGAAGTAAAGTGGCGCACGAATTTCCCAAGGATTCCTATACAAAGCCAGACTGGGACGGGGAGAGAGAGAGAGAGAGAGAGAGAGAGAGAGAGAGAGAGAGAGAGAGAGAGAGAGAGAGGCACGCGCGTACCGCCCCGAGCTTAGCGCGCGTGATTCTCCCGTTTTCAAAAAGCAGAGTACCGGAGTGCGGGAAAAAAGGCAGTGTGGTGACGTTAGGGGACGCGGAGCGGGGAGGTGGGGGGGGGGGGGGGGACTAGTGACACCATTTGTCAGAGCAGACTGACAGCCGCGTTTCCGGCGGTGTCCGACGGGGGCGACGACGACGACGGTCGGGTGATACCAGAAGTAAAGTGGCGCACGAATTTCCCAAGGATTCCTATACAAAGCCAGACTGGGACGGGAGAGAGAGAGAGAGAGAGAGAGAGAGAGAGAGAGAGAGAGGGAGGGACGGGGAGGGGGAGAATACGAAACGTTGCCGGGGCACGTTGGTACCGCCGGCTGCGCTGGCCGGGGCAGCTCCGGGACAGCCGCCGGCCACGCCGCCCTCCGCGCCCGGCCCGCACCGCACAACGCCCGGGCGGACACGAGGGGGGCCAGGAGGCCACTCGTAAAAGAGCTTTTCATATTATTTTTCCAGGAGGGGCCAAAAAGAAAGCGAGAGGCCGAGAGGGAGAGAAAGAGTCATACGGGAGGATATGCACACACACACACACACACACACGTACACCCACACGCACACGTACAAGCGGGTGGTCGTGTAATGCGTCGGTAATGGCCACGGCGGGAGTGTCCGGCTGCACGGCGGCGGGGAGGGCACAAAACAAGGCGAAAAGAATACATGTCCTTTGGCCCCCCCGCGGGGCAGCCGGGCGCGAGCTCCAGGGGATGAATGTTTTCGCCCCCTTTAAAAAGAGAGAGAGAGAGGGGGGGGGGGGGGAGGGGGAGGGTGAAAGAAATAGTACTAATGCTGGCGCGTCCGATGCGATATTGTTTCATTTTCTTCTCTGACTGAGCGGGAGGGGGGGGGGCTAGCCGTGAGCTGCGGCGAGGCTGCTACATAGGGAACGAGGAGACAAGGATAGAAGGACGCGATAGACTGGCAGAAGACGCGCGAAAAGGGCCAGCTATCCTCCCCGCGAGACAAGGATGGAGAGAGGTGGATGGGGGGAGGGGGGGGGGGTGAGAGAGAGGCCATTTATCCCAGCACTCTGACACGGGGACATGAGGTTTAAGACAAGTGATAAACGCAAGCGTGGCCGGAATTGAGATGCGCTATTCGCCTCGCGCTGGACCGGAGAGGGGCACGGCGGAGGAGTGGGGGGAGGGGGTGGAATGACAGGCGCGTGTCGCCTTGATAGCAGCAGCATGCACAATGTCATCATCGCCGGGGGGGAAGCCGAGCGCGCCGTCATAACTGGAGTGGACAGCCCGACGGAGGGGCTTGAGGAGGGGAGGAGGCAGGGGAGGTGCCAATCTTACGTCGTCCGAAAGCCGTCCCCGGAACTAATGCACCCTCCTTTCTTTCGTTTTCCTTCTCTCCGGTCCGTGAGTGTGTCTAGGTTTGTTTGTGTGAGTACGCAGGGGGGGGGGGTCAGTTTCTGTTTTATTTGCCGTGGCGTGTCCGCGCTGTCCGCCCTCCCCTCCCAGGTCCTGCCGCTGAGAGGATCCACCTATGAGTCCGCTTGGCCGTCGGCCAGCGCGAGCCCGAGCCGAGCGCGAGCCGTCCAGTCACCCCCAGGCCGGCCCTTCCCCGGGGGATGGGAAAAAAAATCGGCGCGTTTTCGTGCCACGGGGTAGTGGCAGCAGTGTGCGGGGTCCGGGCCGGGCCTGCACCGCCCAGGCGCCCAGGCCGGCTCCGCCGCTCCGCTCAGCGCCTGCCGCGCAGGCAGCCCCCGCCTCGCCAACGCACGCGTGCCGTGCGGGCTGGCCTACCCCGCCGCTCACAGGCGCTCACGCTCCGCGGGGCTGCGGCTGCGGTGTGGTCGCCTACCTGCGCGTAGCGGTCCACCACGCCCTCGCCCAGGTTGAGGTCGGTGCCGGCCGTGCAGTTCTCGCCCAGGAGGTGCTGGGACTCGACGATGCGCAGGAAGCGCGTCACTATATCCACGTGTCCCTTCTTGGGCATCTCGAAATCGGCCACCTCCATGACGCCGTCCCGCGTCGTCTCCAGCCCGTCGTCGGGCGTGAACTGAGTCTCCTGCTTGTCCTGCAAGTCCGACACGTCGCGCTCCCGGAACACGTCGTCCGGGTCGTCGTCGTCGCCGCCGTCAGCCGGGTCGTGGACTTCGTTGTCGTCGAGGCCCAGGCCAGGGGTGGGCGTCGTCCCGCCCTCGTCTGCCACCATGAGCACGGCCTCGCTGCCCAGCTGGGCCTCCAGCTTGGCGGCCTCGATGTTGAGGCCCGGCACCGTGGAGCTCGTGTAGCCGGCCAGCACGGCCGTGTCCTTGTCGTGGCTCCGCCGCAGCAGCTGCACGGTGCGGCTCAGGTCCCAGGGGCCGATCAGGGACTCGGGCCGCGTCGTGGCGGCGGCCGCGGCCCCGTGCCGTCGGGGTGCCGAGGGGCCGCGGCCGCCGCCGGCCAGCCGGCTGCTGCTCTGGCTGATGGCGTGCTCGATCTCGGCCAGGTTCTCGAACACCTGCTGCGGGACGCCCGACGCGGCCTCGGACAGGACGGAGTGCTCGGTGACGTCTTCCTGCTTGACGCTGCGCGTCGTCAGCACCCGGCCCGCGCCGGCCGCGCCGTCCTGCTGCACCGGCTCAAGGTCCCACAGGTCGACGCCGGCGTCAGGGTGCTGGCGGTGGTGGCCGCGGTGCCGGCGGCGGTGGTGGTGGTGCCGGTGGTGCGCCGTCGACGTCTCCGCCGGCGCGGCCACGTCGGGGGCGGTCATGGGCCGCGTGAGGACGTGGTACGGGCTGACCAGGACCTCCTCGACGTCCGCGTCCGTGTCGGCGGCGCAGCGCGCCAGGAGGCACGCGGCCGTGAGGACGGCCACGGCCGCGGCCCCGCCGCCCCGACAGGCGCCCCCCCGCCAGACGCCGCCCATGTCACGGCGCGCCGCTCTTGCCCGTGCTCGTGCCCCTGGAGGCCATGTCGCTGAGTGCCCCCCCTGCGCCGGGCCGCCGCGCCGCCGGGCAGCTGCGTGCCGCGCGGCGGTACGAGCGGAAGCTCGCCCCCAGCGCCGCGACGCCGCGGCTCCTCGTGGCCGACGGCTCTCGGCGCGGCGCGCGGTGTGCGGCTCGGTACGCGCCTCGCCTCCGCCAACCTCCTCGTGTTCGTGCTCACCGCGCCGCGGACGCTGGCACACTGAGCCGGAGTGGGGGGCGCTGGGCCGGACCGACCCCCCGCCACCAGACGCTCCAGGCGCCGCGGAGTCTAGCGCCGCCACTCCAGCCCCCACCCCCTGCCGCCCCCGCCCCCGGCGCGTGGCTCCGTCTCGCGGGCCCGCGGCGTCAGCATCGCCCCATAGGCGACTCGGCCGGACAGGAGGCGACGGCTCTCCAGGCCAGTCCAACTTTGAGAATGCACTGCGTCTCTGACTCCCCCCTGGCAGTAAACTCTCCGCTAGATTTTTGGCTTAAGCGCCTTCGAGGCTTTTCAGGGACCCCTTCTCGCGTGATTGCGGCCACTCATTGGATTCGAGTTGTGGGGTCCGAGGAACGGTTCGCGGCAAAGTAAGCAGGTGGAACCGTCCGTGGGAATCGAACCCACAGGCCTGCAGTCGCAGGTTGCGCCAGCGACAGTCTAGTCCAGCACTCACTTGCCCGTCACCGAGGTCACCGAAAATTTTAGGTGCGAGTTGTGCTGCCTACCCTCCCGGCGTGGACGACGTTTTTTGTTTGCATTTTCCGGAGCCATGAGGGCCACGCGGCACACATTTCATGACGAAACGCCGTCTAGGGGTCGGTTTAGACACATTCCGGGGGAGAAATCAGAATTTTGTTTCCTAACCAAAATCGGAATATAGCCTTCACATATTTTAGCCAAATTTTTTTTTTGTTCCTGATTTTGATAAAATTGATATGGGAGATAGGGGAGGTCCTAATTAGTACAAAACCACCCTTGGTTGCTCAGAAATGCCCTTGACTTCCTCGAGAAATGGCATGGCGTGTGGTGCAAGATGTGCTGCCTACCCTCCCGGCGTGGACGACGTGTTTTTCGCATTTTTGGGAGCCATGAGGCATGCAGCACGCATTTCATGACGAAACGACTTCGCGTAAAGAGGACATATCAAGGGGTTTCCTGGATTATGAAAATAATTTTCGAATTTTTCTTTTTTTATTGTAGTTAATTTTTTCTTTTTTTTAATCCTTCGTGTGAAATGGAAAACGGATGTAAAACTCACGGCACTACCTCGTGAGAATATGTGTTAGAATGGGTAAAAGGCAAACTAGAAGTAAAGCAATATCTGTTCAGTCTTCCATAGTTTATTAATCTATAGTACATGTACAACAAAATTGCAGTTTCATTAAATCATAGATGTTGCCCTAACACATAGAATCGGCACACGCACTAGCATGGGAATTTATCTTTTTATTCTCCTTCACAAATAAATGTTCACATCAATATCTATTCATCAGTTAAAAGTGGCAAAAAATGTGGCCCACCAAGAAACTATTTTCACTTCCAGTCAGCTAGCGATACCGCAGCTCCGGCAGCGTGTCTGCGGTGGTGGCGAGCCGGCCCCACGCGGCCAGGTGGTCGCGCTCGGCAGCGGTGCACATCGCCGCCAGCTCACGGTCCCTCTTCCTGGCCGCCTCGTACGCCGCCATGGCCGCCCTGTACGGCCCGAGCTGGCCGTCGGGCCTCGCCAGCTCCACGAACTCGTTGGCCACGCTGAGGAGCGCCATGACGGCGCGGGAGGAGGCCAACACGGCGGCGTGCATGTCGTTGAGCAGGAGGCGGGCGTCGTCGAACTGCGACGTGCGCGTGGCGGCCCGGACGAGGGTCAGGGCGCCCTCCAACCTGCTGGCGGCAACGGCGGCCTCGCCCACCAGCCCGGCGATGCGGCCAAAGATGACTCCGGGGGGCGGGGCAGGTGCAATGACTCTGGGGGGCGGGGCAGGCGTAATGACTCCGGGGGGCGGGGCAGGTGCAATGACTCTGGGGGGCGGGGCAGGTGCAGCGACTCTGGGGAGCGGGGCAGTATTAGCTCCGAGGAGCAAAGCAGGCGCAATGGCCCTGGGGAGAAGGGGTGCATTGACTCTGGCGAGAGGCGCAGGTAGTGCGGCAGGCCGTAAAGCGACTCGCACGGCCCTGATGAGGTTTGCTGGAGAGACAAGTAAGGGTACGACGGGCCTGGGGGCGGCTGCAGGTCTGGGGGCGGCTGCAGGCCTGGGGGCGGCTGCAGGCCTGGGGGCGGCTGCAGGCCTGGGGGCGGGTGTAGCCCCACGGGCAGCGGCGGCAGCGGTGGATGTGGTGGCGGGGAGCGGCACGTCCAGCCCCACGGCCCTGGCCGCGACAGCCCTGACGTAGGCCAGCTTGCGCTCGTCCATCGGCTGTCGGGTGTGGCCGGGCGGTAACCGGGGCGGCTCCGGGTCCGGCATCAGGGCCTCGACGTCCAGCTTGTCCGCGCCCCGCTCCTCCTTGGCCTGCAGCGCCACCGCCCGCACCAGCTCCCGGTGGAGGACGTCCTTGTCGATGTACAGCAGACACCTGCAGACAGGGCGGAATGAAAAGAAAAAACACAGCCACAAACCCGCACAACAGCGCTACACTGGCCCGAACACCCTGTATCAACATTGGTGCTTTGCAAGAGAATAAAATTGGCGAAAATGCTGAATGGTGCGTGTATGTTGATTCTGGGGAAATGTAAGCGGACAGATAAGACGCCACGGTAAATATGGCACTGATTTATTGCATTAAAATATCTTAACTCCGATAACAATATCTGGGACAACATTTATAAAATACTGTATCTGGAACAATTATACAGGACCTCCTCCCTTAGGGACGAGGACAACAGGGGCGGCCCGGGCCCGGGCAGGTGCAGCAGCCGGTGCGGCACGAGCTCGTGTGGCGGGGACGGCGCGGGCAGGTGCAGCGGCGCGGGCAGGTGCAGCGGCACGGGCAAGTGCAGCAGCCAGTGCGGCACGGACAGGTGCAGCGGCACGGACAGGTGCAGCGGCACGGGCAGGTGCAGCAGTCAGTGCGGCACGAGCTCGTGTGGCGGGGACGGCACGGACAGGTGCAGCGGCACGGACAGGTGCAGCGGGGCGGACAGGTGCAGCGGGACGGACAGGTGCAGCGGGGCGGACAGGTGCAGCGGGGCGGACAGGTGCAGCAGCCGGTGCGGCACGGGCAGGTGCAGCGGGACGAACAGGTGCAGCGGCGCGGGCAGGTGCAGCGGCCGGTGCGGCACGAGCTCGTGCGGCGGGGACGGCAAGGACAGGTGCAGCGGCCGGTACAGCGGCGTCGGGGGCAAGGGCATCGATAAGCGCCTGGCCCGGGGCAGCGGCAGGGGGGGCGGCACCGACAGGTGCAGCGGCCGGTGCTTGGGCTGGTGCAGCAGCCGGTGCAGCGGCTTGTGCAGCGGCGTAACGGGCATAGATACGTTCAGGGGCATAGAGAATTGCCTCGCCCAGTTCACCAACATGGTCGGGGGCGCGGGCGTCGTCGGGGGCGGGGGTGACGTCGGGTGCGGGGGCGGCGTCGGGTGCGGTTGCGGGCGAAACCACCAGCCCCACGGCCTTTGCCGCCATCCTCCGCGCGTAGGCCATCTCCTCCTCCCTAAGCGGCAGCGGCTGGCGCTGGCCCGGCCTCAACCTCTCCGGGGAGGGTAGCAGAGCCTCAACGTCTATGGCGGCCCCCCGCTCCACCTTCGCTTGGACGGCAACCGCCTGGACCAACTCCCGGTGCAGGACGTCCATGCTTATGAACAGCGGGCACCTGCAGGCAGCGGGCAGACGACATGCGCTTTACGTGCTGGTCACTGGAGGAGGGCCGGACGAAGGTGGGCAGCAGAGCTGAGCAGGGCAGGCACTAAGTATGGAATAGAGTAACAAAAGGCTAGAAAAAAAAACAAGACTTGTATAAAGAAATTTGACACAAAAAAAAATGGAACACAATTAGGTCGACCTCATTTTCAAAAATTTCAGAAAGTGGCGCAATGGAAAAGGTGGCTGTCAGGATTGCCATCTGTTGTAGCAGGCAAGAAAAAACTAACAGTATTTCCGACTCACCACATTCGCTGCTAATGGACGCACACAACATTTACAATAAAAGCTATCGGTTTGGGCATACAGCTGCTCCTGTTCAACTGTGAAAGGTTTATAAAAGAATGTCACACAGGTGGGATGGGAAAATGAAAAGAAGTCAGCACGTTTCAAAAAATATATTACAGTAAAAAATTAAAAAAAAAAAAACATTGCAGAGAAAGACCACAAAATAGTACAGGCAGTACATATAGATAAAGTCATTAAGTATCATTTGTATTCAGTCAACTTAACTTGAGCTCCAAAAATGCCGCTCTCAACAACAACAAAGCTCAATAACCGCAGAAAAAGAAAAGACGTGGAAACATGCATTCACATGACCAAACCCTTTTGCTATCACATTCAAGATATTGGCCAAAGGCACTGAAGAGGCAATCAAATCATATTAGAGCATATGATCTATGCTGTGAGTAGGCATGGCTTATGAACTCGTCAAAATAACATAAGAATGGAAACTTAAAGGGAAAAACTCGCAAAGCTTCATCAAAGCAGCTTTCACAACTAGAAGTACTCCATAATAAGAGATCAATAACGTCTTCACAGCACTAGAAATTTCTTAAAAACTTAATAGAACGAGCCACACATCAAACATATTATTAACAAAATCACCAGACTTATGGCTGCATTCATCCATGATCAAGCGTTTGGAAAAATGAAAAAAATATGACAACTATAATACACTGAACTTAACCAAACACTAGGAGAACAGGTACTTTTGATCCAAATCCACCTTGCATCCACTTCAGCGAAAAAAAATCCTACTGCAACAAAGACGGAACTTGCAGGAATGCAAAACTCGCCGGTCTCCAAAACCCGACGCCTTTATCACCAGTATCGGGAGTTTACTGATTGTGAGGTGGGCGCATGTGCGGCAGCTCCAGCGGCACCCACATGTCGAAGTTCAGGTAATCGCCATGACCCCCTCGAAAGGGCATCACGTTCATGGGCTCGGCACGGTCATCCAAGCGACGTCTCACCTGCCCGTGGCCGAGAGTGGGAAAATAAGGAGGCCCGAGAAAGTTGACATCGTGCTCTCCAGGGAAATTGACATTGAGGGGCAAAGGAACGGCTGGGTCACGGAGGGCAGGGGCCGGGCCAGGGGCTGGAGCTGGAGCTGGAGCCGGAGCCCGGAGGGCAGGGGCAGCAGCGACATGAACTACACGAGCCGGGGCTGGAGCCTGTGCGGGCTCTGGTATGGGAGCCGGCACTGCGGCGGGCAAGGGGGCAGGCACGGGGGCGGGCAAGGGGGCGGGGGCGGGCGCGGGCACGGGGACAACGCCGAAGAGGTCCGGAACACCCATGAACGCCTCGTTCAAAAGACGTTGGAGGCGTCGATTATTATGGATGCGATGTTGGCGGATTCGTCGGTGAAGGTCGTGGTTGTGACGGTGGCCGTGGTTGTGACCGTGCCCATGACCGTGGCGAGCGTGCTGGGCCTGGGGCAGCACGGCCGTGGGGTCGTGCACTAGGCGGGCAGTCGGGTCGCGGGCCAGCACCTCCTGCCGAGCCTCCTTGGCCACCTTCGCCACGGCCGCCACGTGCAGTTCGTCGTTGTTGGACCACAGCGGGCACCTGCAAGTCAAGGGCGACGTGTCAGAAACACTCGAAAATAAAAATTAGGGATGATGGGAGAAATGGACTCCTAATAAGTACTCACTAGCATATCCTTCTAGCATGCTAGTGTTGGAATCCACAACCTGGTCACATATTCCACAGGCAGATACGCACACACCAGCCATGATAGAGAAAGAAAACAGCATGAAGGAGAAATCACAATAGGGACACACATTCTACATGCCAACAGCAACATGCACAACACGAAGGGTCGGACCACATGCTACGTGATACAGCTAGACAGTTTTATTTTATTTGTTAGTGCCAAACCAAAAGCCAGAGAGGAGGTACAGAAATTCAATTAATATGAGCTAATCACCATTTTCAACCAAAAGGGAATGAAATGAAAATTCCAAAACAAATTAACAAGAACACTCGATCATTGACTTATTTTTATTTGGCTTCACCGGACAAGCACAAACAGAAATGTCACAGGAGCAAACATTTGCATAACAACCACAAAATAAGTGTTGCAAGTTTTGATAAAATTATTGAGTTCAAACATCAAGGGAGGGGGAGGGAGAATATTAAATTTAAATTACTGAACAGACAATCCAGAGTGCTTCAATAGTGCAGTTAGACATGAACCGATTAATCCTCTTCACAATATTGGAACTGATCTTTAACATTGAAGCACGTCAACAGTTCAAACATAAAAACAAAAAGCCATTCACAGGCACGGACCAACCAGTAACAAGAATGAATCAAAAATTCATGTGACACTATGTACACTAGCTAAATTATTGCAAAGCCATCTGCTTTCATTCATTAAATACCGAAGAAGCATATAATGAAGTATTAAAATACCAGAAAGAAAAGTTGAAATACTTGAGACTTCTACATAAAACTGGAGTCAGAGGAAAGTGACTCTAGACCTGGACTAGAAGGCGGAGAGCGGAAAGAATGTCTCCCGTTAGGGTCTGAGGTAATTGAGCTTGATGTTGAATCTGATAAGCTCAAGTCGGGTGATGATGAACTAGAGGAATAACTCCTCCCTTGATGCCTATCATGATCACTAATATCACTTGTATTTTGATTTCCTTCCATCCCCGCATCATCCTCATCTTCACCCTCCCCCTCCTCCTCATCCTCATCCTCTCCTTCATTTTCTTCTTCTTCTTCTTGCACATCCCCCTCCTCTTCTTCTACTACCTCCTCTTCATCACTGAGATACCTTCGATAACCCCAACCTCTCTCATAATCATCAAAGCCATCTTCATCGTCAAAGCCATCTTCATCATAACTGTCATAATCATCATAATTATTTGTATGGACTGGAGGAGTATATACTGGGAGAAGCTTAGTTGGATCATGTTTGAGGGATGCATTAGGTTGCCTGGATAAGACTTCCTGCTTTGCTTGCTCTGCAATTTTCCTCACTTCAGCAGCTTCAAGTGCGCGATGATCCGAATATAAGGGGCACCTACAATCAAACATCTTGTGTTATACCCCAGACAATGTTTGCAAGGAATCCCTAATGTGAGAGGCTTGCCACTGAACTGCCGCTCCAAAAAGATGGTTCAGCTACATGGCAAAATCTAGCGGCGCCAATGCAGAGCTTGACGCCCATAGTTGCCACTTTGTTTTACATCAGTCATTCCTTTGCTCATATAGAAGACGATATGAACTTCCAATGACATACAAAACAGTTTCACAAATTTTAGGTGACACACGCAGGTAGGGGGATACCCTTCAGCACACTTTCATTGATCCTGACGTTTTACAAGACATCAAAATCTTGCAGAATGTACAACACACTTAATGACCAAACAAATATAATAAATAACAGAGCTCTACCACTTATTAGATGATACTACATTTTAATTATCTACGCCAGACACCTAGTAGCAGGAAAATGCTTACAGCCATTAGTACACGCAATACTAGAACCCAATTATAATAATAAATGTGACTTGTACATGCATATAATGTGTATCATCCAGTGGTTCCAAATTAAACTAAAATTACCAAGCAGGGACTATCCAACATCCATCAAAACCATTGAAGCGCAGCAGATGAACTAATTTCAAGATAAGAACGCTACAATAGACAGAGCTACACTAATCAGCTACCAATGCAATTTTGGCCAGGAAAGCTCCCCTGACAATACTGAAAATGGGAATCCAATAGCATAGAATTCAATAAACCCTTTCTACTCAAATGGGGGTCAGTTTGAAAAGAAGAGCATCACAAAAGACATAAGGAAATAAAGAAGGGGAAAAGAAGGATCAAGAAACCATATGATCTAAAGAATGACAGAGTGGAGCCCCCAGCTGCCTTTTTCACTCACCTAAAAAGAATGTAGAAAACTGTGAGCTTCTACTTAGAACCAATCTTCAGACACGTCAGTTCATACGGCAATATTTAGTTAGCTTGTCAATGACGTAATAACGCTTCACTTCCTTATTTCACCCCAATACGCTCAAGGCTCTAGTGTGATGGGTGAGCACCCAGAACAAAAATATTTGCCCAAAGAAAAAGTATTTCATTCTTTGGTTCAAGCAAAACAAAACAGAACTCCTAAGATCCTAATACTCAGGTTGTAGACAGTTCATTAACACACGCTTCAAACTGCTTGTGTTTGGTCAGATACAAAAGGGATTGGGCGCAAAAAGGTAATTCAGAGCTCCTACAGCTACCAAACATTAGAGGCAGCGAAATCACAGCCAGCATGTGTGTCAGAATAAAGCTGAACTATGCCAAGCAAACAACAGCATGCAGAAAATAGAAACAGAAGAGGCTAAAATGATACCCAAATCATTCCAGAACTTACTTTTCAAAAGCTTCACCTCCTTGTCCATTGAAATGGGAGTAATCCTTCACAGGTTGCCGACAAATGTAACACATCATAGCACCACATTGACAAGTCATTTTGTTGCATCCATCCTCTTTGACAAATTTCTTCTGGCACTTGTAGCATGTTCTAAAATTGAAATTAGCAAGAAAATACAGAAACTGTGGTAGGCTGTTTGAACTGCAATATTTCATAAATACACAACACCTGTCACATACCTGACAAGGGCCTCTGTCATTTTGTTTTCAATGTATGTTCTAATCTCAACATCACCCTTCTTCTCAACCTCCTCACATCTTAATGGAACGTGGGACTCCTCTTTACACAATCTACAAGAAAATAATTAAGTAAATCAACAAGCACTAAACGCCCGACTGAGAGCAGAAGTTAACAATTAAATTACAATTGAAAGCCTAAATAGATTTAGAATGAGGGTAGTTGAATCTCAAATATCAAAATAAAAACAAATACATTTGACTGAACATTTCAGCTTCTAAAAATTTGATGTAGGTGGGTTCCACCACAAGTAAAACTTCTAAGCTTCATTCACACCAAGATACAAAACACCCCTGACAAACCTGCAGGATTCCTTCATGCAGTCAGGATTGAGACATCTGAATATTTTGTCTTCCTTTGGAGGAATATTACAAAAATCACAAAAAGGACATTGCACAAGATCTTCAATTCCGGCAGCTTTCACTTCTTCTGCCTGTTTCCTTTGAACTAGTCGTGAGAATACCGTTGGCTTCAAAACCTCCTGAATAAGAACCATACAAGCACAGGTAAATTTTAAAAACACAAGAAAAAATAATTTACAATCAAACAAGATGGGGGGGGGGGGGGGGGTTACCAAACCTGTAATGTAGCAAGCGGGAATTCAGCTGTGCAAACAGCAAGACATGGGAAAGTTGTATGACCATCACCAATTCTTTGCTCAGAGCTCCTGCAATTTAAAAACTTATATTTCTAACCATCTATAATAACAGAAACTACAACTATAATTAATGTTAGCTTAAAAAATCATACCTCTGTAGACATGTGACACAAAAGGGGTGTCCTTCTGAACAAGTACGAATATCCTCCAAAAGGACCTCATCAAAATAGCAGCACTGGCATTCCATCAGTTCACCTTTGATTTTAGCCTGTTCACAAAACATGCATTAATTTCAAGTGTTCTAAAAATGAGCAAACCTCAACTAAACTTTTAAATATATTCACCTCATTGAACCTCTCTTCTCTCTTTGTTTTTTTGTCATCTATATAAGCAATTATCCTTTGCTTGTTTTCTAAAAATGCAATCTGCACACATAATCAAATGAAAACCAATTGTATTATTTTCAGTACATTGAGAAAAGAACATTTAAACCAAATACACCGACCTCCTGAAGAAATGGGACATCCACGCCTTTACCACTTTCATTTTTGGTAAGATCATATGTCCTATCATGTGTTCGAATTCCCTTCAAGGTAGGCCCGGTCCAAACGTCCAGAGCTTTGCATGTGCGGGTTAGGTTGAAACCATTTTGACTGAAGACTGCATTTATATCAGCAACTCTAAGCTTGCGGTACCTGTAGAAAGCAGAATTTTAAAATTAGCCAATTGTTCCACTAAAGCTATATGATGCACAAACAGGCTTATAAAAGCAAGTACGAGAATACTCACTTATTTCTAAGGAACATCAATGCTTGACTCCTGTTTGAGCATTGACGCTTAACATCATCGAAGAACGAGAAAGGATCTGGAATAACTTCCAGAAAATTGGGAATACTAAATTCCTCAGTGTACTTCTTCTGTAACGCCATTTGCTCCTGCCTCCATAGCCAGTCTTTTCTTGATGGGTAATCCTTCTGCTCCAAAGCATTTGCAACAAACTGTCTCAATTCATCCTCCTTTCCAAACAATTGCCGTGCTTTCTCCTCTAAGTACGAAGGATCTGCATCAGGAAGTATTTGAATGAAAGTGTCTAACTGATCTCGCCAGGGTTCAGAGGCAGGGGCTGCAGCTTCCTTGGTATCAGCATCCATCATTCTAGTCATTTCGCCTAGGCTCGACACTTTTTTTAACATTGGAGCCTTAGTAGTAGACACAGATGTACTTGAGGGCGGAACAGTCGAGGACAAGGAAGAGGCACTTGAGGGTGCAGCATTTGAAGTAGATGCACTGGCGCCGGAGGATGGAGCTTTTGTTATTAAAGCAGATGCACTAGAAGGGGCTTTCAAAGTGGAGGCAGATGCACTAGAAGGGGCTTTGGAAGTGGAGGCAGATGCACTAGAAGGGGCTTTGGAAGTGGAGGCAGATGCACTAAAAGGGGCTTTGGAAGTGGAGGCAGATGCACTAAAAGTAGCACTGATTGCTTTGGATGAAGAAGGAGCCAAGCTGACGGATGCAGATCTGGAGTTAGATGAGGGATCAGAGCCCAGACTCCTTACTGAAACTGTTATGGAACCTGCTTCTGAAGTGCCATTCCAATGCTGTTTGTTAGCTGCAACAAGAATTTTAAAGACCACATGTAGTGTTTACACACACAGAAAGGAAAGGACAGTTGCTGGACACTCACCACCATAAACACGAGGATAATCACTACTGGACAACATGGTATCAATCAGTGCATTAAAGGATTCCTCATCCTTGAGCTCTCTCCACCTATCCCACAAATACTGGGGATCAGCATCAGGGAACATTTCGCCAAGACTTGCCAGACGAGCGTTGCCCACATTTACTTCCTCTCCAGGAACATCCACATGATTAGACATTCCCATGCTTTGTACATTGGGAGCACCACGGGCTGAGGCCTCAGATAAATTAATAGGTTCGTGGCCCATACTTGTTTTAATTTTCTTCCTTTCAAAGAAGGGCTCTTCTAGAGTACGTTTGGGGGAAAAACTTGAATTTGTATTTAACACCGTATTCTTCTCCGTCTCTGGAGCAGCAAAAGGAATGGCAATTGCTCCAGCAGGATCGGGAAGCCAATCTTCATTTACCGACGTGGAGGGCATAGACCTTGGTGACGTGTTTTTCTGCACTCCTGGGAGAGATTGAGTTCCAGAAATTGCCCCAGATTTAGAAGTAGAAGGCCCAGCCCCATTATAGAAATCAGAAGGCATTGGCACCATTGAAGTCGATCCATTAGTCGATTTACTTTCTTTTTGAAGGACTGAATCTTGATGCCCACCAGTTTTGGACTTGAAGCCATTGTCTTGTGAGTTAAAGGGCTCATTAAATGCTCCAGCTAATCCAGGAGAGAGTTCAAAATCATCAGGTGTCACATTCAGTGCAGCTACTGGCCAGACCCCAGACGCAGAGGGTAGCACAGCGTCAGCGGAGGGACCAGGTTCAGCATCAATTTCTACCTCCACAACATTAGGCGAGCGAGCTGCAGGTACCCGGTCCCTAGCATCTTCAGGATTATCTATGATTTCAACATCAGCGCCATCCCCGGGTTCAATGCCAAGATCGACCAGGAAGCTGCGAACCACTAGATTCACCAACTCTGATCCAGCTTTCTTATTGGTCGCACTTAGAGTCTCAAGCCTCTCAAAGACATGGTTAACATTGACCAACTCCCTGGCACCATGAGTGCCAAGGGCTTCCATGACAAGAGGAACATCATCTACAAGAGTGTCCATGTTTAAGAAATCTGAAACACATAGAAAACAACAAAAATGGTTAGAAACTAAAACAAACTAGACCAATACAAAACGCAATAGATAAAACCAAAAATAAATGCAGTTCAGCGGAAGTTTCATCCGAGATGTCACAAAAATGAAACAACAGCGGTGTGAGTGGTTTGAGATGGTAACGAAACTTCTGAAAGGCACGTATGTGATTGAAAGGGACGGAGAGGGAATAGACTAGACACATCGTTGAGGTTAAGATTCCTTAGCACCAGTTCAGCATAAGTGTTCTGATCTATCTACATCAGGAAGATGTCACTTCTGATGGCTTACTTCGTATGAAACTCACACCGCCAATACACCGTTTGAAGTTTCCTTCCGGCAGGCAGCTTTAAGAGGCCATACGCAAATCGCCGAAAATGGTAAACCCACACTTGTCACATCAAAGCAAAAATTCGACCATCAGTAGAGGTAACACGGCATGCGCGCATGACAGACTAGCCGGTTCATGAATCGGTATCTAACCAACGCCCAAGGAGGCAATTCGTCCGGAAGGGGAAAAGGAGCGGAGAAGCCGAGGTCCGCCCCCAAGTCCCAAGCACCGGCAAAACGAGCTTTGTCGGCCCGGCTGACAGGTTTCACAAAACCAGCAACAGCGATGGCCTTCACAAATGGAAACACAGAGCAGCCCACTGGGATCACACAGAATGTCAGTACCTTGAACATCCGATTCACACCATATCGCAGGGTGACACACAATCAAGAGACGGAAAGCACGGACAACAACAAGTAGAGTCGACGCGAGCGTGCGGTGACCTGCAGGCGGAGCAGCAAGCGAGTGGTGTGTGTGTGTGGGTGAGACCGGCGGGGGAGGTGGGGGTGGGGGGAGGGGTGGGGGTGCTCTCGGGGGGAGTCGGAGATCCGGCCCGGGCCGGGAGCGCGCCGGGCGAGGGCCGAGATCGCGTAGTCCTAACGGCGTCTCCTTGCATTTTCTCGCTGTCGCTTTTCTGCTGGAAGCGTATGCTGGATTTGACACTGGGATCGCGAATGTGAAATTTCATCGCGGTACGCGCGCCGATGCAATCCAGGGCATTCCCTCTGACGTCACGTGTAGGACGCCCTCGACTCATTGCAGCGCAGAGCAGAGCAGGCGGTGGGAATCGGAAGGCGGGAGTCCGGGCAACGCTCGAAATGATGTGGGAAGTTGCAAAAACCAAACGTGACCCTCCCGCATTGCAGCGGAGTGCCGCGATGACGCGATGAGTGGCGGTACAAATCCGTGCCCCGCGCCGTGCCAGAGCGGCCACGGATTATGTTTCAGATCCCAAAAATATACGACCTGGAAAAAAAAACAAACCATTCCAAAAGCGAAGCACCTCCTCACTTTCATTGTTGTTCTTTTTTTTATGGTACATTATTTGTGCGTGAGGGATACGGAAAGTTTAACAAATAACCAGTGGTGGGTGTGCTAGGAAAGAGAGAAGGGTGCAGGTGAGATGAGAGAGGGACAAAGAGTTTGAAATGGTGATAAGTAGGCGGGGGGGGGGGGGCGCCCCGCGCATGCGCCGTCACACCAGGCTGTCGATACTCCGCCGCCTGGCGCCACCGTCGCCCCCTCCCCCAGGGAGGATGTCTCCTCCTCGTCCTTTCGTTCATTTCGTGAAATTTAGCGAGCACCCGTATTTCAAGGCGGCCGTCGAACGGCGACAACGGACACGTCTGGAGCTGAAATTACCGTGGGGCCCAAGGCAACTCAAGGCGACTCACCCCCAGCCCAGCGCTGGCTCTCCCACCCCCTCGCCCGCCCCGCGCCACCCCCTACGAGCTCGCTGTGCTGGGGCCGAACGGGGGGCGGAGGGTGGCCGGGACAGCGGGCGAGGTGGGGGCATTCGCCCGCACACAAACACACAAATGTTTAGTTTGAGCTCAGCAGAGCCCGGTGGAGGTGCAGGCCGCCCGTCGCCCTCGCGTTCGCTCTCGCCCCCGGCCACGGCCACGGCCCCGGCCACGGCCTCCGGGGGGGCCAGCACGGCCAGCACCGCCCCTGACAGGCACCCTGCCCCTGTCCTGGCCTCGGACACCGCGGGGATGGCCTCTGCGGCCGAGGCCCATTCCCGACGTGGCCGTCGACCTCTCCCTCCTGACCGCGTCCGCGACGACCGCGCCGCGAGGTCCAGGACCCCTCCAGGGCCTCGGACCGGGAGCCGGCCTCGTCCCGCCTCAGCCGCGGCCTCGGTCTCGGACCCGAGGACCTCGGAGACCCTCCTGCGGCTGCGACCCCGCCGACTTCGGGCAGTGACGTCAGCGCGTAGGTGGGTAAGGGCGCCCCTAACAGGTTGGGCGTCTTTGTTCACTTCCTCTCCTCCCCTGGCGAGTCACGCGGCCACGCGGGGTCCCGGCCCCGGCCGTGGACCCGAGACAAAGGGGCCTCGCTGGAAATCCAGTCTTTAAGGCGCGGTGTTTAATTGGAGTACACTGTGTGTGTGAGTGAGTGAGGAGGGGTGGGGGAGGGGGTGGGTAGTTTATGACAAGGAACCCCGCTCGGCGTCCAGCCAAGGGCCAAAATCGATATACATGGCGTTTATGAGGCGCGTGCGGGTCGGTGCGGCGCCGAGTCCTGGAAACGCGCGGGGCGCGGGGCGTGACTCCGCTGCGGCAGCTGCGGCCCGCGTGGTGCCCGGATAGCGCCCTAGGCTAGCTCAAACCCGCCCCCGGGACCCGCGCCTGCGGGCGGCGCCGACACTGTCCCCGAGCTGGCCAAGTAGTGCCACGGCGCGGTGAGCAGCACCGGAGGACTCGCGGAGGCTCCGGGCCGGGAGCAGAGCGGCAAAGGTAGCGGAGGAGGCCGTGAGGACGGCCGGAGTGTGTGTGTGTGGGGGGGGGGGCTCCAGGCCCCCATCGACCGTGGCGCCCCCCGGCCGCTGCGCGCCAGCCTGGCCAGCCCCCCGCCCCTGCAGCCCTGCAGCCTCCGGCAGAGTCGCGGGGGCCGCCGACCCCCGCCGGCCCCGCGGTGATGTAAGACCTCGCCGCCGTGAGGCGCCCGTGGAGTGGAAGCGACGCCGATGACGCCGCCGCCAAATCAACAGGTCGGGACGGCCGCGCGCCGCCGCCCCGGACTCCCGCACGGACTGCGGGGGTCGCAGCCGCAGCAGCAGAGCTGCCGGCGGACCGTTTATCATTCCCCAATTTCCAAAAAAAGAATTCGAGACAAACCGACGACGTGGGAATCTCGCGGGATTCGGTGCGCATTCCGGCGGACGAGGCGACCATGTCTGTCCCCGCCTCTCCGCCCCCGTGTGTGTGTGTGTGTGTGTATGTCGCTCACACTCACTGGTCAGCGGTCAGCGAGGAACAAATCTGCGGTGGGGCGGGAGAGCCGGGGGTGGCGCAGGAACGGAGGGGGTGTTGGTGGCGCTGCGCTGGCGGGGCGGAAGAGGAGGGTGGGAGGGGCAGGGGAGGAGGCGGTGGCGGAGGCCGCAGCTGCGGCGAAATTGACTGGAAGCGCTGTGCTTGGATGTGACACCTCAATCCTATAAAGCCCGTTGTGGTGGTGCCCAGCGACCACGAGCCACTTCATTGGGTCGAGGAGGAGGCGAGCCGTGGGGCGGGGGCGGGGGCGGGGGCGGGGCGTGTCGGGGGCGGGGGCGGGGGCGTGTCGGGGGCGGGGGCGCTTGTAACCTGGCGGCCTTGCGGTGGCTACTCATCGGGAAACCTGCCGGGTGAGGGGAGGACGTCGTGGGGGGGTGGGGGAGCCGGCTGATTTGACGGCTAGAGTCCGCGGGGGGTGATCGATGTGGACAGCGTCACCTTCCATTACAGGCCAGAGGAAGTCGGGGGCGGTTGGCTGCTGCTGCTGCCGCCGCCGCCAACGTCGTCATGGTGGCCGTGGCGATCAAGTGCGCGATGAAGGCCGTGCCGCGCCCAGACCAGTCCGGACACATCCGGAGATATAAATACGTACACTGCCTCAGCCCAGCCGTGCTTCTCCGGGGTCGGGTCGGGGGGAGGGGGTCTCCGGGCATCGCGGCGGTACTCCGTGCACCTGGGAGGGAGGGGGGGGGGGGGGGTGACTCGCCACTCACCAACGCCCCTCTCCCCGGCTGTCAGGGGCTTTGGCGCTGATAAATAGCGGGACGCTGACGGGGCGCGGCGAGGGGCCGCCCGTAAGTGACGTCGGCGGGCCTCCAGCGGCTTTCCAGAGGACTTCCAGAGCCCCCCCCCCCCCCGCCCCCGGGCCTCCAGTGGGCCTTTAGAGACCTTCTAGTGGACTTCCAGAGACCTTCTAGAGCCTCCAGCGGGGGGAGGGGGTGTGTCACGTGTTACCGGCTGACTCCGTTCGGTGGTGAATAAGGCACGTTGCGAAATGGCAGCAGCGGCCGGGGTAGCGGGTGAAAGGTGGGCGGAGTGTGCGGGGCGGAAAGGTCGCGGACGTGGGCATCGGGGAGGGGCGGAAGAGGAACCGGATGACGGGGGGGAAACAGCGCGCTCTGTGCTGAGAGGGGCGTAATAAGAAGAGAGGGGAGTCGGGAGTGCGGGCCGCGAGGGGATGGGGGTGACCTTGACGTGACGGGAGATTGGCACGTGCGAGTCTCTCTCTCGCTCTCTCCCTCTCTCTCCCTCGACACCTGCCCGCGCACACCCCGCGTAAGTACATTGCGTCAGCCAGGCATCGGTGGTGTCACGGGGTAAGAGGGGGTGAAAGGACAGTGGGGGAGGGGGGGGGGAGATTCAGGAGGGGTGGCACAGCGGCCGCGAACAGAACCATCACTCCACTCTCCTCTCGGCAAAGCGAAAGGCCAAAGGTCGTAATGATGTGTCGCTCTCTCTCTCTCCCCTTCCTCTTGTCTCTGTCACTCACGCACCGACGTCCGCAACGAGGCTGGAGTGCCCGGAGTGTTGGTAATGGCGCCGCGCGCCCCGCCACAGGAGAGGCCTGTCTGTCCTGTCTGTCCCCGTCGCACCTCACTTGTCACCCCGTCGCGCCTGAACCTTCCGCCTCCCGCACGGCTCGGCTCGGCAGTGCAGTGCAGTGGTTGGTAACCCTAGCTTCTTGATGTCGAGCCGCGCTCCGCGCTGTCCGCCGCCGCCCAGCTGATTTCATTGATTTTCACAAAAGGGGCGGAGCGGCGGCGGCGGCGGCGCCTCGGCGCTGAGCGGCCCGGGGGGGTGGCTGTCGGAGTCGGGAAGGGGAGGGAGGGGGGAGTGCGAGGGGTCTGCCCCTGCCCTGCCATTTCCAGTTTGAAAGGAGCTCTCTGCTGCGGGCCGGCGGCTGCGCGGCTGTGCCGGGGGGTCCTGTGCAGTCCTGTGAGGCCCCGCCGGGAGGGACGGCTCTGGTTTCAGCCGGTTCGCTTTCGCTTGCAGCCAGCGGCCGGGGGGTAGTCGTGGTGTCCGCTGTACAAAGTCAATATGCCCTACCCTTTCTCTTTCGATCGTGCACACAGGAGAGGGGCGTCGTCGGCGGCCGCCAGTGGTAGTGGCAGGTACTCGAGGGCCGCGGGCGTGGCGCGCCGCGCCCAAAGGTGGTGTAGTCAAACCTCGAGGGCGGCTTCTTGACTCCGCCGATGCCGGGGGACGGGAGGGGACGGGAGGGGAGGGGAGGGGACGGGAGGGGGCATCAAGAGGATGCGCTGAGGGGGCGCCCCTTCTCCCGGCCGCTCCCCGCCCCCCACACGGCGCCGGCAGCGCAGGCGGCGCACCGTGCCGCCCCGCTGGATGGGCTGCCTACCCTCCCGGCGCCGAGCCGAGAGCCGGACCGGCAGGCCTGTGAGGGTGGGAGTGCCTCACCCTCACTCTTCTCCTCTCTCTCTCCTTCCCTTTCTCTCTCCCTCTCCGTCTCTCTCTCTCTCCTTCCTTCTTCTTCTTCTTCTTCTTCAGTCCCCCCCCCCTCTCTCCATCTCTCTCTTTCTCTCTCAACCGACGACGACGAGCAGGAGTGAAAAACTGTGCGGGCAACTGACAGCGACACCAAAGGGCGGAGAGGGTCAGGGGCGTCAGGGGTGAGGGAGTTACAGACCGGAGTACACGTCGGGCAAGTGCCGGGCTGGGGAGGGGGCGGCGGCGCGGCGGCCAGGACGGCGACGGCGGCGGCGGCGGCTGGAACACGAGCCCGTCAGCCCGGCCTCGTCCTCGGGGCGTCAAGGCCGCCGCCGCGACGGTGAAGCGCGGAGGAGGCGGCGCGTGACGAAAAGTGACAGGACGCCCCGCGAGGGGTTCGGCCGCGTCGCGTGGCGAGTGAGGGACATGGGACATGTGCCCCCTTCCCCCTCCTCTCAATCGCGAAATCTCGCGGCAACCGCATGCCGCCTGTGGAGCCCCTCCGCCCGCGGTCGGCGGCCGAGGCCCGAGGCGGAGGAGAGGCCGAGGCTGGCCAAGGCCGCCGGCGCGCCGCGGCGCACCGAAGGGCGACGACGGGGGTCTCCGACCCGGCCGCCGGCGGCGGCCCGGCCGGCTCTGCCGCGCGGCGAGCCGGCCGAGGCGAGAGAGGGAGAGAGGGCGAGCACGGCGTGGCCGCGAGCCCAGGGGGGATAACCGGCGGCCGTGTTATCAGCGTGGCCTCTTGGTCTAGGGGTATGATTCTCGCTTTGGGTGCGAGAGGTCCCGGGTTCAAATCCCGGAGGGGCCCTGTATTTTTGCACGCACAGCATGGTGCGGGTGCCGGGGGGTATTATGTCTGTGAGACGCAGTGTGACGTCAGAAGAACTGTAAAGTTCCATCAGTAGGCTTTTCCAACGTGGTCAAGCCAGGGTCGAGCAGGGCAGGGAATGCATGGGACAGATTGAGAGGGACAGAGAAAGAGACAGATAGGCAGACGGATAGGCGGAGAAAGGGGTCGTGAATGTCGCCCGTTCATTTGTTTGCACGACCTGACTTTCTCGTCGGCGAGTAAAACGGCAGAAACTGCCACCCCGCACCGCTGCACACCAGAGCAGACCCTTTGAACTTTGAGCGGCGCGCGTGGTGGAAGGGGAGGGGGGGGGGGGTGATGGCGTCCCTCATGGACATGGACAGCGCAGCGGTCGGCGCTGATAATGCGATTGCCATGGGCAGAGGCGGTGTGGCAGTCGCGGTAGCGCAGGGCCAACGCTCCAGCCACAGAACTTTTAAAAATAGAAGAGAACCTTTGCATATATAATAAAAATGGTTTTATTACTTTTGGGGTGCATTTACGAGGTGAGAAATTTGAGTACACGGCGGAGACACCGCTCGCCGTGTGATTTCTCATACATCCCACTCGGGACGTGTTCTTGATCTTCTAGTGTGCTTCCGTTTTCGATCCTCGTATGTTAACGCCTATTGGCGGCCCCTCTACACGGGCGCCTCCTGGGGCCCACACTATGCAGTGACTCTTCTCCGCCCCCTGGGCCCCCCTGCCCCCTGGGCCCCCTGCGGCCCGCGTATCTCTCATGGTGGCGGCAGCCGGCCGGCGCCGTGGCACGCTCGCAGCTTTTTCACGCGGTGGCGATAATGATTGGTAGCGCCACGCCCGGCGGCCCGCGGCCCTGGCGCCAGGGCGGCAGGGCTCGGCCCGCGCCACAGGTTGGGGGCCGCCGACACGTGCTCCTGCCCCTGTATCCGCCGCCACGCGGCGCCGGCTTCCGGCCCGAAGCATCAGCGAAGGCGGCGGGAAAGGAAGGAAATGTGGTCTCCGGCCGCCGCGCATCTGCGCGCGGCATGGCATGGCGGGGATCTTTGGGGAGGGGGGGGGGGGGGCTCGGCTAGGCCGTTGGGCCCCACACGGGACGCCACAGTCACCAAGTCTGCGTGTCGTGTGGTGTGGAGTTCAGTTTCTGTCCTGCGCCGCGCCCCCCGCCGGCACCGCACCGCCCGCCACTGCAGCGCGCAGCGCCCGCGCGGCCCATGCCGAGTCCGAGCCGAACGCCGAGCCGACCGAACCCAGAGCCAAGCCGAGCCAGAGCCGAGCGGGCCGAGCGGGCCGAGCCGAGCCGCGGCCGAGCCGGGGCCGAGCCCCGCCTCTCTCCCCCTGCGAGTCCGAGCCGGAGAGTGAGTGTGCAGTGAGTGAGTGTGGAGTTCATTCGCCGTCGCCAGTGCCTGCCAAGACTGCCCGCACGCCGCACGCGGGCCGGGACGGGACGGGACGCAACTGCCGCCCGCGAGTTTTTTAACGCGGCCGACGACGCGCTCCGTGCGGCGCGGACAGTTCCAGACGGACGGAGGGACTTCCTCCAGCGTGTTTGGCGGTCCGAACGCGGTGTTTGTGTGTGTGTGCGTGTGTGTGCGTGCGTGTTCAGCGGGCGCCCGCGGAGCGGCCGGCCGACGACAGCAAGACTTCCCTGGGAGTGAGTAGTGTGTGGTGTCCTGTGGGGGAGAGGGGGGGTTGGCGGGAGCCGGGTGTGTGAATACTGCAGGGCGGCGGCCCCTCCACCCGCGCGGCCTGTGCGCGGCGGCAGGCGAGGTGCCGTGCGGCGAGGCCCCGTCAGCTGTTCGTGCTGCGGTGGCGGTGCCGCGGCCACCGTCACCGTGTGCAGGTGCACGGGGCGCACGTTTCGGCAGGGGCGCCGTCGTGTGGGACGGGAGGCGGGCGTGCGGGCGTGCCCGGCCCGCGGCCTCCTCGTGGCTGCAAGCGGCTGCACGCCACCGGCGGCCGGCCGGCGTGCGCGCCGCGCCGCCCCGCGTATCTGATAAGATAGCGGCTATTTTACGGCACGGGGCCGCACTACCGTCGGATTGTATGTGTGACAAATTTCGACGCGAGGCGGCGGAGGGACATGTCGGCGGCGGCCGTGCCCGAGTCCTGTGTGACGCGGAGCCGGCCGGGGTTATCGTGGAGTTCCCCGCTGGTGACAGTGCGATAGCCACGCCCCGCCCCGCACCGCCGCACCGCGGCCCCCGTGGCAGCAGCAGCAGCAGCAGCAGCAGCGATAGGATGTGGACTAGGGTCAGTGTGGGCCGGATGCAGAAGTGTTCGCCGCCGCCGGTATTTGAACCCGCGGCTCCCTGAGGCCGCGGTGCCACATCGGGTTGGTGCCCCCTGCCCCCTCCTGCCCCCTCCTGCCCCGAAATTGAATCCGGAGCATGGTCGGAGCATGGTATTTTACAGTATTTCGTCCCCTTAGCTATCTCCGGTGCTACAAGAGAGAGAGAGGGAGAAAGGGAGAGAGAGAGGGGAGGGGGGCTGAGGCTGTTTACAACTTTCCTCGCGATATGCCTGGTTGGCGGGGCGTGCGAAGCGCAAATCGAATTTTCTGGTTGACGGGTGCGGTGCCTGCCCCCTTCTCCCCTCCCCTACCGCCCCGCCCTGCCCTGCGCTGCTCTCCGGGGCCCGACACTGATGCCTTAATCCCGTGGGAAGGTTTTGGCGGCGGGGGTTGGCATTATTGTGGGTGTTTGGTGGGCCCCGCGGCCGCCGCCGCTCCGCGGGGGGTCTGGAGAGGAGGCGGGGGGGGGGGGCGTGTATTACTCGGGCCCTGAGTTCACTCCAGCGACTTCTGACGGCCCGTGAATGCGGGGTCTCCTCGCGTCTCGCCGCGTCCAGCCCACTTGCCGGCCGCCGTGCCATACAGCGGAGCCCTTTTCCGGAGATCTTCGCTCCGAGGGACTCGCTTCACGATCGGTTTCGGCGGCCAGGTGGTGGCTCGAGAGGCGCTCTCTGGTGGTGGCGGCGCGCCCCTCCTGCCCCCCCCCCTTCCCCCTCCTCCTGGTCCCGCCCCCGCCGGGCCCGCCAGCGGCACGCCGCTCACATTGCCGCGATAACGGCGCTCGCGGCCGCCACTGCGATTGATAGGCCATTTTTGCGACACACGAGAGGCGCAGCAACATGAGCGGCCTGCCGCGGCCGTTGCAGGTCCGCGTCGCCCCTCCCCCCCCCCCCGACAGGCGCGGATCCAGAGGGGGGGGGGGGAGTGGCAAAACAAGCCCCACCTCCCCCACCTCCCCCGCTGGGGGCCTCAACAGACGCCTGCGATGTAGGCAGTGCGGGCATCTCGCAGTACGCCCCGCCTGAAGGTAGGCTGTAAGCGGTGCCGTCGGTGTTTGACACGTCTTCACGACAGCAGCCCGTGTTTGGTTGCCGCCGCCGCCGCCGCCGCCGCGATGGCCCCCGTGATTGCGACAGCATTTGCCCGGGGGGGGGGGCAGGGGAGGGCTCCGTCAACTCGCCGCGATTGTGTGCCTGCGATCGGGGGGCGGAGGCGGAGGCGGAGGCGGCAGGCGGCGGTGTCGCGGGCTCGATTTCGCCCCGTTGTGTTGTCATTCATCGCTTCTAGATACATACAAGGCCCCGGCCGGCCCCGGCCTCTGGTTGTCTCTGCACAATGCACGGCGGCGGGCGCGCGATGTACCCGAGCGAAGGCGATACCCGGACACCTACCGCCTGTATATCTATCTATATATATACACCTATATATCGCCTCACGCCTCGCTGAACGGTGTGCGCGGCCACCACCACCACGGGGCGCCTTGACCCAGTGAGTGCGGCCGCGGGAGGGGAGGGGGGGGGGGGGGGGTGATGACGAATGCTCCAGGAAGCGGAGGAGCGGCGGCTGCTGGAGGTCTGCGAGTGCCGTGCTGCTGGTGAGGCGTGCGGCGTGCGGCGTGCGGCGTGCGCGGGGGTACACACGAGACGTGGAGGGGCTGGCGGCGGCGGCGCGCAGGCCGCGCAGGCACGCCGAGGCCGAAGACGACTGCGCCGTCCGTGACGGGGCAACCCTCTCGCTCGTCGTGTAACCCCCCCCCCCCCCCCCAACCCCGTCCATTCTGTCGCTGGCATGCGCCTCTCAAGGCCGGCTTCACTCGCCGCCCGCGCGGAATTATATATATTTGTTTTATGCAGACGGGTGTTTCCCTTCCTTTTTTGATAAATTAATGGGGCGCTCTTGAAATTCAAAACGGGGAGTCGTGTGGAGCAAAGTGGAGCAAAGCTTTTGTTAAAAATCGGGAAACGCGTTCGTTTCCGCCTTGGCAGAGTACTGTACTCGGGCGTCGTGTTTCCCACAGGTCTTACGGGACACTATGTGCAGGGCTCGAACAGGACGCCCGCCTCGGTGTCTGCCGATAAGTGTTATATCCTTCGGGGGCACCGAGGGGCCGATATGGGTGCAAACACACGCCTGTCCGGTGTATTTGATGTCGAGTGGAGGCACTGCCGCTATCATCACGGGCCCCGGGGGGAGGGGGGGGGGGGGTGTGACTGCTTCCCGCAGAGGATGCGCGCAGCGTATTTGTGGAGCAAACGCCTTTTAGTCGGTATTTTATTTGTGTTCGATAAAGGCTGCGGACGCGGTGCGATACGCCTGAGTGTGGCCCGGCTAACCCGCCCGGCAGGGCAGGGTAGGGTGGGGCAGGGCTGCCGGCAGGTTTGGGTCGTTTGGGTCGGGGCTCCGCCAGCCCTGCCAGCTCCGCCGGGTCCACTGCCTTCGCGGGTCATCGGGGGCCCGCCTCGACCGGCTCCCTCCGCCCGCCCGCCCGTCCGGCCAGGCGTGTTTGATTATTTATCTTTCCATCGTTGGCCGCTTGCGTCGCGTCGTCTGGAAGCGGGCGAAAAGTGGGTCGGATGGGGCCGGGACGGGACGGTTCGGTTCGGACCGTTCCGACTATCGGGATGCGATCGGTTCTCGGCCTGAGAATAATGCGAGCCGCTGCCACGACGTCGTCTGCTCGCAGACGGCCCGCACACGGCCGGTTAGGTTTGCAGTTGGCAGCCCCGGCGGCTTGTTTGAGAAGGCGGTGCAGGGCCCCGCGCCGCCGAGCGGAGCGGACCTGGGTTCACTCAACTCGCCTCTCTGTCGCGCTTTCGCTCGATATACTCGGCGTTCTGAACTGCACCGTGGGAATTCATCGCGTCAATAGGGTGCTCCGCCGAATACCAGATCGGAAGCGTGAGAAGAACGCTAGAAGCGCTGAGTGATGGGCGGGCCGGGTTCGTCCGCCTTCGCCCGTCCTCTCCCGTTCTTCTTCCTTACTTCCGCTCTTCGGCGGATGAACCTCTGCTGTGGGCGGGGAGTGGGCGTGGTCCAGGCGCGGTGTCGCCGGTCCAAGGGTCGGGGGGCGGGCGTGCGGCACTAACACTATTGCCTTGGCGACAGGGGGCCGCGGGGCACATTTCGGCACTTGAGACAATCTTGGCCGCCCGGCGCAAACAGGGGGATTAAGCTGCACCCGTGACTATGCTACATTGTTTCGCGCGTAATCCGCCCGCCGCCGCCGCCGCCGCCGCTGCAACGCGAGAGCTGTTCCGCCTGGGAGCCAAGCGAGTGTTCCCGGGAGCATAGTTCTCAAACTCCTAGTAAAAGTGGAAAAATAGCCATTTCGACTCAGAAATACAAAGCGTTGCCTTCACTTTTTACTTTTTAAATGTATTCATGGGTATTCCTTCAAGGTGTTCCGAATGAGGTTATATTCTTGGTTTACGTGAATTTTCGAAGTTGAAGACCCTCGCCCGCGGCTGGAAGGAGGGGGTTGGGGGAGAGAGTGCGAAAAGAGTTTCGGTTTCTGGGTGTTTGTCGGGGGCGGGGGCGGGGGGCGGCGGGGGCGGCGGGGGCGGCGGGGGCGGCGGGGGCGGCGGGGGCGGCGGGGGCGGCGGGGGCGGCGGGGGCGGCGGGGGCGGCGGGGGCCGGTGTGCAAAGTTCGGCAGGCCGCCCCGGAGGATCTGCGCCCGATAACGGGCCTGGAAGGGGCAGAAGGTCGGGCGGACGCGACGCGATCGGATATCAGCCGTAGAAAAGTTTGCATCTTGCGGCTGCGCGACCGTGGCGGGCCGGGGGCTCTGCAGATAGCGCTGCCGAACACTGTCTCACTCTCTCTCTCTCTTATAGGGGAAACCCCGCGAGTGCGACAGAGACGGCCGCCGGCCGCTGGAGATGCGCCGCTATTGGTCTCGTCACGTGATATATGAACGGCTGGCGGCGAGGACCGGGCTTTTCGCCTTTCGCTGAATTTACTTGGCAGCCGGCGCGTGTGGCGTGGCCGGGCGTGGTGGTGGTGGTGGCCCGGCCGTGCCGCGCGCCGCTGGGCACCCGCTGTAAAACTGCCCGGCGGCTCGTGTGTGTGTGTGTGTGTGTGTGTGTGTGTGGTTATTCTCATCGCCGAAAGTACGAGCAAAGTCAAGGCCCTCCTGCCTGCCTGCTGCCTGTTGGTCTGTTTGCTTGCTGATGTTGCGGGCGGAAGTCGGTCACTGCTCTCCCCCGCTCCCCCATGAGGTGAGGCGGCGGCGGTGGGTGGCGTCGCGTGGCGTCGCGTGGCGCCTGCTGCTGCTGCTGCTGCTCCTGCCGCCGCCACTGTCATGGGCGCGCGCGTGCGCATAACTTTACGCACATTGAGTGAAAATAATGGCGTGCTCGCCCTCTCCCGCTGTGTCTCACTAAACGCGCGCGCGCGCACACACACACACACACACACACACACACACACACGTGCGCGCGCGCGCGCTTTCCGGGGGCTCGCTCTCCCCGCATTTGCATGTCTGCGTCGAGAATACTGGGGGAATTGCGGCGGCAACAACGCACACACACACACACACACATGCGTCTTTCTCTTAGCCTCGTGAATTTTTCATACATGACCGCGGGAGTCTGGCACTCCGGGAGGGGCCCTGGGCACGAGGTGGCAGCCGGGGGGTCCGGGGGCGTCCGGCCGGCGGCCCGTACCGCAGGCGGCGCGGCCCTCGGCACGCGTCGTCCCCGCGGCCGTCGCCGTCGCCCTGCCGGTGTTTAGCTTTGGGGGCCGCCGCCGTGTACCCCATCACCGTCATCGCCGACGCCGCCGCCGCCGCCGTCGCCGTCCTGGTTCCGTGGCCTGGCTGGCGCCCCGCCAGGGCGTTTGCGATGGCGGACGACGACGACAACGACGACGGCGTTGCCGCCGTCGCGACGCCAATTTATCGTGGCCGACTGGAGGGGCCGCGGCGGTGTGTCATCGTCGCCGTCCTGGCCGTGGCTGCCCCCCCCCCACCCCCCCGCGGCGGTGACGCAGCGTGCGTGGCCTTGTGCAATTACTCGAGAAATGTGAATTTATAAATCGACAGAACGTGGCGAGCTTGCCGACTTTGTCCTTGTGTTTGTGGCGTGAACTCGTGTTGGGTCGCGCCGCTGCGTTTTCGCGAGGAACTCTCTGTTCAAACACTTCCCCCCGGTGCAGTTAAGCTGCCGCCGCCGCCGCCGCCGGCCGCCCGCAGGGCTTTTCGCGTCGTTCTATTTCTATCCGAAACTGTAAACCGCGACGTGTTTCGCCGCCGCCGGGCCGCGATGACGAAAGGCAATTAGGGGAGAACGCGCGCCGTGACCTCCGCGTCGGTGGTTGCCCCCGCGGGGCCCGCGGGGCCCACGGGGGGTCGTCGCGCACGCCGGGTGTGCCGGGGCTCTCGGAGCGCTGCTCTGCCGTTGGCCGCGCTCGCGGGCGGGGACCCCGCGCGCCCCTCTCTGCAGGGTCTCCACACTCGGAGATGACCGACTGCCGGGCGACATTTCGGTTGCTGGCGCTGCGACACCTGCTGCAGCTGCGGTGCCCTGTGACCGCTGCAGCTGCAGCTGCCGCCGCCCCCGCGGCGCGCATGAGCTATGCAGTCCCGCCTCATTTGCAGCGGAGCGCGCCGCTGGTCTTATCGCGTGGCGGCCGAGTGGAGTGTGTGACAAACTGTCGGTGCAGGCACACCACGTCGCGCGGGGGATACGGGCCGTCAATCTAATTCGATATCAGCTTTTTCATTCAGGGAGGACCTCGTCTGGCGGCCTGGCGGGGCGGCCGCTGCCAGCTCGGTCGGGGCGGCCATAGTCTGCTGACGGTGTTATCTTGCAGTGGCCGACGCGAACGGCATGCGGACGGACTCTTGAAAACCAAGGAGGGCAGAAAAAAAAAGAATAAAAAAAACTCGCCACGAGTCCTCGCGATAACGCAGCCAGCGGACGCCGCACCGACGCAGAGAAGCGTCTGATCTTGACCCAGTGAGCGGTGAGCGGGGCGGGGGGCGGCGGCGAGGATTTGCTTCCCCCGAAATCTTTTTTTCTACTTTCTTTTCTGTCTTTTTGTGTGGCACTTTGGGGAGGAGAAATGGTCATTGTCTGTCACCGCCGCAGCTCTCGCGCGCGTGGCCTGCTGCTGCTTCTTCGTCGGTGAGGCTGCGAGCCGCCGCCCGCCAAAAACAGAAATGCCGCCGTCGTTTATTTGCAGCGGACGGAAAGTTCTCGGCTTGCACCGCCGCCGCCGCCGCCGCCGCCCCCGTGTCGTGCCGGGGCGTGGCACTTGCGCGGGGCCTAAGCAAGCACTGCGAGCGCCCCTCTGGTTCCCTGGGCACACCTCGGGGTGGACCGAGCGCACACAAGCACACAGACGCACACAGCACACACACACACAGCACACAGCGTTGTTGCAGGTGTACACTACTGCACACTTTGGGAGCGGCGTGGCACGGCCCGGCTGCCGGCCCGGGCCACCGCACGCTGACGGCGAGCGCCTGCGGCTGCGGGGGTAGGCCGGCCCGCACGACACGCGCGCGTTGGCCGAGTCGGGGGCTGCCTACCTGCCGGGCGCCATGGGGAGCGGCTTACGTTGGCCTCCTTGTCTTAATTTTTAAGAAAGAATCCTCTCTCCGTCCGCGTTTTTTTTTCTTGCGTGTATTATCAACATTTTTTTTTTTGGTTATTGGCCCCCTTGGCCTGCCCTCCTGCCCCCCCCCCCCCCCGCGGGGGCATCAAAGGGCATGTCCCTGCGGTCGTGTGACAGACCGAGCAGGCCGGGGGCCTGGAGGCAGCGGCGAGGGGCCCGGCCACGTGGGGCCGTGGCGCGCGGCCTGGGCGGCACGGTTCGCAAGTTCCAAGGCCGCCCTCCGCCGCCGTACATGACGTTAACCCCCCGCCCCTCTCTCCCTCCCCCAAAATTCCCTCGGCCGGCCTCTGCAGGCCCACGGGTTCTTGGTGTACTATTCGATATTGCATCACTCACCTCTATCGTATATAAATAAAATAAAAAAAACACGGTGCATATATTCTTGCTCTCCTCTGCACTTGATCGAGTTCCAATTCGATGATGACATTTATTTCTCGGTGGACATATGTTCTCTGTCTCTCTTCTTGCTTGTCGTGCGAAGACGCGGAAACGCCATTCGCCTGCATTCTTTGCTTCTCTTATTTCTATAGCTGCCTCGCCAAGCGTCGTAACCCGCGGCCCGCGCCGGACAGCGGTCGGGGGAGGGGGGGAGGTAGAGGGGGGGGGGGAGGATGGGGCTGACTAACGACCGAACGAGTGGTTCCGGCAGGCGGGCGCAGCGCGATTCGTGAATTGTTTTAATTTCGCCGACTCCGTCTTTCTGTCGTGCTCGAACCCTTTCTTTCCGCGCGGCCCATCTCCGCGGGAAACGCGAGATTCTCTGTGCTGGTCAGCGCGATGAATGCACTACTCCCTCCCTCCCTCCCTCCCTCCCTCCCTCCCTCCCTCCCTCCCTCCCTCCCTCCCTCCCTCCCTCCCTCCCTCCCTCCCTCCCTCCCTCCCTCCGGCGCCGTCTGGCAGGCCGGAACGCACACGGGAACAAAAGGGTGCCGTCTGCGCGGGGGGTGGGGGTTGGGGGGCGGCGTGATGGAATATTCAGACTGCTTCGACGGCCGGTGCCGCCCCGCCCCGCCCCGTCCCCGACCTGCACGCCGCGTCCGGGGCCGCAGGGGCCGTAGCAGTGCCGCCAACCCGGCGGCGCCGTGCGATGCGCCGAGTCCGAGGGGGCAGGGGGACACTCTTTTCCGTTTTAACGTTGGCAGCGACGGCACGCGGGACCCCCAATATGAATAGAATGTACTACAAGTACTCGTTTCTTTTTTATTTTATTTCCTTTCTTTGCCGCGGCGCCCGATAAAAGTTTGGAACATTTTTGCCGAGTTTTTTTTTTTCGAGTCGCGCAGCGGCGCGCCCGGACCTGTGCCCTGCCTTTTTTTTCCTTTATTTTGTGGGAGCCTTTTCTTACGGGTCCTCTTTATCCGCCCCACCCACCCCCTCCCGCTCCTTCCGCTCCATTTGCCCCCTGCGGCCGTGCCAGGCGCGGTGCCTTCAGTGTCCTTCAAGGCTGCCGCCCGGGCGCGCATCTGCGCCGAGTTTTCGTAGGGGGTTTGTGTCACGCTTTGTTGCCTACGTTTCGGGCTGATTGTCATCTTGGTTGCCTTGCTGGGGGGGGGGGGGGGGGGGGGGAGACTTAAGGCCCCTGGGCGCCCCCTTCCTCCCATGGCCCGGCCGGCTCGGAGCGGACCGCAGCTGTGCGCTGCAGCTGTGCAGCTGGCGGTGTGGCGCCAGGCGTCACCACCAGGCGTCACCAGGCCGCCCGACCTACTCGCGTTCTCCCTCTCTCACTCGTGTCGGGGCCAGCATGTCTCTCTCTCTCTTTCTCTTCAACTCGGCTCGGCTCGCCTAGCAGCGACAGCACGTGCGTAAAAGGAATCGTGAATGTCGTGCCATATATCGTACCCCCCGTCGTGCGGAATGGGGAAAAAAAATTCTAAAAAAAAAAATATATTGCAAAGGTGAAAAAAAAGAAACGAGTGTCGATGACATTTAAAAAAAAATGACGCCGCACAGCGCAACGGGAGTCACTTGCCGTGGTATTCATTTGTCTGCGTTCTTCTCTCGCCCTGCCGGGGGGCCGTGAGGCAGCGACAGTCTGCCCTCTTACTTCATTGGGTGTGTGAGTGTGTGTGTGCGCGTGCGTGTAGGTGTGTCACAGAGTTACTGCCCAGGCCTCTGTGTGTGTGCGTGTGTTGGCAGCATTACCACTTGTGCTCTCTATGTTCGGTCTTGCAGCGCTTGCAGCGTGTCCGCAGCCGTGGAGTCTGACGCAGCGCCTCTCTGTTGCAGGCGGTGGAGAGCTAGCGGGTGGACATGACGCACGCACCCGCTGCCCGGAAGCGGCCGGGGCCCGGGGCCGGCGAGGATGACGACGGCGACTCGGACGCCGACAGCACCGTCCCCCCGCCCGACGGCGGCTGGGGCTGGATCGTGGTCTGGGCCTCCTTCATGATCCACATCGTCAGTAAGTAGGGGCCGCGTCCCGGCGGCCGTGTGGCGCTCCGCGAAAAGGGTTGCCCTCGAGTTGTTCAGAGAGTGAGGTTGGTCAGTGCGGACAGCGCGTATCGGGGGGGGGGGGGGGGGGGGGGGGGGGGGGGGGGGGGGGGGGGGGGCTCGGCTCCATGGGCCGTGATTTTCTGGTCTCGGCAGCGGCCGCCGCCGCCACCGCACCCACACGCCCGGCGGTTTTAAAATCTCGCGCCACTTGCGGCAATTTCTGTTTAATGGCGTGCGGGTGTTTCGTGGTGCCGGAGGCGTGTGTGGGCCGAAGCGACGGGTTCAGTGCGCGCCGGGGAAGGGGAGGGCGAGGAGAGAGGGGAGGGGAGGGAAAGGGGGCTCCTGATCGAATCGAGGACCGACGACACGTAATTGGACGTAATCATTCCTCTTGATGGCTGCGGCTGGCGGCCCGCGGCGGCTCGGCCTGGACCCGGCAGCCCCCCCCCCCCCCTCGGGACGTCTGCCGACTGTCTGCTCGCAACTTGGGTTGTACTTGGCCGGACAGGCGGTTGTGTGGCGGGTCATCTTCCCCCCATGTTGCTGTGTGTGTGTGTGTGTGTGTGTGTGTGTGTGTGTGTGTGTGTGTGCGGGCGGGCGGCGGTGTGTCTCACGAGATGATGGAGCCATTCGAAACCGGAATGGACGAATTACCGCGCGTCATTTAGGATGAATGTCCTCATCTGGCGTCTGGAGGAGCTGACCCAATCCGGACCGGGCTGGGGCGGCGCGGGGCGGCCACGCCACGTCACGCCACGCCACGCCACGCTCTTGCGCGCGCGCTCATTTCTTTCGGTCTGGAAAAAACTGGAGAGCGCTCGCTGAAAGTCGTCGTGCAGACGAAAAAGACCCCCCCTCCCCCTCCTCCAAGCCCCCCCCCCCCCATATCCACGCGCTCAAGCCGGCTGCCCCTGGCTGGTCCTGCTATGGTAAAGGCCCCAGCGTGTTCGCGTGTTATTTTATTTTTAAACGCTTTGTCCCGGATCGGGGTATTAATTGGATTGGAAAAGGGTATATAAAGGGGGAGTGAGAGCTTTTAGGAAAAAGACGGAAAGAAATCACAAGGGCACTCGCGCACGCACGAGTCGCGATTAATCAATGTGCGGGATTCGGAGTGAGTTCGGTTCGCCCACCTAGCGCAGCCCGCCGACGTCTGTTTCTGCGGGCGCAGAGAGGGGAATGACGAATTAAATCGACGCGATTAGCGAAATGGAGGGGTGGTGGGGGGAGGAGGCTAGTGGATCGCGGTCTAGTCGATTGGTAATTAGGTTATATAGATATGTATGCTCCCCCCCCCCCCCCAGCACAGCCCGCCAGCTGTCACAACGCCCCGCATGGAACCGCCGTCAGTGCTGCCCCCCTGATATGGATGTGCATGCGGGAGTGTTGTGATGCCCCGCCCCCACCGCCCCCCACGGCAGCGCTTCCCGACCGACTTGATTTTAATTGATGTGCCCCCGCGGCCTGCCAGGCCTCCCCCGCACTGGACTCGCACAGCCGCGGGCCGGGCGCCACGCTGTCTGGAGGGCGCCCGGCTGGGTAGGCAGCCGCGGGCGCGGCGCGCGCCGGTGCGGGCGGGCTGCCTACCCCCCGGGCGGCCCGCGCCGCCGCCGGCCTCTCTGCTTCAGCGAGTGCGACAAGGACGGGAAGCGGGGCGGAACCTCGTACGACTGCGGTGGTGGGACAGAGATGTCCTCCAGACCGCGCGGCTGGTGGGTCGTGTCGTCTCTGTCGCACACTGCGCTGGGGGCGCGGCGCCCCGGCCGGCCGCGTCGTCTCTCTCGCACTCGCACCGAGGCGGGCGCTGTACTCGGGAGGGCGTTGGCCGCGGTGCGTCGCCATTCATATCGCGGGGCCGCGGCCGCGTGTGCGAGCGAGACGGCGACAAAAGGCGATCGCGGCCCGTCGGCCCGGCGGCCGGCGGCGGCGGCGGCGGCGCTGCGGCAGCACTTCGCCAGCCGCCGCCGCCGCCGCCGCCGCTGTTGGCGCGCTTCCAGCGATCAGCTGGGTGGTGCGGTGCTCGCGGCGTGGCAGGCGCACTCTGGCCGCCGCGCTTCTTGGCAGCCGACAACGGCAGAAACGAACGGCGTTGCGGGGCCCGTCATCTGAATGGGTGCGAGAGAGATGGAGGCCGCCGCCGCCGCCGCCGCCGCCGCCGCCGCCGCCGCTACCACTGCCGCGCCGTCTCCACGCTGCGCGCACGTGCGTGGATGTCGACGCCCAGGGCTCTGCTTTATCGACACTGTTTTCTATGCGGGCGGCCGGCGGCCGGCGCCTGTGGGCCCCACCCCGCGGGATGCAAGTGTTGTTTCCCAGCGCGCGAGATAATAATCTGACAAATGTAATGTGTGTGTGTTTGCGCCCACCTAATCTCGCGAACTGCGCCTAGGAGTGGAGGGCGCACGCCGCGCGGGGAGGGGAGGGGAGGGGAGGGGAGGGGAGGGGAGGGGAGGGGAGGGGAGGGGAGGGGCAGGGAGAGGGAGGCTTCGTCGCCACTCACTCGCGCACTTTCGCTCGCGCACACGGGCACGCCGCGGCGGAGATGCCGTGCACACACGGCGAGGAAGGTTCCAGGTGGTGGGCCGGGAGCTGTCGCAGCTCGCCGGCGCGGGGGCTTAAGGGCCACGATAAGTGCGCGGTGCGGATTAGAGCGCCGGCTGCCTGCTGCCACACCAGCACCGGCCGCCACCGGCCGCTGCGCCGCCGTGCCCGCCGCCGCGCTGCGTCGGGTCGCGTCGCGTTGGGTCTGACCCGAGTCGCTTTGGTCGCTCTTGTCTGGGCGTGTAAATTTAGCCGGGTCGGGCCAAAGGCTTGCGGCGTTCGGGGAAGGGAGAGATGAGGAGGGGGGGGGGGGGGGGGGGGCAGGATGCACACGTTGGTCACGGCGTGCGTGCGTGCGTGTCAGAGAGGCACGCGTGCGAAGCAGTGGCGTAGCCATGATGCAGAGACCCGATCAACACCGCACACCATTTTAAAATAAGTCTTTTGTAAGTGTCCTTTATAGTGTGGGCGCTCCTCACGCGGCGTGCTCCTGTTCCAGCCGACGGCGTCACCTACTCGTTCGGCGTCATGCTCCAGAAGCTGACCGACTACTTCGGCGCCGGCGAGGGCGCCACGTCCTTCATCATGTCGACCCTGGTGGGCGTCACCCTGTGCTCAGGTGGGTGGGGGAGGAGTGTGTTCCGCGGTGCCCCGCCACGGCAGACCCGTGGGCAGACCCGCAGTGCGCTAGCTTCGTCTCTTTCTATCTCGGCTCGGTGCGAGAGAGAGCGAGAGAGAGAGAGAGCGAGAGAGAGAGAGAGAGAGAGAGAGAGAGAGAGAGAGAGAGAGAGAGAGAGAGAGCGCGAGAGAGAGAGAGAGAGCGAGAGAGAGCGAGAGAGAGCGAGAGAGCGAGAGAGAGAGAGAGAGAGAGAGAGAGAGAGAGAGAGAGAGAGAGAGAGAGAGAGAGAGAGAGAGAGAGAGAGAGAGAGAAATTGAGACGGGGGTAGTGCGTTGCGGGCCTGTCTGTCTGCCTGCCCCGCGCGTGCGGTGGCTGTGGGGATCGCAACTGGGAGCGTCCTCATCTGACGCCCGGCGCCGCCCTCTCCGCTCCGCTCACCGCGCCCGCCTGTGCAGGACCCATCGCCTCCGCCTTCGTCAACAAGTGGGGGTGCCGGACGGTGACGATCGCCGGCGCCATCATGTCTGGCTTCTTCCTGGCCGTCAGCTTCTTCGCGCCCAACGTGGCCACGCTGTACGTGACGATCGGGCTCGGCACGGGCTTCGGCTTCGGCCTCATCTACCTGCCCGCCATCGTCTCCGTCACGTGCTACTTCGAGAAGTACCGGTCGCTGGCCACCGGCATCGCGGTGGCGGGCTCTGGCCTCGGCACCTTCATCTTCGCGCCCTTCATCGAGTACCTGGTGTCGGAGTACGGCGGCTGGCGGCCCGCGGTGCTCATCCTGGCGGGGCTGGTCCTCAACACGGCCATCATGGGCGCCCTGTTCCGGCCGCTGGAGAAGGCGCCCGCGTCCGCGCGCCGCCGCGCCGTCGAGCTGAAGGAGCTGCAGCGCCTGGAGCTGCCCGCCGACGGCGACAAGTCCGAGCTCAAGCTGCTGCTCAACGGCGACCTCACCAAGGAGCAGCAGGTGGGTGCCGAGCCGAGCACGCGGCCCGCCAAAGAAAAAAAAAATATCTCTCTTGAAAGAAAAATGCCCCCAAAAACTGTGAGTGTGTGGGTTTCTGTGCAGGCGCACCATCTGATGCCGCCGCCGTCGCAGACCCAGACGGTGGTCCGATCGGCGCACAGCATCCCGACGGCGGTCCAGGACTCTGCGGCCTCCGGCAACCACACGGTGCCGCGGAACGTCAAGGTGCTCAGCCTCAACCTCAGCGCCAACCCGCACCAGGTGAGCCCTCGTCTCGTGCCGGCGGCGGAGCCTCTGCTGCCGCGTACAGCCCCCGCTGACGCCGTCCACCGTGTCCCCAGATCCTGTCTTCCGGCCACAACCACCACAACCACCACCACCAGCACCACCACCACAACCAGCACTCGTGGCGGCACAAGAGCGACATCGCGCGCCTGGCGCTCTCGCAGCCCACCCTGCAGACGACGACCGGGGGCTCGGTGCAGCACTTGGCCGGCTCGGGGGTCATGTACCGCAAGGACGTCTTCTACCGCGGCTCCCTCCTGCACATCCCGCACTACAGGTGAGTGCGGGCGGCCGCGGCCCGCAATCCCCATTTTTTTTCCTTAAAAAAAAAATAATCCAGTACAGTATTTACCTCCTTCAGCTTGAGTTCCAGCAGCGTTGCCGCGAGCAGAAGTGGTTCTAATCCTCTCTCCACAGCAGAGGCTGGGCCGGTCTCGTTTCGTTTGTCACTTTACCCCTCTGTTTCCGCCCCTCGCCGCGGCCCTGACAGCGCGAGCCCCACCGCGTCCGCGGCCTCCACGGCGCGGGCCTCTTCCCTCGTGTACCGCAGCCGCAGCGCGCGCAGCGGCGGCGGTGGCCGCTCGCCGCGCGGCTCGGACGGGCCCTTCAGCGCGCCGCAGTCGCCGCGCTGGACGCGGTACTCTTCGAGGCCGCCGAGCGACCACAGCGACCTGGTGGACGGCCTGGGCGCGGCCGTGCTCGCCCTCAGCGAGGCGGCCCAGGGCATTGACGAGGGCATGGAGGCCGCTCTGATCCGCGCGACGTGAGTCTGAGGGGGTGGTGCGGCTGCCCGCGGGGGAGGGCGGACGGCTGACGGCGGGGACGGGGGGCATCGGGCCGCCTCATCACCATCGCCATCATCATCGTCACCACCACGATCAGTAGTCGGTAGTCACCTTCCGTGCCCGTGCTGTGTTTTCTGTGTGGAGCTTGGCGCCGGCTCCGTCGGCGTGGTCCCCGTGGCCGCGGTCCCCCAGGTCGCCGTCAACGTTTACCCCGCGGCCCAAGGGAGGCCCCCACCCCACTAACCACTCGCCGCTCACCACCCTGCGTCGCGGCGTTCCTTGTGCCCGTCTGTAGACGGTGGGCGCGGACTGGTCACTGCGCTCGCCTCGGGCCCCCTACTAACAGCGGTCACAGGTGCATTTACTAACGTCACAGGTGGCGCCCGCCGCCTGCCCCGTCGTCATCCTCGCCATCATCATGATTGTCATCGTGCTTGTTACTCGTGTAGTCGTATTGCAGGCAACCGGTGGAATGGAGGGTGTTGGCCACGATAGGCGGGCTAGTTATCATGTTCCTGTTTTACTAAACCTGGTTCGACATGTGGCATCTTTCATTTTCGTGCGGGGTGGCTGCTTGGCACATTCCAGCATCTGGCTTTGACGACATGGTCTCCACACTGGGCTCGTGGCTGGTTCCATCGGGGTGGTCGCCGGCTGGCGGCATCTGTTTCGTGTCGGTGGATGCGGGAGGGGTCGTTGGTCGTTGCCTGCGGGGACACGGACCGGACCGTAACGGTGTTGTGCCTCTCCTGCTCCAGGTCCGCCAGCAGGCTCTCGCGCCACACGAGCACGGAGGCCCTGGGCGGCGGCCACGCCAAGGGCCTCCCTGCCGAGGCGCAGAGCCCCGACTCGGACTCGGACGCCCAGCTGACCGTGTGCGGGTGCATACCCTGCTCCCCGGAGACCAAGGACACCCTGTCCGAGATGCTGGACATGTCTCTCTTCCGGGACATCATCTTCATGCTGTTCACCATCAGTAACTTCCTCACGTCTGTCGGCTTCTACATGCCCTATGCGTATATAAGTGTAAGTCTTCTGTTTATTTTAAATGAATATGGCATCGTTTGGTGGGTGCTTAAAATGGTTGTGTGTAATGTTTGTTCTTTTCAGGCGTACGGTGAGAAAACTGTGGGCCTGAGTAAGCTGGAATCAAGTTTACTTGTGTCTGTTATTGGGATTGCCAATTTGATTGGCCGTCTAGTACTTGGATATGTATCAGACAAACCATGGGTAAATCGATTATTAGTGTACAACCTCTCTCTAACAATAGCTGGAGTTGGTAAGTTTTCAGTCTAGCGTACCTAGCGTACCTTAATCAGGATTGCATACTTTCACTGAATTAATAATATTCCTCCCTTTTTGTCTTGCACAAAATTACAGGTACAGTTCTTGTGGTCGTCTGCAATGACTTCTGGAGTCTTGCAATTTATGCATCAGTATTTGGATTTACTATTGGTGCCTATGTTGGATTGACATCTGTCATTTTAGTGGATTTACTGGGTCTGGACAAGCTGACCAATGCATTCGGTCTTCTATTGCTCTTCCAAGGCCTTGCTTCCTTTGTGGGGCCACCGATTGGAGGTGAGATCTTTTGATGTGATAGAAAAGATTTAAACCTTTCCCTATTTTGGCAAATTTGGGCATGATTTCATTTTATTTTTGTTTTGTTTTAGGTATCTTGTATGATGTTACGTTGTCTTATAAACCTAGCTTCTGGGTGGCTGGAGTCAACATGGCAGTAAGTGGTTTGATGTTATTTGTCATCCCTCCAATCCAAAGGCGAATTGAAGCAAGAAAACAAAAAGAGTGTAAAAGAGTTGTTTCTTCACCTGCCATCTCCAATGGAAACGCTAGACCTCAACCAGTTTGAAGGAAAAGAACTCTAATCATTCAATGAAAATTAGTATCTCATTGTTGTGCTTCAGTGCGTGTACAACTTCCATTTCTTATTCAATGACGCAAGATCTATTTTCGGTTGAGCACATTGATGGTTCTGTGACTTATGGTCATGCGTATCTTTGACTTTGTGATGTAAGGGTTCCATATATTGATGTAGTTTTTAAATAGAATTGTATAGAAAACATGAGACTTAAAAACTGCTACAAATGACCAAATGGGAAGTCGCAGGATCAAGCACAATTTTAAAGATTGTGTAGATCTTTCATGGCATTAGGTTTCTTTCGTACCTTGTTTAACTGCCCCTCCTTACACAAGTGCGCCTTAAAGCACGGTGTGCTATGTTCCTACCTCAATCATGGTAGAATATTGTGATCCTAGGTTTATCAGGGTAAACATTTCTACCAAAAGCTGTAAGAATTAGATTAGTTAAGTGCCATTCTGTGGGTGCTCTCAGTAGTTGTAAGTCTATGCATGTACATGTGTTCAGTCCTCTGTGCAGACTGAAGGTATATTATTAACTGACTCATCAATTCTGCTCGATTCAAAGGGATTTCTAGTCACCTATTCACAATGAACCGACTAACAGATGCATTTTAATTTATTTTAACTGTTTTCATCTTCCTGGACTGTGTCTAATATTTTAGAAAGCTTATTTTTCTCCATGAGTGATATGTGATGATTTGCAGCATTTCTTTTCTTAAGTGCATTTTGCAGTGTATTGTGGATTGTTGAATGACTGTAATTTACGTTGAGAAATCTGTTCTCTGTGATAAGTATACTACATTCTTCTAGACTCTTTTGATATCTTTTTAATGAATGTGTTTCACCTGTATTAAAGATTTATTAGAAAATGCACCCATTGGCAGTCTTTGCAACTCCTTCACACTTCAGTATACTTGTATGTCTATCCGCTTCTTAGTGTTAGACCATTCTCATACCTAAAAGGCCTATGAAGACCACTCTGAGAGCGCCTACTGAATTTTTCAAAGAATGTCGCATGTTGAAGTGGCATGAGTGGCATGTATGGATTAGTGAGCTCCGAGCTCCTGGACATGGAAGTACTACTATGCTTCCGCTTGGTGCCATATCTTAGGAAATACGACCTTAAATCTTAACTACGAGACCTTCCAAGAAAGTTTTAACTGATTAAATGAATTTAAGAGAGAATGTGTGGATAAAATACTGTGTGAAAGATTACCGCAATATATGATAAATTATTTTTCTAAAATAAGAATGAATTGAGGCTGGATAAACTGGTGCATTCAATCTAGATGCAATTGAGAAGTGGTTCACTTGAAGCCAATTTCAGTTATGTGCTCCATACAACGTGATACCCGCGCTGACGCGGTTTGCGGCAGCCGAGACGTCATTAGGACATGTAATTCTGCACTGTGATTTTGGAGTAGTAGCTAAGACCTAATTTAAGTAAATGAAACTGGACATCTTGTCTGTTCTATGATGACACCGTGTATATATTGTAGTACTTAACTGCATTCCTACCATGTGGGGTAGCAGTGATGTGAAGTGTTTGACCAATAAATGTAAGAGGGATTTTTATAAAAACAGGCATTTGATTTTTCAGTCCTTTATTACTACAGCTATCAGGGTACAGAGGAAGTCAGTCCTTATTCTATACCTTCGTCAATAATAGTAAATGCTATCCCTTTATCTAATCAGCGCATCTTCAACATTTTTTTTTCTCTTTTTAACACAGCTCTACTTTCAAAACTAACGGATTTCCATTTCCACAATTCTTTAAAATAATTCTATGACAAGAGTGCTTAGCTAAATCATATTACACAATAAATTCATAACTTTCAATAAGGATATGGTAAAATGAGATAATATCCCATCTAATACTGCTAACCTGGATATAAAGTGTTTTAATGCATTAATGCAGACCAACCAGCACTGGATCAGTGATGCATGTCTTTACACTAGAATGACAGGAACATGTAGGCATTGCAATGAGGTGATGAAATGATACACACAACAAACAGTGCTAAAATAAAAAGAAAATATCTATAAAAGGAAAAAAATAAAGAGGAAGATTCGCAAGATACCTGCCGAGTGTTGTGCAGAGTACACAAGGAGGCAGTGGTGGAAAGAAAAAAATTACAAGGAAATGAAAATGTTAAGGGGAAACTAACATCTGATGGGAACGTTCAGGCTTCTTACACAATTACTGGTAACATCACTGCCACGTCTTGGTGACAGACTTCCTCTCCTTGAGTCCCTCCTTGGACGCCTTCACCTTGCTGAAGAACTTGTCCATGTCCTCCACCTCCTCCACGTTGTCCTCCGACTCCTTCTCCTTGTCCGCCCACTTGCCCTCGTTCTTCCAGTGGTTGCCGCGGAAGTTCTCCTCCGGCGAGCCGTCCTGCGCGTCCCGGTCGCGGTCCCCGTCGCGGCTCCTGCTGCGGTAGTCATGCTCGTCCCGCTCCTCGCCCTCGCTCAGCGGCTCGCTGCGGCGCGGCGTCTTGCCGCGGGCCTCCTGCTCCTCCTTGCCGCCGCTCTCCTCGATGTACTTGTTGATCCTGTCCTTCTCGGCGTTCACCTTCCGCATCGTGTCGTCCTCGTAGCTGCTCGCTCTGTCGGCGCTGTCCCGGTCGCGGGACCGCCTCCGGTCGTAGCTGCGGTACTCGCGGTTGTTGTAGCCCGGCTTGAAGTTGTTGAACCTGCCGCGCCCGCGGCCCCTGCCCCTGGGGATGAAGCCGCGCCCGCGGTTGTTCTGGTAGCGCGGGTAGAAGCCGCGGCCGCGCTGGAAGTTGCCGCGCGGGTTCTTGTAGTTCTGGAAGCGGGGCTTGTAGTAGGTGCCGCGCTGCCTGGGGAAGCGGCCCTGGTACTTGCCGTGGTAGTCGCGGCGCCGGTCGGGCGTGCGGCTGCGGCGGTAGTCCCTGGAGCGGGAGCGGCTGCGGTCGTACGAGCGGCTGCGGTACGAGTAGGAGCGCCGGTCGTGGGACCGGCTGCGCGACCGGGAGGCCGAGCTGCGGTAGTCCTTGTAGGAGCGGGAGCGCGAGCGGTAGCGCTCACGGTCCGGGGAGCCGGGCTTCTTGCCGCCGGGCGACGCCGACCTGTCGTCGCGCTTCTTCTTGTAGGAGCCGGCGGACCGTGAGCTCGACACGCTGCGGGAGCGGCTGTACTTGCGGCCGCGCGCGCGGCTGGGGCTCCGGGAGCGGCTGCTGGACGAGTGCGAGCGAGAACGCAGCTGCTCCTTCTTCTTCATGGGGTGGCCGCCGTGGGGCCCGTGCGCGCCGTGGGGTCCGTGGGGTCCGTGGGGGCCCGGGCCGTGCCCCTTGGCGGGGGGCGCGTGGCCCGACTCGGACGAGCGGCTGCGACTGCGGCTGCGGGAGTGCTGCTGCCGCAGGCTGCGCCGGCCGCGCTCGCGGTCCACCTCCTTGGAGGGCATGTCGGGGGAGTCGTCCCTGGCGCCCCGCCGGCCGTCGGACGACTTGCGCTTGCGCATGAAGTCATCCTCGCCCTTGGAGTCGTTCTTGTACTGGGCCTCCTCCGGGTCGTCCCAGTGCTCCTTGCTGGTGTCCATCTTGCTCTCCTGCTTCTTCTTCAGCCTGAAAGAAGAGGGGAGGGAAAACTTAAAAACGAACCGGTCACAGGGGGGGGGGCTCCAGCTGTGGGACTAAACGAGACAAAACTTACGCAGAGCCCACTGTGGGAATCTGCATCTTCCACTTGGCTGACATGATGGGCCTCTGAGGAGAGGGTGAGCGATCTGGAAGAAAATGGGGAGGACAACATAAAATACACATCAAGCCAAATAGGTCGAGGCAGCAAGCCAAGAAAGCGTCTGACTTACCACGAAGATGCATCTCATCATCGTCATCATCATCCATTTTGTCGTCATCCATGCCTCGTGATGCCTTGGGAGATAATTTGGATTTGTCCTTGGACTTGTCAGCAGATTTAGAACCCGAACTGTGTCTAAAACAGTGTCGAAAAAACAAATTGAAACTCTGCGACACACCAACACAGCGCTTTCCAGATGTGGGCAAAACCATTACCTTTTGGATAAGCCTGTGTCCTTCTCAACTTTGGCATAGTAGGCATTCAGCTTGGATTCCAAGTCATCGAGCTCCTTCAGACTGTCAAGGTTCAGCAGCCTGGCGAGAACAGAAACGCAGAACCGTCAAGCAAATGGCCACCAAAAACTCGCCGTGTGTGGTACGGAGCCGGCGCCGGCGGCCCCAGCATCAATCGCGGTGTCCGGCGTGTCGCACGCGCAGAACATCGATAACGCTGGCCGGGCCGGCAGTCGGGTCCGCACGGTGCGGGGGGGGGGGGGGGGGGGGGGGTAGTGGCCCCCCGAGGGCCGCTAGGTGGGAGGCGGAGAGACAGGAAGGCAGGGCACGGGCACGGCCGGGCGCCGGGCCCGTGTCGCAGCTAACACGCCCGCGGCATGCAACGGATACCGCGGCCCACGCGAGGCCGGGACGTTCACGCTAGCAGGACGGCCCAGGACCAACCGGCACCACCGCCAGCCGCTCACACACACTCACACACACACACTCACCGCAGTGGGTTCTTCTCGGCAGAGCCCGGCTCCCGGGAGATGGCCTCCTTGGCCTGCTGGCCGGGGCCGCTCGACCCGTACAGGAACTCCTCCTCGGCATCCACGACGTGCTTGGGCATCCTGCGAGCCAGGAGGGCGTCCACCTTCCGCTTCGTGGCCTCCAGCTCGGCGTCGCTCTTGTCGCCGATGCTCTTGTCGATGTCGCCACTCGACCTGCTCTTCCTGTGCTTCTTGTCTTTCTTCTTCTTCTTACTCTTATCCTTTTCGTGCGCCTTCTTTTCTTTCTTCTTCTTCTTCTTGGAAGACTTGTCGTCGACAGCCTTCTTCTCCTTTTTCCTGTGAAAAAAAATTTGAGCGTCAGTTGGACGAATTCCACGGGCACAATGAATGTCACCCCCGATCACCCCCAGTACCAACCATCGAGCTGTTTCTTCTAGGAACTTGCGAACTTTGTCTTCATAGTCCATGTCACCTTTGGTCTGCTCAATGAAGGAACGAACCTTCTGCTCATAATCCGACTCCTTCTGAGGCGCTGTAAAATCGGAAAGATTGTAAAGTTTATCACTTGGACAAGTTTTTGCATGTGATTGATATCTGATACTTTGAGACTGGTCTTTGAAAATTAGACATGCGCATTCCCGTGAGAAAGTAAGTAATCTAGTTAGGCAGATGGTTGAGGCCCATTCCTAAACCAGTTCACTACTACTGCAACTAAAATTGGCATTAATCCCTTAACCAACTAACATGCATAGGAAGGGGTTGTCAAAACAGCAAAACGTTATAAAAAAGAGAATTCCCCACGTCACAAACCCTAACAATTAAAAAAAAAGGGGGGGGGGGGGCGGGGCTGGTATTGAGCAAATACAGGCGTTGCAGGGGAAAATTACAATAGGTTGTGTCCCACTGGCCAGTCAAATTGCACCTTTGGCAACTCACCAGAATAGTAATATGGATATGCCGCTGGTGCATTATACTGTGGCAGCTTCTGGCTCATAGAACCTGCGTTTAGCAACAAAAAAGCCAGAGGTGTTAAAGACGAAATAGCTGTAGGGGAACACCATAAACTACAGGGATAATCTAACAAACAAAACCAGGAGAAGTTTAGTAGATGAACAACTTGAAATGTAACACAAAGATGAATGTAAACTGACAAAAATCAAAAGCATATCGTAGGATTAAGATCAAGAAAAGCATACACAAAATATTGTGCCATTAAACCACGAGAAGGCAGATCAGCAAGCCAACTGCTTTGTGTCAACCCCGAAGGGCTGGAAACAAAAACATTTAATAGACCGACATCATAAATGTAGCAAAAACACCTTAAAGCTAAGGATGGGCTTACTAGGACTTGAGATTGAAAAGGAAGCTGATGCCAGTCTAAAACCAAGAACTGATGGAGCAGAACATGCAGATATGGGCGCAGTACCGACTGAGGGCTTAGGTAAATGCATCTGAACTGCCATGCATTTCTATCTGAATGTTAATCCAAGACCCAGAATATTGGTTGCCTACCGTTGATTGAACTTAGCACATGCACTTAACCATGGAAGGTAGGAAAAATTAATACTCACTATCAGCTTCAGGATTGTCCATCATAGCCATGCGTTTGCTGAGTGGAGAAAGGGAACGCTCACGGCCATCCTTGCTCTTGCTCTTGCTGGAAATTAATTCACTATTAATACAGCTTTTGAGTTGATTTTAGGGAAGACATCTTTAATCTCTATGGATTAATAAGAAGTTGACATACCTCTTTCTCCTCTTCTTCCGGTCTTTGCGGGAATGTGACCTGGAACGTGATGACCCAGAATGAGAGGAGCCAGAGCTTGAGCTGGAGGATGAAGAAGACGACGACGAGCTTCTGGAACTGTCACTAGAAGAGGAGCTGCTGCTGGAGCTGGAGCGATGCCGGCGTTTTCGGGACTTCCGGTCTTTCTTTTTCTTGGACTTGCGCTTGTGCTTGTCAAGTTGTTCTTCATCTTCTTGGTCCACCTTCAGGAGCTGCTTCAAGGTTTCCTTCATTTCCAGAGACTTGGTAGGTGTGATTCCAGGCAAACCTGACACATCAGTAAGTTTCTTCTTGATAAACTGGATGGAGTTGGTAGCCTCTTCATGGAAGGGTACAATGGAGAGGCACTTCTCATATGCCTTCATGGCTTCATCCATCTTGCTGTCGTCTTCATAGCTGGACAACGAAAGCAGGTGACATTAGATAATTGCTCAGTCACAGTGTACATTTGCTACAACCCAGTCAGTACTTGTTGACACATACCTTCTGCCAAGGGCTACCAGCGTTTCCCCCATGTACTTGCGAGCATTCTGATGATTTGGGTTCAGCTTCAATGAGGCTTCAAAGTCTTCTATGGCTTTGCTGAAGCTGCCACTGTTGGCATAACTGAACACAGAAAAATTTATTAGCACACCAATGTTAGCAGAACAGATGTTTCGGATGTTATCTAAATGAGAAATACTAACAGTGCTCCACGGGCAACCAGTCCTTCTATGTTGCGAGGGTCAATACTAAGTGCCTTGTTCAAGCACTGGAAAGCTTCTGTGTGGCGTCCAGCCTTAAAATGTTCGATGCCATCAGCAACACTTCGGAAAGCCCACTTGCTGGCCTGAACTTGACGCAACTCAGTGGCATACTCCTGCTCTGGGAAACGAGACCTGGACCAGAAATAAGATTGATCAGATACTGACACAGTCTGGCACACAATGGAAACTAGTATTTTTGGAGAGAACATACCTGAGACCACCGATATGAGAGTAGTTCTTGTTCTGGAGACCCATCGACGTGGCCAGATAGGAGATGCTTCCAGGATTGTTGAAGGCCACATTGTTTTTCAACAAGACATCATAGGTCTCATTGGTGCGATCTTGAATTCGCCTGAATAATCAAATCGCCCATAAAAGAATATTAGAGAGGAGTCATAATAATTGTCACCAAACATTCGGAAAGTATGCAAGGGTGCAATGGATATCACTGTAAATTATCTCTCAGAAAACCTAAAAGTAATTTAATAAACCCTGCAGTCCATAGTATAAAAAACTAATGTGGGCTTCAAAAATTTAGCTTTTAAAGTGCGTCGGTACAATAAATACCTACACTTGTCAAGTGCCTGAGATTTCATTCACTTGATAATCAAAGCTTTAATTTAAGGAAAAGATCAGACCAGCACAAAGAACATGAAGATAACATGAATAACCTAATAATACAGAGCACATAACCCACTAGTCAACAAGACAAATCCTATCTATTAAATGTGACAGTCTTAATATACACTTGGATCAACTGAAGAATGCAATCTTGTTTATCGAAAGTCTTTGTCAGCGTATCAAATCATGTGAAGGCGAGAATGGCACAGGCTTTGCGCGCACAATACTGAAAAGATGGACCACGAATAGACTGACATTGATGTGAGTTCTTTGAAAGTCAAGATATTAAGCAAGCAACATTCCAACTTCAATTGACCAAGTACTAACAGGTTACAGTATTGCAATAAAGTGCACACCACTTTGTGCTTTTTCACTGGAGGAACCCTGGAATAGAAAAGTCAACAAGGACAATGATGGAACACTTGGGTGTTATGAATCAGCACATAACTGGGGAGAATGAAACGTAGAAGTTCCAACCAATCGCCATTCTTAGTAAATAGAAACTTTGAAACCTCTGACTGTGCACACAATTCACACAAAACATCACCTTTGAATAGCTTGTTGGTTCTGGAAAACGAAAGAATATCCTGACTTCAAGAAACAATGTGCAACCTGAATACATACCTTCCAATCTACCAAGTTATATAATAACGCCATCTGTATTTTTCCAGAATATATGAACACATCTCTGGATTTCACAATTCTCCATTAACACAATAACAATCCAAGGATGACATCAAACATAAGGCAGAATTGTAATGGCTGTCTGAATAACCCTTCTTTTATATTTTTGAGCCATGCAGTTGCAGAGAAGTCTAGCTTCAATGGAGAGATCATTGCATACTGGCAGTCATCAACTCCATACCACTAGACGGGACTGCTTCATAAGTGGCAAAAACCTCATCGAAAAGGCAAGGGCCTCTACGAACCTCTCAAATATATTTTGGACGCACTGTGGGAAAAGCATCCAAGCATTAGTACAAAGAAGTGAAAATACATCAACATCCACTCAGTTTTCAAGCACCAATCGCTATGAGCTGTAAAGAATGCAGCAACCACATAATAGGCAGAACGACATTGGTCTGGTCAAATTCATCTCCGCAATGACAATATTGTATCCAAGCTCACTGGTATAACAATATTATATCCCAGCTCCATGGCAATCTCGTTGCAATTCTTCATTTTCTTGAATCATTTCCAACACTGCTCCAGGGATTAATTATAGCGGGATGGTAGCAATTTGTGGTGCTCATTTGAAATGCTGCTGCGTTGACATACAGTGGTTCTCCAAATATAGTCCACTCTTTGTTTTCTTTCAAAATGCGTCATACATTCTGCCATCTTTGACTGATCAAACCAAGTTGGCAAGAGAAGCAAGAAAAGACTTACATACTAGCAAGAAGCAACTTGGACGTGCATAAAACCAAAATTTCTAGAAAACTTCACAATAAAAAATAGTAACATCTCAAAATACGTTAATATTGAGTAAAACTTTAGAATGTAAGTCCGAGTCTCCATTACAGCAAGACAAAGTTTTACAGGACTAAATTTAACAACATGGGGGCCACCTTATTTTATATGGCTTGTTCGGTTAAGGTAGTTTTAAAGGCAAACTAAAAACTCAACTCTGCTGTCGACTGAAGAAGCAGACAGCACGTAACTTCCAGCCAAATATCAAAATTTCTCTTGACATAAAATAAAAAGTGACCCTAAAAGACTCCAGCAATCCAAAGCAAAAATAATAAAGTAAATCAGGCAAGTTGGGAGAGAAAGAAGAACTCTTACACAATTACAACTGTCCTAGAAAAACTAACTTAACTCAAACCGCCAGGGGGAAAATGTAAATGTTAATAAAGAAGCAACTCAAGTGTTATATGTGTCTGGATGTGAACTTTGCTCCTCAGTGTACTTAAAACTAACAATTGCATGTAACGAATACAGGGTGCCTTACCTTCAATCTTAATGATCTGTCTAACTCTCCATTTTCTCTCTTTCTCTGTAAATGTGCTTTAGATGAATCGATAATATGGGCTTGATGCACTATGTTCTGTGCATGCAAAAGCATAAGGTCTTATTTCAGCCATGGGTGATGGTGTCCCTTGCAATAACATGACTGGATATAGAATGCCCTCTCCCAATGGAGTACGTGAAGCAACAGCTTTAATATTTAGGCTTCATTTCATCATGTGCTCATCTTTCTCTGAAGAGACATTTATCCACACTATACCACCAAGATGTTTTGAAAATGCTGGTATTTACGTTTTCATACTTGCTGTAAAATAACATTGCATTTCTAACAAAATTCAAACAATTCTTTGATCGGAGTAAGAGAGACTTACAGCAATAGATCAACTAAACTTTAAACTCTGGGGATATGTAGCAAAATTATTTAGATTTACAGAGTTGAAATGCAACTATCTGTGAGCCGTTCTTAGAATGACAGTTTAGCGAGTCTTAAGCATGTTTTTACGAAACAGTGATTCCACCCTGAAAATAGAGTACATGTCCTCGGCAGGCTAGCAATGCATCAGTCATTACAGGAGGATGGTCCACAATATTCCTCAATTGAGAGGGAAAGATGAAAACTCACCTAAACACGTCAGGAAAATCTTCCGAGAAGACAAGACCAAGCCGTGAGTGTTGATCTGAACCAGGAGGGAGCATGGCCCCCTTCATGCCAAGGACAAGCTTGTCTGCTTCTGACACCACCTCGATAACCTCACAGCAAACCGCGTCGTTCAGCAAATAGGTACGGGATACCTTTTTCTTGTCCACAGCTGGGATGAGATTAATCACGGGACAAAATGCCTGAACAGAAAAATAACAAAGTTAAGGACATGCTACAATAGCAGGAATTTGCAGAGGACCACTCTAATCCTGAAATTGATGGAAATTCACCTTAATTTGAAGATCGCCAACAAATCTGACTCTGTCGCCATCTTCAATACTAAGGACCTTGACCATAAGGCCATTAGCGGTCTTAGATAAGATGGTACCAATCACGATGTTGCCCAGCTTGCAGTTCTAGAATAGAGAAAGATAATCCAAATCAAGTTTGAAACATGGACGTAATTACATGCATGACAACAATGGCAACTTTAACAGCAAACTTTGCTTGTGTAGGTGACTCAACCCACCTGGAAGAAATGTCGTACTCTGCTACTCCTATCCAGGGAGAGGAAAGTTTCATATGGAGGTAGAGCAGCAAAGCAGTCTGAAATGAATAATTTAAAAGAAAAGTAAGTATAACCCTAAATACATCTCACAAAAAAAAAAAAAAAAATCAAGTAGAGAAATGCACCCACCTTCCTCTCCAGGTAATTTCCTAGCTTCTGAATGACCCTCTGTGAAGGACAGGTCAAAAAGGGAATTGGCATTGCGAACGATGAATTGTTGAACCTTCAGACGCTTCCCCCTGTCCTGGAAGCTGTAAAATCAAATACATCAATATGATGCCCAAGAAATGTGAAAATTATTGTGAGAATCTGGATAAAAAGTCACTTACTTCAAGGTCTTCTGACGTTGCTGAAATGCACTGAAGTCAGACTTGATAGCCATGTTCTGAAGGTCAACCTCTCCACGCTCTCCCTCCCATATCTTCTGAAGTTGTGGCCCATGGAAGTTGATGGTCTGAGCCACCAACTCCGAACTAAGCGGGGCGTCAATCATTGCTGACGCCCAGTGGGTCATTTACCTGCAAAACAAACAAATTCACTACATCAAAGCAGTGCAACAACAAAGCCGCCAACAAGGCTCCAGAAGGCCCAAGGCGAAATACCACCAAGGGAATTGGCAAAGCCGGCAATAATGGATTATTATAAAAAGGGGTAATAACATGAATCTGCTGAGGTACATCTACTTATTCGGAAAAGAAAGACCCAAGTCCCGCACGTAATACAGGCCCATCAAATGGTACAGAGACGAACGCCGGCTGGGCGGAAAAGCCGCCCAAGCTGAAGAGGCATTGCCCCCTCCGACGAACAATGACCATTTGGCCTTGGCGTCCCACGGAGCGATTGCGCCACTCAAAAAGTGCGAACGTAACGACAATACGGACGTGCACTGTGCACGACGTAGTAAAAAAAACACGCACTGACCAAATAGTAAAATATTTTCAAACTTCTCAATAATCTAGCGTGGAAAATGGCTACCACGGGACGCTGGCTGGATGCCCTCCGTCGGGGCGGGCGTGCACGCACCAGGGCCCACCTCAACTTGAGAAGCTAGTCCTCACAACGATGCCAAAGCGAGGGTTTTATCATTGCACAGACGAGCATCCACAAAAAGCGACCAATAAAGACGAGATCAGACGCAATTTACCAGCAATTGAAAGGAAAACAGCCCGATGAAAATTGTGGTGTAACAGCACGCCGCGAAGTACAAAGATGTCTGCGACCGTCACGCGGAGGTGCCGCTGTGCTCTTCCGTGTGCCGGTCGTTTGTATGCACCGCCAGGGGGCAGCACTTTGGCTCGCGAGCTCTAGCGGTGTTGCCGGCTCGCTGTGTTGTGATGTTGTCTGCGCTGCGATGCGCGCTCTGGTTCTGTCTGTGTGTACGAACGTCTCCAAGACCTAGATTACTTCCACGCAGGGAAAATTTGTCACTCAATCTCCCCTGAAGTTCGACGACCACCTTCGTCTGATCTTAGACATGTGCTGAGGTCTCTCCATGTCATGGCTTTTCAAGCACCGAATTCTCGCCAAGGTATGCACCATCGCCGTCTACTTCTGTCTTAACCTAAAATTCGGCTTCCATACAAGTGTGTGTCCCCTGATGGTACTTTCAGTTAAATCCCACAACATAAACTACGCAGTCGACAACTGCTTTCATTATTTTGTTGTATTTTAGCTGGATCATTTTCTTCATTGGATCTCTCATGTTACATTTTCTCTCGCATCAGAATATTTCATTTAATTTTTTGAATTTTTTCAGATGTGCAGAGTCGTAAAATTCTAGAAGATTTGCTTCTAAAGAAACAAATGCTCTTGAAACAGGGTGTGATGCCAACTCTGAGCCAAACTTCTATTAATGCTCCTGTTATGCCAGTAAGTATCACATACCTCTTTTTGATACTTGTTGATTCATTGATTTTCCATATCACAAATGTGCTAACAAAATTTGGGATTTTATTGTTTTAGCAACCCCCATCTATGACTCCAGAGCAACAGCAAATAATTATTATGCAAAGGAATGCTCAGAATTTAATTGCCAATTCAAACACTTTCTACATTACTACTGATTCTACCTTTGGAAATCACATCTTGCCTGTTATTCCTCGTCTGGAAAACAATCACCCTAAATAACTATACAACATACTGTGTATTTTATTTGTGAAGAGGGGAGTTTTTTAGTCTTAGTTTTGGTCTTTTACGTTTTTACATTAGGCTACATTTATTCTTGTGCATAATTTGTGTGTCAAAATGGCATGCATCAAAAGGAAACATCTAGAAGAATATCTGGAGGACATTGAGGTGTTTGAAAACCCTAAAGTGGAGCTTGAGCAGTACCCAACGAAGCCTCATATAGCTTCCCACATGCTGCACACCATGCAAGCATCTTATGGAGATGTACAAGGGAAACTAATAGCAGACTTGGGGTGTGGCTGTGGGGTTTTATCTTTTGGTGCAGCAATGCTTGGTGCTGGTACTGTTGTTGGGTATGATGTGGACCCTGATGCACTCGAAATTTGGAGTAACAACTGTGCTGAACTGGAGGTATGTATATTCACTAGATTTTAGCTTTTGTTTAACTATTCAGTATTATTGAATAATACCCAATGAATATCCCTTTCTTTTAGATGACTGCGTGTGAGGCTGTTCTTTGTGATTTGACTCAAGGATTTCCTTCCAATGCCTTCCCCAAAAAATTTGACACTGTGATAATGAATCCCCCATTTGGAACCAAGCGAAAAGGAATTGACATGGAATTCCTCCAGATGGCACTTCATCTGGCTAAAACTGCGGTGTACTCACTGCACAAAACATCAACAAGAGATCATGTGTTGGCTAAGGCAGAAAAATGGGGTGCCAAGGGCCAGGTTCTTGCTGAGCTGAGATATGACTTGCCTGCCTCGTACCGGTTTCATAAAAAGCAATCTGTAGATATTGAAGTTGACTTTATTAGATTTTCTTTCCCCAAAGACAAGTGTTTAAAAAGTAAAAGCTAGCATTTTATGAGTGTTTATTAATCATGTTAAAACATTCAACCCTTGCTATTTTTAATAGCCTTCTAACTTGTTTCTAATGAAGTGTGTTGTTTGTTAAACTTAGTTGAGAGCAATTTTTTTTACTAAATTTTTACAAATCTAGAAATTAGTTTTGATTCTCAGTGGAGGTTTGTGTTCTGCAAAGTGTATGGGTGGAATATTGGGACAAGAACAAAGTTGTGTGAACTCTTGCTAATAAACTCTCTGTGCACCATAAACCTGCATTTTACTGTTGAGAAGGAGTAAGGAATGGATCGGGAAATCAAGTCTGTACAGACGCAAAGAATTTCCCGATTGAATATACCCTCACACTAGGGACGAGATGGTTCCAAGTCTCCGCCCGGAGGGCTCAGAGCCCGATGCGCGGCCGCACCATAGCGCCCGCACTGTCCCGGGTCGCGCGGGCCCCGTGAGGGTGGGCAGTCCAATCGGCTCCGGCGCAGCAAGAGGCGGAACCGGCACCGGAGGACTGCAGGGCACGCACACGCCACGCCGGCACGGCCAGGCAAGGCCGTCCACTGGCATTTGTGACACCGCGGCCTGCCCCGACCCGGCCTGGAGTCCGTGTAGCTAAGTCGTGCGCGGGCGTGCATGCATGCATCAGCAATTAGGTGTACTAAGATGACGCCAAATTAGCAGGCTTGTTTTTTTTTTCTAGGAGTCGTAAAAAAACGCCACGATGCCAGTACAGATCATCGGAACTGTCACCCGTCTGATACGGACTTTTTCCCCACTCGCTATAATGAGAGAAGTGTTAGACCCGTGATCAATACCGCAGGGCTCTGTCCACACTCGGGCGATCAACGCAGCCCAGTCGGCCCTCAACGACCGGCCGTAATTCCCGGCAAGTCAGTGGCGAGCAGACCACCACACCGCTCCCGGGGTCGGGAAGACTTTATCCCCTGGCACAACCCCTCTCGTCCCCACAGTGGACAACGAAACCGCCCAGACATATAATGGTCCGGGCAGACGAGATCAGCAGCGCGAAAAGCGCGTAGCAGTTCTACGGTGGCGCCATCTCGCGGCGCCGGGGCGCACTAACCATGAGGTTTGGTGCCGAGGTAGTCGTGTAAGTCCAACAGAAACGCGCGGCGCGAGAAGTCGGCTGCCAATTGCACGGGGGCGCCATCTCGCGGAACTCTGGCGTACTACCCCTTCCCCCACCCTTCCCTTCCACCCTCCCCCCAGCGGTGGTATTCCCCCACCCTTCCCCTCCACCTTCCCCTCTGCACTGGGGGGTGGGGGAGGGTGGAGGGGAAAGGTGGGGGAAGGGGTAGTACGCCAGAGTTCCGCGAGATGGCGCCCCCGTGCAATTGGCAGCCGACTTCTCGCGCCGCGCGTTTCTGTTGGACTTACACGACTACCTCGGCACCAAACCTCATGGTTAGTGCGCCCCGGCGCCGCGAGATGGCGCCACCGTAGAACTGCTGCGCGCTTTTCGCGCTGCTGATCTCGTCTGCCCGGACCATTATATGTCTGGGCGGTTTCGTTGTCCACTGTGGGGACGGGAGGGGTTGTGCCAGGGAATAAAGCCCTCCCGACCCCGGGAGCGGTGTGGAGGGTCGTTCCCCATTGACTTGCCGGGGGTTATGTCCGTTCCCGGAGGGCCGTTGCCCTGAGTGGAAGAGATCCCAGCCAGCGGTACCCAGCAAGGGGCGTAACTGTCTCTGTATAGCTAACTAGTTGAGGGAAAAAATCCCAATGCAACGGGTGTGATTTTTGAAGCCCTGTACTAGCATCCTAGCATTTTTAACGTTTGAGATTTTTAAAAAAATCCTGCTAATTCGGCGTCATCTTAGTTGCCGATGCATGCAGCCGGCTCGTGGGTCTGCGCCGCACCTCGCAGCCACCCGGGCGCTCCCCCTCGGCGGCGGGCGACGTGGCGTGGCGTGCGTGCCGGCGCTTGCACACGGGTGCCGATGGCCGTCCGTGCGCGCCGCGTGCGTCACCTCTGACCCCGGCCCGGACCAGCTGCCAAATAGAGCGATAAATGCGTTACCGGGCGTGAGGACGAGTCCGGCCCGGACGGCTAAAATACGCTCCTCCGCGCCGCCCCGCCGGGGCCCGCCGGGGCCCGCCAAGGCCGCGCGCCTCAGTTCCTGCTCTTCTACATTTCGCTGACGGGATGAGATGGGAAGATGCTCTATCCCAGGTCGGGTCGGGGCGAGGCACAGGCAATAGACATCACCGCGCCGCGCCGCGTCCCAGCGGCAGATAAATATACCGTGTTTGTGTCATCCGCATCTCGACACGCAAACAGCCTTGTGGCGGCCGTGGGCAGCCGTGGGCAGCCGAACAGGCAGCCACCGACCAGCAGATGCCCCTCCATTATGGGGGCCAACGCTAACTTTTTTTTATTTAATTTTTTTTCCCATATGAAACTGATAGGAGCTTCTGCCACCGCGGGCGCGGCAGTTTGCGTCTTCACGGGGCATAAATCCCGCGGGAGCGCGGCCGCTCCGATCCGCCGCATTACGGCCTCGGCCTTGCTTTTCGCTCGTTTTATTTTAGAGCTCGTCTTTAGGTTGTGTAACTATTAGTGACGGAGGCCATAACTGTGTCAGGTAGCCACTGTGCCGCGTTATTTATGTATTCTTTTAAAGGCGCCGGTGAACTGCTCGGGGGCGGGGCGGGGGAAAAAAGCCAGCGGGGTCGTTGAGAAAATTATTTATTCAAAGATATAAGAACAGGTAATAGACAGTTCTGGAAGGCAACTATATGATACACAATTACAAGGTGTGGATGGAACCACGGTAAAGTTGATTCTCTCCGTTCCGGTGGTCGGTATGCGGACCAAGTTGAAACGGTTCGTTTACAATGGTAAATTAGTCTTATTTCCATAGGAAACATAAAAGGACATCAAAAGTCAGTCAGCATTTACAGCCGCATTTACAGTTCGACAAATACAAACATTAATTATCGGTAACTACAAGGTATGACTGGGGCCCTCAATAGAGGCCGAAGTGGTCCGTCCGTCCTCTTTTTCCAAGCAAAAGAATTATAAAAAAAAAACACGTTGCATAAAAATCACATAAGAACTTAATATAAGTTAACAATCGCACATACGTTGTGCATCCATACGCAGTCGGTGGCATTCGTCTTTGTACAAGTTGATAAGAGTCGTTGGTCCGGTTTTCTTTCGTCGACAAAATTCCTAATTATCAGAGGGGAGGGTGGGGGTGGTCTTGTGGGGGTCTTCATTTCAGTACGTCGCGTTGGCGAACCAACATCGGCCAGGCCTCTCGCTCGGGACGCCGGGTTGGTAGGCAGCCCCGGCACACAGGCGTGTCGTGCGGGTTGGCCTACGCCGACACTGTCAGGCGCTGCCCGGCGGCGTGGCGTTCGTCGCGGGAGGTGCCTCATTGTTTTGACCGTCGGGAAAGAAAATGTTCGTCACTTTTGCTATCGTCGCTGGAGGGGGTCGGGGGCCGTCGTGGGGTCGGGGGAGGCCGTCTCCTACTCGGTCTTGGAGGCGCTGCTGCTCGACCTCTTGCGGGTGAGCCGCTCGCCGAACGCCTTGCTGCTGTCGGCCTCGAAGATCTGCTCGCTCTCCTGCCGCAGGTCCTGCTCGATGGTCTGCAGGGACTGGATGGGCTGCTGGCTCACAACCTGCTTCACCACCTTGACGCGGCGGGACGCCTTGTTGCCCGGGATCAGCACCACGTTCTCGCTGGACCGGCTGCTGGACTGGCTGCTGGAGCTGCTGGAGCTGCTGAACTCCTCGGAGACGCTGGTCTCGGAGGGCTGCGGCGTCGACGAGATGACCTGCGTGGAGATGACCCTCCTCGCCTTGGTCTTGGGGCTGATGAGCACCCGCTTCTCGATGACCTGTGTGTGGGGGATCAGGACCTTCTCCTCGATGACGCGCTGCTTGGTGACGGGCACCAGCACCACCTTGGTCTCCTTCTCGGTCTTGAGCTGGTCCGGGAAGGTCTCCTCGACGACCTGCTCCCTCACGATCTGGCCGGAGGAGGCGGAGGAGGCCTTCCTCTTGAAGAACGCCTCGCTCTGCTGGGACTCGCCGCTCTGCGAGTCCAGGCCCTGCTGCAGGCCGCCGTCCTGGGCGAAGCGCTGCTCGTTGACGAGCACGCCCCGGGCGCCGAAGGCGGGGACGCCGCCGGAGACGGTCTCCTTGGTCTCGACGATGCGCAGGTTGCCGCCCTGGGAGCCGACGAGGCCGCCGTTGCCCTGGGACTGGGAGATGGTCTCGGTGACGATGACGCCGTTGCCGCCCTGGGAGCGGAGGAGGCCGCCGTTGCCCTGGGACTGGGAGACGGTCTCTGTGACGATGACGCCGTTGCCGCCCTGGGAGCGGAGGAGGCCGCCGTTGCCCTGGGACTGGGAGACGGTCTCGGTGACGCGGATGCCGTTGCCGCTCTGGATGCCGAGGCCGTTGCCGCCGGTCTGGGTCAGGCTCTCCTTGGCGTTGATGCGGAGCCCCCTCCTGGCTTCAGCGGCCGTGACGAAGGGGCTCTCCAGCTTGACACCCTCGATCTGGGTCTGGGTCCGCAGCAGCCCCCTGACGTCGATCTGTGGGTTGTCCCTGGTGGGCATGGGCACCTTCACGGTCTTGCCGATCTCGCTGTTGAGCGCGAAGCTGCGCTCCGAGTTGGGGCAGTCCACCTTGTTCCACCAGTCGCACGTGAAGCGCTCCTGGTTGAACAGGGAGCCGTTGTTGCAGAGGAAGGAGTTCTTGGGCGCCAGCTTGGAGCAGACGTGGAACACCTGGCAGCCGGTCTGCACGTCCGCGTAGTAGCCTGCGGACAAACACACGCGTCACGCCACCTGGCGAACAACAAGGACGCCGTCAACACCAGGGCCGCCACTCACCGTCCTCGCGGCCCTCGCAGGAGAAGTCGGTGGCGGGGATCTCCCTCAGGGTGGGGTAGTCCTTGCCGGGCTCGCCGGGGATCGAGTCGCGCAGGTTCCACTTGGTGGGGTCGTCGTTGGGGTCCCTGTACTGGCCGTCGTCCTCGGAGCCCTCCCTGTTGGGCGTGGGCTTCTTGGGCTTCTTGGGCGCCTCCTGGAACTCACCCTCCAGCAGCAGGCCCTCCTTGTTCTCCTCCTCGGGCGGCAGGTAGCCCCTGTCGGGCTTGGCGGTCGTGGTCGTGGTCGTCGTGGGCCTGGGGAGCGGCCGCCTGCTCGTCACCTCCGGCAGGTTGTACACGAACTCGAAGTTGTTGTCCTTGTCGACCTGCAGGCGAGCGAGATTTGCGTTCAACGCGGTTCGACGCGGAAGCCGCGGGCGCTCGCTTCACAGTTCCGGACTTACCTTGTTCAAGTTGATCTGGACGGGGGGCAGGTAAGTGGGGGCGGGGGTGCTGGTCGTCACGATGACGGGGGGCAGGTAGGTGGAGGGGGGCAGCGGCCTCCTGGTGGTTGGTGGCGGCGGCGGCGGCGGGGGAGGGGGAGGGGGGCGGGTCACGGGGTCCAGGCGGACGACGGGCTTGGGGTACACGTAGCCCACGGTCGGTGGCGGGGCCCTGGGCGTCGTCACGGGGGGCAGGTATTCGCGGATCACTGGCGGGCGAGGGGGAGGTGGTGGCGGCGGCGGCGGCGGTGGTGGTGGTGGTGGTGGTGGTGGTGGTGGTGGTGGAGGGGGAGGGGGTGGGGGCGGGGCCCTGGTCGTAGTGACGGGAGGAAGGTATTCGCGGATCACTGGCGGAGGCGGGGGAGGAGGGGGAGGAAGGTAGGGCCTAGGTGGGGGCGGGGGTGGGGGTGGTGGTGGGGGTGGTGGTGGTGGTGGTGGTGGGGGTGGTGGTGGTGGAGGAGGTGGGGGAGGGGGTGGAAGGTATGGCCTAGGTGGGGGAGGTGGGGGTGGAGGCGGTGGTGGTGGTGGTGGTGGAGGAGGAGGAGGGGGTGGAGGCGGCGCTCTGGTCGTAATGACGGGAGGAAGGTATTCGCGGATCACTGGCGGAGGAGGGGGAGGAGGGGGAGGAAGGTAGGGCCTAGGTGGGGGTGGTGGCGGCGGGGGTGGTGGAGGTGGGGGTGGTGGAGGTGGGGGTGGTGGAGGTGGGGGTGGGGGTGGTGGTGGAGGAGCAACTCTGACAGGCAGAATCAATTGCTTTTGGGGAACTGGGTAAGTGTATCCCTGAGTAGGGGGAGGGGGAGGGAGGTACGGCCTTGGTGGGGGTGGTGGAGGTGGGGGTGGTGGGGGTGGTGGGGGTGGAGGTGGGGGAGGAGGAGGAGGTGGTGGCGGCGGAGGAGCAACCCTTACAGGCAAAATCAACTGCTTCTGGGGAACCGGGTAGGAGTATCCAGAGGTGGGCTTGGGGTAGAAGTACCCCTCAACTTTGGGAGTCACTAGAGGGGGTGGTGGCACGTACGGCCTAAATGTGGGTGGGGGAGGTGGCGGCGGAGGTGGGGGTGGCGGCGGGGGTGGGGGTGGAGGAGGCGGTGGGGGTGGAGGAGGAGCTACTCGCACTGGCTCGAGCCTAATTTGTGGGACAGGGTAGACGTATCCCTGAGTTGGCTTAGGCGGGGGAGGGGGAGGGAGGTACGGCCTTGGAGGCGGTGGTGGGGGTGGTGGAGGTGGTGGAGGTGGGGGCGGGGGTGGTGGCGGAGGGGGAGGTGGTGGTGGCGGCGCCCTCACAGGCAGATCCAGCCTCTTCTCCGGCACGGGGTACACATAGCCCTGTGTGGGCTTGGGGTAGAAGTACTCGACCCTCTGCGTCACTGGCGGAGGCACGAAGACCCTCTGCGTCACTGGCGGGGGCACGAAGACCCTCTGCGTGACGGGGGGCGGCGGCGGCGGCGGCCGGATCGTCACCGTCTGGATGACGGGCGGCGGCGGCGGCGGCGGCAGGCGCACGGGCTCGGCCTTGAAGCCCTCCTCGAAGGAGATGGACGGCTTGGGGTAGTCGTAGCCCTCTGGCTTGGCGTGCGCCAAGACCAGTGCGCCGATCAGCAGACCTGCAACACAACGAGCGCACTGTGAGGATGACACGACGGATCTTCTGTGGCCGCGCGGGTCCGGCCGGCCTCGCCTGGCCGTGCCGCCGCGGCCGCCGCTGCCCACGCCCGTCGGAGTGTGGCCATCTATTCATGCTTATGCCCTACGAGGCTCGCTGACAAACACGCGCAGTGCAGGTGGCGGCGCCGCGCCGCCCCCGCCGCTGCTGGCGCGGGGGCGGCGCGGTGCCGCACAGTCCGCCGGCGGCCTCGGCGCGCGCGGCTCGCATTTGAGTGCGATTTGCGATCGTCCCGCGCCGCGCCGCGCTGTCGCTACCCCTCGGCGACGGCGGCGATGCTGTGGCCGGGAGTGTTGTCGCCATGTGTGCCATATGGTTCGGTTCGCCTTGCGGAGGCTCACGCTTGGAGGCAGCAAATGAGTGTCGTCGCTGTCGAAGGACTCTGCACGCTCGGCGAGTGTGTGAGTGAGCGAGAGTGAGAGTGAGAGAGAGAGAGAAAGAGAGAGGAAGCGCGTAAAAATGGCTCGCGTCCAAGTGAGGCACGCACACGCCGGCTGCAGTGGTATGGTGACCCCACGAAGGCCCCGGGAGGCCGGAGGAGCGAGCGGCGCGGGCCGCCGGGCCGGACGCTCCTTAGAAAGGTGGCGACCATGCATCATACACACGCCGCGATCTGACCTCCCCCTCCTCTCCTCCTCCCCCTCCTCCTCCTCCTCCTCCTCCTCCTCTCCTCCCTCTCCCTGCACCGTAACAATGCGTCGTTATCGGTTCGGCCGCTGTCGCAACAACAGCAGCCGCGGCTGCGGCACCTTCTCCCTCACATCGACACGTCTCCGGTGCCGCGCCGCCCGCATCCTCGCCGCCCACACCCACACCATCTCCGTCAACGACCCGCTTACAATAATAATAATAACAATAATAAGAGGAGACAACGAGGCGCGTCGCCGTGGCCGCGGCTCCTTGATATGCGCGGGGGGAAATGCGGAGTGAAATGTAATTAACGACTGATTAATAATAACAATTATTATGATGATTATTATAAAACGGGTCTGGGCGGGCGTGTTTACCTTCACCGATTGTCACACCCGCCCACACAGCTTAACGCCTTTGCTGTGCATCCGGCCGGCCGTCCAACGCGCGCCTCTCTCTCTCCCTCTCACTCTCTATCTCTCTCGCACTGGAGACGAAACAATGAACACGCGTCGGATCCTTATCTGGGAGGATCGAAAGTTCGTGCGGCGCGATGCCCCGGCCCGGCCGCCCACCTCCCCGCCGCGCACACGGGTGCCAAAATGCCTTTTTGTTTTTTTTTTAAAAAAAAGAGAACAACGCGAGGAAGAATGAGACGAGAGAACTATCCGAGCGCCATAAGAATAAAGGGGCAAAAAATATTATTATACAGGTATAGGAATAGAGGCGGCGGGTGCCGGACCGGCCCGGCCACTCGGCGGCGGCCGCGGGTCAGCGGAGGTCGCCGAGTGGCATCCGCATCGAGGCGATTGGTCCATTAGTTGTAATTTGGCCGGTGCAATTAGCGCATCGGCACTGCGGCACGAGTGTGTGTGCGTGTGCGTGCGGCTGTCGTCGGGCGGCACGGCGCGGTGCTGACGGCCGACCACCGCCCCGAGCGCCCCGAGCCGTCGGCAGGGAAGAGCGCCCTCTGACGGGTCCATCCTCACGTCATCTCGCCGCGCCGCGCCTCGCCTCGGGTGGAGTTTGGAGTCCGACTGGGTTCGACTGCTCGTCAGCACAGTCAGGACACGGGGGGCCCCCGCCGGACAGAAGGCCGCCGTGCCAGACAGACAGACAGACAGACAGACAGACAGACAGACAGACAGACAGATGGGTGCGGAGAGGCGGACAAGCGGGAGGCAAAGCCCCGGGAGGGTCTAGGCGTGCGCTGCAGGGCTGCTGCGCGGGCGGGCCTACCCCGGTCTCTGCAGGCGCTACCCCGCGTCCACGTTCCCCCGGGGGCACCTTTGCGGGACTGTGTGTGGCGCGTGGCCGGCGCGTGGCGCCTCGGCTCGGCACGCGCCACGCGCCGCCCACGACTCGCGTGGCGCGGCGCGTGGCGGACATTTGGGAGGGAAAAGAGGCCCGCAGCGCCCCGGGCGAGCAAAGACTGTCCGCGGACACGCACGCGCGCCCTTGTTACTTAACGCGCAAAAACAAAAAGTGCGCGAAAAAAAATAAAAGATTTTTTTAAAAAAGGAATAGAATCTACGGTGTGTCGCGAGGTGTCAGAAGGCTGCGGGGAAAATCCGTTCGGTGGACACGAAGGACACTTGAAGCTGGGCGGCGGGACCCGACGGGTGTCGCCGCCGCCGAAGCCGATCTCGTCCCCCGGTCGTCACCGCCGCTCCCCTGTTGCAACCCCACTGTTTTTGCGTCACTGCTCCACCGGGGCGATATGCGCGTGGATGCTGGGCGGAGGAGCGCGCGGCCTGGAGGTCCGGGCCTGACTGGCCTGCAGGGGGGACAGGCGGACGGACGGACAGACAGACAGACAGACAGACAGACAGACAGACAGACAGACGGGCCCACTGCCACCGCCCAATATACTCTATCAGGCCGGCATAAATCAGCGCGGCACGGCCGGCACGCATACAAATGCAAAAGGGTTGCAAGGCCGTGGCGGCGGCGTGGTGCCTCGCAGACTGCCTCTGTCTCTGTTGCACTCGTGTGGAGCCTCATCTTTACGAGAGAGAGAGAGAGAGAGAGAGAGAGAGAGAGAGAGTTGACAGTGTTCGGAACCGCTCTGGCCCAGTGTCGGGTCAGGGTGCCGCTGAGAGTTGTGGCCGCGGTAGCCGAAACGAAATGAAAACGGAGATGGCATCGGGCGCGGCGCAGGGCGCGGCGCGACTCGGACGCGGCCTCGGCGGTCCCCGGGCGGCAGCCTCCGCACACGCCGCCGCGCCTCCCCGGACGCAGCCGCGGCCGTGGGCCGGGCAGGTGAGGTCAGAGTTCGGCCGGCCCTGCCCTGCCCGACGCGACGCCTTGCCCAGGGTCGGCACGCTGCGGCCCGCCTCCGTTGGGACCCGTCCCGGCCGGGCTCGTCATCGGGGAAACAAAAGCGGCGCCGTCATCTCCACCATCACGGGGGCCGTCGATGTGGATCATCGGGCACGGCGCGGGCACGCGCCTCCACGGCACGCACGACGCCCGGGCGGCGGCGGGGCGGCGGCGGCCGCGGCTCGGACCGGAGCGGCAGCGGCCCGCACTAATAATCGGCAGTCACGACACGTGTGGTGCCGCCGGGTACAAAATGTAGCACCTGACGCCCTGACAGCCCCCTGCTGTGCCGAGCCAGGCGGAGCCCCCGGCCAGCCTCACAGGATGTCAAACACCGCCCACAAGGAACTTGGCCAAGACCGCGGGCACGGCCAAAAAAAAATATTCACACAGCAAAAGGCAATCTCAGTCGCAAATCTTTAACAAAAACTTAAACTAGTCAGATGTCCTAATATCGTACGGCACCGCTTCTGACTCGTGGCGATTTCATTTCGAAAGGAAAACTCGACGCTTGTTTGTTTGGCCTCGAAATCGAAAGCGTGAGCCCCCCCCCCCTCCTCCTCCACTGAGGGCCGTATGCGAGGACCCCCCGGGGCTGCGTCCATAACGGTGGCATAAGTTAGTCTGGAGGCGGAGGGGTGTGGGGGGGGGGGGGGGGGGTCGTACTCCCGACCCGTCCCGACGCACAGCCACGGCTTTCGGTTATCTGCGCCGGGAGCGCATCTCTCCTCGGCCGGACGCGCGACCCTGAACTCCATACGTATGTACGGGTTGCACAACGCCGCCCCGCCCGGTCCGCCGGGTCTGCCGGGTCCGCCAACCTGTTGCACGCCGCGGCCCCCCCGGGCGGCCCTCGGCCCGGCCCTTCGCCCGGCCCATCCCTTATCCCACGGCCCTACCGCGGAACACTTACACCGAAGTAAAGCGGCAGGCCCTTATGGGTAAAACCAGAGGCGGCAAGATTTTGCCATTTTTATCGACTTTTTTTTTCAAAGTGCGGCGTGATTTTCATAAATCTCAATTCCTTTTCAATTTTTTTCACATATATCCGAAAGATATGAAAAATTTCAACAAAAATTTCCTCAAAAATATTTTTTGTGAAAATTTCGAACCCTACACAAGCGATAATTCGGGTCTCATCCCACACAAACCCCCCAAAAAAATTAAGCGGCGGTTTGATTCTATGATGCGCTTTCAGCAGTCTAGGTGTGTCTAGATGCCCTACGAGAGCCCCGGGTCGGCGGTGGCGGTGGCGACACCCGACTCGGTCAGGTTTCTGCTCCCCTTTCCGCCAGGTCCGGGCGGAGCGGCCGCCGCCGGTGGCGGCCGCGGCTGTAAATCAGCTAATCCCCGGAGTCCTTGGCCCCAAAGGACCCTCACGTCAGAGCGGAACGGAAAGGGAATCTGGGCGTCCTCAGCGGGTCGGGCGGCCGGCGCATCCTTCCAAGGACCACGGATGGTTTTCGCGGTCAGATTTAGCGGAACTCGCTATTTTTCAAGATAAGCTAAACCGAGTTTTCTTGAATCTATCGTAAAAACGACCGGGATCTTTTCGGCACAAAATTTAGGAAGTATAAATTTTTACGGTTTACGAGATTCTGTTCCTCCGTTGAAAAATGGTCAGAGTACCAAATACAAAAAAAAAATAAAATCAAAGGCTTTAAATAAATCCTTTGAACTTTTGTAAAAAAAAAAACATTTAAAGAAAATCGGAATGAGGATCAGGATATTTGGTGTATTCCCATGCCGTGTCACTTACCGGCGCACAGGGTAATCCTCATGGTTGGGGCCCGCGGTGCTCCCGGGGCGTCAGCTGAGGTCCTGCTCGGACCGAGCTCGAGTCGCGAATGCCAGGACGGGCCCGGCACGGCCTCCCAGCTACACTCTCACCGGCACTAACACACTAGCACATGTCACACACACACACGAACACACACGCACCGCAGCAGCCGCTGCCACTGCTGCCGCACTTCTCGACTCCGCTCCGGTTAAAAGTCACCGCTTTGGCACCGTCCCGGAGGATCTTATATTGAGACGGTGGTGGTGGCCCCCCCTTCGGCCCCCCCGTGGGACCCCCGGTGGGGCCCCGGAGGGCCCCGGAGGGGGTCCGCGGCCGCGGCCTTGGGGATCCGCGCGGCCATTGGTCGGCGAGGCGGCGACCCCCGTCATATCCCGGCGGGGGAAGGATGCACGCCATATCCCCTCCTCCTCCTCCCCTCTCGCAGCGTGTCACCGCGTGCCGACACTAGCTCCGTCTCGCTTCATCTCACCGCTCCGCCCGCCCCCCATCTCTGGTGCGAGAGAGAGAGCGAGAGAGAGAGAGGGCTCGTGCAGGAGGGTGCGGGCGGGGCAGGGTTGCAGTGCTGAACACCGCTATACAATTCGAGTTTAAAACTTTGCATTTCTAGAACACGCCCTATTATTACATTTAAACCCTCGGCAAAATGTGTGAAATGTTTTTTTTCAGAAGTTTTTGGTTCTCATAGTAAATAGAGAGAGAATGAGAGGGAGAGAGGAAGAAAGAGAGTGACAGCGAGAGTTTGAGAGAGAGTGAGAGCGAGAGTGAGCGAGAAAATAAGAGAGAGAGAGGGGGGGAGGTAGGGTGGAGGAAGGCCGATGCCGATTCCAGGATGGCTGTGAGGTGAGGTGGCCTGGCTGGCCGCCACTGGCCGCAGTGGGTTTCCAGGTAAGCGGTGACTCCGCTAGCTGCACCGCTGCTGGGGGTGCGGCGGACTTCCCTACGGCGCCTCCTGCGGCACGGCGGCGGCCTCAGGCATCGCGTGGGGCGCTCCTTAAGAGAGGGAGAGAGAGATAAGGAGAGAGAGAGTCATACAGACAGCGGCGAGAGACAAGGCGCAGAAGATGGTGCTCGGGGCCGGTGTGGTGGCCGGGAGCCGCCCGGCAGGTAGGCCGGCCCGCCGCACGGCCGCGCGCTCTGCGGGCCGCGGCTGCCTACCCCGCACCTCGCAGGCGCTCCGCTCCGCCGGGCCGGCCGTTAGGAAAGAGGGAGAAAAGCCTCTGCGAAGCTGTTCAACAAATTAAGGCGTCGCTGTTTTCCACTCGTTTTATTTTGCCGACACACACACACACACACAGATTTCCCGGGCGGCTGTATATACGTGACCGCGGCGGGCTGCGGCCTGTGACGGAGACGCGGCATCCCGCGGTAGGGGAGGGACGGGAGGGGAGGGGAGGGGAGGGGAGGGGAGGGGAGGGGAGGGCGCCGGACGGCTTTGGCGCCTGCCCGGTTGATGTCCATCGGCACCCTGTTGCAAGAAGCCACTCTGTCGCGACGCGGCCACCGATGCGGTGCGTGCGTGTTGGCCGCAGAGCCGTTAAGTTTTTCTCCGTCATCTCTCTTTTTTTTTTGGTTTGTGTTTTGCTCTTGTTTTCTGGCCCTCTCTCGGTCAGACTATATGAGAAAGGTCGGAGCATAACATAATTATGTTAGCATAACACAACACAAGGGCCGCCTCGCAGGGACCGGCGTGACCCCGGCGGGCCCCCGGCGGGGGCCCCCTCCGAGTGGCGTTGCGTCCGGACAAAAGCCGTCGCTTCTGCCCTGACAAGGATCCCCTGACGGGACCCGGCCAATAATTGGCGTCATGAGCAGACACAGTCACGGGGGAGGAGTGGAGTGGAGGAGGGGGGGGGGGGGTTGTGATGAGGAGTTGGATTCGGGGTCGCATGCTGATTGAGTGGAAGGCAGACAGTGGCGGCGGAAAAGCCCCGGCCGGCCGCCACATCGTGTGTATAATTTGAGCAGTTTAAGGTACCCCCGCACGCCGCACGACATGTCGCTCGGTGCGGCGCCGTGCCGCGAGCAGCCGTGAGGCGCGGGGAGGGGAGGCGGCCCCGGCAGGCGTCGCCCGCCCGCGCCCGCCCACGCCGCGCACGCCACCGCTGGATACACTCTCGCTTTCATGACAAATGGCTCGCCGGCCGTATTTCTTTATTTTTCTCTCCTCGCTCCCCCGGCCGCCGCCGCGCCCGTTTGGCAGGAAGCTCCGTGCCGTACAGTATCGCATACGGCGTACCGCACCGGGGAGATGACAACAACACCCAGGGCCCGCCGCCGCCGCCCAGCCGGGGCTGGCAGCACGCCGCCGGCAGCACGCCGACCTGAGGACCCGACCCGACGCTCTTGTGTAATTCGGAATACAGGCAAACCCATCGCGGTCGTCCGTTCAAAATGCAAAAATCGTCTCGCCTTCTCGCCATTTCCCCTCCTCCTTTTTGGTTGAGGTTGGCGCGCCGGGCGCCGCCGGGTGTCGGGGTGGGTCGGCGGCAGCCAGAAGGACAAGGGCCCGGGATGCCGCAGGGCCGCCGCGCGAAACAGGCGCTGCTCGGTCCAAGGGCGAGATGGCACCACCACCCGGCCAGGCAGACGGCTCGGCAGGCGAGCCACACGGGGCTGATGAGATGGAATGGGACGGGATGGGACCAGCTTTCGCATCACTTGTACACCAAAAGAGAGTCCCCCCTCGGTGTAACGTAATGAAGGGTGCCGCACGGAGCCGACCAAGGGCATTGCTTGGTTATTTTGTGGCCGCGGCCGTTTGTGTTTTGTTTTCCGGGCGGCGGGAACGGGTGGTGCATTTCATGTAGATTTTTGGTCGCGACCCACGCGATCGATACGGGTGCGGCTCTGTCACGTTCTTCTTCACGTTATACAACATAAATTTGAGCGAGAACGCCGTCGTCGCCAGTTTGGACAAGGAGAGTTATTTTTTCGCAAAACATTTTTGCCGAACTCCGCAATCACCTTTTCGCTCTGATTCGTTCGGACCGAAGATACCAGATCGAGCTGTAGAACAATAGAGCGCTAGGCCCGGGACACTCGGGACCTGCAGACGCATAACCTCTCCTCCGGCGCCGTCTTTTTGAGCCGCCTAACCTATCGCTGCTTTCGGCGCCGGCCGCCCGGTCCGCCTGACATTTGCCACAACGCTGTGAGGCCCGCGGGGGCTGTGAGGGCCTGCCTCGGCCAGCATAGGGTGCTGCCCGGCCTGGCACCCGGCCACACCTGCCCCCGCTGCTGGACCCGCTGCCGGACCCGCTGCTGCCAGCCCCGCTGCCTAATTGGCCCCGGGGCCCTCCACGTGCGTGGCCTGGCGTAGCGCCCCGGGAGCTGCTCCCGGCCCACGGACAGACTTCACTGGGAGCGCGACCCGACCCGACCCGATCCCCGGCTATTCATCTAGGCGCTGGGGTTGCGGGCGACGGCGACTTGACATTTCGAAAGTTTTGGGATCCGTCAAAAAGAAAGGAGTAGGGGACATGGGCCGGCCGCGGCCTCTCTGATGAGTCCAGAACTTGTGCGGCGGGAGGCGACATAGGCCAGCGGGGGCCGAGGCAGGGCAGGCAGGGCAGGCAGGGGGACCCGAGGGGGGACCCGCCGCGAACGCGTCGGCGCGAGCGGCGCGACCAGAAATAAGACGAATGGAAGACGCGCGCTAGTCGCGAAGGCGACGCGCTACTTAATGATTATTAAATTTCTGGCGCCCATCTGGGGAGTTTATTATTTGCTTTAAAAAAAAATCTCCGGCCAAGAATTCGGCGGGATGGATAGTTTTTAGGGCGAGTTGCGGCGTCGATATGCCTCAGCCGATCTAGCCACGGCGGCGAAGGCTTCCAACAGGAGTGGCGGAGGCGGAGAGGCCCGAGTGAGCCCCGCGCAACATCTTCTTAATGCGCCGATTTATTGCCGGTCCAATGAACACACATCCCGCGTCACAGGCGTCGGCAACAGAGAATCCACTTCCTTGACGGGTCACCGGGCCGGCCCACACAGATTAATACCGCAAAAGCAGGGTCAAACTATTTTTTTCAATTCTCTCTCTCTCTCTCTCTCTCTCTCTCTCTCTCTCTCTCTCTCTCTCTCTCTCTCTCTCCCCCCGAATTTTCTTTCCGAGCGCTGCGTAACGCACGCGGCAGGGGGGGGGGGGGGGGGGAAGGTGTCGAGACGCGCGCTGCCACCGACACGGCCGACCAGTAAAACGCAGCGGCAACAAAACGAGCCGAGATGTCGCGGCTGCATGCGGCCAGCAGGTATATTGTGATCATGGGGGGGAGGGGGGGCACGCGTCGCCCGGTGTAAATGTCAGCGGGGGACACGTCTTATTCTGCCAACGCGCGGACGCGACGGTAGCTCTCCGCGGGCCAAGGGTCGTTAAGGCCTAAGGCTCTTGTAATCTGTCTCTGTCTCTGTCTTCGGCGCGGCCTTAAACATCGCCAAATGTTCGGAAAGGGATTCATCCGAAACGGCTAAGGACGGGCGGGGAAACAGTGCCGGCGCCGGCCGCCCAATCGATCACGGCCGACGTCCCTGGTCCGCGGGTCCACGGCGCCGGCTAATCGACCGGGTGAGTCCGCGAGGCCCGCGTGGGCCGGAGCCGGGCTCGGGAGGCCGCCGCCGCCGGTTCGGATTCCGATTCGGATGCGCGGACCCGGCGGCCGTCACCGGCGATGCGCGAGGAAGACGAGGAGCCGGCGGCCGGCGCCGCGGCCGGGGCTCGAACCCCGACCGGCGTGCGGCGAGGGGACGAGGACGCCGACGGCGCTCTGGCATTCCCCCGACCGCACGCGTGGCTGCGCGCTGCTGCGCCGGCGGCTGCAGACGACAGGGCGGGCCGCCACAGAGCGCCGCGGACGGCAGCGCAAATCACTTAACAGCGGCCGTCGCCGTGCCGTCCGGGCGGCGAGCGGAGCTGTGCGGTGCGGTGCGCGGGGGGCCCCGTGGGGCTCCGGCCACTCGTTTTATCGCCGCCATGCATCACTTAGCATTATACCGCCCCTGCAGAAGTGCGGCGGCGTGCGGCCGCGGCGGTCAGCCCTTGGGATCGCGGCCGGCGGCGGCGGCGGCCTTGGCGGAGAGCGGGGCAGTTCAGCTCGGAGACTTTAAGTGGCGGCCGCACGGGAGCGCCTCCCGCCGCCCGGGAGGTAGGCCGCCGCCCGGCCGGCGGGACGTGCGTGTCGGGCGGGACGGCCTACCCCGGCGTTCGCAGGCGCCATGCCAGGGAGCATAGCAGGCGCGTCGCAGGCCCGAATTTCCGCAGGGGGTTCAGGCCACGCTTTTTGCCTACGTACAGGGTTAACGTAATGCCGGTCGCCTTCTTTCCGGGCGGCCATCTGTAAGTGCTTTCGGGGGGTCTCGACAGCGGCCGGGCCCCGCGCGCAGGTGGCCGCCGTCGCCGTGCTGTGGGGTCCTGGACCGGACCCGGATCGAACCCGGTGGCCCCGCCGTCGGCACGCGGCGCGGCACTGCGGGCCGAAAACACGACGAAAACGAAAAGGCAGCGCCTCGGCGCCGCCCGGGCCGGGCGTCAACAGAATAGGGGGCGCGCTGGCGGCGGGGCGAGGCGGAAACAGCGGCCGCAAAAAGCGGGCACGCGCGCGCCAAGGACGAAGATGCGAAAAATCCACTCGAGTGTCGGGACCGAGGGGTGCCTCACTCGGCGAGCGTATTACTGGGCCCAACCGGGCCGTGTTACAATGCTACTACGAGGCTGCACAGGGTACTGCACAAGTGAACCAACCCCTCGGTCGGGGTCTGAGCCCACGAACCCCCCCAGCAAGTCTCGTACCGTATCGTAACCGGCGCGCGAGGGTGGCCGCGGCGACCGGTTCTGCCCGCGGTGCTGATCCCCGTATCTCGCGCACATCTCTCCTATTTTTGTTGTTGCTGTTGCCGGCGGTCCGTGGGGTCGGCGCATTTCGCGCGGGAGGCGTTACGATTGCGCCACCCACAGCAGGAAACATCCCGTGCGGGGCGGCGGCGCGGCGCTGCGGCAGCGCTCTGATGCATCTGTCGCGCCGCGTTCACGGCCGATCGATTTCGACCTTATTTCCAGACGGGTCGGTTCGTCTTCCTATCGAGTGGACCAACCAGTCACACACGGCGTCCGAGAGAGAGAGAGAGAGACAGACAGACAGACAGACAGACAGACAGAGAGAGAGAGAGAGAGGGAGAGAGACAGAGAGAGAGATGAAAGGTAGGCTACCGGAGAAACTGCTCCGCCACAGAACTGTCTGATTCCGCGAGTTGCCTCCTTATGCCAGGACGAGGGGGGGGGGGGGGACTGGACTAGGGTGTCGTGCAGTTTCAAAATCGCGCCTCGAAGAGGTTCGGAGCGGCCGCCGGCGGGAATCGAACCCGCCCGGGCTGCCGGCCGGGAGGCCAGGCGCCCCGCGCCAACAGACAGTTTGCACTCCGAACCCCCCGGAGGATCGCGCAGAGTGAGAGGAGCAGACGATACGATCTACGTGACGGGACGCTGCCGAATCAGCGGCCATAAAGTGCAGGCCGGATAGGCGAGGCGGTCCGGTCGGCCGGGTCAGGTGTCTGTCGGGTCCGCGGGGGGGCCGGCCGTGCCGCGATCCGCTGCCGCCGGGATCGGATAGGATGCCGCGCTGCAGTGTCACTGGAGCACGGCGGGGCCCTGTGGGGCCCGGCGGGGCCCCCGCAGCCCCCACAGTGACGTCGTCGAGGGCTGCCGGCCTGTCGTGGGTGTCGCGGGGCGAGGACATAGGATGAGGTGGACGCCGTGCCGCGCCGTGCCGCCGAAGCGACGTGAAATATGGAAAAAGAAGCTCCAAGACCGCAGTCAAGGCCGCGGCCACGCCACGGCGGGGGCCTGGCCCGGAGCTGGCGCACCGGGCCGGCCCAGTCCGCGGGGGCCGGCGGGGGCCAGCGGGGCCCCGGAGGCTCCCGCTGCCGGACCCGGAGCCCAGGAGCGTCATACGCTTTGCCCTGTGCTCTGCTCTCAATTCCGCGCCACACCATAATTATTCTCTCTACAATAAAAAAAAAGTTTTTTTTTTTGCCGTGGCTCAGTTTTGCTACGAATGCTAGAACTGCCCACGAGCGGGGGCGCTGTCCACACGCCGGATACGAATCCAAACCCTCGATGTCCCGGTATAGCATCGACTTGGCGGCGCCTCACTAATTCGCCAGCCCGGCCCCCGCTGGACTGCCGGCAGTGCGGTGGCCGCGTCGCCTCATCGCGATCACAGTTCCGAACAAACGCGGCGCTCGTGCGCGCGTCGACGAGGAGGGACGGCGGCATTTTTATGAGGCCCGCCTTGTTCGCCATCCTCGCTCCCAGGCTCATAGAGGAGGTGACATTTCGTTTCCAGGGTCGAAATAGCCTCTTAAAACATCCTCGCGGGGTGACGCGTTGGACGGCACGGCACGGCGGAAAATGCCTGACGGCCGGCGGCGGCGGCGGCGGCGGTAGCTGCACGGATGACCGGACCGGGCCACCGCATCGGCCGGTGTGGTCCGGCCCGAGTCCGGTCGTGGTCAGTGCTGCGCGGTGCCGCCCGGTCTGACCCCTCTCCCTCTACTACTCCGATGATGCATGAACTCGACTAATCGTTTCCCGCCGCGCGAGCTTCCACTACACCGAGCTTCGCGCGGCATTCTCCGCCACACGCACGCCACCATCTCTCTCTCTCTCTCTCTCTCTCTCTCTCTCTCTCTCTCTCTCTCTCTCCCTCGCTCTTCCTCCTTTTCTTATTTTCCCTTTCGCCTTGCAGAGTGTGGCCGTGTCGGAGACCCATCCTCCTTATTTCGGCGCGGCCTTGACGCGTCGCCGCTCGCCCGCTCTTTATTTATTTCGCGCCCAAATCCGTTACTTGCGCGTCTCGAAGCTTCGGACAGGACAGGCCGCGGGACGGGGCCCGCACCGGGCGGTCGTCTTGGATCCAGAGAGGGAGGGGGACAAAGAGGACCACTGCCCCTCCCTGAGGAGCCCTTAACGGCCATCAACACTAATGGGCGCAGCCTGTCTGTGAGGCGCCGGCCCGCTCTGAACCCTTGGACCACTGTACGTGTGATGACGAGGGATGGGCTACTCCTCAACAGGGACTGTTCCGTCCCACATAGGGCAACGGCCTTCCGGGATCGGACATAGCCCCCGGCGAGCAGTGGAGAACGTACCACCACACCGCCCACGGAGTCGGGAAGGTTTTACTCCCTGGCACAACCCCTCCCGTCCCCACAGTGGACAACGAAACCGCCCAGAGATATGATGGTCCGGTCAGACGAGATCAGCCGCGCGCAAAGCGCGCAGCAGTTCTACGGTGGCGCCATCTCGCGGCGCCGGGGCGCACTAACCATGAGGTTTGGTGCCGAGGTAGTCGTGTGAGACCAACAGAAACGCGCCGCGCGAGAAGTCGGCTGCCAATTGCACGGGGGCGCCATCTCGCGGAACTCTGGCGTACTAGCCCCCCCACCCTTCCCTTCCACCCTCCCCCCAGCGGTACTATTTCCCCACCCTTCCCCTCCACCTTCCCCTCTGCACTGGGGGGTGGGGGAGGGTGGAGGGGAAAGGTGGGGGAAGGGGTAGTACGCCAGAGTTCCGCGAGATGGCGCCCCCGTGCAATTGGCAGCCGACTTCTCGCGCCGCGCGTTTCTGTTGGACTTACACGACTACCTCGGCACCAAACCTCATGGTTAGTGCGCCCCGGCGCCGCGAGATGGCGCCACCGTAGAACTGCTGCGCGCTTTGCGCGCTGCTGATCTCGTCTGCCCGGACCATCATATGTCTGGGCGGTTTCGTTGTCCACTGTGGGGACGGGAGGGGTTGTGCCAGGGAATAAAGCCTTCCCGACCCCGGGAGCGGTGTGGTGGTTGTGTTCCCTACTGGCTTGCCGGGGGTTATGTCCGATCCCAGGGGGCCGATGCCCTGAGTGGAACAGAGCCCAGCCAGTGGTACTCAGCGAGGGGCGCATCTGACACTGTCTAATCCAGCATTTACAACCGGCAGGAAAAATATACTGGGCAAAGAAAGCTAAAACAAGACGATTTATTAAATTTTCAGGTGATAGATTACCCAGATTACCCCAGAAATTGTCCACTAGATTACCAAATTTGGTTCACCTTTCCCAACAGATCTCTCTTAAATTTAGTGTTATTTTATGTGCGCATTTTTTCATGCATTTGGTCTGGTACTTATGTTTTACCAGGGGTAGATGTATCTTCCAATAGGTTTGGGGGGCTAAGGCATGAAACATTCAGCTATTTCACTTGTCTGTATATTTTTTTTCTTTTTTTTTTCTAAAAGTGAAGTAAAAACAGAAAAACATATTGCATACAACAGGTACACAATGACCTGATAGAACAATGTTGAGTATCTCCAAGTATCAACAAAGCAACATATCATAACTCTCCTACAATGCAGTGTGTTATACTCTATGTCAAATCCCCTCCAACAAACATATTCCATGATAGCAAAATTGTAGCAGTCTCATCAAAAATGTTATGAAACCCAATTTGTTACATTGTACTGATAACAGGTTACTAAGATAAAATAATTATAATACAATGTCTACAAGCACTATTTACAGGTATCACATGATAAAACTTACTACTAATTTCCATCAATACAAAATTATCACTCTAGAAGGAGAAAATGCCACAGACATAAATATACAGACACTATGACCAAGCTTTTCCACTATCACTATTATAAATAAAACAGTAAGAATCAGTTCAAGTCTGACACCGTGATACTGAACTAAACTTCTATTTAAAAAAAAAAAAAAGCTTGGGGATGTGTGTCAGAAATCACAAAATTAAACAAAAATCAATTTTGTAACCAAAATTGGTGGAAGTTTTAGAAAACAAAATATATTTACCATTTGAAAGAGAAGGGAAGAAAGGAGCACAAATAAGTATTACACAGGTAGAAAAATAGCTCAGTCTGATTCGGAATAACCAATTGCTTTCTGTTTCTTTTTAGAACTTACGGTATATTGTTCATCAGAATCAGACAGAGGCCGTAAGTTCTTCTTTGATCTTTTAGAGTGTGTACCAGGAGATCTTGATCTATCTCGACGCTTCTTGCTGTTTTGAAGATTTCTGGACTTTTTACTTGAGTCTTTCCTCTTTCTCTTTGATTCTCGGTCAGAACCATCCGGTGGGCTACTGTGTTTGTGATAAGTAGATGATTGGCTGGAATGATACCCTGAAGAAAGAGGCTGTTCCTGTTTAACTTGGTGGTCCCTATCAGTGCTACTGTTGGATTCGTCGGCCTTCCATGAACCATTACCTTCATCAGAACATCTCATCCCTACAAAACTGGAGAGCTTGGTTCTCGAAGTATGTGAGAGAGCAGGTTCATCTTCTGAGCTAGAAAGACGTTGAGTGTAGCCCTGCTGAACTATAGCAGAGCGAATTTTAATTCTGGGAGGAGAAAGGTCTCCACTATCTGATATAGCAGCATCCCTTAAAGGTGAAAATTTGCGCTTTGAGTACTTCGAGCGTCTGGAAGAAGAAGAATGATTATCTACTTTGTGTCTTCGTTTAGGTTTCCCACTAGAGGTTGATGGTTGAGTCTCATCTTCACTGTCACTTGCTATCTCATTTCTACTCTTCTTATCATGAGAATGCTTCCTGCTCTTGCTTTTATTGCTAGATCTATGTTTGTGACGTTTTCTTTGCCTTCCTACATCTGAGCTTGATGATGATGAAGAAGAGGTAGAAGCTTCCCTTAAATTTAATTTACTTAGAACCTGAAATCAAAATAACAGAAATGTGAGGACTACCAGTTTCACAAGACAACGTAAACTAGACCACAAACGTCAATCATGAGTCAAAATTTGACACAACAGACATAACTGTGAAAGAATTATTAAAACTTACAGACTTCCGGTTGCGCCGTCTGAGTGTGCGTACTGTAGAATCGTCTGATGATACATCCTGTTGGAGAAATGTTAACAATAATTACATAGAGTGACCAAAATGAAATATGAACATGAAGCAACAGTTAAAATTTTTGAAGCCTTACATCTAACCCATCATGCCATGTGTGCTGGGCAGTTGCACTGCTTCCAAGGTTGATACAAATCAGGTCACTTGGGGAATGAGCAAGTCTTGATGTCTCCCTGCTGGGAACTGTTCGAGGGGATGACCTGCTAGGATGTTCAGGGGATGAAAGTGTAATTATTTCTGGAGTCCTTTCATGACGTGGTTTAACCACGCCAACAACCTGAACATCTCCAGTATTGTCACTCTCACTATCAGATGACACATTAACCTGGAACAAGAGGGGGAAGAAAAAGAACGAATTTTTTAGATAATGGGAATGAAGATTTGGCATACCATTGGATAAAAGATTTTGCAATGCATACCACAGCTGAATGGTAAAGCGGATGAATATCACGGGAGCTACCCACGGCTCCTGAAGAGGTGGATGGTAAATTATGGGTTTCAAGACTAGGTTCGATGATCTGAAAGAAGTACATGGGATTACATTTTGAGAGAAACGAAAAGAAATCTATTGTTCGCAAATCAAATCTAACCTGAATATCGTCGTCATCATCATCTGGGTCACTATTATCAGATGATTCTAATTCTATTGACAATCCTGCACCACCATTTGGATGGTATTGAACATTACGATCATATCCAACCTGAATGAAGCAAGCACAATAAAAACAAATAATATTGTTACACTCATTATTATTCATTAATGACATTAGGATTATCCTAGCAATGGGCTCTTCCTCAATACTTACTAAATCATATGGAGAGCTTGCAAACATTCGAAGTTCATGACAGAAATGGGGTGCATGACGATATCCTATCAATCTTGCAATCTGACTACGAAACATGGTAGATGTCATGCTGTATTGAGGTAGGAGATCAAATATTTTTTCTATTATATACATAGTTCTTGCACCACCATCCAAAAGAACATTTAACTCTCTATTAAGGAAGGGTAAAAGGCGGTGCATCTGGGCTGGGTTTTGCCTGAAAATTATTTCATTTTAATACAACTGATACATCAATACTGTAGTTCTAATACTATATGATTAGCCCAGGACCTACCGATAAAATTCTGGGGAACAATCCCTATAGCGACCTGAGAGATCAGGCTGTGCCCGGGCCCACAAATCTCTATCATAAATTGATCGTCTGAATGCAGATGTACCATTAGGATTCCCTCGTGTAATGCGGGATGGAGGTCCTGAAGGAATAGCCTCATAAGGAAAACCAGTGGCAAATCCCTCAGCACCTGCTCGGAAGCGTGCAAGACCCCGATCTACCATCCACTCAGAAAATGCTTGCATACTATGGTCAGATGCACGGGCAGTTGGATGAAATTGTAGAGCTCTGCAGTTGAGAATAACAACAGCACGTCATAATTCACATCACCCTGAGTGAGTGAACAGGAGAAATTCAACAGAAAACATGAAATACTATATATTTTTACCTTGTATTCCATAAGACAACATTCAATGAGCGTCGCGGTGGAGATTCTTGCCTGACAACATGATATTGATCATAATCATCTTGGCTCCGTACATTGTGGATGATAGAATCAAATGCGACTTTACAAAGGGGGCATTCTGCCTTGACCTACAGGAAAATTTTAAAGAGTTATTTTAAATAACATCCGACACAGACGACAGGTATTATGAGAAGTGATACGAGGTATTGTACCTTGGACCATTCCAGTAGACATACAAAGCAGAACTGGTGACAACAACTATTGGTGAAAGACTTGTTAGTCAGAGGACCAAGGCAAATAGCACAGTTTTCTGGTGAAGTGGGACGATTTGGTGTAGGTGAACGTGACTTGTCTTTGCGGTCTGGTGAATCCCATTTGGACGGGGTGGTCTTAGAAGTGCCGGGGCGCGGAGGCGTGTCCGGGCACTTCGACAATGGAGGTGTTGGAGGACAGGTAGATTCCTCCATCTGTAACCAAAAAAGCACAATAATGCTACTTGTGAAATCATGACCAGACCAGACTGGGCCGAACACCCTCGGTCAGTATGGGTTCAGTAATGGATTTTTTTTTTGCCTTTTTTTTACACTCAAGCGCAAGGTCAGACAAATTTGTACAGCGACAAGTAGTTTTAAAATGATGCACATTTTAACGCGTCAGTTAAACTTAAGCTTGAGTCGGGGATACGAAACTTCAGCTGGAAAATGCACAAACAGCATAGCCTCTGAAAATTGGCCGACAAGTCTATACCGATACTACGGTAACACCCACCATAACATTTGCAAGAAGAGCTCAAGTTCAAATTTAATGCTGCTGCGGTAGAATAATAGCGATTCGAATAACACCAAATTATTGCCAAATTAAGCACAAAACAGACAGCACGAAACCAGAGCCACTGAGAATCATCGCTTGCTAAACGGCTTTTGGCTTTTGGCCATCTCTTCGCCCTTTCTTTCTTTTCTTTCAGCCTTAAAATCAAGTCGGCCGTGCCAGACAACGTTGATCGATCAAGCAGGCCGAGGGTGTAATTTGGGCAGCGTTGGGTTTGGGTTCGGTCGGCCCAAACTATGTGACTTGTTTCTGCCGCTAATCAAAAGCCCGATATTTCCCGTAAACCCGAGCTGGACTTTGGGACACGCCTCTATGCTCGGGAATTAACTCCAAAGTGTTACGGTTCCTACTTCTTTGTGTCGGAGTCACACAATGACGGAGTACAAACTAGTTGTTGTGGGAGGTGAGTAAACCTGACACGCCCCTGAACATTTATGTTTAGAACAATGGAAACTATCAACTACATTCAAAGTGCTGCTTTACCCGCACCCCAAAATTTCTTTAGGGGCATTTTGATTTTTTCCCGAGCTTAGGTGCCCATTTTAGGATTGATAGGTTATTCACGGAACTGGTACATTAGGAACTGTGCTGAAATGTGCATAGTTGCGGCTCATATTGAAATTTTTACAAAAATATATAGTTTTGTTGCTATAACGAATTATTGTGAGTTTCGCCTCTTGCTCTTCACCCAATACGCATTGTAAGACACCTCTGTGACTTGCTTTGAATCATAAAGAATTTCACCTGTTGCTAACCTGATCATGGCACCTGTTGAGAAGCACAATATCTCTCTATTATTATGCCACCTGGCACATAGAGTAATATTCTAGTTAAATGACTGACCTCTATTACAAGGATCTGTCCCACTTCTTCAATATTTAAATACATTTGATCAGAAAAAATCAATGAACTTCATTTGTCGGTGTAGTTGTCAAAATATTTTTTATTATGACAGGTTCCATAGCTAATGTAGTAATTGCATTCTTTACTAAATTACAGCTGGAGGTGTTGGAAAGAGTGCTCTTACCATACAGCTTATTCAGAATCAGTGAGTATTGATTTTCAGCCACTGTTCCATATTGTGTATTGTGGCCTATCATGTTTCAATTATCAATAGCACTTACCTCCAATATTGGATCTTCCTTTCTTTTTCACATCCCTTAGAATCTTGAGCTTTTTTTCTTATGCTTGAATTGAATTTTATTCCTATTCTTATCCCTTTTCAGCTTTGTGGATGAATATGATCCAACCATAGGTGAGAGATATTCTTCCAGTTATTAGGTGCCTTAAATTACTTATCGTATGCTACAAATTGTTCTATTGATTTTTATCTAACTTTTGCAGAGGATTCATATCGTAAACAAGTAGTTATTGATGGAGAGACATGCCTTCTGGATATTTTAGACACAGCTGGCCAAGAAGAATACAGGTATGGTATTACACCAACAAATACACTCATTTCCGGTAGTTTCTTGTTTTCATAATTTTTTGAAAAAAATCACGATTGGTTTATTTTAGTGCCATGCGAGATCAGTACATGCGCACTGGAGAGGGTTTTCTATTGGTGTTTGCTGTAAATAATGCCAAATCCTTTGAGGACATCAGTATGTATCGAGAGCAAATTAAAAGAGTCAAAGATGCCGAGGAGGTTCCCATGGTTTGTGAGTATTCTATTCTACTACTAACTTTATTTTGTGCTTTAATTTTAGAATCATTAATATTATATTCATCCAACTATTCTATACTGTAAATCATGTTTTCAGTGGTCGGAAACAAATGTGACCTGCCTGCTAGAGCAGTAGAAATGAATCAAGCTCAAGAGGTAGCACAACAGTATGGCATACCATTTGTTGAAACCTCTGCCAAAACAAGGCAGGGCGTGGATGATGCCTTTTATACCCTCGTTAGGGAGATCAGAAAAGATGTAAGTGTTAACAACCATGTATTCTTGAAATTTAATTTTACTTGATGTCACCTTTGTTAGGAAGTCAGGCAAGAATGGATCAATCTTTTCTAAAAATAATATTGTATGCTAATGTGGTTTTTTGTTTGCATTTCTATAGAAAGAACACCGAGGCAAGGCCAAAAGTAAGAAACCAAGGATAAATATCATCAGGAGAAAACTTTGTGTTTTGCTTTGAATGTCGTCGATCTTTATTTTGCCACTGCCATGCCCTCTTAAGCAGATCTTTCTTACAAATGTATATGGCAGATAATTCATTTTTCCCTTAGGAGAGCTAAGTTGTTGTGGAATGGTTACCTGGACGATGTAAATTTTACTTATTTTATCTATGCACAGAGAGATGATGTTTAGAGCTACTAAAGCAAAGGAAAAAGGAACGAATGTACTCATATTCCTTTTGCCTCATGGATGTTGATCCTGGTCCATCAGGCATTTCTTGCTAACAGTTAGATTTTGTGTGTACTGTAGATGTTATAAAAAGCATTGCTAACGCAGCTTTTTACTCTTCAATTAAAATTTGGTGTGGAGCATCTCTGTTGATGAGGCGTCAGTCATGTGTATCAATAATATTGTTTTTGAATAATGAAATAAAGTGACCAATTCAACCTGTGAAAGCTCAGACCAAGGCTCAGACTGCTATAACTTATGTCTCATGTTTCTATTATTCTGAGTAAGAGATGGATGATGTGGGAGTGGGGAATGCTCGGCACAATTGTGATATGGTTTTACATGCATTATGTTTCAACTCTGTTTTTATAGAAAGGAAAAATGAGAGAAAGTGTAATGACAAAGTGACCACTGATGTCTATCGTGCTTAGCTCTTAATGTTTAATTTTTAGTCGACACATGGTTCTGCCAATGAAGTGTCATGGAACCATATCTTTCCTGCTACATGACTTGATACAACTCTCTCTGTTAAGGTTTTGACTTACTAGTTAGATGACTTGTGAGCAAATTCTCTGTAATTGCTGCCAATTTAAAGAATATTCATTTATTTTCGTAGAGTTCAGGATCAATAGTCATCTAAGGTTGATTCCGGATATCCTCATTCATATCTCTCACCGACTAGCTGAAGCATAGAGACAGCTTCAAGCATGAAGTGAAAGCTTTTCCTTTCGGTCTTGGCATACTTTGCAAAGTAATGAGGTTGCTTTCTTGTAAACTAGCTTTTTGAAATGCAATTTTTGCATAGATTGAAAGGTCTTCCTCATGTTCTTTCTAGTCAGGATTTGGTGGTTGAGGTTATTTAGAAATTACCTCTAATGTTACAGGGGTTGGAAACAAATTCAGATGAATGCTATTTCTGTCTTCCTTTTCTTTTGCATTTGGTTTATTCCATGTTCCAGGTTAAGTGGATGCAGAGAAATGGGCTACTGTAGCTGACTTGGTATCTTGGCATTTGTGGCTGACTATTTGGGCGTTCCGTACTTGATGTATATTTAAATTTCAGCTTGTAGGAAACCCTTTTGTTGTGTATGTACATTTGGCTTCCTCTGCAAGCCATTTAATTTTATGTTTTATCACATGTTGTGTGAGGATTGTCTTTCAGTATTTGACTCAATGTTACATTTTAAAATTGCATCAAAATTGATCAAAACAAGGTTTGATTGTAATATCTAGTTTATCTAGAATAGTGCTAGATTGTTTCATTCAATGTACTGATACCAACCAATTAGCTTACAATGCATGTGTGAGGAAATGTCACTTTTTGCCTGGCAAATTGTATTAAAAGACAAATAATATTGGTTGCTTTGTGATTTAAGCACAACTACTTACTGTGTTTTAATATAAAATTCTCTGTATGCATTTCTCTTTGTGATAAAGGTTTCATCCAACTTTTTTCTGTTTCCGAATGAATGGTTGCACATGACAAATTTAATGGACCCTATGCCAAATTCTTTTAATATTCTGTTTTTTTTATTCATGTGTGAGACAACTTCTCGTTTTGTTAATTAACTTGTCTTTTTATAATGTCAATGACTGCTCGATGTAATGAAGTCTTGTGCATCTGTTTTCCTCCCTTCCCTCCAACTTTTCCTCTTTTCATTTAGGATTTTAAGAATGAAGTGTTGTGATCAGTTCATTTGTTGTTCTAGCAATAATCTTTAGTGCATTTGTGAGCAACTGTGCGCTTGTGTTTGGTTGTTTATTTGTGTGTAAGGTTCATTATTATTTTTTTCCTTTTTTAAAGCTGTAGGGCGGAAAAATCTTTATTTTGCGAGGCAATACTATGTATAACTTGCAATAATGGTTTGTTTTTATTTTTGTTTACATTTTTTAAATTGATACAACATGCTTCCCATTCTGCTTGAAACAACGATGAGCCAAAAATTTGTTACTGGAGAACACAGGAGAGAATTCTATTATAGTACCTGTGCAGTGAGCAATCTTCTGATACTTACGAAATGGTCTTTGATTCAAAGTTTGCATGCTCGTGCTCATATGTAGAGGAAGCTGGATGTGTCATGTTTGATTGTAGTGTAAGCATTGATGGGGCCTCTTCGTAAATATTGAAGTTTTGCCACGTGCATCTCAACTTTAGACTGTTGCTGTTGGGGTGTTACTTCAATGGAGAAGACTGTGGTGTATTCTTTGGTGCACAATTTATTAGTGAGTTTTATGGATATTTTATTGTGGAATGTGAATATGATATGAGAGTTCCGATGCACTTCAACCCTCAGGTTTGAGGAATTTTCAGGACGATTGTGCATTAGCAACTCTCAAACAAATTATATTCTTATAAAGCATACTATCATATTGACAATGGATTCTAGACGTTAATGACAGTTCAAACAAAAAAAATTTTAAGTTGCTGGAAATGAAGTCAAAAGATGGGTCACCTTCAAGAAAGAAATTCTGTATGTGAGGATGCAGAGTTTGTGGTATTGTTTTTAAAGTTTTGTTCACTTTATAAATGTAAGTGTGGTGTACCATGTTGGAAAGGATGGGTTTCTAGACTAGACCAATATTCTACTGACAAACATGCCATTTCTACTGATTTTAAGTAAACTGGAAGTCCATTTTCTTCATGCTGTCTTATCCTTTTTATTTATTCCCCCCTATATTCCTGTTAACTTGTCCTTCCCTTCACTGACCACACTTAAAATCACAGTAACGCACTCGGAGAGGCGTGGGCCCGATCTCCTCGGAAATAGGCGAACCCGTGTACAGGGGGGAGGGGCTTAACCTGTGTGTAACATTTAATACTGATTAAAATGTTCAAATGACGGAAGGACTGTCAACGGATTCCTCGTCCGGTGTCCACTATCTCCGAAGGTATCGAAAAAGCCATCAGGCCATTTTGTTGTATGGGGCTTCAGGAACACCTCACCAAATTTTCGTGCATCTATCGCAGAATACAGTATTCTTTAGAACCCGAACGGAGGACGGCTATCTTTCCGCCGCGCACACACAACTTCTCTACCTATGTACTACGTAATACCTCTACTTCTACCCATATATATAATATTTTATTTGTATAACTTTTTTTTTTTGGGATGGGGCAAGGGTGCACTTTAACACAGGCTGCAGGTTGCACCGTACGCATTTATTAGTAAACTTGTTTATACATTACAATGTGGTGTGCTCCACTGAGTCTTGTACCATAGAGACTTATTCTTTACAGGGACTTAGTTTTAATTTTTTTTTGCCTCATCCTACCAACAGTTGTTGATTTTTTGCCACCTTTCAACTTGCCTCCTCTGACCTTGAACTTATCTCTCCTGATGGTTTCACTTATCTTCTTGTGATCAAACTGAAGAAATTTTTTTTTTTTAACAACAGGTAACAATGAACACTAACAGTTTTAATTGAAAAGAAAACAATGTTTACCTGTAATTTATTTTTCATAAATTCAAGTGCCTTTTGATAGTTATCCTGCGAAGATTCCAGAACACTATCATCGATAGTCTTCTCCTTCATTTTATCCAAGAATCCAGTTTTTTGAAATACTTTGTGGAACTGCTTCATGGATGTCTACAAAAGCAGCAAAGGCATCAGCAACACTCCAAACAAACTAAGATAGTGTAGAATTTTTAAAGGTGTCTTACCGTTTCCACAAGAGTAATGGCTATTCCTTCACGTCCAGCCCGACCAGCCCGACCGGCTCTGTGAAGGTAGACCCTTGGGGCCAATGGACAGTCATAGGAAATGACACACTCAAGATGGGCTAGATCAAAGCCTCTTCCAAGAGCATCTGTAGTTACCAATCTACAAGACATAAACAATTAGTAAGTTCAGTGTGTAGCACAACAAAAATCAGTGTGTATGTCACATATAAAATAAGTGACTTACATATTAGAATGTCCCGATACAAATGAATTGAAACATCTGTCTCTGTGTTTGCTGATAGATGATAATTCAGAAACAGACTTGTTTTTATGACCTTGGAACATGAATCTCAGTAAAATGGCAAGACTGTGAACCTTTTCCAATGAATTTACAAATACAAGAACTGTCTTCCAATCTCCTTCCTTAATAAGGTGGTAGAGGTACAAAGGCTTCATAGCGATATCACAGGCGACCCAATATTCACTGAGTTCATCTGGTGTTGTAAGGTTCTTGACCCCTGAGCTTTCATCAGTGGCATTTTCTAGGATGAGAAAAATAAATTGGTATAAGGAGAAAAGTGTAAAATTAATCAGGGCATCTCCTCCAATTTCAACATCAACACTCACCACTATTTTTGCTTTCATAAGCAAAATATGTTGGTCGGAAGAGACCTAAAGTTTGAAGTTTTTCAGGATCTGATGTCAAAGTTGCAGAAAAAAGAAGTTTCTGAGGAGGAGGTTGTCGGTATGCCATTTCTCTTACAGTGAGTGGAGGTACCTTCCGCATATCAACTAAATAGAAACTTTAAGATTGACAAAAACTCCAAAATCCACATCAACAAGAAAATAGGATCACAGGTGAAACACATTACCTGATATTAAATGTCTTTCTAAATGGTACAACCAATCATTGTGCATTCTCTCAATAACACGATCAGCTTCATCAATCACAAGATATTTCAAGTGGTGCAATGAGAATCCTGGTGTTGCTTGCAAGTGGTCAACTAGTCGTCCAGCTGTTGTTACAACAATATCAGCACAGCTGCAGAATTTTTTGTCGACCTCAGCTGTAATATTTTTCATGAGTTACTTCCAGTAGCAAGAACAGTCCTGTATGCTTCACAAAAATTACAGGCTACTTACAGTAACGGACTAATTGTGATTGCTCATTCTCAAAAGACTCGGCTCCGGAGAGACAAACCACACGAAGATCTGTTATATCGATATAATCAAGAAAAACTTTGTGAACTTGGGTGGCAAGTTCTTTTATAGGAACAACCACCAAAGCACGGATATGCGGAATGAAGCGATTTCGTAAAGCCTGTCAAAAGACATGGGTTTTTAAACAACAAGCCTTAAGAAACTTCAGGTAAATTACCAAAATGACGAGTACCTGAACAATAGGCAACACAAAGGCTAGTGTTTTGCCACTTCCTGTTGGCATACAGACACACACATCCCTTGCCCAAAATTGTGGTGGTTTACTTTGAGACTCCAGTAACCAAGGAATAACTTCATGCTGAACTACAAAATTGAAGGAAATATACTATTAAATATTAAATAGAGTGAAACCTCACCTACTTCTGATGGGATAACTATGTTAAATTACCTGGAAAAAAATGAGTGATACCATTTTTTTCCAATTTTTTCACTATATCCTTGTCTAACTGAGGTAGATCATGCACAGTAACAGTAAGATTCTTCAGAAAACCAGATATTATGGATGGATTTTTCATCCAATAAGGTAACACAGCTGCAACCTGAAAATGGAAGGTCATTTTAAGTCAAAGAAAAATGAAAAAGCATATGAATATAACTGACAAACTAGGATCATTCACCTTAGTCTTTTTCTGCTTGCTAAAATTATCTCCAAGCACAGTGAATTGACCAGCAATGTCCTTTTCTTCTCCTCCATTTTGGGCATTATTATCTTGGACTTCTTGTTCTGTTTGGTCTCTTTTTCGTTTCTTGACTTTCTTACTGCTACTCTTACTTTGCTCCTGCTCCTTTTCCAATTTTTCTTCCTCCTTTTTCTTCTTTGTTTTTACCAACCGATTGATAAGAACTTCCTGCCTCCTCTTTTTATCTTCGAGTTTCTGTTTGTTTTCCTCAATCTTGGCAAGTAGGCGTTGTAAATGACTTGACTTTGCAGCAGATTTGTCAGTCTCTGGCTTTGGATCGCCACCACCGTACCTACAGAATAAGGGGTGAACATTCATTTTATAGAACTATTAGTGCCACAATGGTTACAAAATTTATCAACTTATACTTATGAAGCAGCTCCAATGCCACAATAAGAAAGTGGCAACACAGGAAAATAAATCTAAGAACCCAAAGTTCGGCTAGGTACGGCTCAAAGACATTAGCAAAGCAAAATAACAGCAAAAAGATATTTAAAAGAGAAACTTGCTCAAAGGATTCTAACCCTCCTTCACATGCTGTGTTGATAAAATTACAAGACGAAATGTCTTCGTACCTTTCAATAGCGAAGAGATCCATTGTTCCGAGTAGATCCTTGAGAGACGAAGCAATAAAGAGAGGGAAGTCTCTCTTCAGTCAATTTTTTTCTGAGAAAACATGTAATTATGCAGTATTTTTATTCGCGTCCGTATGAAAGAAAGAGGTTACGTTCTTGAGTTCTTGATGTGTAATCTGCCAATAAGGAGCAGACGTAGTATTTTCAAAGTGACACAAACATCACGTAAACAGAAGAGCGACGGAAACCTTGCAGCAGCCGAAGGTGGTCGAAGAAGGCGAAGGTTCCCCAAAACTGTCTGCCAGTGATCACCAGAACAAGTAATTCGACTAAGAAACAAACATGCCAGGCCGTCAGTACTACTGGTACGACACCCCAGACGGCGAAGACCTGCTCTTGAAGACCAGCTTTGCCTGCAAGATCGGCTTCGCGGCGTCAACTCCCGCTGTCGCGACCGATCTCTCCCTTAACCCACAGAAGCACCTCAGGACGTATCTCTACCGTGCTGGGAGATACGTGGTCCCCGCGATGGGCAGCGCCGCTATGTTTGCGCTTACATCCCAGCTGCTCATCAGACATGTGCCCCAGATCAAGCCGGAGTACTCTTACATGATTGGGGGTGCTGCCGCAGGCACTGTTGTGGGGGCTGCAACCAGGAGTTCGGTAGTGGGTGGAGTGCTGGGATTCTACTTTGGTATTATCGCCTGGATTGCCCACGACTTGCACGTCAAGGATGCGTACAACCCTAAAGTCTTCGGATCCTTTCCCCGTAGAACAGTCCTGAACGACGACGATATCTTGGGTGCGGACTACCGAAAGGCACCACTGATGTCTCTCCCTCCACCGATTGCTCGTCCTGCGATAAGCCCTTCATCGTTGGACGCCTGGATGATCTAAACTGGGTACTTGGGATGTATTTAGGTACCTTTAGCTACTTTTTGATTATGTAAATATTCCTGTGTAATAGTTGTTCAATCTGTTGTGCACTTTGAAAATTTTTCTTGGAAATAAATGCCTAGTTCTGGTCAAACTTGAAGTGTTATACTTAGACCCCGTACCTTACATTTGGTCTTTCTCGGGCAGAGGCTTGGCCATCAACAATTACAACATAGCTCCACTTCGAAGATTTTTCTCTTGCATAAAGATTTCGATATCAGAATGCCAATTGTCTGCAGCTGTCTCTTTAAACTGAGGGTGACATGTATACCAGGAGGAGGAAAAATTGAGTTATCACTCAGAGGTTTATATTCATAAATTATTAACAACGATACAGCACTTAACATTGTTCATTTGTACTCATGTTGAAAACAGTATTAATTCACCTAACAAGAGGTCATTTCCCTTCAGAGGTTGAGAGAAAATGAAGTGAATGATGTCCAAACCAGACTGACAAGCACAGTGATAGAAGGAAAGAAAAGTCCTTTAGATTCCAGTAAAAGTTGCATAGATTGCCAGAGCCACATAAAGAGTAACACACAACAAAACAAAGTGAAGACATAAATAAAAATTGTCAGTCTGAAGAGCACTTGTGACCCTTGAAGTAAAGAAGGAGCACGAAAGTGTATCGGAATATGCCAACAACTCGAACTTAAGGCACATTTATTAAAACGCTCCAAGGACAGTGGGATTTCAGTTGAGCTGACGTTCCTCACTGCAGTGTGTTGACTTGGAGGAAGAATCCCATTTACAGTGCCCTCTGCCAGGACAGAACAGCATGGTATTCACTACATGACACAAACCAAGCCACAACACTTAAAACTTGCCAAGGATACCATTAACAATTTGTGGTGATAAAAGGGGTAATAAGGTGATAAGTGATACAATAAGGTTTAATTTACATGGTAAATCACAAATCAATTGCATACCATTAATAACATAGTTCATCATAAGGCTTATGTCACATGTCAGACAAGTGACTAAATTTTGACTACTATAAAATTTGGTTAAATAGCTATAAGAATCAGTTTTAAAAACCTCAACTATCTTCAGCACATGATTAGAGTGAATGTAGCAATTTTTTGATGAATTAAGCACATGTGAACTCATCCCATAATAAGCCCTGGCTAGTATGACTGCACCACACATAACACAGAATCCTCATCAATCTTCCATTACTTCAGATACACTGAGTGAATGGGGAGTGTACGAACCTCTTCAAACATACAAACAAGGAAAATTGGCAAACAGTAATTTTCAAAAAAAATTTAGGCATAGAGGATCAATGCACACTACTCAGGCAAAAATTGCTATATGCACAGGGCTCATTGCAGGGTATATGCATTTTGATGAAACGGGCCAGTGTTCTGCTACAGAACAAGCCGCAGCAACAGATTTCCAATATGTTTCTGAGATGACTGACGGCCAGGGGACAAAATTCTCCTTCATTTACTTAGAAAATACTACTCTTTTAACTTAAGTGAAGCTGTTATAAATTACACAACCATTAACATCAAGAGTCAAAAAAGAATTTGCTCTGTTCAACAATCATACAAAATTCTCTCAACTAATGTTAGAAACTTTCTCCTCTTCAGTCAAACAGAAACACAGATCAATAAAAAAAAAGTGCATGTGTACATGTACATATACACTCCACCACATCAAATCTACACAATATTTTAGGTCAGAGATACATTTTACACACAACAATAACATAATTTAACAATAACAATTGAACTAGGGTGCACTTACAATAGTTTCTTCATGATATCCATGCCCGATTCCATTGGCTGGGCAAGCTCAATATTTGCAATACTGAATTGTCATTATCAATTGCAAACATCACAGCCTGTTCATATGATTGCCTCTAGAGGAGCTGTAACATAGTATGAGAATGATTTTTTTGTTTGTTTGCTAATATATGAGATTTATTCAGTCGCCTCCATGTTGAAGATAGACTTCAAAGGAGAAGGTTGGTAGGCAACTGTATGAAGGTACCTTCACTCAATGTAACTTCCGAAGGTCTACAGATGTATATTTAAATTGATTGAAAGCCCGACAAATAGGAAACTAGTACAATGCATAAAAGGCTCCACAGATGAAAAGTTCATCAGCAGCACTAAACAAAAACTGTGCTATGCAAGATCCTTTAGAAGTAAACATGCATAACACAAAGAAAATGGCATGATTTTCACTCAAACATTAGGAATTAATCCTGAAAGACAAAGATGATTTAAATACAAGTTAATGTCACCTGAACATACAACCAATTAGATAGAGACAGGGGAGATCGGGGTAATTTTAACAACCATGATATAGCATCAACTGGAACCATGAAGATACAACCTATTCACACAGAAACTATGTTAGCTTGCCAATCGAAACACATGTCTTACAAAACAAGAACCTCAATATATTTAGATCCTGATTTTCGTTTCCAAACCATCCAATTTATCTCACAGGAATGTACCAGTTTCAGGTTCTACCTCAGACAAAATCTTTTAAGGAATGATAACATTTTTTTTTGTAATTAACATGAAATAGAATAACCAATGATATACAACAATAACTGGTAGAAAAACCACAAGTTCTTAAAATATTTAACAACATGTCATATTTGAAACCATTGAGTAATGTCTGCATAACATCTTCACCACACAACAAAACTTTTAAGAGGATACCCTCACAGATGTTCCAGTTAACAGAGGAGAAAGAGTAGTACTTATTTCAAATTCTCTATCGGTTTGTGCTTGCTTTTTGTACTACAAAGGGACATAAGTATAAAACCTGTGCTTCGTTTCACGACATGTGGATGGGACAAAAGGTGCATTTTATTGCATTAAATTATTGTAAGAAGACCAACAAGACATATGATGATGATGATGATGATGAGCTGATATTTAGTTTTTACAACCACCATGATAATTCTGTTAATTCTTCAACATAAAACCCACAAGTTTGAGACTTCAACAATAGAAAGAAAACATGTTACATCACCGCATATGTAGGGTGTTTTTGGATTGGATTGGATTGTAGGTGTAGACTTGAAAAGCAGCCTATGGGAAACACTAGCATGTCTGATCAATGATTTTTTTTCTTTCACCATGTTATGAAAAACTGACACGCCCTGTACATTTGCTGCCTCTATGCAAAATATTTAAATAACCCTCAATGTCAGCAACCCATATGACCAATTATTTAGTGTTCAACTAGTTTCACATCAGAGACTGAAAACTCAATTTTAAGGATACAAGAAAATTTATCAAAGATGAGTTAAAAACTTGTGAATACAAATCCTCATCGTCCACAACACAACACTAAATCAATCAATTTTTATCAGATTAATTTAAAAACATACACAGATACACATAACCACATACACGAAGATTTGTCACTTTTTACATTTCCATTATCGGTAATTGACAATATTGCAATCAATTCTCTCGCACCAGATACAATCTCTGACTTCACTTTTCTAAATACAGAATTCTTAAGATAATCCAGCCATTTAGAAATTACAATGAGATATTATTGATGCTTAATTTTTTGCCAGATTTGATCAAGGAAATGGCAATATCCCTTAAAAATTGCCTGTGAAACACTTTGACATTACTCATAGGAAGAGCAGTATTAACTTAACTTCTACAATAACAAGTTTGAACTTAAGTAATTGCAGGTGGATGCCAATGAAGCTTTAGAATCAGTGCAAGAAGGAAGACTTTCGCTATGACCAGAGCATTCAGGTTTGTAGCTTCTCATGACTTTCTAGTTTGTAGACGACAAAGCCAATGAGAAAAGTGGTGTATGAGTAAGCCACTTTTTAGGCCACCATCAGTTAAATTCTTAAAACCAAACCAAACAGGACAATTAAGAGGTGTTCCTTGCTGGTACATTTTTCTTTAACAATAGAGAGTTTGAGCCACTCCATATGGTAGATTCACAGAAAACAATGTACCACACCCATACACATAAAAAGTCTATTCGCGCACACACACACACATTCATACCCATATTCAAACATGGTAAACAACAGTTTCCACAGTATACCACTGAAGGCCGATTTCATAGTTTTAGTAGTTTTTATTATCACCATTTGGAGGAAGACGCACCTTGTGGTAAATTTAAAAAAAAGAAAAAAAAAAGTGTGACACTTGATGCAATGTTCTCTCTTCTTTATGTATCTTCAGTTCCAATTATACATATTGTACCCTCCTCCCATGCCAATAGGATTGTATCGGTGCTGAAGTTTGTCTTGACGAATAGCTCCATAGGTTTGGGTACCTTGGCCAAATGTACCTACAGTAGTGCTGGCGCCACCTCCTCTTCCACCCCGTCCACGTCCTCTGTTGCCCACCACAGATACTGGCATTCCTGCAACACCAAACAGAGCTCACATCAAAACTGGCGACTCATTGTAAAAATCTTCAATATCAGGACACCTCAATGTAGGTCTCCTAGGCCAGATGAAATTATCAAAGCCTTGCACGTTAAGACTGATTCTGGTTCAGCATGTGTGTCAAACAAATGGTGTATGTTTACCGAGTGGAAAAGGTCAATGTGGCAAAAACTGCAAGTTTCACAGAAAGCAGACAAGCGAATGGATTTTGAGGGCAAACATTGAAAGCACACAATGCTGTTTAACTCCTGGCTTTTACTCCTTATTCATTAATATTATGTTGAAGGAGCTTTCTTCGTAATACAGTTAATTGTAAGATTAAGAATGAAGTTTAATCATGTTGCTAAGTCATGGCCTCAGATGTAGAGGTTGTTACAGATGCTATTGATGGTATGCAACTCTGAATTTCCTATCTACAGCAAAAACAGTTAAAATGGAAAAAAATAAATACTTAAAATGGAAGAAGAAATAAAACACACAGAATGTAACAACGGAAATTTAATCCACAAAAAAGGCTACAAACCAAAATTGTTACTTTGCATCATACATGCAGAGACATGCAATCCTACTTTGTTAAAACGAGGATGCATACAAGCCATACGGTGCAAAGTAACTGGCAGAAGAATACCAACTCTGAAAAATGTAACCTAAAATGTAGGCTATTACTTTAGAAATTTGAAAAGTATAATATTGTTTAAGAAAAAAAAAAGTCAATTGAGTGAGAGTAAATAGAAACACAGTGCACACAAGACTACAATTATTTAACCAAATCACTGATAAGTACATTCGTACTTGAATGTAAAGTAGCAAAGTGGTTGTAGATTTGAGGAAATTTACCCCACAAGCTGAGTTCATGGCAACGACAAATAAAGAACTGGCTTTAGATGCTCAAATAAAATAATTTAGAGGAATGTAACAACATACATTGCAATTCAATTTAAGTACATGGTCAAAAATTAATAACAGCACACACTGCTAACATCAAAAGGTATATATGTTGGAAATTCAGAGAGTAAGAAGCACAGCAAAAGATATCAGAAGCAAGCTATGAAAACAATGATACCCCCATAATTTCATTGCCTATACCAGAACATTTTTACATCATAATTAAGTCATGACTCATGACCATGGAGTTGCTGTGTTTAACTTAACCCTCACCTTTATGGCACATTATATTTGTCTACAAAGGAAAACAAGAAAATTACCAAGAGTTCAAAAAAGAAACAAAAAAAAAAAAAAACAGAACAGTTGAGCAGGCTTGGCTACTGTCCATGCACTGTATTCACTGGTCTATATGGCAATGGTAGGCAACCTGATCAACAGTCCAGTGTAGTCAACAGTAGCAGGCTAGTTTCAACTAGTTGGGAGGGCTTCAGAGGGACATCACATTGATGTATTTTATGTCTATTTCGCAATACCATAGCATGACATTTAGTACCCAACCAAGGCCAAGTCAAGGACACATTTCAAAAACAGGAAAGGAAGAAAATACTGCCAAATCAATGTATCAAAAATTACTGTGGAGGGAATACAACCTCTCAAGAACAAAAATAAAACTATACTGCCAATGCTTTTCAGATACTCAAAAGCAAAAAAGAAAAGAAGTAGTAGATTGAAACCACATCAGGCATCACCATAACAGCAAAATAAAGAAAGATTGTAAATAGCAAAGTGGATCAATAAGGTATGCCATGCATCTTGTGGCAAAAAAAAAAGTGAAAAAAGGAAAAACAAAGAAACCAAAACAAACCAAAAGTTAAATCCACACAATATTTGGTGTACATTATTGGTGATTTTGTAGCTTGTACTGAAATTAAGAATCAGTTGCTTCTACTATCTAGTACTAATTTCCTTTCATCACATAAAAGGAAATCAGGAGATGAAGATTACTACCTTTGTAAAGAAATATACATTGGATTTAGCATTAACAATACAAAGTGATACTGATGACAAGTCTTGTCCACAAAGCACTAAAGTCATTCATTATAACATTCTAACTGAAATGAACAACAAAGAACTAGGGGATAGAATTTTCATGAGTGAGCATGCATCCTGTTTTGGCGCTTCATCCAATTTTGGAAGGCGGAGCTATATGATGCAGCAGCTTTAAATAAAAGAGCAAAAAAATATTTTCTTAAGACCAAACAAAAAAAAAATGGTTTAAATACTTATAAATCAGAGATCACAATTATTTCAATCACAACTCAGCACATATAAGACACCATGGCTATGAGATGCCAAAACCTCCATCACTTGGCATGATGTTTTCATCATGCCTAGAAGCACTCGTCCAAAACCAGGAATGAGCTCTCATTTCAGAAAAAAAAAATACAACTTCAATCTCTACAAAAAACGGCAATAAAAAAACAATATGCATTCAGTTATTTTTTCACCAAAGGTTGTGGCATCAAGTGAGTTCCATAATACAGGTGAGAACTGATTAGATCCACCATTCTTACGTAAAACAAGCAAATATTTTATGCACTAGTACAACAGAGCATCCCTATCTAAATACTGGTACACACAATACAAATGTGTCTTAATTTAAGAAAGTGAACAACCCATTTAGCATTACAACAAACTGCTTTATCTCAACTTACCTCTGCTTTGAGTGTAACCCGCCTGCCAACCGGCATAGTAGGCAGCCTTTTGCTTTCCATGTTCTTCGGCAATTTTAACAGTGAGGGGTTCAGTTCCTCCTTCAGGAATGACACCGTTCATATGCTGTATGGCTTCCATGGCTTCCTCTCGTCTATCAAATCTGTGGGACAAATCTAACGTAAGCACAGAGCAAGAAGGAGAAATGTGGAACAAAGAGATTAGAACCTTTAAGAAATTTCTAACAGTCCGGGCACTTTGAAAGGAGTCACACATGAGTAAACCACAGGTTTGTGTAAGCGGTCTGAATTTCTTTCTTAGACAGTTGCCGGAATTGTACATACCTTACAAATGCTACACCTCTGGGCATTCCTGTAATTTTGTCTTTAAGCAAATTTTTCTGGACAATTGTACCAAATTTACCGAACAGTTGATCTAACTGTCCTTCTGATACATTCCTATAAGTAAAATATAGAGCAGTATAAGAATAAATAGTTACATGCTATTGAAAGCCAAGAATTGCAGTACAATGTGGCTTACTTTGGAAGGTTGGTCACATAAAGATTTGTTTCCTTTATGTCTTCACCAGATGGTCTTGCAAATGATACCTTCAAGCGCTTATTTTGTACTTGGAGGCCATTCAAAGTGGATATAGCCTGTGCTGCATCTTCAGCCTTGGTGTAGTTTACAAATCCAAATCCATAACTGTAGCCAGTCTAAGTGATTTAAAAAAAAACAAGACATCGATCAATTTAAACCTAACCAGATAGAGAACATCAAGTTTTACAAAGGCATGGACCCTGACAACACAAAATACCTTAAAATCTTTCATAACCCGGCAGCTCTCAACAGGACCGATGGTTACAAACATACTGTATAATTCCTTTTCAGTCATATTTTGTGGTAAATAATTGACAATGAGGTTTGTTCTAGGCTCCCCATTGTCAGATTGTGGCCGATTTTGTCCACCACCAAAGTCTGTCATGTTAACAATCCTTTTTATCACTACAAAAAGGGATCTGTTGAAACAAACAAAAACGGAAAAATAGATTATACAAGTCCTCAAAACTGCATCAAGAGTCCACCAGCAGCACATTTGACAGTCAACTAACTGTATGTAGGCTAAGGCCCAGAATTTTTTGCTGCTACTATAACCAATGCAACTATAAACGAGAACAGTTACACCACAAACCAATTAATATTTAAATACTGTCAAAGTTTATTTGATATTTCTCTCCCCACTGGAGCAAAATAACAAAACGCAAAATTCACAACAAATGTCAAGTATTGTTAAGGTTATGAATTCAAAAAATCATGAATGTAAATATTGGGAAGATGGGTGCACTAAAAAATATTTCTGTGCCTCGGAAATAAAGCAGCCGGGGTATTAAAAACGTACCAAACAAGCATTAGAGCTATGTTCAAGACAAAAATTCCGAATTTAAGCACAAGAGCAGAGGGAACATAGGAGATGAAGAGCCAGCACAATCTAAATTAAATGTCAACTTTTTTCAATCCGCAAATTGTGGCTGATAGGTCGAAAAAGATAACAGCGGATTGGGACGTCCATAAAATCCGTCTCTACATTCCTTCGAAGGGAAATATTGCCCTGCAACCCACCTCCAATATCCTAGAATCCTCCTACAAAATTTATCCTGATACGACAGCCGAAGTCAAAAGGCAATGTTGATAATCACAGTTCAAAATTTGAATAGAGCAATACATTAGACTTTATCATAACATGAATATAATAATTTGTTAGGCACATGTGATTTGTTTGGTTTTTTTGATTGGATGAAGTATAAGAAAGCGTAACCTACATTTCCCGAAGGTATGTTGACCATACTAGTGATGGTTCAGTGCTTGACGCATGTAGGGCGGCAAATATGGATTCGACTGCGTACGAGGCAAATCTCTTTAGTTATCAGCGGTATCCTATCTACGATGTCTGTTCGCGATCAGGATCAGAAAAAGCCTCCGGTTTGATTGTTTCTTGAAGAAAGGGAAGGCTGGAGGAACGTTTGTTAATTACATTTGTAAATATACCTTCTGCGCCATTCAGTGGGTATAATAGGGTCTAATTTCGGATATTTGTTCCGAATGTCCTCTTTTGGCAAGAAATGGCCATGGGATTTGAGTCATACATCGAACTGTCAAATTCGAGAGTGATCGAATTGTGTCTTATTGATCGAGATTCAAATTTCGCTCGGTCGTATCTAACGCCCAGAGAGCTCTAGCTAGCTCTTATTTGTATGGCTCACTGTCTTCTGCTAGTCACAGCCTGCTACGATGCACAAACAGCTTCCTACGCAATCTGTATCTTCAACCACCAAAATCTAATGAATGCCGTAACAAAGAATTTAAACGGTTCTGTGCTCTTCATATGTGCTAAATGCCATGTTTAGCGTCAAAATATTATTTTTTTTCTGCATTTTATCAATTTTTTCTTTCAAAAGCTGGGCCACAAAAATCATACGTTGTGCTACGCGTTGGCACAGCTGAATAAATCGTCAGCTGTTTTGTATTGCTGTGTTGGCGAGTGATGTTTTTATTTGCCTGTGAAAGGTTATATTTTGCAAACTTTGTCGTCTGACATTTTGCATCCGTCTTGATTTTCTACATTTCCCCGTGAAGTGGATGAGCGGTATCGGTGGGCGTGATGTCGTGGCTTGAGAAAGGCATCTCGTCCCTTAAGGGACAAATAACAAACTTCACCAAAGAGGTTTTGGCTGAAGATGATCCAGACTCTGGTATGTACTTGTCATCCCAATCGTCAGTCTGTCATTTCTTGCGTCTGCAAATTATCCGTCCGATGTGGCACTGTTTTCTGGTGTTAACTGATGGCTTGTGTGTGGTTTTGTTCTCATATACCTTGGAGGCTGCCTGTCAGTCATTGTTTGCCCTGCTACTTGCTGTTTACATTCTGTTGGTTTCAACAGATCTTACAGTACCAGAATGTTTTCCTCAATAGCAGTGGCAGTAACTGATTTGATTTCAATCCACAACTATTTGTTAGTTCTTGAAAATTGTGTATAGGGTGTTTTGGGCTAATGAGGAGGTGAAGTTCAGTTATGGGTAGATGGTAAAACTTGACTGGCATTGCACCTTTACAACCATGGAATGCAAATATTAACTTTATTTGGCAGACAAAGCTACAGTAAACCTTAGTCTAGGCGTCTTTAATAAATTAAATTTCTTTGGGGTTCAATTACATACAGCAATTTAATAGACTCTTTCCTTAAAAGCTAGATTTTTACACTTATAATGCAACATTTGTACAATTGGTAATTACAGAGGTAACATAATTACACCCTTTATTGTTTCAATTTTACCACTACAACTTATTTTTAGTAAAATTTAACAATTAAAAGAGAGCACAGTGATAGCAATGATCATTTATGGCATAGGTATGCAAGTACAGAATACTTTGAGAGAAGAAACATGGCCTACACTATTTCCCAGTGAATGAGCAGAACACTAATATGTATTTTGCGCACTGTACCAAATGAGGCGGCTGTTATTCCATGAATCCAACTTTCACTGTCTCTTAAAGATTTCGATCAATTTCGGGTCCCTGCAGTGAAAGTGGACAAGGAGAGGGAGTGTGCGAGGGGACCGGACTCGCCCCTCCGTGTGTATACTCCTCGCCTCAGGGGACACAGCGCTGTGACCAGAGCAGACCAGAGTAGGCTAGAGCGTCACCCTTGCCAGCCGCTGACTTGTGCGGGGCTGGGGCCCGGCGGCTCGGCGTGGGGGCCCCCCTGCAGCACCGTCACCCCCTGGGGCCCCTGGGGCTGCACGCCGGCCGCCCCCGGGACCCCCGGCCCGGCGCCCTCGGGCTCCCACACCGTCTCCCAGACGGGCCTCCAGACCGTGTTCCACTCGGGGATCTGTTCGTTGACCACCGAGCTGGGGATGACCTGCTTCCACTGGTCGCGCCACTCGCACCGCTTCTCCTGTACCCAGATGGGCCGCTGCTCCGTGCGCCAGCCCTGCACCATCTCGTCCCGCCACTCGAGCTTCTTGTCCGGCACCCACACTAGCTGCTTGCCCTCCACCTTGTTGATCTTCATCGACTCCTCGCGCCAGATGGGCCGCTTCTCCTTGACCCAGATGCGCTTTTTCTGCGTCCGCCACTCCTTCTGCCAGATCTGCTTCCAGATCATCTTCTTCTTCCAGCTGCCGCCCGCCGCGTTGGTCGCGTCCGGCACCCACTCCTCGCTCCACTGCGGCACCCACACCTGCGGGCAGGCCAGACGCGGCGTGAACACCCCTCCCGTAGCCCACGGCCCCACCGCCACCCCCGCCCTGCCGCCCGCCTCACCTTCTTGTCCTCCTGGACCATCTCGTCTTTCCAGGCAGGCATCTCAATCTCCTTCCACTCGGGGATCTTGATCGTCTTCCACTCGGGCACCAGGGTCTGCTTCCAGGCCTGGACGTGGACGTCCTTCCAGTGGGGCTTCTTGACGCTCTTCCACTCGGGCACCTGCACGTCCTTCCACACCTGCACCTGCGTCGGTTCGCAATGCTCCACCTGAAACACGAGGAGAGGGAGGGCGTCAGGGGAAGACGGCGGCCGCGGGGAGGCGCGTGGGCGTGGAGCAGGTGGGACAGCTCACCTGGACCTGCTTCCACTCGGGCTTGCCGCGCACCACCTTCGGCACCGCCTTCCACTCCTGCTTCTGCTCCGCCTTCCAGACCAGCTTCTTCTTCCACTGGCCGGGGCCCTGCGGCTGGTACAGCGGACCCTGGGGCCCCAGGACGCCGCCGCCGTCGGGGCCCGCGAGGGGCCCGGCCAGGTGGGCGTGCTCGGCGGGGTCGGTGCCGAGCGACACCTGGTCCAGGGGCACGCCGCCGTGCACGCCGTGCCGGTGGAGGCCGTGCAGGTGCGCGGCGTGCGCGGGCGGCGCCAGGTTGTCCTGGGGCTGCGGCCCGTACAGCGGCCCGGGCCGCGGCGCGCCGTACGGCAGCCCGTAGTCGCCCCGGGACTGGGCGACGGCCGGGGACGGCGGCGTCGGCGACGGCCGGTGCAGCGGCCGCGCCGCCAGCAGCCTGTGGGGGGCACGGAGCAGAGAAGGCATGAGCGCGACATTTGAGCCCCGCGGACTCGGCGAGCCGCCGCCGCCAGGTGCCGCCAGGCGCCGCGCGCGCCTCACCCCACTTATGTCATTCCGTCATGCCCTCCCCGCCCGCACGGATGCCGCCGGGGCCGGCGAACCCTGACCTTCCCGCCGGCACCGGACCGCGGGAGGCGCAGCACCGCTGCTGCACCGCTGTTCAGCTCGGGCGATCAAGTCAATATCGAACTGAGCGGAGGGGGCGGAGAGGCAGCGCGGCGGCTGCCTGTCAGTCTCTACAACAACTCCCGATCCTCGAGTACGTCGTCGTCGTCGTCAGCGTCCTCGCTTTCCTCCTCCTCGTCGTCGTCCGTCGTCGATACCCACCGCGTGGTCGAGTGGGAGGCCGGGGGCGGCACGAGGCCGGGCCTGGGGGCGGCGGCGGTCAGGGAGGCGCTCTGCAACAACACGACCAGAGTGGAGGGTTCAGCTTACACACACACACACACACACACACACACACACACACACAAGCCGCGGGGACGGCGTGGATGCCCGATGACGAGGCAGCACCCGCCGCGCGCTGCCGTAATGCAGCCACTCGCGGCCGGAAGTGTCCGCCCGTCTGTCTGCCCGCCCTCACGCAACAACGTGTGGTCTGCCCGATTCTGGATGTCGCGGTTCTGCGCCGTCTGACCGCAGAGCGCAGCAGACGGACAGGACATGAGCGCGGCGCATCATTCTCTCTCTCTCTCTCTCTCTCTCTCTCTCTCTCTCTCTCATCCCCCCTTCCCCACCTCCGATTTCTCTCTCTGTACGACAGAGTTTAGTGCTTCCTACCGGCTGTGGTCGGCGACCCGCGCCAACAACAACGCTTGTTCGTCGCAGACGTCCGCGTCCCGCGTCGCTCTGTCTCTGTCGCACTTATGGGGGCGCGCCCCTTTAGAGAGAGAGAGAGAGAGAGAGAGATAGAGAGAGAGAGAGAGAGAGAGATAGAGAGAGAGAGAGAGAGAGAGAGAGAGAGAGAGAGAGAGAGAGAGAGAGACCGAGCGGCACTCGAGGATGAGTGCGGCCGCCGCCTCTCCTCCCCCGGGGAGCGCCTGTGGACGGCAGTGTAGGCAACCCCGCCGGACAGCCGCGCAGTGCGGCCCGGCCTACCCGGCGTTCGGCGGGCGGCGCAGCGTTGCGTGTCCGTGTCCGTCGGTGCGCGCTGCTCCCGAGCGGCCCCGCCCCGCCCGGGGGGCCTCGAAACCAGTGCGATCAGTATCTCGCCTCGTGTGGTCTTTCTTTTGAAAACGGCACACCTTTTTTTTTTGCTGCGGCGCTGAAAGATCGGGATAGGAAAGAGGAGAAAATGTAGCGTTGTTTAGCGGCGCGCGGCCTTTGGCCTGTGGCGTTCAACGAAGCGGGAAACAGGGTGCGGGCGGAGTGTGGTGTTGAGTCTGAGTCGAACAGAAGTCGTTTCGTGGTAATGAGGGACTCGACACAATGTGGACCCGAATGATGATCTCTCTCTCCCTCTCTCTCTCCCTCTCCCTCCCTCCCTCATCGTGTGCGGCGGGTGGTTCCCGCGTTTTGCCTGACGCGCGCGCCCAGTGAAAATTGGCGCCAATCCCACGAAGGAAAGTCGATTTGCCCGCCGCGCCGAGCGAGCGATTGTCTTTTGTTTGCGTTGGCGCCTCCGAGCACTTACCCCGCTTACCCCGCCACTTACCCCGCCACTTAAAGCCTCCGCCGCGTGCGCCCCGCAGTAAACTTGTCCAATTAAAAACGGGGATAAGTCACTGCTGCCTTGCCGCTCAGCTACCGACAGCTCCGCCAGCCCAGCCAGCCGCATCCGCCGCCCGCGGCTCCCACCGCCAAATACTTTTTTCGAATTCGGTCCCTCTTCCCGCCCTTTTTGAAATCGTGCAGCACTGGCACAGCCTCCGGCGGCTGCATATGCAGGGGCCGTTGGCCTCTCTCTTTCTCTCTCTCTCTCTCTCTCTCTCTCTCTCTCTCTCGCTTGCTGCTGCGCTCCTTTCGCTTTTAAGCTCATCCTTCCCGTTCCCTCTTGCAGCGCGAGCCGCACTTGGCTCCGTTTTTCTCTGTCTCTCTCTCTGCGGAATACCAAAATGCTTCACGGACCGTGCCACACACTCGCGTCCAGCGCCCTTTGCCGCGTGCCGCGCCGCGTGCTCCGACGTGTCCTTTCCTCTCTTTCTCTGTCCCTCTCTCTCTCACTCTCTCTGTCTGTCTCTCTCTCTCTCCGCGCGGCCTTTCACTTCACCCGAAAGGTAAAAAGTGAGGAGGAGGAGGGACAGAAGGACGAGAAGATGATGGAAAGACCGCAGAGTATGTGAGCGCGGGTGATGTGTTGGACGTAACACCGGAGTCCACACACACACACACACACACACACACAGACGCAGAGCCCTTATTGCACTGTCATTGCGACCGCAGCAGCTGTAGAACGTTTACTGCCAGCGCAGTCGACACTAAAGAGAGGCGGGAGGGGGGGAAAAAAACAGGATGAAGACGTTCCCCGGCGAGTATTCGAACCCCGGAACCGATGCGCGCGTGCCACATGTCACGCAACAGCAGCAGCAGCTGCAGCAGCGGTCAGCCGTGCAGGGTAGGCCAGCCCGGCGGACGCGCGCGCCGAGCGGGGTTGCCTACCCCGCAGCTGGCGGGCGCTCCGCCGTGGAGGTGCGCATCCTGCAGCGGTGTCAGGGCTCACAGGGGGGCCCCCGCTGGGCCCCCGCTGGGCCCCTGGCTGGGGGACCGCACACCGTACGCCCGCGTTTGCTGATAAGTGCCCGACACTTTCGCCGGAGTCTTGTCACCTCGTCACTTTCCTGCCGTGGCCGGTAGTGGCAGTACTTTATGACCACTCACACTGACGCAGGGCACACACACACACTCACGCACGCGCCCGCTTATACTCACACACATACACACACACACACGATTGATTCCCATTTTTTTTTCTTTCGCCCCCTTTCGAATGAAGAGAAGTTGTTCCTGCGCACGGACACACACACACACACACACACACACACGCCTCTTCTTCGCGCCTTGAGGCCATCCACGCGCCTCGAGAGTGAGGAGGATAGAGTGAAACGGTTAGACAGAGAGAGAGAGAGAGAGAGAGAGAGAGAGAGAGGGCAGATGAGTAGTGTACGATGAGGGAATGGTACGGACGGACGGTCTTGGAATCGAACCCTCCGTAGCGTATCATCACACGTCGTGCCGCGGCATGCGGCGTGGCTCGCGGGGCTGGCGGCTACGCCGAGGGCCCCCGCGAGAGAGAGAGAGAGAGAGAGAGAGAGAGAGAGAGAGAGAGAGAGAGAGACGCCGCCCGGCACGCTCTCCCGTCGGGACGTTATTCCGGGCCGCGATGTTCTGCATGCGCCCGATTCAATCCCGCACCGCCTAGCAAGCACGCCCCCCGTCTCCATTCCCCTCTTTTTGATTTTGGCGGCTCCCCCCCCCCCCTCTCTCTCTCTCTCCCTCTCACGCATACTCCTATGCCGATGCCTCTGCTGTCTCGCTCGCACGGCACACGGCACGGTGGTTTCTCCCAAGGCGGCCCACCTTTCGGCCGCCGCATCAGACAGTCATGAGAGTTAGCCAGTCATGAGGCCTCAGCCAGGTGGTGTGTGACGCCGCCGCTCATGTCGTTGTCGCGCTTTACGTGACGAGTGTACGCGGAACCGAGTAGCTCGTACCCCACGTTAATGAATAAAAAGAAACCGAAATCAATCTCTTACGAAATGGCGCGACGCGCGGACCCTTTCCTATGCAACTGTTTCTTCGAAGCCCCCTCCTCCTCCTCCTCTCTCTCTCTCTCTCTCTCTCTCCCTCTCTCTCTCCCCCTCCCTCTCTCTCTGCCCCTCTCCTCGTATTTTCCTCGTCAGAACCCCAGCGCCGCGCAACACATTTTGTCTCTTTCCCCCATCCCTGCTTCTGAGCGGCGGGGGGCATTCGTGACGCTATTAGGGAATGCTCACGCCTTTTGCAGGCTGCCGCGGCGGCGGTGGTGGACCACAAGGAGAGCGCGGAGGAGAGGCTAAGCCCCCCCCCTGCCCCCCCCCCCCCCCCCCCCCCCCCCCCCCCCCCCCCTTGGCCCCGCCCCCGGCCCTTTCCCCCCATCCTGCCGCCGTGATTCAATCAGACATGCAGATGTTACGGTCAGGCGGGACAATGACGGTCTCTGCACTGTCGTTCTCCCTCTCTCCCTCTCGCTCTCTCCCTCCCTCTCCGTCCTAGTACCTATCTGCATGTCTATCGGATGTCACACGTCCCCGCGGCCCGCACCGCCGCAGCGAGCGCTCGGGCCCATGAAATGCTAACCAGCCGGAGGCCGAAGGAAAGGGTCAACACCGGCCGTCACAGGAGGAGGCCAACTCAAACTGTTCCGGTTTTTTTAAAGAAAATGTTTAGGTGTGTTTTGTGTGTTACGTTGCTTGACGGCTGGGGACGTCACTGGGTGTTTCCACGGGACGGCCCGCATCGCAGACTCTGGGGGGACCCAAAAATATGCGGGGTTCTAGAGCCGTTTTTAAAAGGCTTCCGAGTCCTTTCCCCTGTTATCGTGGAAGCGCCCCGCTGTCACGGGGGTTCGGCGAGAGGAAGGGCCGCCGCCGTCGGGGGCCCTCCGTGACGACGGAGAGGGGGGGGGGGGGAGGACGCCGCCGTCCTCCGGGGAGCCCCGCGCCGCCACGCCCCCGGACCCGGCAGGACCCGGCAGGACCGCGGCTCCCACCATCAGGGGCCTCTGGTATCGTCAGCCACTATCTCCGCCGCCCCCCTGCCGCCCGCCCAGGCGCTGCCGCCGCACTGCGCTCCGCCGTGCCATCCTCTCCGTCTATTTTTCCTCCATTTTTTTTTCATAATGTCGTCCCGTCTCTCTCTATCTCACTCACTCGCGCCGCCCACTCGTGCGCCAGCCTGCAGCGGGGTGAACAAGGACAGAGTGCGCGGGCGCCTGTTTGGGTTTTCACACGGCGCGCGGCGGCGGGCGGGGGACAGAGGAAGCGGGGCCGCCGCGGCGGCGGCAACCAGCGGGATGAAAAATTTCGGCGGCCGCTCGTCGGGTGTCGGCAGCGTCGGGCGCGAGTAGGGCGGCCCCTCTGGGCACGTGGGCGCGCTGCGAATAGGGGTTGGAGTGTGCGAGCCCCTCCTGCCGCGGCTTGCCTTCGCCGCTTCTCTCTCCCTCCCTCTCCCTCCCCTTTCTCTACGTCTCTCTCACTCTCGCCGTCCGTCACCTCGCCGCATCTGCGGGCATCTCTGTCTCTCCGCCTCACGGAGATTGGATGGCTTCATTTTTGCCGCAATTTATCCCCGCGCGGCGTCGACGCGGCCCTCCGCGGCCGGGCCGGGGCTGCCGGCGGCGGCGGTGCATTCGGTGCACGCGGGTCGGTCGGGACGGCGGCCGGGAGGGAAGAGGCGCCGGGCTGTCTTCCGCTTCATTATCTCCCCTGTGGCCGCGCGCGCGCGGGCGGAGGGAAGCAGCGAGGGAGGGGGGATTCACTTTCGCGACAAAATGATAGCAGCAGCGGCTAGGCCCCCCCGCGGCCGCCCCGCGGCTCCCCGAAGACGACGCCGTGCCTCGGGTGACGACGCCGGCGTGTTTTTTTTTCCCCCGTTCGTCGACGTTGCCGCTGCAGCCGTAATAGAGTCGTCACCCCGGGGGGGCACCAGACCAGACGGAGCCGCGGCTGGTGACGGCGGCGGGGCACGGCGGGGCACGCGCGCTGGGGGCTCCCCGCTGCGCTGGCCGCACCGGACCCCCGCCGACTAGACGGACATGGCGCCCCTCCGCCAGGGCCGCTCCCGGACCCGCGCCTGCTGCGGCCGGCGGCGGCGGCGGCGCCTCGGGAGGTGGTCGTCGGCGCTTTGTCAAAGGCGACGCCGCGAGTCACCAGCCGTCTTAGTGCCCTGCAGCCCTGTCCGCGGCCTGCTGTCGTGACCCTAACGGGGCCCTCCATGAAGAAGTGGGCGCGCGCTGCCGCCGGCCCTGCAGGTCTGAGTACCACAGTCTCACAGGCGGAGCGAGAGAGACACACAGAGAGAGAGAGCAGAGAAACAGCGAGAAATTTGTGATATTTTTTTTTCTTCGAATATTGAAATAGAGGGAGAGAGACAGAGAGAAACTGACAGGATGAAGTGACGGACAGAAGCAGAGAGAGAGAGAGAGAGAGAGAGAGAGAGAGAGTAAAGCACAAAGAGTTCGCACACCGACAAATCGCCGCGGACCGACATCCGTGTGGGAATCGAACCCGAGCGCCCTTCTTCGTCGCCATGTGCACCGCACTTGGCCACTCGTTGTACGGTATACAAGACACTCACACACGCGCAGACGAGCAGGACGATTATCCTCATGGTGGTCACCAGGTGGTCACACGCGAGGACGCGTTCGCGTGTCACACTCCGCGTCACAGGCGCGTCACGGGCGCGTCACCCCGACGCGTCACTCCGACGTGCTCCGCTCGCGTACAATCACGGTACTGGCGGCGCGCGCGGGACGGCCGGGCTGTTTATAACATTCTGCCCTGCACTTGCTTCCTTCCTTCCTTCCGCCCGCCCGCCCGCACGGCCCCGCGCGCCCTTTCTTCCCAGCCTCCCCTCTCCTCTCCTTCCCTCTCTCTCTGTCTCTCTGTCTCTCTCACCGGCTCCTCCCTTCCTTCGCATCTTAGAGCTCCCGCCGCCGCCACGGCGTGGTGCTCTCTCTCTCTCTCCTTCCCTCTGCCGCCCTCTCTCTCCCTCTCTCTCTCCGCGCCTCCCCCACCTCACCTTTCACCGGCCTTGCCTCTCGCCCCAGCGTTCGCGTCTCCGCTCGGTCCGCCGGGCTGCCCGCCGTAAAGTATCCCCCGCGGCCGCCAAGTCTTCCGCCGTGCCGCCCGTTGTGAGACAGCGGAGCCCCCCGCCAGGTCCAGGCGACACCCGCACACCCCCAACAGCAACACCAATCCTCATGTGTATGATCCCTTCAAAATTAAGCATACGGACGCTTGTGCGCACACTTTTGTGCTCGGTTACGTACGCAACGTTTTTGTGTGCTTAACTGTGCGCCAGAAGTGTGCGTGTTTGATATCGTGCGCACTGTAGCTGTGCACAATAAACTGTTCGTAAGGATTTGGTGTGCGCGGGCTGTGTGCATCCCCACACGGGGCTCGCCGGTGCCTCCGTTCCGTTCCGTTCCGTTTGGGGGGAGAAACGTTGAACGTTTCGGCCGTGTTGCATTCGAGCACGTGCGCGGCTGCGCCGCTCGCGGGGAGGAACAAGCAGGCCAGCAGCAGCGAGCTCGCCGCACCAGCCGGCCGGCCGGCCGCTGTGCGCAGCATGCAGCTCTGTGTGTTTCCTCCTTCCGCCCCGTGTGCTACGTGTCCGCGGGCGGCGGGGAGGCCGCGGGGGCCGCGGGTGTGTCCGTCGGCGACGTTCGCGGCCGCTCAGTGTGTCGTAGGAGGACCGCGTGCCGTGCCGCGGCGGGGACGGGGGTTAGACAGGCAAAAACCTTGCCTTAAAAGGGGAAAAAAAATTCTGCGCACCCAAAAAAAATTATATATACAGAAAAAAAAATATTGTCTTGGGAAAATAATCCCGTTTTGATTTTTTATTTAAACTTTCTTTAAAAATAAGTTTTTGGACAGAATTGCGCGTTAAGTTGTTACGTTGATGGTGCAGCCGCGTAGGTAGGGCTGATGACCCGCATGTAAATCCGTCTCGTTTTCTCTCCCCCCCCCCCACCCCCATCTCTCTCTCTCTCTCTCTCTCTCTCTCTCTCTCTCTCTCTCTCAGCCGTGTACCACAGTCAATCGGCACGCTCCGCGCGTCGCGTTAAGACTCGGCGCCTCGCCGCCCGGAGATGTGAGCGGCGGCGGCGGCGGCGGCGGCGTTTCCCTTCTCCGCGCCGTATGCGAATCTCTGAATGGACCGCCGCCGCCGCTGCCGCCGCTGCCGCCGCCGCCGCCGCTCTCGGAGAGCGTGAGCAGCGCGGCAGGTGGCCCGGGCCCGCGGGTGGCGCCGGGTGGCGCCTGTGGGAAGGTGAGGACGGCCAGGGGCGGCCGCTTCCGCAGGAAATTAAAGGTGGGCCGAGCGCGGGAGGTCGCGGCCCGCGGGGGGACGCAGGGCAGAGGGGAGAGCGCCGGGGGGCCGGGCGCCGGGTATAACAAGGGAGACATTCTTTCTAACGAGATGACAGTATTGCACGGAGGCAGGCGGGGCAGCGGCGGGGCAGCACGAGTCACGGAGGTCGCGTGGCCCCGTGCTCTCCCGGCACCAATTTGGCCGTCCAAAACGGGGAGGTCACGTTGCGGAGGACCGGTGGAGGGAGGAGCTGCGAGAGAGAGAGAGAGAGAGAGAGAGAGAGAGAGAGAGAGAGAGAGAGAGAGAGAGAGAGAGAGAGAGAGAGAGAGAGAGAAGGGGGGGCCCTTTGGGATGTCCATGGGTTAGGCCGGGCTGCCTACCCGTCCGGCGGCGGCGGTTGTGTCTCCCCTCGCTGTGACTCGACTGTGGCTCGGTGCTGCGGCGGTGGTGGTGGGCCCCAGCGTTCATGTCTCCGCGGTGACGCAAGCCCCCCCGTGGGCGGGGCTGCGGGGGCCCCGGCACCTCATCATCGCCGAACGGGATAAGATGGCATCGGTGGTCGCGGAGGTGCCCGGAGGGCTGCCGACTGCCGACTCCGGGAAATGACGCGAAAGATGCGCGGGGGGGGATAGGCCATCCAGCAGCGGGCAGCCACGGCGGCGGCGACGACACTTTGATGAGGAAGTACCGCGGTGTGTGGAGTCGGCACGATCTATGCAATTTGTCGCGGCCTACGCCGCGCTGACGGCGTGCGCCCACCGACGTCACCGAGTGCCGCCGGCCGGCCGGGGTGTTTTCTCCCCTGGCGGCACACACGGTCATTGCAGCCTTCTCGGCGGCGACATGTCCATCCTCGGACAAGATTGTACGGTCGGCCCGCCGCTGCCGCCGCCGCCGTGCGGGAGTGAGTGAGTGAGTGTTGGGGGGCGGCTTCGGCGGAGAAAAGGAAAAGAGTCGATTAGAGAGAGAGAGAGAGAGAGAGAGAGAGAGAGAGAGAGAGAGGGAGAAGAGCGGGGCGCGGCCCGGCCCCCGCGAGCAACAGTTTGATTGGTAATTAAGCGACTCGACAGGTTAGGCAAAAGGGCAAGTTTGATACGGAACCTGACGGGCCGGGCCGCGAGCCGTGGGCTGTGGGGAAGCTCCTACCGTAAGAGGCAGCTGCAGCAGCTGCAGCTGCGGCGGCAGAAGACCTGGCCGCTTCCGAGTAGTGCGGTAGCAGCAGCAGCAGCCGCGGTGATGCCAGTGCGGGTGGGGAAAGTGCTTGTCGCGCCCGCTTTTATTTCTTTTACACATGTTGACTGCGATTACACTCTAATAGTCGGCGCGATGCGCAGATAAGCCCCCCCGCGGCAGCCTCGTGACGGTGGCGCGGCTCCGCGGCGGCGGCGCGTACTTTGTCTACCTCAGCCTCGCCGCGTCGGTCGCTTCCTCTTTTGCTTTACGCACGGGGCGACTTCGGCGGGAGAATGAAAGCAGAGGAAGACGATTGTCCCCGTCTCTCTCTCTCTCTCTCTCTCTCTCTCTCTCACTCTCTCACTCACTCACTCACTCACTCACTCTCCCCCTCTGTCGGGGGCGGTCGTTGCGTTGATCTATTCAGATCGGTATCGAACAGTTACCCCCCCCCCCCTCCTCCACCTCTCTCATCCTCATTGGTATAAAAGGCCGTGCGAACGGAGTGCCGCCTTGTACTCACGGCGACGCCCTCTGCCGCTGTTCTGCTACCGTTCTGCTCCCGCGCGAGGACTCTTTATATTTCGATCTTGTTTTTCTCTCATCTCTCTCTCTCTCTGTCGGATGCGCCGGCGCCTCGTAGTATATAAAGGGGCGCGAAAATGACGGCAAGAAGAAGAAGAAGAGAAAAAGGTTACTGCACACCGCCTGGGCGTTGGGACGACGTGAAGTTATGGGCCTCTGCATCACAAGCCTCCCTTCGCCTACTTTTTTTTTTCCCCAACCCTTGTCTCTCTCTCACTCGCTCTTGTTCTCCGAGAATCGCGGCCGGGAAAACATTTTTTTTTTTTCGTACGGAAGGAATCCGATGGGATAAGGCGTGCGGTGGCATGGGCGAGCAGCAGCAGCGGGTTCTAATTGCTCGCCTACCCAAGCGATCCTACCTCCACTCTGTCTCAAAATTGCGTGCGGCGCACTTTTAAGTCCAGGAGAGAGAGAGAGAGTGAGAGAGAGACGGATAGACTTTCTAATTCGTACCCGAAACGAATAACGCCTGGCCGGGTATTGCCGCTGTAGGAAGCGATCAAGCAGGGGTCGACTCGCCCTCCTATTTCGGCCCCCGGAAGAAAGCACCCGGCACGGCGCGGCCATCCGGCCGCCGGGCCCGCCTGCCTGTAGTATTGTGAGGGGGGGGGGCTCGTGTTATGGGACTCATGTCTAATGACCCCGCGGCAGAGCCCATGACGGCGGGGCCCGGGCCCATGACAGACTCATGCCGTCCTCTGTTGGAATAAAAGAAAAAGCCGTTGTAAATCTTTTGGCCGGCCCGGAATTGCTAGCTTTGGGATTGGTAGCAGCGGCGGCGGTGCCGGAACCGCTCCCCTTGCGAGTGGAGTAGAGTAGAGTTGACTTTCGCCTTCGGATCAGAGAGGCATTGCGGACCCTGCGGCCTCGCGGCCCATTGTCCTGGACCTCGTCCTGGACTTCGTCCTGCTTGTGGGCAGACCGAGCCTCGCGGAGCCTCGCAGGTGGGGATCTGGCAGGAGTAAGTGTTGCCTCGTGTTTACGGTCGGCGGCGGCGGCGGGGGGGCGTGGCCGCGGGCGCGAACCTCTGATCCCGGTGACGACGGCGACGACCCCCGGGGGCGGGCGCCGGGGTCCGGGGTCCGCTAACAACCCGCGGCGGCGCGGCGGCGCGCGTTGCCTCTGATTCGCCAGCACCTCCCCGACAAAACAATGGCTGCGGCGGGCTGGGCGGGCTGCTCGAACTGCCCCCGCTGGCACCTCGGCGGCGACGTGCGGCGTCCGGCGTCCGCGCGGCCCCGCCCCGGGTCTACACACGTCCCCGTCGGCGGCGCCGCCCTCTGCTCATCCCATTATTACGGGACGTTACCCGGCCGCCCTGTTGGACTAGTGGTGTCGGCGGGCCCCTCAGAAGGGCGCCGTCGGCAGTCGTTCTGAGCAGGCGCCCTGAACGCTCTGTTCTTCTGAGGGATGCCCCATAGGTACGAGAGAGAGAGAGAGAGAGAGAGAGAGAGAGAGAGAGAGAGAGAGAGCAACGAAGCCACGCTGCTCGCGGAATCAGCCTGTACTGAGAACGGCTTCCCCCCGGGCGGCGCCGGCAGCGCTGCAGGCTGCGGGGCCCCGGCGCTGTCGCATTGTGGAGCACCTCGCATCCTGGGCAGGGCGGGGCCGCGGGGCGGGGCGGCGGCCGTATGCACAGCAGTTGCAGCGGCGGCCGTCAGAGAAAGCAGCAGTGTGGGCCGGGGGCGGCGTGCGCGGTGGGCGGATGGGGCGGGGTGTCCCCGTGTGGTGTGGCACGCCAGGCACCGCATAGTCGGTCTCGGTGTTGTCGGTCAATGGTCTCATAACCGAAGTCTTCTGTCACTGTCCAATCATAAGGACAAAGTGAGTGCGAGAGAGAGAGACATACGTGAGCGGCGTGGCCTTGCGGCGCCGGCCGGTGCCCGGGAGGGTGTGTCCACACGGGTGACGGAGCGGCCGCGCGGCCCCCCGTGCACGGCACGCTGTAGGCCGCCCGCACGGCGCGGGTGTGTGGCGGCTGCATCAGGCGGCAGGCGGCAGGGTGAGGGCACGAGAGCAGCGCGCGGAAAACTGGCCGTCTGTCGGAGCATCTGCATTCCCCGGCGTGCGTCGGCGGGCGGCGTGTGGCGGTGCCGCCGGACGGCCGTTCACTCTCGTTGGCGGCGCGGGTCCGCCGGGGGCCGCGGCCGGACGGGGCTAATCCTCCCGCGGCACCTGCGGTGCGGTCCGGTCCGGTCGGAGAGGGTCCGGCCGGGCGCCGCTGACGGACCAGGCCAGGCCATCCGCGTCCGCGGTGCAAAACAACTCCGTACGCCCCCCGCCGCCTCCTCCCGCGCCTCGCCGCGCCACGCCCCGACCCTGCCGCCGCCGCCGCCGCTGTGCGTTCCGTTCGATTTCGATTTAGCCGAGTGAAATACGCGCGGCGGAGTGCGGCGCTGTTCGGAGGCGGCCGCGACCGCAGAGCGGTGCGGGGCACTGCGGCTGGCAGCGGCCGCCGCTGGCCGCGATGTGAGGCGCCCGCCGCAATTAGGAGGAAAGCCAGTCGACACCCGCAGATGCCGCCGGGCCCCGCGTCGGCCAGTAATCCCCTCGCGGGAGCACTATATATATATATATATATATATATATATATATATATATATATATATATATATATTATCCGAGGATATTTCCCTTCGCCGCCCTCCCCTCTTTTTCGGATGTTTCGTAATGATTCCGCGGCGGCAACGGCGGCGGCGTGATGCGACCGGAAGTTAATGTCTCGTGCGGCGGGAGGTGAGGGAGGGGCGGGGGGGCGTGCGCCGGCCGCCAGCTCCGTGCCGCGCCCGGCCCTGCCAGTCCCCGCGGGGCCCTGGCCGCGGCCCCAGCGGCGGCCCTAGCCGCGGCCACACCGCAAGCCCTGCCGCTGCTGCAGTGGCGGGGCGTGGCCGCGGCGTGTAGCACGCGTCCGCCGATTGTGGCTAATGGGTTTGTAACACCCGGGTGATGCCGGGCTGCCGCTGGCGGCCGCTGGCCCGGCGGGAGGTGCTTTCATTACGGCACGACGTGACACTCCATGGCCGTGCAGGAGGAGGCGGCGGCGGAGGACGACGCCGTGGCGCCGACGCGCGCCCCGCGGGGTCGGCCGCGCCGTGGCGGCGGTGGCAGTGATACGAAGAAAGTGATGGGCCCGGCGGCTGGCGGCGGCTCCCTCCGCCTGACGGCGCGGAGGTCGCAGGTCGTCCGTACGTCCTGCGCTTAACGCCGACCCCCCGCGACCCGCCGCGTGCCGCCCTTGCGGCCGTACCGCCGCCGTTTCACACGGCAAATAAACGGCCGCGTCGTTATTCGCAGGTCTGGCCGGCATGTCCCTCCAGCACCGCGCTGATTAGGCGTGCGCCTCAGGTACGCAGGTGCCGCCGGGGTCCGCCAGGTGCCCAGGTGCCCAGGTCCCCGTGCGTGACGCGTGATTACACCTGTAACGTGCGCACCTGCCGGCAGCTGTGTGGATGTGACTGGTGAGAGGTCGTCCCGTTCCCCTTCACGCCGAGACCGTCCTGCTTATCCCCGCCTCGTCCTCCGCGTTGCCGCCGCCACCGTCGTGTCCTTCTTATCAAAATTTTAAAAATCTCAAAATCGAAGTTTAAAAAAATCAAATCAGATTTAATTCAAATTTACTCGTAGATCAGTCGCCCTCCCGCCTTGGATCTTTTTTCTTCGGCAGGCACATTTGTTGTGGCGGCTGCACTTCCTACATCCCCTTCCCACTCCATGATGTTTGCAATTACGTGTTCGCGGGGTGGACATGAGGCTGGGCAGGCCGAAGGCATGGAGCGAGCCGAGCGGGCGACCGCAGCGGGAAAAGCGACAGGCACGACGAACCGCCGCCGCCAGTCGGTCCGACCCCACGCCGCCGCCACCTCCGCGCCGCGCGGCCCCGCGTCCCCACGGCCCCCACCTGCCGGGGGCGGCCCCCGCGGAGCCCCGCCCCCCGCGGAGACGGCCTGCACGGCCTGCACGACAACCCGCACCGCGTCCGCCGCGGCTGTCGCCTCGCCGCCGCTGCCTGCCGCCCCGATACGGGCCGGCCGGCCCCGGACTCGCCGCTCGATATTTTCAAACCCTCCCCGCATCCCTTATATGTTACGCATGCATCTGCATACGTTAGACACACACGTGCACACACGTGCACACACACACACACACGGCGCGGAGTGTGTCGCGGCGCGCCGCTCGTGGCGGAAATGGATCCGCCGAGACGGCGGCGGCGGCGGCGGTCGGTGATCAAACGGTACGGCGGCGGCGGCGGCGGCGGCGGCGGCTGGTGGTCGGGCCTGCGCCGCCTGCGACGTGATAGCAGAGCACACGACACACACACACGACACACACACACACACACGCACACACACACACACCGCTGCGCAGGGCTCCGGGCCAGAAGGAGCGGGGGGCACACACGGAGCGCGGTGTGCGCTTTCACCGCGTGGCGGCGGCGGCGGCGGCGGCGGCGGCGGCGGCGGCGGCGGCGGCGGCGGCGGCGGCGGCTCGGGGCAGCAGCACTTCGGACACGACAGGACACCTCATGTTGTGCACCGTGTGTGTGTGTGTGTGTGTGTGTGTGTGTGTGTGGCGCGCAGGTGTCAGGAATGGTCCGCGACCGGTGCGCGCGCAGCGTAGCGCAGGCCAGCCCCGCGGGAGGTGCCGCTACCGCCACCACCACCACCACCACCACCACCACCACCACCACCACCGACCGTCGTCTCCACCCCCAGACAAAAAAAAAAAAAAATAGAGACTTCTTGAAGCAAGAAGAGAAGTTCTCCGTTGTTGTTTGCGTTGACGATGAGCCGGACTGGAGGCGCGCCACCGTCACCGCCGCGCGTGTGAAGCTGCCGTCCGGGTGCGAGAGAGACAGAGACAGAGAGAGACAGAGAGAAATAGGGCCTGGAATGAGTTTTGAGTTTTTTTTGAAATAATTTTGATGCGTGTCTGAAAATATTTGCCTAAAAGATAGAGACAGAAAAGAGAGAGAAAGAGAAGACAGATTCGGTGTCTAGCTGCGTGCTGTGATAGCCTAGTGGCAGCCCCCCGTGGAGCCTCATGCCCCCGCGGCATGGGGCGCACGTGTGGTCCGCTGCTTTCTTCCTACGTTACGGCATGCATGCACGCGGCCTCTCCTCCTGCGGTTCCAGAGCCAAATTCGGTCGCGGGGGACTCGCCGCGCTCTTCGTGCGGCTCGTGTCCCCCGTGTCCGTCGTGGCCGCAGCGGCGGCGGGGGGCCCGCGGGGGCGGCGGGGGCTGGCGGGCCGCCGCCGCCGCCGTCTCCCGGTTGACCCCTGACCCCGTTCCCCCCCCCCCTCCAGGCGTTACGTCAGCCTCTTTGTTGTGTCGCGGGCTGCCCACCCAGCAGGCGGTGCCACCGTCTGCGCGCTGCGCTCACACCGCCGACCACAGTTTTTTTTTCTTCTAACGAGCGCGTCGTACGTCCTCTCTTGTTGCAGCGGCCGCCGCGTCGCCGGCGTCGACGGCGTCCTCGGCGGGGGCTGCGGCCGTCCTCGGCCACGCGGCGTCCTTGACGGAGGCCGACGTGACACACGTGAGTACAGCACCAGCAGCACCTCGCCGTCATCCTGCAGCAGCAGTGGTAGTCAGTCAGTCAGTCTCCAAGCCGCCGGCGCCGAGTCCTCCGGCCCCCGGTCCCCGGCCCCCGCCTCTCCGGCCGGGCGTGAAAATGCGTCCAGGATCCGGACTCGGGCCCGGCCTGCAGCAGCTGCACCGGCCAGCACATTAGCCGGCGTCCTTCCTGCACTTGCTGCACTGCACTGCACTGCACTGGCCGCCTCTCTTCTCTTCCGGCTTCCGCTACTTCCGCGGCCCGGAGCGTCACCGCCGGGCCCCGCCATGCCCCGCACTGCATGCAGTCGCTCTCTGGCGCGGCCGGCCAGCGTCCAGAAACCGGCGACGCAACTTACCTACGCAAATTGCTATCGCCCTGCTTGATCTATAGCGCCCGCTTGAGCGACGGCCCGCGGGGGTCCGCGGTGGTTGTAGCTGCTGCTCCGGCCCGCGTGTGGGTGCTGCCAACGCGTGTGCCGTCCGTGCCGCCCGACCAGGAGAGCACAAGGGTTCGGTAATTAACGGAGAAAGTCGCCGGGAACGAATTCAGAAAATACAATCAATCGATAATTCGAAAGCGGGAGGGAATAGGCGGCGCAAAAATGATGAGATGGATCGACAACAAGCAGCCTTTTGCAAGTGACAATTCTACTGTTGTCACATTGACACGACTTTTTTTAAAAAAATCGAACACCATGTGTATTTTTTTTAATCCACATTTTATTGCCGTTCGCGTTGCTTTTGTTTATTGGCGAAAGCACCCCCGGCTCACGGTGCCATTCCCTGCAATTCCTTCCTCAGTCCAGTTCAGTGCGGGGCGTAACGATGGGGGGCGGACCGGTTCCAACGTAGGCGTTCAGGCTCAGTGAGTGTGTGTGTGTCTGCGTAAGGTTTGTTTTTGCATGTATATATTTTTTTTTGCCTCACTCTGGATTATATCGGAGGTTGGAGAGGTATTGGCAGAGGGGGAGACTTGTTAAAACGGAATATGAGTCCATACTAATGCACCGGCTGGCTCGGCCGAGGGAGGTGCTAACACGCCGGCCAGGGCGGGCGGAAGGAGGCGAGCTGCCAGGGCGCTGCCAGGGCGGGGCACTCGAACCCAACCCGGGCGCCACAAAATGTCAGAGGTCCGGGGACAGTTTCACACTCACAGTTTACAAGTACACATTCGATTCGATCGGAAGAGGCGAAACGAACGCTCACGTTTTCACTCCCTCCAGTTTTGCAGTGAGAAATTTCCAACGCAAGTATTTTAAAGAATTTTGTTTAGATGGGGGTTATTTTTATAAGAGTACACTCTTTGGAAGTCTTTTGGACTTGAACATCACATTCAATTTCTTATTTTAGCCTGTGGGAAAATTCCAAAATTATATATTAGTTTGGAACTTCTAAACATTTATTTCCGTCTTGCATTTTTGGAAATTGTCCCTTCTCCACTAAAACCCTGGGAAAGTGTTGTGTTCCGGGCGTCATGTCGCCGATACTGTATCGGTGCCGCGGCCGTATCAGCGAGCACGCGCGGCGCGGCGCGGCGCGGCGGGGGGTCTAGCCGGGCTGGAGAGCTCGGCAAACACGGGGCTGATGCCGCGACCACCGCCCCACACAGCGCCATATGCCGGCCATATGGCCCCGCCCTTTATTGGGACCCCGTTATCAACGTTCTGCAAAGTAAAAGCCACAAAAAAGAGAGAAAAAGGAAAAGGGCTGCGGTCTAGGATTGCGACCGTGTCTTGGGCCCCGAGCAGGTTACACTACTGTACTAGATTGTCAACACGCTAAATGTCAAAAGACAATTTTGTCCTTGGGCTGGGGCCAGATTTGACCGAATTTACCACAGCGAAGAATTTTTTAAGATTTGTCTCTAACGTCTTTTTTTTTCTAGAATTGTACCCAGAATGCTTTAAAATTTTTATATCACAGGAACTAGGGGCAGCTAACATTAGGTTTCCGAGGGTTCGGTGGGCAGTAGATCCCGCGAAAACAAATTCTGACGTCTGACGCCTCTCGGGGCATCGGTCGGGCATCCCTTGCGAGTCCTGCCGTAGAGTCGCCCTCGCGCCGTGGAGGTAGGCAACCCAACCGACCCGTGCGCGTTCTGTGCTGCCTGCCGCCGCGGGGCAGCGCCGCAGCCTCGCACCTTTCACTCCACCTTTCTATCCGCTACGCTATACTGACCCGTAAATCCGTGGGGCGCGTTCTCAATCCGCGCAACCCGATCCGTTCGTGTGCGGATAGATGTGACGCTTCTGCCCCGCGGATAGAACAAACACGCTGCATGTTTTCGTCCTTTTTCTTCTGAGAGGCCTGCTTATCACGGGACAGCGTGCGAGCGGTGACCACCTGCCTTGGACACGCCCCCGCGGCCCCGCCCCCGCGGCCCCGCCACGCCCCGCCCTGTGGACACAGCGTGTGCCCTCCCCACTGTTTTAGATGGGGGGCGGGGTGCAGTGGACTCGTGCAATCGTGAGACAGCGTGGGTGCATGGACGCAGATATTGAGGGGAAAAAAAGAGGAAAAGGGTGATCCGGTACCTGGTAACGGTTTGGGGGGGGGGGGGGCAGCTGTACCTGGCCGCGCGGTGTGTGCTCTGCAGATAACGCTTGTGTGCACACACACACTCACAGTCGTGTACGCAGGCGGCTTTGGAAGACCGTTTCGCTCGCGCCTCTTTCTCTCGGATCCTCGCCGGGGTTTCCCGCACGGCGCTTTGGTTATACACACTTTGCCCACCGCCTCCGTTCCGGCCGGCCCCTCTCCCGTGCCATATCATCGCGTTGCATTTTTCATCGCGGGGGGTATTGTCGCATGGTCTGCGGGGGGTCGGCGGGGTGTCGGCGGGGGGTCGGCGGGGGGTCTGCGGGGGGTCTCCGGCGGCCACCTGAGGCTCGTGGCGCACCATCGGCCGCCCGGCGCTGTGTGCGGACGGCCGGGTGCCTTTTTCCTGTCCTCTGCCGCCGGAGTGCGGCGCATTTCTTAATTGCAAATGAGCCGATTTATAGCGGGCGGCGGGGGCTCGCTGCTCGCTGCGGTGCGGTGCGGTGCGGCAGCCCCCGCCGGCCGGGCAGGAAGTTACCCTACCCGGCACTCCTTTTGTAAAGAATCCAAGACGGTGTTTTTAACCCAAAATGAAACCCGCACGACACTCTCCTGATAGGCGGCAGCTGGGGCAGCTGGGGCAGCTGGGGCAGCTGGGGCAGCTGGGGTAGCTGGGGTAGCTGGGGCAGCTGGGGCACCTAGGCGGACACCACACACCGCGGTGCATCACCTCTCTCCCCTTGGCTGGGATTATCACACCGATAACGGAAACAATCAAAATGACCCAGAGAGAGAGAGAGAGAGAGAGAGAGAGAGGGAGAGAGAGAGGGAGTAGAGAGAAAGAGAGAGAGAGAGAGAGAGAGAGAGAGAGAGAGAGGGGGGGGGGAGGAAGGCAGGAGGAGAAGAGGAGGCGGGCGTCCCCCCCGTTTGTTTGCCCCAATAAGTCGAGATAGCGGTGAGGGGTGAGGGTTGAACCCGGTGCAGGCCGCAGTGCTGCGACGTGCTGCGTGCGCGGCGGGGCGGGCTGCCCAGACCTGCCCAGCAGGGCTGCTCCGTGCCCTTTGCTCACCCAGGTCCTGCGCAGGTAACGCATAAAAATGAGGCCGCTTGTTGTATGAGGGTCGCGCGTTCGAGTCTCCGCGACGGCGGCATCTTATGCATTTTTTTTTGTTCCCCCGGGGTCGCGCGGTGTAGTGTCGTGTGGTGGGTGTGGGTCCGCTAGCCGTAAGTGTTTTACGTCGACTTGTAAAGTGGGCGGTGTGTGCTGCCGGACGGACGGGGCTGGAGTCACCGGAGGCACGGAGGTCTCTCCGTCCGCCCCATGCAAATGCCGTGGCGTGGCGTGTTGTCCCCGCGTCGCGGCGCCCCTCCCGGCGCCTCCCTGATCCCTATCGGCCCGGACTCCAGTGCGAGGCCCCGTCCCGTGGGACCCCGCCGCGGCCGCCACTATCGGCCAAGTCCAGTCCGTCTCCCGCCGCCACCGCCGCCGTCGTGTTTTTTTTTCAAGTTTTCTTCCTCGTTTGCGGCTCGGGCCGGCTGCCCCTGGGAGTCTGCTCTGCTGTATGACGCCATGGCGGAGGGAAATGATAAGATATAAGGTGGGCCGGTCCCCGTGCGGGCCCCCGCGGCCCCCGCGGCCCCCGGGCTGTGTGGGCACGGCCGCGCCGCGCTCTCTGACTAGCGGAGACGGTGACGCTCGCGGGAGTTGAGGTTTGGTTTCCGCTCCGGTTACGGTTCGGCGGGAAAAAATTTTAAAAAAAAGCAAAAACGCCGACGTTGCGCTGTGAGGCTGCATAGAAGCGTTTTCGAAATCGGTCGCGAAACATCATCAACTCGAAGTTGAACCATATTTATATTTTTTTGCGATTTGGTCACAGCTCAAATTTTTTAGTGGTTTTCGTTGAAGGAACGGTTGATTCCGTATATAAAATGACGGGTTCTAAACTTTTATTTTGCCCTCGCTTTGCCTCTGCGTCTAACGTTTGAACTAAAAATTAGACCCCCTCCAAAAAATGATATTGTTCTTGCGGCCAAAATTTCGCGTGTCCTGAAAATCAACGTAAAAAAAAATCAGTTGCAGTTATAATTTTTTTTCTCCGAACTGGCGGCGGTCGCCGGTGGCCACCCGCTCTGTGGCCTGCGCCCGCGGCTCGCCCCGCCCCGGCTCGGCTCGGCTGGGCCCCGGCTGGCAGGACTTGCGTGTCCCGGCTCGGCTCTGTCCCGCTCGGCTGCTCGGATCGCCGCGGTGCCTCGGCCGGGTACATCACGGCCAGTGACACCCGTGGACACTCGGCATAATCACGTCCGGTTCACGAAAACAAGAACTTTGCCATTGCCGCCGCGCGCCCGCCGACTGTGTGTGAGTGAGGGAGTGTGAGAGTGAGTGAGCAAAGTGTGTGAGAGTGCTCGTACGTACGCGCGCGCCAGGCTTTTTTTCAGGGTGGCGTGCCGATCGACTTTCTACACCTTTCACAATTTTTCATATGTTGTCTCTGAGAGCTTTTTTCTTTAAAAAAAAAAGTTTTTCAATTATTTAAAACAGTAACTAGGGAAGGTAACAGCGCAAAATCAAATTGTGTAAAAAAAAATTGTAACCGCGTCTATATCCTGCCCCCCCCCCCTCCCCCCTTCGAGAATGTAATATTGCCGCCTGTGATAAGGGCTATGCTGGTATCGCAGGTGCGGCCCGTCCCTCGTGTGTGTGTGTGTTGGGGGGGGGGGGAGGGGGGCTGTGGGCTTTGGCTGTGACGGTCTGTGCGCGCACTCATGGGGTTGGACTCGCTCGGCATCACCTGGAGCCTTATGGCGAGGAGCAGCGGAGAGAGCCCTCTCTCTCTCTCTCTCTCTCTCTCTCTCTCTCTCTCTCTCTCTCTCTCTCTCACACACACACACACACACACCTCAGTCCCCCTCTGCCCCCACCACAGCAACGGGGCACACACACACACACACACACACACACACAGAAAATGCGGGCAATGTTGGTTCTTACCTTATCGCCCGGCCCGGCCCCGCCCTGCCCCTCCTCCGCCCCGCTTCCCCGGCCGCCTGTATGTGTCTTGCCCACCGGTGTGATAGTGGACCGGGGGTGGGGGTGACGGCGGCGGGGGCGGCGGGGGCGGGGGTCTCTCACCTGGCCCCGCCGCCGCCCGCCGCCCGCCGGGGAGCCGGTGACTCGGCTCCGCATGTCGCCGCCGCAGTCGCCGCCCGCGTGCCGCCCCGTGCAGTCCGGCCGGCCCCGCCCCGCTCCTCGGCGCCTCGGAGCTCGCAGCTCGCGGTCCGCAGCCGTGCGGAGTGTCAGTGCCGGCGCAAGGCCGCCCTCCAGTCCGCCGCGTGCAGTGCAGTGCCGTGCCGTGTAGTGCCGGGCCCGTGCCGGTGCCGTGTCCGCAGCCCCGCGCCCCACCACCCCCGCCGAGTAGTGGCGCGCGTCCTGCGGGCGCCGCGGTCCACATCCGCTTCCAGTATGAGAGTGTCGGCGTGTGCCGCCGCCGCCGCCGCCGCCGCCGCCGCCGCCGCCGCCGCCGCTGCTGCTGCACGGGGCCAGCAACCCCCGCCCCGGCTGCGGGCGGGGAGGTGCAGGCAGCGGCGGTGCGGGGCCTGCGGGGCGGGGTGAACGAGCGAGGAGAACGCTGCTCCGTCCCGACCACAACCCTCCCGTCTCCGTCTCCAAGGTTTGTCCAGCACCGCGTCTCACCTCTCTCTCTCTCTCTCTCCTCTCTCTCTCCCTCTCCCTCCCTCTCTCTCTCTCTCGTCCTTCCTTACACTACACCTTCCGCTGAGGTCAGGGAGTTTGCTCTCGCGGCGCTGTGCCGCGCCTGTTTACCCGCTGATCGCCCGAGGCGCCGCGAAGGCAACAGCCTTGTTTGGCGAGGCGTTTTCGCGCAGCGTTTGCGCCATCTTTGCCTCGCTTCACCTCTCTCTCTCTCTCTCTCTCTCGCTCTCTCTCTCTCTCGGATGTCCTGCGGCCCCCCGCCCGGCTTGTGGCCTCCGAGCGGCACGCGCTCCGCTGCCGTTATCTGCGACTCAGCTTTGGGGGATCAGCCCCCTGTCCGGTATACTATATCGACGCAATAGTTTGCCATTGGGCGCCGTCGGCATGGGGCTCTCTCTCTCTCTCTCTCTCTCTCTCTCTCTCTCTCTCTCTCTCTCTCTCTCTCTCTCCACCAGGCCGGTCGTGGAGGTGACACGAGTCAAAGACCGTTCGCCTTGCCTCGCCTCGTCCTGCGTCCTGTGTCCTGCGCACCGCGGCGCCCGCCCGCCTTGCTCTAAGGACATTCAAATGGGAAGCAATTGGGAGCGGGCATTACCGCCGTGTGGGAGGGGGCGGCGGGGGCCCTGAGGGGGGCCCTGAGGGGGCGGCGGGGGCCTCGAGGGGGGCGGCCCGATAGCGTCGCTCTGTATTACTGATGAGGCTCGACTCATTACACATGCGATACGGTAGTGACGCCCCGGTACCCCCCTCCGGCACCCCCCTCCGGAGGTTCGGGTCACGGCGGCGGGTCGCGGAGACTCGCGCCGCACGGTTTTCAAACCTTTAGTAACATCAACCTCCGGCCTCCTCAAAAAAAAAGAAGAGATTAGTTTTAGAAGTCATGCGTGGCTGGCACGGCAAATATTGAATTGGTGTAGGTTCCGGCATACTGCACGCACACCCCCATACCAGCACACACGCACGCATGTGTACACGGCCGAGGGCCAGGCCTCTCTCTCTCTCCCTCCCTCCCCCTCTAATCCCTCGCTGAGTTTTATGGGGTCCCTCCATATACACAGGTACCTTTGCGATAAGGCCCCCCCCCCCTCTTGGCCCCGGTTCCCTTTGCTCCGCTTGCTCCGCGCGCCGCGTTCGAGTCCACAAGTCCGCCGTGCCGCCGTGCCGCCACGCTGAGGCCACGCCAGGGAGGCACGGCGGCGTCCTGTGCCGAGGGCCGCCGGCCAGGCCTCCCGCCCCACACCACATGGCCAACTCTGCCAGTGCTCCCCTTTCCTTTTTTTAAAAAAAAAACAAAACAGATTTCTCAAGCTCCTAATTCAGGAGGAAATAACGTTGCGTGTGGCAGGAGAAGGAGGAGGAGGAGGGGAGTGGGTGCTCTCTGCTCTGGACTGTGCGGGGCTGGCGTGGTGGCGGTGCCGTGTGGGATATGTTTGCCGCCACTCCACTGTTTGCCTGTACTCTCTGGGCGCTGCATGCCACCCGCCATACGCCGTGCTGCCGCCGCCTATGTTTGCATGCGGTTGCCGCAGACCCTCATTACTGCGTCCGTCAGTTCGTTTCGAAATAGTTGAAAATTGAAAAAGTTGCAAAAAAAAAAGGACGGGAACATTTTTAAACAAATCGAGAAACATTTACCATCGAGTAAAGTGAGCTGTTTTCAATGTGTACTTCACGAGGTTCTGCCTACAAGAGGCGTTGCCCGTTGCCGCTTTGCGTCACTCGCGGTCGGGTTGGGTCCGCTGGGTTATATCGGGTCGCGTACCGGTCGCCGTGTGTCGTGTGAGGTGTGAGTCACCCCCCCCCCCCCCCCCCCTGAAAGCAGGTCGGCCGGAGGAAGCGAGACAGACGACCGCGGGGAAGGATATCCTCATCCTTCCCCCGTTGGTCAAACAGAAACAGACATGTGTGTGTGTGGGAGAGAGAGAGCGTCGCGCGTCTCCAGATAAGCAGTGTCGGTTGCTGGTCGGGGACGTCGGCGGTGAAAAATGTTCTTGTTGCTCCTAGACCCGTTCTGTCTCAAATTTTGCCTCTGCGGAATACGCTCCCAGTACTCTCTATCCCCCCCCCCCCATTCCCCCTCTCCCTCCCTCTCTCTCTCCCTCCCTCTCTCTCTCCTCTCTCTTTGGGGCCGCCACCACCTGCCTGTCACCGCCCTCGCGCCCGCATCAGTCCCATCCCATAACCTCCTTCCTTCTCTCTCTCTCTCTCTCGTATAAAATCCATCGTACACACGGCGTGCGCGAGGGGGCGTCCTTAAACACAATGTGTATGTTTGTTTGTGTGTGTGTGTGTTTTTGAGAGAGAGAGAGAGAGAGAGAGAGGGGGGGGGGGGAGAGACGGTGTCTCCGGGGACTTACGTACGACCCCTTCGGGCCCGCATGGGGGCCGTCGGGGAGCCCCCTGGCCCGCTGGCTCGGTGCTCTGCGGTGGACGCTGGCTCCGCCGCTCCGCTGCTTAAGGCGGGGCCCCCGGCCGGGTAGGCCAGCTGCTCCGCTGCGGCGCGCGCCGGCTGCCTACCTCCGACACCGCAGGCGCTCCGAGCTGCGGCGAGCTCCGAGTGCTCGGCTGCGGCGAATCGGGCAGGCAAGGCCTTCGCGCGTGCTGTGTGTGTGTGTGTGTGCTCCGCGCGTGTGCGTGTGTGCCGGGCAGATGCTGACCTCGTGCCTGACCCCTGACCCCGTCTGTTCCAGGAGCTCGGCGACCACCATGACCAGTCGGAGGGCTCGTTCTTCGGCCAGGGTGAGTAAGGTGAAGCAGACGAGGAGGCGGCCGTCGGCCGGCGCGGCGCGGGAGTGCCCCTCACCCCTCACTCTTCAGCCTCCAACTCGGATTGTGGCTGAGTCGTCTTGTCAAAGTCCCTCGTCGACTCCAAATTTAAATAAAAATAAATGACTTTGTGAAGCACGTGTCTTCGGACACCGCGGGAGTACCCGTACTGCGGGCCCGGGGATCTGCATCTGCGGTGGGAGAGAGAGAGAGAGAGAAGGCCCTCGAAAGTCTGTGTATCCTAGCAGTGCGAGTGAGACGGAGGCGTGTGGGCGTACAGTGTGCGGTGTGGCAGGCGGGGCGCCGGGGGCGCCGCTGCTGCACCGGGTGGCGGTGCGCGCGCTGCTGTCGCTCGCGGGGGTCGGTGCTGTCGGCGGCCTCGGGTCCCGGGGGCCGCCGCCGCCGCCGCCGCCAGGGGTGTGTCCGGGCGCGGCCTCGGCCCCCGCGGGCCCCGCGGCCTCCGTTCGGGTCGTGGTGGTCGGTGACGGTGGCGCCCGTGAGTCCGGCCTCGGCCCCGTTTTGATGGCTGTCGTCTGCGCTTCCCCGGCGGCCTCGTAGAGCTCCTCTTCTCCTCGAAGGAGGCCTCTGCTGTCATCGTTTGGGTCGGCTCCAGCTCCCGCCCCGGCCCCATAATGGCGCTTCCGTAGTCGGCCACTAACGCCTTGGCTGTCTGTGTGTGTGTGTGTGGCCCGTGGGTGCCTAGCCTAACCCCGCCTGGCATGCTTCCCGGCGTGTTATGGTCGTCTGTCGCGGCTTCGAGCACCGTCGGGAAAGGGTCGTTTTCGGGAGCGACTGCCCGTCCTTGCCTCTGTCTCCGTCTAACGTCGCCCCGCCCTTGTCTGCCCCGCAGCCAGCGCCGCCCTCAGCGGCCTGCCAGGCCTGCCCGCGCTCCCGCTGTTCGGCCGCACCTCGCCCGCGCCGACACAGGCGCCGGCGGCGTCCCCCGAAGACCAGCTCCAGCTCCGCCAGCACTGCGGCCGCCTGGAGTCGACGGTGCAGCGGCTGCTGCAGCAGCTGGAGGACGTGTCCGAGGCCCGCGACAAGGAGGCCCTGGAGCTGGCCACCCTGCGGCGGGAGCTGCGGCTGCGCGCGCAGGGTGAGTCCACGGGCTCGGGGTCCGGGTCCGGCCACAGCGAGTCTCCGCAGCTGCCAGGTGAGCTCGGGCGCGGAAGCGGACGAGAGAGTGAGAGAGAGAGAGAGAGAGAGAGAGGCCGCGAAGTATAGTCATGCTTTAGGGTGTTCTTGTGAGCGGTCGTGAAGCGATAGGGTCATGAGGTGCGGCCATGAGGGTGGAAGTGAGGCGCACTTGCAATGTGTGTACGGTACTAAAATAAATTTTGATTTTCCTGTAGCTTTTTCATTTGTCAAGAGGGATTTGTTTCCTTGGGGTGAGTGGCATCAGTATGAAAACATTTATTTTTATCCGCAAGGACTTTGTATTTTTTCCTATTGGTTTTGATAGATTCAATGGACTTTGGTGCGTAGTGTTGTGCAGTTACGCTTTGGCTGGAGAAAATGTTTCTCCGCTGTTAGTCCGCTTTTATTATTGATGCATGCTCTCCTTTCCATATGCACCCCTCATTTTCTAGAGGGGTTGTCAGTGTTTTAGTTTTTCTTCATTAAAATCATACTTAAAGGAGTTGCCAGCCCTTTTCTTTTAGACTGAGATAATAAATATTGAAGCATGCCCAATTGCATTATACCGTGTGTTCAATTTTAAAGTAATGGAACAATGAATTTTGTATCAAGTATTATATTTTTTTGTTTAGCAGATGATGGCAGTGTACAACCAGTTACTGACGGACCCGGTATAAGTCCAGCTCTTTCAGATGATGGCTTTACAAAATTGGATGTAAGTACATTATAAAACGAAAATTATCTCGGAGTGCATTGAATTTTGTGAATGCTCATGCAAGAACATTTTAAATTTCAGCCATCTGAGACTGAGTTATGGGAAGCAACACAAGAACTTTCACACAGTCTAGAAGCACAGGTAGAATTGCACAAGAAGGAATTGGAAAAGTGCCATCAGGTATGTGTCAACATTTTTGCTCTGGGTGGGGTAGAGGTGATGCATCTTTCTTATGCGGTTTGTGTTCTCCTAGATGAAAAACGACTGGACTATAGAAAAATCTAATTTTGAAAACAAGATCCAGCAGCTTCAAAAGCAATTAGATGCTTTACAGGTACTTTTTTTCTTAATCTCAAAATTCTCTCTGTACTATGAAGTGTTCTGCTATATTAATTGTGTGTTCAATCAATGAAAGGACTGGCAGAGCCCTGACCCTGACTTTGCAAATGGCAATGAGGTAGAGCTCAACAATTCAATATCAAAGTTACAGAAAGAAAATGAAATCCTTCAAAATGAAAAGGTATTGCATATTTATAGAACACTTCCTTTTTCCAATTTATTGTTTACGATGTAGCTAATGTTTTGCTTGGTGTTCTTCAGGTTGATGCTTTAGAGAGAGTGAAAATAGTTGAGTCAAAACTGGCAGAATCTGAAAAAGAAAAGGCTGAACTAGCGGCCAATATGGACGAGCTAGACTCTCAAAATCAGGAAACACTGAGTAAGTAATTGCAGCCCAAAATGAAATAAAATTGAATTAAGTATTGGTCTGTTCTATTAATTATGTCTCTCTCTCTCTCTTTTAACAGATCAGTTTATGGAGATCAAGAAAGGTCTCCAAGAGAAATATGATCTCTTGCAATCTGAACACGAAAATCTGCTATCACATGTTGCTCAGTTGAAAGAAGAAAGAGACAGTTTACAATCCGCCCAAAAAGAACATGATGCTTCATCAGAAAAATTATGCTCTTTACAGTCTGACTATCAGTCCTTAGTATCAGATCATGAAACGCTTCAACAGAAATTTGAACATCTTGAAACAAAAACGTCATCAGAGTCGGAACAACTCACTGCACTTATCAAAGAGAAAGAGGAATTGTTGTCTAGGGTCTCATCTTCACAGTCTGAAAGTAGTGACCTTCTGGCAAAGTTAGATTCCATTCAGCTGGACTATGAATCATTAGAAGTGAAGTATAGCACCGTAATATCTGAAAATGAAACTTTGAAAACAAAATTGGAAGCTGTGCAATGTGATCTGGAATCAGTCAAATCTGAGTTAAATGAAAGACTAAGAGGGGATGACCATAACACATCTGAACAGAGCTCTTCTGACTTAACATCAACTGAGAAATATGTGATTGAAAAACTTAAGAAAATTGTAAGCTTAGATATCCCTGATGGATACTGCAAGGATATTGCTGAGCGAGATGAAGCATCAGAGAACGAATTAGAGGATCAGCTTGATAAGGTTGCTGCCTTAGTGAAGATGACTGTGGATCTGAGGTGGAAGAATGACACTCTGGATAGGAACTTAGTTGAGTACACACGTCAGCTCCGTGATCTCTCAGCTCAGTTAAGTGGCCGTGATAAGCAGGTAAGATACTGTAATACAGTAAGTTTGTGTTAACCTAAGAGTGTGAAATCTGTTATAAAAATGTTAAGGTTGTTTTGTTGTTTTTGTTTAACAGATAGCAAAGCTTGAGGAAGAGTGTGTTGTTTTGAGAGAGAATATGGAGTCACTTCTTGATGGATTGAATGTCACTCCAGAAAAGGGAATGTTACCATCTATTCCAGAAACTTCTGAAGCTGGTGATGATGAAGATGGAGCTTCTGGTCTAGACCAAGAAAATAGGTCAGAACTTCGACAGCAAGATGATAATTTTCAAGACAAAGACTTCATGAAGACTATCAGTACATTGGAAACTGAGGTAGAAATTTTAAGAGATGCTCGCTCTACCCTAGAACATGAAACAAAACGACTAAGGTGTGAAGTACAGGAATTATCTTCTCGATTGCGCTCATCAGAAAGTATGCTTCGAAATCAGGTAAGGGCTACAGGTAAAGAGTGATTCTGGTAAAAGTTTCTAATGATTTTTAAAGATGCTTGTAATGTTTATTTTTTGGCCAACCAGGATAATTTGGAGAGAGACGTGGGAAGGTGGCGTGAGCAATATGAAAAGCTGCGTGATGCTCACAGTGATCTCCAGAAAGAAAACTCACAGCTCAAGGAAGAAGCAGAAATGGCACGCTTTGGTCAAGATAGTCTGCAAGCTGAAGTATCTGAATGGAAAACAATTGCTGACACAGCAACTCAAGAGAGACTGGATGCTATTCGAACAACAGAATCACTTATGACAGAGGTAGCGGAATTGAAAGCAAACTTGATGTCAGCCAGCTGCACAAGTAACCAGTTGCAGCAGGCTTTAGTGGCAAAAAGTGCTTTGGAGTCCGAGGTCACCCAACTTAAAAAGAGTGTTAGTGCATTAAATGACTCAAACAAAAATTTGAGTGATGCAAATTCTGCAATTGAAGAGTTGAAAAATGAGATATCACTTCTGAAAAATGAACTTGCTTTGAAGGAAAAAGCTTCCATTGAAGCCAAAATTGATGAAACTCCCGATTTATTACATAAGATAGAAAGCTTGGAAACCCAGATAAAAAGTTTAGAAATTTCTCAATCAGAAGCCACATCTGAAAATGCTGGCTTATGTCAACATATCATGACTCTGCAACAGAAATGTGATAGTTTATCAGCGGATTTGGCTTGCAAAGCAAGTTCAGAATATGACAACACCCAAAACTTCTTGCATGAAAAACAAGCTCTTGAGGAGCAGATTGCCAGAATGACATCCAATTATGAAACAGTTAAAAGAGACTGCGAAGAGGTTTCCAAACTAAAAGCATCTCTTCAAAGTGACTTTGATGAGCTTAAAAGGAGACTGGATGGTGCTCAAGAAGAGACCCAAAGATATGAGAGAGCATTGCATCAAAAATCTGAAAATGAAGCTTTGCTCAATGAACAGATAGAGGCAATGAGTGCAGCAAAACATGCGTCTGAACAAGAAGTTAAACTTCTGCAGGAACAACTTCAAAAGTTGCAGCTTTCATCAACTAATGCTCCAGAAGCTGAAAACTCCTCTATTGTAGAATCCCTGGAACGAAAATTACATTCAATGCTGGAAGAGAAGGATCAGATATTATCCGTGTTGAATGACAAAACTCGTGAGAATGGTGTCTTGCGCTCTGAGAATCAGAAGCTTCTGGCTGCTGTGTCAAATCAGACAGAAAACAATCCTGCTTCTGTAGCCTCGGACCAATTAACTCATTTGATGCAGCAAATAAATCAACTTCATATGGAACGTGATCAATTAATTTCAACAGTTCAGGTAAGACTACAAACATTTTAAAAAATTTTAAAATATACCATTTGACTAATACTAAATACTTAATGCTTTTATTGTTATTCCCCCCCCCCCCCCCCCTCCAGGTAAAACATAATGAGAGCTTGACATATCATGCTGAAATCCTTAGATTAAGTGCATTGCTTGAACAAAAGCAACAAACTGAAGCAAGTCAGCAATCTGCTGTTGAGGATAAATATCAAGAAACCAAGGTGAGTTCAAAACAAGAGTTACAAAAACTGTATCGAGTTTTACCATGCAAACTCATATATTTCTGTTTTTGTGCCTTTAGGTATACCAGGTAAATAGTGAGACAACTGGGAAAGGCCTAGATGCTGCAGCGCTAGAAGCAAAGTGTGCCAGCCTGTCTGCTAGCCTGCAACAAGAAAAGACACAAAATACCTATCTCCAGAATGAGGTGAGCAAATAAAATTCTTTGTCCCAAGGCTATGGTGGTGCCAAAAATTGTTTTTTTCAAAATCCATTCTTTATTGTAGATGCAAGAACAACATGAGAAGGAAGGCATATTAACTCGTGAACTGGAACGCTTGAGGGCCCATTTAATGGAAGTAGAAGAAACCTATACTGCTGAAGCATTAAAACTTGAAGAGCAAGTTCAGGACTTACAAGGGAAATTAAATGTTGCGGAGGAACGGCTCAGAAACTTTTCTACTGCTCACACATCAGCCAGGTAGCAAACATACTCTAACATTGCCATTGATTATAATAAGCTGGGATAATGTTTTGTTGTCCTTTTCTTTTAAGTATTTTAGCCAACCAGCATGTGGAATCGCTGCAAGGACAGTCCAGATTAATTGGTCAGCAAAGAGATGAACTTCAGACCAAACTTAGTGCTGTTGAGGATCGTGAACAGAAAAATGCAGCTTCTCTGCGAAACTTACAAGCTGTACTTGAACAGTTCCAAAGAGGTAAAGACCGGCGTCAAACGTGGTCGCGTGTAATAACTGTTAGAGGCTCATATTTTGATACTTATTTCCATCATTTATTTAGATAAGGAACGAGATCTGGCATCAATGACAGAGAAGTTACGATTAGAATTACAAGCAGCTCACAGAAAACATGATGAGCGTACTGAAGAGATTAGGTTACTCAAGGTATTAAATTAATCAAGAGTTTGTTAAAAATTTGCTTTTTAACCTGATATTTTATGGCAACTTATCTCACTCTACTTGTTTCAGGCCCAGCTAACTGAAGCTAAAGAAGGTTTGAATGCAGCTACAAGACTTGGTATACAACTTGACAAGAAATCAGACACAATCAACTCTCTAAAGGAACAGAGTAAGTATAAAAACTCTTTATCATCTATCTGCATGCTCACATAGGATCATATTTAAACAAGCACAGGTGTTTATTATGGTGTCAATTGGGTTTCAAACAGTTTCTTGTAACAGCCATTTGTTGACATAGTTATTGATTTGTTCTACGACGTACTGATTGCATGTACCATTTGGTTAAATTTAAAGGCAATCTGAAGGGAACTAACCACGCTTGTGATCTTCAGTAGAAAAGTCCTCCTTGAATGCCATTGAACCTTCACCGGCCAATTTGTGGACTACTTTTCTCATAGTAAAATGTGTAAAGCATATGTAATAAAAGAGAGGCAGATGCAGCACCAGAAGTATGAAGTTGGATTCTTCACTCTGCTGACTCCAGGTCAAATATCAGCTGGTAATTCTGGGTTTGCATGTTGGAAATCGCCCAGGTTGCCTGTTGATATCAGACAGGGAGTCGGCTAAATCCTCGCATGAACTCAACACATCTATCTCTGTCACTGGCTTGCAGCTATTACCTTTTATTGTAGTAGCAGACCTAGTTTATAATTTAATAGTAGTTACATTTCACTAATTATAGATTATTTTAGTACAGAACAGCACCATATTTTCACATTTTTTATTTATGACAACAAATCCTTAAAAGTAGGAAATACTGCACTTTAGCCTTTGTTATTTAATAAAATGTAAAGCTGTGCTGCTGTTCCTGGTTGTTCTTGGAATATTAATCCTCTTAGTAACCTGTGCATGTCTTTAAAATTATCATGTAATTTTTTAACAATTCACCCAGTGGGTAACTTTTAGTTTGGTAGTCTGGTTTCTTTGGATATAATTTTTGTAAATTGTATTAGTGTGTATAAGACTTTTCTTTCCAGCTCTTCAGCCTCTTTCCCTTGCTGCATATCGCTATTAAGTGTAGATAATCAAGTTGCCTGGTACTAATGACCAGCACAAATCCAGCCATTGAGAAACTGCTCGGCCTACAGCTTTTGGTGAGGCCTGCGTAATCTCATGTGGTAACTGTGAGTTGTACTTGCACCTCAGGGTTCCGCGTGAGGTTGCCTTGTCCTCTCCTCTCCTTCCCTGCTCCTGCTCGCAGAACATCTGCATGGCTGTCTTGTCATAGTGTAGAGGAATGTTTGCTTCATCTCTTATATTTCTCAGATATATGGTGACACAATCTGCTTTGTCCCTCAATGTAGTAAGATATGCAAGAGTGATTTGTTGAAAAACAGATCACCTCAAGTTTTTTTACATAAATACATCAAGAGTGTCTTGTGATGCAATAGTTGTAGCAGACTCCATCATTCATGATGAAGGGTGTCTAGCTTTAGTAGATATCAGTGAAACAGTATTTAGAAAAGAAGAATGACAATAATAATTTCCTTGCCTTGCTTCAGCTTTATTATTATGTTTCCTCGCTTGAAATTGCTTTTTCAGAGATTCTCTTTTTATGGTTATTTTCTGTATTTTCTTAGATGTAGTGGATATTATTTTGTACAAAAGTAAATCAGACTGTAAGTTTTTATTATTATTATTTTCACTGAATAGACGTTTTTAAGTATATGTACCCGATGCAATGTCATTACTTGACTTAAGCTCTTAGTGTCAGTGAAGGCTATCAAGCACCATTTGCTGATCAGAATAATCTTGTCATAGTTATCCCTTTTCGACAGTCATGCAGTGCTTATTTCTACTTTTAAAAATTTGAAGTATAGAGTGACTGAGTTTTCTATGTAATGGCATTCTGTTGGCATTGTTTGGTTTTGTAAATTTTAATTTAATATCAAAAGCCTTTGGTTAGTTCACTTTCTATTTTATGAGTGGTTTCTTCTCTCTCTGCTTTTTTAAACACTGTAACAGAATGCAAATGCAAGTGCAGGTAATCTCTTCACATTGGACAAGGCATGTGCTTCGGACTACGTGAGTGGCGCGTGGTGTGAGTATTACATCAGGTACTGGTGTGCATGCAGTGTTAGGGCCAGTCCCTGTGTCATACTTTCGCTGCGCCCACGAAATTCTTCTGCTTCGCCTTCTTGGATCATCACTGGCCACAGTTTGAAAAGGCCCCAGAACACTGCTCTGTAGCATCAGTTCTAGTGTAGTAGTGTACACCATTTTTCAGCATTAGTTTGCGATTATTACAGTGCAGTTTTTTGTTCAATGTTTGTTCTATTTTCTTAATTTAAAAGAGCATGTTAAAGCTGCAATGCGATTGTTATTATTATTGTTTCATTTTTATAAAATTAGTTGGTAGGTAGTTACGTCAATATGAATCCATGTGCCAGACACTTGTTTTTGAGCTTGACTTTAGACACATTTTTGCCGAAATAGTTCTTGGACATGCTACTGAGTTGAACACTGGTTCATTAAGGTGCATGAAACAAGCAACAATTTTAAAATCAGTTTTAAAACAAGTTCAAAATCAGCTTGTCATAGACAGCCAAGTGTATTCTGCCAATGTTTGTGTGCCATTTTTAATCAAATTCAATTGTGTGTATGTGTGTTGTACAGTATCGCAGCAGCAGAAGGAACTCAAAGCTGCAGAGGAGAGGATACAGACTGCGAGCCAGAGTGTGGAGGGCAAAGTTGACAAGTAAGCACAGTAACCATATTTTCGGATGCAACAAATTTATTTCATCATGCACACAATAATTTTTGTGAAATTTTTGCAGGTCTCTCGTGAAAAATTTGGTTGTTGGTCTGTTAACTGCTCCCCCTAACACTCGAAGTCCTGCCCTGCGAGTAGTTGCTTCTGTCCTTGACTTCAATCATGATGAAAGGCAGAAAGTTGGCATTGAACAAGGTTCAAGCAATAATGAACAGGCAAGTTTGATTCTGCTCAGATTTGTATCTTACTAGTATAAATTGTACTGTGTGAATATTTATCTATTTGCACTCTTATCTTATTTTCAGTCCTTATCGGAAGCATTTGTTCGTTTTCTGGAGGTTGAATCAAGGCCTCAGATGCAACTTCGACTTCTGCCAGAATCAGCTGCTAAATCTCAAATACAAGGGAGGAAGGTATGAACTTTGTTTTTATTATGTCACTTCTTATATATTGAATTTTTTATCAGTGATGAAAATTATTTTACAAACTAAAACTCATTTTCAGGATTCACAAGGAAGTTCTGCAGGTGGTGAAAGTCCTGTCCGAAGATCTCCTCTTCTCTCTGAAGTTGTTCTTCCAACTTTAGCACCCCTACCTGTGGGGCGCAGCAGTAGCAGCATACTCAAAGATGTTCTCAAGAATGATGTGTAGAATTTTTCTTGAGAACTACCAATGTTGGTGAAATAAGGAAAAAAAGTTTGTACTCAACACATGGCACTTTTTGAGTTATCCACGTGTTTAGGTAGTGCTTTTCCATGTGATATATGTACTGTGTGACTTATATAATTTTTTAAATTATTTATATGAGGCCAAAGCATCAGCTTCCATATTAAAAGTTGTTTTGAGTAAAGCTACAATCATGAATATGACAATTGTGATCATGTAGAGACAGGAAGTTGTATTTTATCATAGCGATTTTGTTTGTTTTTTTTGCAACCATTGTTATTGTATATCAGTATTGTTTCAGTGTAGATGTGAGGGAGATTGTGTCTAGAAGTACTCTGCAAATTTGTATGTTTTTATAAGACATCAATTACCTACATACTTTTTTCCAGTGAGATGAATTGCTGCTATGGAAGAGATTTATTTATGTACTATTGTAAAAAGTGTAGATTAAATCATCACTGGGCTTTGTGATTCCAGTCCCGTGGTGGTATGAATGAACTGTGTACATTATGCTAATTAAACAAATCAACTTCCATCTGTGGTTTCAATCCCCTACCCTCTCCCCAGATTTAATGGTTAGAAGTGTTCCAAAGTAATCCAGTCCAGGACAATAAAATCTCCATTCTCTTAAATTTCAAACTGGCTTTTATTCAATTCTATTAACACATACAGAAAAATTAAAGTAAGGATACATTTTTTTCATCCAATTTTAATGACTATGTATTACTTTCCCATACACGTCTGCACAAGCTGTGAAAGTATAGCTGGGTGCTTTAAGGAGAGTTTGCCAATAGCGAAGCAGAACAGAGCGGAAGAAAATAGAGAGAGGCCTTTTAAGGTCAAAAAGAACTGCTGATAAAGAGTCAAACATACTTTCTAATTTTAAATACACAACCACTAAAAGGAAAAAGTGGAACCAAATGTCTAAAAAATAAAAACTCAAGTTTATTACAGGTCCCAAAACAAGTTTGTCACATCACACATAATCAGTCTTTCTGGGAAAGTATTAAGCTTAATAAAGTTTGATACAATGCAGAGCCAAGCAAATCAGAGGCCTTAAAATTTAGTAAAATGCGATAATAAACTTTTACATGACATTAACAACACTGCAGTTTTGAAATCTGCAGGGGAACAGGCAGCACATGTAAAAAATGAAAGAAAAAGAATCGGAAGCTAACTACAGAGGAAAAAGGCAATTCTAAAGGCATAGTCTATAATGGGTCAAAGCCATGCACAGTTAGAGCAATTACAGTGTGCAGGTATGGTGATGGTTATCCAAAGCATCTTTTTGTGCCCTCAAAATAACATCCCAGGGAAATAATATGCAATCCTAACATCAAAAAAGGAATTTACCACATATTAAATTTTAACATAGGTAATACTCTAGATTACAGTAGCTCAGTCCTATAAATAGTGCAATCCTACAGACCAACATTTCCACAGTGAGAATGAATTAATATGAAACCAACAAGATAGATTAGATCTAATGCACACATATCACAGACAAATAAATAGTGATTAAAGGTACTACGTAATTGATGATGATAACACAGATTTCATACAATAAGAGTGTTATTTGACATAAGAGGATTAACAACCTTTAGCTGTATTCCTACAGTTCCTGTAACTAACAAAATCCTCAAAAACCAATTATACATAAACATTGTGACTGGTAAAATTATGACAACTCTACGAAAATGATGGTTTACTATTACTTGGTGGTAGGTGCATTCCCTCCCCCAGTTGAACCAATCACTCTGTCTCGAAGACGGTCAAAATGGTTTTGAACCTGTTTCATTTGCTTGCGCAGAGAACGTGTGACCTCTTGCTGGAGCTCTTGAACCTGGTGTACATCCATAAGCAATTGATCATATTCGCCCTTCACACGCCTTACTTCACCAAGTAACTCGGTAAGAAATTTGGGGTCCAAGCCGTCATCATCTTCATGACTCTGTATCCTCTCTGCTACTCCATCTTCCCCATTCACTTGCATCTCTTCAGTGTTTTTCTCATTGGTGACCAAATGATGTTCTTGTTCAGATGGATTGTCCTGGATTGAAAGCAATACGATATGGCCATTACAAAAAGTTTGTTCTGATCAAAAATACATCCGTAAGCTATGTACACAGTGAAACCAGAGGCATATGGAATCAGGTCTTGATAAACGCTGCCTAAATATATCACTGCTGTTGTTACCGCAATAACTCTTGGAATTCTTAGCCTAAAAGCACCTTGCTTTTTTTGCTGAGATCTGTTACAATTTACCAATAAAGATATTGAGCTGAATGGCATATAATTTACATTCTACATAGCCCGGTACTTTACGGGCTTTGTTGCATCATCTACCACACAATAGCAAAAGCACTTTTTAAGGGGGGTGGGGGGGACCAAAACAAAAAATGCATTTGGCAAGCTCTCTCGTTCTGTCTGAGGAACAAGATTTATGAAGGTAAAAAGGGTGGTTCTCTGATCAACCCTATTACTGCAAAATGAAGAAGCTATGACTCTCAATTAAGCGCGCACACACACACACACATTACCTTTGAGACATTAAGGCATCCTTGCCTTCAAAACCAGAACTAGATAGAAACAAGAATAATGTTTAGGTAACAAAAGGAACATGATGTTAGTGTTGAAATGTATAGTAAAGAAGATTATTTGGGGTCAAAATAGCCCAGGGGTATACTGGAATAAAGGTTAGGACAAAATGACAACTGTCAGAGATAAAAACAAATAAACAAATCAGTTGTTACATAGATATGGCTGGAATGTCCTACACACATTTATTAGCACAGTTGATGGAAGTGTAAATCATGACAAACCTCATTCAGCAAAACTCTTGATTCGAAACGATCCAATCTCGATGACAGCAAATCAAGGGTGCTGTCAGCTCGATCCATCTATAGAAACAAAAATAAAAACCAGACATATTCAGTGGAGTTGAAGTGGAAAGCGAGCCAAAGCAAAATTGCTTTAGAAATGACCAAAACTTAAGACGAATAAAAAGAATGAGAAATTAAAAAAATATTGACAAAACTTTTTGATGAAAAACCAGGAAAGCAAAACTGTACATGTCTTCCCCCCAAAAGACAAGCACGTCTGTACTGTATGGTTAGGTCAGGAATGGGGTTGGAACCGGTTTCTCTTGCATTGTCACGGATCTTTAAGCACTGATACTACTCTATGCTACCATACACTATGAACCGAATTATTTACTTTAAACGTGACCCCTGTCACTGAAATTGTTTCCTCAGAAAAGCGAACATAATTTGATCCAGTCCTGGAAGCCCACTTCGCCTGCTCCAGATCGGTTCATACCTGCGACTCCATTTGTTTCACAAGATTTTCCAAACTCTCCATCGTTTCTAGCAGTCAGGTTTAACGGGAGGCCGCTGTCAAACTAGAGCAGTGCTTCCGAGTTGGCCTCAACTTCAGCTCAAGACCAAGACCGAACTCAGCGCAGAACAAGAAAGGGTGGTGGCTGCTTAACCCATGTAACAAGCTTAACCGCCGACTACGACCCAGGGCCGGCAACTCCTAACCTACCTAATACCCGAATTAAGTTCCTGCCAACGTTAACAAAACGAAATTGTGAAGTCGATCTATCCTAAACGCTTTACGGCTAAATGCTAAATGATGAGTGAGCCCCGGAAGCAAAATAAAGGAGTGATGACAGAGAATGCAAAAGAGGGCGAAATTTGGACGTCCTTCCCTCCCCCCCCCCCCCCCGCCCCCTCTCCCGGAGAGATACCCCTCCCCCATTCACTTTGACTTTTCTCCCCGCCGTAGTCACAAGGCTAGAGGGGATTTGCCGCAATTAATGACGAGTGCAAATGTACGGGAGGTGAGGGGAGGGCCCGTCACACCCATTGGTTTTAGAACGAACAGGTTTTAAGCCTTCGCATGAGAGACGGCGCTGCAGCATTGGCCGGTCCGGCGACCTCTCTTCACCGAAGCCAGAGGCCAGAGGCTTGCCCGGATTGGAGCGTTGACGGGAAAATTGGCTTGTGTGTCCGGTGGCCAGGACATGGAGCCGCCAGCCGCCGCTAGTCTGCCGGCGTCGCACAAAGCAGGTCGCCGTCACTGCCGCCGGTCATGGACGCCGTCGTCCTCCTATTCCTGGCCCTGCTCGCGTCCGACGGCCGAGCGGTCGACGCCGCGGTGCTGCGGTGCGCCCAGGTACGTCCGGGGCGGGACGTCCCACGCGCCGCGCGGTGGGCGGCCGTCGTTGACGCGCGCCCTTCCTTCCAGGTGGAGAAGGTGGGCTCGCCGGTGTTCCAGCTGGTGCGCATGTGCTCCCGCTCCGCCATGTCCGTCGTGGCGCAGGCCAACGTCACGTCTGCGGGCCGCTGCGCGGACCTGGCCGCCTCCCGCCGCGGCCTCGCCTTCAACTACAGCCCCAGAAGTACGTCGGCCTCGTCCCCCCGCCGCCGCACCCGAGGTCCCCCCCCCCCCCCCCGCCTTGACGCCCGCACCCTGCCCCTGCCTAGGCGCCCCCCGCGGCCACGAGGGCCAGTTCTCGAGCTCCTGCCTGGTGCTGGACTGCCCCGAGTTCGAGGAGCTGTCCTCGCTGCAGCGGGACGAGGCCTACGACTACTACAGCCTGTTCACGGACCCCCTGCGTGAGTACGGCGGCGGCAGCGCGCAGGGCAGGACACTCAGGCCCCAGGCACTCTGCGGGCGGCAGCGGTGCGGTGACGTCGCGGCCGGGCAGCGCGTGCGGGGTGGTCGTGCGTGCCAGGCGTGGGCATGTTCCAGGTGCGCGGCCACGGCGGCCCCGGCGGCCGCGGCTCTGAGCTCGGCCAGCGCGCCAACCACTCCGCGGCCGCGGACAGGTGCGCCGAGGACGACGGCGCGCTGGCGCACGTGCTGAGCGAGGCGCGCACCGCGGGTCTGTCCACGCTGCTGGCCACCAAGAGCGTCGACGCCAAGAACCGGACGCTGGGTCCCGTGAACCGGGCCTTCGTCGACCTGGACGACACCGCGCAGGAGGGACTGTTCGTCACGTCGGCGGGTACGGCGAGGCGGGGACGCGGTGGGGGCGCCGGGGACAGGTGGCGCGGCGGCGCGTGACGGCCGGGTGGGACTGTTGCAGACGAGCCGCTGGACTGCTTCCCCTTCCGGGCCTGGGCCCCCGGCGAGCCCCGCAACCGGTCCGCCACCGACGACTGCGTCGTCCTGGAGAAGAAGCGGAGCTGGGCCGTCACGGACTGCCGCAAGCGGCTGCCCTACATCTGCGAGCTGTATCCCGGCCGGGGCGGGGACTGCGGCCACGGCGGTAGGGTAGTGCGGGGGGTTGGAACCCGGCCCCGGCTGCCCCGGTACGCCACACGGACTCGACGCGGTGCTTGTTGCAGACGACGAGGCCCGGGAGGCGTGCCTGGAGATGCGGCGCCTCCGCGGCACCCCCGACGACCGGTGCGCGGGCTGGGACATCCTGGCGGTGCCGCCCCCGCAGCCCACCACCACGGCCGCCCCCATCACCCCCGAGTACGAGGGCGACGATGACGACGACGGGGCCGGGGCCGGGGCCGGCCAGGGGGACGGGGAAGAGGACAGCGACGAGGAAGTGCGGTGACCTACAAGCCGCCGCAGCACGGTCCGGAGGGTCCTCGGAGTCGGCCGCGGAGGGTGGGGGCACGAGGCGTGTGAGGGAGGGAGGGGGAAGAGCGCGCAGGAAACTCATTCCAAACTTTTACATCGCCGGCGATCGGGAAGGAACGTGGCAGCGGGGAGGGGGGCCTTATCGGGCCGGCTGCAGCGACCGCGGCCCGGACTCACCGGTCGCGGCGCCTACTTCCGCTGCAGGCGGTGCAGGGGCACGTATCCCCGCGGGCAGCGCCCCGGCATGCCGAAGCCCCACTCGCCCAGCATGGTGCACATGTGCCCCGAGATGGTGGCCAGCACCGCCGTCGGCTCGGCCTCCGCGCTCACCTGCGGCGGGGGCACTGAGGGTCACAGGGGTGGACGCGCTTCCTGGATCGGTGTCGGCGCCCGGCGACACGCGCCCTTGAGCGCCAGCGACCGGGGCAAACACGACGACAACGGCACGCCACCGACACGTGCCCCCGCCTCCCCACCTCCCCCTCCCCCCAAACCTCACCACTTTGCAGCGGTGGCCGAAGGTCCGCTTGAGGACGTCTGCGTGCCGGCGGAACACCCTGATCCGGTTGGCCGCCACGTCCTCGTCGTCGTCCCCGCCCCGCCCCGCCAGGCGGCGGACCAGCGTCGAGTCCCGCGCCTCGAGGAAGATGACCAGGTGCGCGCGGGCCACCTGTGAGTGTGTGCCGTCCACATGCATAAGCGCCGGCCGAGCTCGATCCACCATCAAGGGCACGCAGACAACTAAAAAGAGTGTATTTTTATTGGAGGCAGATGATGTTTGTTATGGATGCCCGTTGTACGTCGGTTTCTCGACAAAAAAAGCTCCCGTGTGATCCGATAGAAACGAGTGTCACGGTGACGGCCGATAGCTTATCGCCGTTGTCGGTGTCGTCTCCCTGCCCCCCGCGCCCCGCCCGCGGACACGGACCTCTCGCTCGAACGCCACCGCCTGGTCCTCGTCCCGGGGGAAGCCGTCGACGAGGAAGCCGCGGGGTGACTCCCTCAGCTTGGAGAGCATGGCGTGTTTGAGCAGCTCCAGCACCGCCTCCTGCGCACGGCAGACGGCAGAGCGTCACACGGGGCTGGACTCTACCCGCACTCACTCACCCCCGCCCACCGGGCTACCCCGACCTTGGGAACCAGGTTGCCGGCGGCCACGATGGGGCCCAGGAAGCGGCCGGCCTCGGTGCCCGCCCGGACCTCGCGGCGCACCAGGTCCCCGACGGAGATGTGCGTCAGGCCGAAGCGCCTCACCAGCAGCTCGCTCTGAACGCCCTTGCCCGACCCGGGGCCCCCTGGGGAGTTCCACGACGACGCTTTCGATTTCTCATCCAAAGGCCGTGTGTGTGTGTGGGCGCGCGCGTGCGTGCGTGTGTGTTACCGATGATGAACACGATGGGCACCAGGGACCGGCGCAGGCACTGCACGTCCAGCTCGGAGCGGGGGAATCCCGCAAGCTGGAAAGAGACAGCGATATACAACCCGACCGTCCCCGTCTCTCTCACTCCCGCTGCGGCAGCGGTGCGCCATGACTTATGGCGACAGTGCATGCCGGTGACAGCGAGCGAAGCGACACGGCATTAGCCGAACCACCGGGGCGTTGCGGTGAGCCACGCCGAGAGGACGAGAGACAGGTTCAGGGGGGGCGGCGAGGCGGGGACACGGCACGTGCCGCCAGCGCCGCGGGGGGTGGGGGGGGGGCGTACAAACTCATCCTTCTACGGTTATCAGGGCGGGGGGGGGGGGGGGGTGGCCGAAGGACAACCGACATTGTGACTGCGACCGTCCATGACACGCGGACGCCCCTGCGGCCTGCGGGGTAGGCAGCCGCGACTGCTGCGCGCAGGCGTGTGCTGCGGGCTGGCCTACCCTGCCATTCGCGGGCGCTCGGCGGCGGCGGCGAGGGAGTGCGGACGTGGTGGGCGGACTCGCTTCTTGTAACCGAGAGGGGGACCTCATCCCACGTCCTGCACTTGTTGTTCCAAAATATATTTTAATTAATTAAAAATATCCTGCCGGCTCACCGGGTCGTGGACTGGTTTTAAGCACATGGGGGCGGCTGGCTGGCAGTCCCTCAGGTATCTAGGAGAGTGCGAATCTAAAATTTGAACCTTGAACCGGGTCACAGCGATACCAAGGGGCCCTCAAGCCGCGGCACTTCTGTCACCTTTCGTAATTCAGCAGGTCGGTGCACATGCGGATCCTATCCAGAATGTGCTTAGCACATTTTTCTGGAGGAATATGTGGCATTTTATTGTTGTCAATGAATTAATTTATCTTATACCAAAATATTATGAAGTCTTTTAGAGAATTTTTTTGTTTTGTTTTCCCCTCTCTTTTTTTTTTTGTCTTGGTGTTTAAGTTGCTTGGCAACCTCCCACTGTTGGTAAAGGCAGCATGAGTTAGGGGAAGGAAGTGTTCAATTAAAAATGTGAAGATACGGATCACCATTGATTTATTAACTTGATTTTAAGATGAGTACAAATGAAGTTATCATAAAACAGGACCTATCTCCCACAAACAAACAATTTATTACACTATCAAAATACTCAGGATATCACATATATAAAATAACTAAAAGTAAATAAATCTTAGTGCTTATGCAAGAAGTGCAAGAGAGACACAGAGGCAACAGATAGTTTCTTAGGGATGATTTTTTAAAATGGAGAAGGAAAAGAGTAAGGCCCGCTCCCTCAGTGAACCAATAAAAATTGCACGAAAATCCGAAGGAACATAATTCTGCCAACAGACACGGAGCAACAGTTTGATGATAACTATACAGGAATGCATTTGAGCTGAAGCAGTTTCTTTTTCTTTTTTTAATTGGGATTTATAATATATAAAAATTTTGAAGTTTCCTGAACTGCCCTGAGAAAAAAACTTAGATGCTGGAGATGACTACTGTTTTAAACCAATGTATGATACAGCTTTCCCAGTTTTCTTCAATGCTTCAAGAAGTTGGTCAGAACTTAATGTGGAGGTAACAGTCACCAACTGCCCTGGGAGGTCAATACTGACACTGTCCACTCCTTGTCCTGAGAACAAAATACAAAAAATAAAAATTTTAACATCGGGCATTGAGCAAGCAGGACGAGTAGAAATAATGAAAAACCGTACCTTTCAGCTTCCCAAGAACTCGCTCAACAGCACCGGAGCACCCTTCGCAGGTCATTGCGACTTTGAACTCGTGGATCTGTGGTACAGAGAGGGAAATATTATTAGATGAAAAAGCGGCTAGTAGCACCTCAGCTGACCAGCCAAGTAAAAACGTCAGGAACCGAACAGTAAATTTGACAGATAACCTGAGCATACACTGACAGCCCGTGACACGGGGAGGAGAACCCCGTGACTTACCTGGGCTGACATGATTGCCGGCTAGCTTGACGAGAACCGAGAGGTTGCGATGCCACGCGGAAGAGAGCGGGAACACGAATGAGCGGGGCCGGTACGAGGAAATGTACGCCGCAGCTGCACAAGTGTTCCGACCGGCTGAATTCTTGTTTTGATCAGATTGGTCTGCCAACTCAACCTCCTTCCCCTTTCCTCTCCTCCCCGCCCGTGCTGCCTCCCCCCCCCCTCCCCTCTTTTCCCAGCTCGCCATCAGCGTTCATGAAAAATTCATAGTGTTATCAAATAAATTCCTCAATATTTATTCTTTTAAAAGCCGACATCTTTATTATATTGGTTCACGGTTCATGTGGATTGAACTTCAAGTATTTACGAATAAAAGAAAAGGCTTGCTTTTGAAAGTAAAAGATAGGACAGGGGACGCTTATTTATTTTCATACACACGTCATGCAGCCATGCCATTAATCTGAATCTGAAACTAAAAGTGAATTCAAGGCCTGGTTGTTTGTTGTCGAAATTATTGTTTTCGTGAATTTTGAGCCGTTTCCATGCAATTGTGGATTTTTAGAATGAGACATTAGCATAGGCCTATTGATATGGATTTCCACACGACTGAAGGCCACTTTTGACAGGCGCCGTCGGCTCCTTACTGCGTTATTAAGCCAAAACCGTCAGCCTTAACCTGGACTACTCACGTGTGAACGTATCTCTTTTGTGAAGTGATTTTCAAAATGAGTGAAGGTTTTGTCCAGACGAAGTCCTCCCTGGCCCGTGAGGTGAAGCCGGCTGAATTTGAAGAAGTTGTCTTCAACAGTTACAAGAGAAAACCAAGTGATGAATCCTCCAGTGCACCAGTGATGAAGAGAAATAGGAGGCCAGATCCCATTCCCAAACCAGAGGATGTGCATCGTACATTTATGAAGAGAGCAAGACATGACATCATTAAGTTTGGTATGACAGGTTTCGATGCAACGCAAAAGCAACAGACAAAGGAAGCCTTAGCGATTTCTCTTGGAGCCAAACCACGAAAGAAGAAAGGCATGAACTACAAGGAGTTAAAAGAACAATTAAAAAAGCAGAAAGTTGAAGATAAAGCAGACGTGGAATTCCAATCCATAGGGAAGACTGCAGATGGACACGCCTCAGCTAAAATCAAGAATCGTATGAGGAACAGCAAGCAGAAGCCACGGGGGGATAGCAAGGGAGGAATCCTTAATGTTTACGGAAAAGTTAAAAAACAAGACCTCCCACAGAAAGGAAAGGGAAAGGGAAAGAAATAAGTTTGTGATCTAATTTTTAAGAAATGTTGATATGTATGACTTGTATGTCTTCATTATAAGACAAGCTGACTGATGTTTATAAGAAATTGAGATATGTGAATAGTTGTTAATTTTTCTTTGTATAAACAGTGGCTGCTCATGAAATAAATCTCAATTCGTAACTATTTCCAATTTCACATCCCTCCCCACATCCTACATCATTTGAAGCCGTGTCGCTTCTGGAGCTGAAGGACAGGGAAGTCGCAGAAAACGCGCGGGGTATCGCCGTGGAGATACTGCACGCTGCAAGATAGAGGGGCGGGGGGCGGGGACTACCGCGCGCGCGAACGTTTCGTCGGCAGCGGAGACCCACGGGTGCCGCGCTCCTGCGCTGGACCCTCTCCGATGTGGACAACACCCAACCATATTTTCAAAAATACAAAAAAAAAAAAAAATCTTTCACTAGTCACGAGTTTTTGAAGAAGTAGATAAGTTCGGTGGGACTTTTGCGGCACCTGAGCTAGCATACTGGCATTTTTGGCGTTCGAGATTTTTTAAAAATGAACTTGCCAATTTAACGTCATTGTAGCAGGTCATCGCACTAGCACGACTGCACAGCCCGCGTGTCTTGTTCGTTTGATTGGCGAAATATTTGATTTAATGAGACGATTCGTTTTGTCGTGGACAGTTGTGAACTCGGAACTACTTCACCAGGAGTGTATGAGAAATCGCGTTGTCAACAGAGCGGTTGCGGAGTAATTTGACAAAATTAATTCGGTGTTTCTTTCCCTTTCGTTTTTAAGGGAATTTCGACGATTCGCATCTCATGACGGTCAGAAGGGCCTCGTGGTGATGCTTAGTCTTAGTTCGTAGCGGCCATTGAAACTCGTACCGTCCAGGATGGATCGTGCCAGAGCCGGTGAGGAAACGTTCATATGTCAGATTAGTTAGGCTATGTTGTCTTGTGTGTTGGGTTTGCGCTACGATATTCATACAAATATTGTCTAGAAATGAGTTTCTGGCGGCTCTACCAGCCCCTATTTTCAATCGCCTGTTGGCTGAAATGCCCGAACTTGACTGCGGTTGACATGACGGTACATTTTATTATCAATGTCAAATCTGTCATTGCTGAAGGCACTCCCCTTGTTTTGGTACTTACCACAATTTTTTCCCACCTGGCCTTACAATCCATAGACCGTTTATATTTTAAATCAGAGGCCCCAAATGCTTTGAATTTCCTTCAACATGTTCTTGAGGAATCCGATTGATACTAATAATCTGATTTTCACCAGATTTCCAAACTGACACCTTATGGTTTTCAGGCAGTGGTGAAGCAGCTAAACTGCAGCAACATCTCACTTTATTAAAAGAGGAATATGTCAAATTGCAACGCCGGTACCAAGAACTTGAACAAAAGTATGCTGTTGCGGCTGCAACTGCAGGAGATGTGGATCAAAATAGCTTTGTGGCACGCCTTCTTCTAACTGTCGCAGGTCTATTCGATCAGACTTTGTACAGGTATATATATTATGTCCATCAAATGAATTTCTTATTTATGATGCTTATCAGATTTTTGTTTTCTCATACATATGCTCTGCTTCTAATTTTCGTTTTGTCAGTGATATGAAAGTCAAACTAAAAACAAGAGAAATCCCTGCGCACAGTTTTGTTTTGGTTGCAAGAAGGCAAGAGTGGGGTTCGCAGTCTTTGCCTGAAACAAAAACTTTAGGTAAGTGCCATTGACAGTTCTGTATTTGGATTATACCATATAAAATTTTGTTGAGCTAAATTTATTTCATTTTAACAGATTGGACTGATTTGGAAAGTAATGTAGCTGAATCTTTGCTACGTTGGGTTTACACTGATCAAGTTGATTTATCTGGAGGAGATGACCATCTTCTGGATTTGATGCGTGCAGCAGGCTTATTCCACTTAGATGATCTTGTAAAAAAGTTAGTATTAAGTGTAAGAGGAAATCTGAACATATTCTTATGTGTTGAGCTGTACACCAATTTCGCTGTATGCTAATTTCAATTACTTTTGTTCAATTTTTTCTAGGTGTGAAAATGCTCTCATGGCTTCAGTAAATGTAAAAAACTGTGTACGCTTTTATACTACTGCTGATGAAATTGGAGCCAAGTCTCTAAAAGAGCATTGCTCAACTCTCATATCTGCTCATTGGGTATGATTTGCTTTCGTGGGGCTGTGGCATTGTTCTTTTTGAAAAAATCATCATCTTCTTGCAGACTTTTAACTCTTGTCTTCTTTTCCCCTCCCAGGATGACTTCTCTAGTGAAGATTTTTCTCACATGTCTGCACAATTGCTTTATAGCATGTTCAAATCCAAGACCCAGTACCCCCTGCATTCAGCCATACGTTTGAAGAGAGATGATGTTGTGTTCCTGTACTTGGTAGAAAACACATCAAAGGTGAGTGCAACTAATTTCCTTCGATTTCCCTCCCGCGTTGTGGTTGGACCAGGGTATATAATTTTTAACAGACATTTTTCAATAATATTGAACAGTTTATTGATGCATGCAACAAAATTCTGAAAGTTGTATTTGGGCCGTTCATTGTCATATGTGTACTTTGTCGGTGACTAGTACTCTCTATGGACTTTCAGTCCATAACACATATCCATCCCCTGTTGTTATTTAAGGTCTAAAGCTTGGTCATCGATCCAAGCCAGAGCCCCTTATTACTGTACAGTACTTAAAATTTTCTCTCCAGTAAAAGGCAAAATTTTCTCATAAAATAAATATGTATTTTTAGAATTTCAAAATTCAGAACATTCTGTCCAAAAGTTTTGCATGACAGTTGTTTTACAGTACAGAGAACTCATTCAATTCGTCGTGGTCTACAAAATAAAATAAATTAACAAAAAATAAATACTCATCCAGAAGGATCATAGAAAACAACATAGAGCTATTGATCAGGCATTTGTTCTCTTTTGTGGATTGTTTCAAGAAGCAAGCTTTAACATCTTGAATTAGACCTCTGATGCCACAAACATAACTTATGGAATGTTTATCTCCTTTAATGAAAAATGTGAATTTTCTTAGGAATTGTTGTATTTCTTAAACATGACTATATTACTTTCATTACTTAACAACACCTGGGTAGGGTTGTATCTAAAATCACAGCAGTATTTGACGTAGGTGTTTCCACTCAGTGCTTAATATTTATGGATTTAGAAAAAATCTAGTTGCGCTACCTCAGGCTTCGTAGGTATTTCATCGCGTTGAATACAAAAATGACCGCCATGGCATCTGAGTGGTGTGAGTATGATGAATCGTGTGAGCTCTTTGAGGAATTACACAAGTACGATTGACAGTAGCAGTACTCCGTGCTGGTCGCTTGAATATCGGAGTCCTCTTTGCTACAGCCCTCATTATATATTGAGGTCAGCGTTTCGTTTTTGTGGGTCCAAACTCGATTCTCTAGAACTTGGAAAGAGTGAAGTTGTGGGGCGCAGTCTCTCTTCACACTCTTGATGGATTCTGCAAAAGAATAAGGTCGTAGTGTTAGCGTGCCCTCTCTCTCTCTCTCTCTCTCTCTCTCTCGCACCCACGTGACGCTGGGACACTTACTGCCGCCCGGCAACGCCAGCTCCACCGAGATCTTCCTGCAGAACGTCGAGTGGGGACAGTCGGCGACGTAGCGCCAGCTGGCGTCGAAGTCCGCGCACAGCTGGACCGTCCTGTTGGGGTGGACCTGGACGGGCTGCTCTGAGCACTCGTAGCACCGCAGCGCCAGCGCCGTGTTCACTGGAAGCAGACAGAGGGCATGAGTGCGTGTGCGCTCGGCACTGCTTCCCGCCCCGTTCTTCTTTTTTTTTTTTAAATGTTGGCGGGCAATCTTTTCCAGGCCGTTGTGTACCCTATTTAGCCGCAGCGGGGGGGCCTCTGGGGACCGTAACGACCGTTTTCCGGCGGTCCTTCCAAAGCGATCCGCCCCCCCCCCCTGCTCCACGACCCTCTGTTTATATGTGTGTGTGTGTGTGTGCGTGCGCGCGCCTGACCTTTGCGTGTAGATGTCGATTCCCCTCGTCTCGTTCGTCAGCGAACCCTTCCAAACCCTTTACAACCCCCTTCCTCCCGTCCCCCGGCCACTGCTGGAACGGAGGAGCGGGTGGACTTGCAGCGGCGGAGGGGAGGGTCGTGTCCAGGCGACGCGTCTAGCGACTCGCCTAGCGGCTCGCCCCCCCCCCCCCCCCCCCCCCCCCCCCCGGCCTTGCCTGCCTTGCCTTGCCTCTCCGGACCAGCAGGCGTCGGGCCCCACTCACCGGTGCCGGGCGTGCCTCCCGCCTCCCCTCTCCACCGCTCCTTTCTCTCCTTCTCCTACAACAACTCATTTCTTCCGCTTTCGCCTGCCGCTGACCCCCCCCCCCCCCCCCCCGCCGGCCTGCCCCACTGACCGCCGCGGGTACCGGCGGCATGTCGAGCCGTATTTATAGCCGTTGCGGATGGGATGGAGGACCCCGTGTGGGAGCCGGGCAGCGCAGCGACAGAGCAGACGGGCGACCTCTCGCCGTCTCCCTCCATCTCTCCCTCCCTCCCCCTCTCTCTCTCTCCCTCACTCCGTGCCGTGCGGGCCGGCCTACTCCGACTCTCGCAGGCGGCACCAGTCGGACCCCCGCGCGTTTCAGTTTCAGCTCTGGCCAAAGTAATTGGTGTGGTGGGCGTGGCCGCCGGCCGGGTAGGGTTGCTCGCAGGGCCCGGCTGCTCTCCCCCGGCCGGCCGGCCGCCTGCAAGGGGCTTCGCGGGGCTTCGCCCGCTCGCTTCGCCCGCTTCGTCCTCCGCCCGGCTCGGCTCGGCGGGGGCGTTGGCGCCGCAAGCTTCGCGGCGCAGCCCGGCGCGGCCCCCGCGGCTTTGCTCACGGCGGCTTTGGGGGGGGGGGGGGCTGTCGCTGGCCGGAGGGGTGGATTAGCAGCTAGGCGGCCCCGTGCCCCGGCTGAAAGAGTGTCGTGCGAGTGTGCTGGATCCACATCCGGTTACATCACGTGTAAACTTACACACATGTTGCCACATCTAAGCGCATGAAACACCGTACCATATATTTGTACATCTGCGTGTGTAAATGTTAAATCGAAGGCCGTCTGTCCCTCGTCCCGAGACGGCACGGCGCACGGCCGTGTCTTGTTTGGGGTTTGAATGTTTGGTCGGGGAAGTTCGTGCCGCCGCGCCGCGCTACCCGCTGCCCCCGGGCCGCCGCCGCCGCCATCGCCGTCGCCCTCCAGGCGTCGCGTGGCCAGAAGGGTGTGTTTGTGTACCCTGACACGATCGATGCACGCCACGCAGCCCCTCCGCCCCTCCCCTCCACCCCGCAGGTGCCCCCCCCCCTCGCCGTGTCGTGTGGCCTCATGCACGTAAACAGCCCGCGGTGCGGGACGCGCACGCCGGCCGCGCCATTCACGTGCCGCTGGGAAAGAGTTGTTTGCAGCGTGTGCGGCGGCGGCGGCGCTGGGACTCGAACCCGCGCCGCGTCGCGCAGGCTGTCATGTGCAGCGGCGGTGACGACGACGACGACACGGTCGTGGACACGACATTTTGCTGGCTGCCGCTCCCGCCGCCACTTGTGGCGTGGCGTAGTGCGCCGCGGCCCTCCCGAGTGAATGACCGGCACCGCCCCGCTCACGGCGCCGGGAGGCCGGGAGGCCGGGCCACCCGAGGCCTCCCCCTCACTGTCGGCCGAGCGCCCGCCACTGCCGGGGTAGGCCGGCCCGCACGGCACGCGTGCGCTGCTCGGGCCGCGGCTGCCTACCCGCCGGGCGCTCTCCTCCGCGCCGCACTCCCCCGCTGTCGCCGCCCCCGTCCCCCGTCGGCGTCGGCGGCCAGATCTGACGACGATGATGGCGGCCGACGGTGGCCGACGGCGACTCGGCCGGGCAGGGCGACACGCGTTGAGCGCTGCCGCCGCCGCCGCTGAATTGCCCTTTTGTCCGAGCGGCAATGGCCTCGGCGATGGCTGCCCTCGGAGCCTCCCCGCCGACGCCGTGTGCGTCCCAACCAGAGCCAGCAAGCGCCTCCCCCCCCCCCTCCCTCCTTCCCCTCGTCGGCGCTTGCCATTCTTTTCGTCGTAGTGAGTGACGTGGCTGTGTGTATGTGTGTGTAATGTTAATCGCGACCCAGTTGGTGGGCAAGGACAGGCCCCCGCTCTATCTATAAGTCTCGCCGCTTCCTGCGCCGCCGTCATGCACTTGTGTGTGTGTGTGTGTGTGTGTGTGTGTGTGTGGCGAATGGCGATCGTGTTGCGCCGAATGTGTGCGATATCTGTGTTGTCACGGACACGACTTATCTGTCTGCCCGCCCATGGCACGCGGCGGCCCCCGTCTTCTTATCTTTTCGGTTTTCTGAATTTGGATCAGCAGTGTGTCCGGTGGGAACACTTCAGCCAAAGCTAAAATCTAAAAATCCACAGCGGCACTTGTAAATTTTTTTTTTAAAAAAATCGATGAAAATGGTATTGAAAATTCCTTTTTATTTCTTTTAGAGGACTAGAATCTCTGAGTTAAATTGTGCCCGTACGTCATTTTTGATGTACGGGTTTGCACTAGAACCGCTGCCGTGACACACGCTTCGACGTCTGGCGGTGTACTGCACGTATTGTATAGTACGACGGCACGGCCGCGAGCGTGGTTGGTTTTTTCTCTCTCTGTGTCTCATCCCGGTCCGGCGGGTCACGTGGTCGGTGCCCACGTGAGTTATTCGCACTCACCGGTGCCGAGGAGCAGGGTGGCTGCGATGAGGACGGGTGACGCTGCCGCCGCCTCCATGTCGGCCCCGCCAGCTGCTGGAACAGCGGAGGAAAACAGAACGGGGGGCTCAGTACCTTGAGTCACCGGTCGGCCCGAGTCCACTCGAAAAAAAAAAGAAAACAGTTTCGTAAAGTCTCGCCACACCGAACGAACCCTATTTTTTGGGTAATCTAAAAAAAAAAGAACCCGATTTAGAAAACGATGTTTCCTCGAGTAATTTTTTAGGAAGGTGCACGTCGTGTCGGTGTGCCAGGAAATGGCGCGGAAGCCATCCTTGATCGCGCGGTGCAAATATCCTCAATCGGTGTAAACACAGCCGGCGTCGTTACGTCACACACTTTACCGTACCGCACACGGTGTCATGACCGGTTATCGTACACTCCGAAAGTGGACTTCTGCGTCCTGTTCTGCACGGCCCAACATTTTTTATAGTTCGATTAGAAAGAAAGAAAAGAAAAAAAGGAGCACGCCGATTGGCGCGTGTATTTATTCGGCGTCGGTGACAGTGAAAGCTGCCCGCTAGCTTTGCTCTTTTGGGTTCCGGAGGGGGAGAGGTGGGGGGGGGGGGGGGGACTCTCCTCGCATCATCGACTCCCCGACGCGCGTTTCCCGGCTCCTTTTCCCTCCTTCGTCGTCGCCCGCGGCTTTCTCCCCGCGGAGACGCCGCGAAAATTGCGGAACTTTGCAATAAAGACTTTGGTTCTAGCATTTTTTTTTCTAATTTTTTTTTGAATTTTTAGAGCTGTCGGTCTTCAATGCCTGTCATTAGGCGATCAATTCGTAGGTCGGCGCCCCGGACGGAGGGGTTCCTGGGGGGGGGGGGGGGGGGGGGAACGCGGCCGCCAGGGGCTTGTTGCTGTGGCGGTGAGGCTCGGTGAGGCTGCCCGGGGGCCGGCCGGCCTGGACGACCTACTTGCAAGTTCACTGCCACGACCGTTCGCCGGCCGCCTGCCTGCCTCGCCGCCAGGAACGGACTGAGGCTCTGTCTGTCTGTCTGTCTGTCTGTCTGTCTCGCTCGCACCTGGCACGACGGCGCGCGCTGCTGCTCTCATTCGGATCGAACTGGCGCTGGAGAGACCGCTGCTCCTCCTCCTCCTCCGGCCTCTCTAACTGTCTCGGAGTGCGTCCTCTCCGGCGCGGCTAATCTGTGCTCGGCGTCGCGTGGAGAGGCTGTCGCCGGCCCCGCCTCGCCCCGCCACCCGCGCCGCACTCTGATTCGCACAGCAGCCCCCGCGTCCCCGCCCGCTTCCGGCCCCGTTAGTGATAAAGGCTTTAGAGAGACTCGGTGTCTCCTTAGAGAGACCCGGCGTCTCTGTAGTGAAGCGCCCCCCCCCCCGGCCCGCCCGGTCTTAGTGGTGGTCAGTTCGGCGGGGCCCGCGCGGGGACCTGTCGTCTGACCCATTTACGTGGAGTGTACGGGGTGGAGTGTGAATAACAGTTGTTTATGATGGCTATTCCCAGGGAATCCAACAGAGATTTTGGTTCTAAGGGGGGCGTACGTCAATGACGTAACGCGGCGCGCGGGGAACAATGCACATCAGCAGGGGGCGTTATCGCAGGTGATTCACCGACCCTCACGAATGAGGAAAGAGAGAGACAGAGAGAGGGGAAAAAACGTTGGCGGTGACGCGCCGCCGGCAAGCTGAGGCAAAGGGTCTGTGATCTCGCATGGGGAGGAGGGGGGGGGCAGGATTGGGGGGATTTCCCCGGTCGAATTTGCATGTTTTTGCGCCCGATCAAAGGCGGCGGTGGAGTTGCGCGCGGAGCTTCAGTAAAAGCAGACGTCGGGTGACATTCATGCACTCATCTTGACTTATCCAAAACGCGCAATTTTTTTTTGTGAGCGGAGTTTTTTTTTTTTGGGGGGGGGGGGGGACGGCGGTTCGTGAACCCCCTCGCGCTCTGGGCACGGCGAACGGCGACGCGCGACCGCTGTTTTTGACCGCGCGGCAGAATTTTTCACCTTAAATCAAAAGTGCAAACAGACCGCGGTGCGCGCTGCGTTTGCGTTCCGCGGCCCGGCCACACGGCGACTTTGTGTCTGTCTGTTCCGCCGTGCACGTCCACGAAAAAAAAAGAAAAAAAGAGACAAAAACGTCGTCTTGGATATGACCCGGCGGGCACCTGCGGGGCGGCCCGCCCCGCACGGCAGCCAGGGGTTGCCCTGGCCTCACCCGCTACCCGTCGGTGGGCCGGCGGCTGCCGGGATTTGAACATGACGTATCGATCTCTGCGCCCGTCCCCCTCCCCCTCCTCTTCCGTTTCCCCGGACGCTGTCACGTGGTCGATGGACTTGTTGGCGCGAGCGACGCCCGTGAGTCGTACATGTGCAGGGCACGGTGAACTTGAGCGCGGCGAGTTTTGAGCCCGGGTTTGAGCCCGGGTTTGAGCCCGGGTTTGAGCCCGGGTTTGAGCCCGGGTTTGAGCCCGGGTTTGAGCCCCGGCTTGAGCCCCGTCGCTGTCGGGACCTCTGTGGACACTCCTAATCGCGTTCATGCGCCGGGACGGACTCGGTCTTGTGACCCCCCGCAGAGGTCCGGACACGCGTCCGGGCAGGGATGCAGCGACGGCGCTCAAGCCGGGATCAGATCGGGACTCGAGTGCGGGCCCGCTTCAACCCGGGCTCAAAGCTCGCCGGGCTCAAAGCTCGCCGGGCTCAAGTCCACTGTGCCGTGTGTAGGGGCACGTAAGGCGGCAGGGGCCTTCGGTGTGTGTATTGCCGGCGCCGTGCGTGTGAGTGCGTGTGAGTGGAGGCGCCTGCGGGTGCCGGGGTAGGCCGGCCCGCACCACACGCGTGCACGCAGGTGCCGGCGGCTGCCTACCCGCCCGGCGCCGCCCGGACCGGCGTGGCGTCGTCTTCTGCCTGGTGCTCGCGCGGTCGTGCTTTGCGGCCGGCCCCTCCCTCCTCACCTTTTCACTCGGCGCTGCCCGCTGCGGTCGTGGCTGCGGCTGCGGCTGCGGCCGTCCGCAACGGCACCATTCACCCGAAGGCGTGGCGAGGCGCGATGCGATGCTGTTGCTGCAGCGGCACCGTTAGCCCTCTGCGGCGGAAGGTCCTGTTGTCGCTGCCGCTGCCGCCGCCGCTGCGGCCCCCTGTTGCCCTGTCACCGCCGCGGTCCTGCTGCTTCCTATGGCACCGCTATCCGCGTCCCTGGCTGTCCTGGCTGCTCGCGAGCCGACGGCGTGCCTCCCGCGCCGCGGGGTGTCGGGCCGCTGCCGTTTCTGAAGCACTTGTCGCGCGCGGCTGCCTGCACTGTCACTGCCCCCACACACACTCACTCACACACACACGCACGTGCACACTGACACAGACACACACAGGGAACCGTCACGCGGCGTGTCCTCAACAGCTGATGCTCTACGTCGATCAAGACGACTCGCGGCCGCGTCGGCGCCTGAGTACGCGGGGGTTCGCAGGGCGGTCCGTTCCGTCGGGTGGCGCGGTCGGCGGCGGACTGGCCTTCCGCCGCCTCTCTCTCTTGCTCGCCCCCCCCCCTCTCCGCCGGGTGGCCCGGCCCCGGTGGCAGCCGGTGGCCGACGGTCTTCTGGCGGGGGGGGGGGGGGGGGGGGGCGTCGCACGCGGGGGCCTCCGGCGCCGCCGCCGCCCTCCCTGACCTGCCCCGGCCGGCGTGTGCACCTCGCGAGAGTCGCTCCGCGCCGCGACCACCCCCGCGCCGCGCCTCCATGCCGCGGCCCGAATTACTCTCGGCGGATCCCCGCGGGGCCGCCCCGTTAACGACACCGCGCTACGTGTTACTCACCCGCGTGCCGGACGGCGGGATAAGTAACGCTCCAGGCCGGCCTAGCCGTGTCAGGGTTGGCGCTGCCGTACGGGGATGGGGAGAGGAGGGGGCCTCCAGGGGGGAGGACTTCCGACAATGTTGCATGCAAAAGGAGAAATAGGCGTCTGGCGCTGCTGGCATCCCGGCTTAATGACCGCCTGCTCGTGGCGAGCCCATGGCGAGCCTATGGCGGGCTCATGGCCTCCCGGATCGGGTGCGTCGCTGCGGCACACACCTAGCGGCGCATGTCGGCGCGGCCGAAGGCCGAACGCGCTCCCGACGATTAAAGCAGCAAGAGTGTTGCCAGCAACGCGTCCGTTGTTCCAGTTACCTGCGCCGCACCTTTCTATCTCTCGACCAGGGTTGTTGACGTTAACATTTTGCGTAAACGCGCTCGCGTTAACTCGCTGGCGTGCGGCGGCGCGCGCGTGGGATCCGACCGCGGTACGAATGCAGCGTTGAAGTTACCGTTTAAAGGACTTTTAAACGCGATAACGGCGAATGAATGTCAACAACCCCGCTGTCGACTGGTTTTGCTAGGATTGGGCCTCCGGTTCTGACTGGGCGACGCGGTTTCCCCTGCTGTTTCAGCTGTCGGTGCTGCTTAACGCGGTGGACGGGCGCGGGGAACTGCCGCTGGACCTGGCCCTCCGCGACCAGCAGACGTCCCTGGCGAGGACCCTGGTGGAGCACGGCGCCGATCTGGACGCCCAGGACTCGAGGGGGTGGACGCTGCTCCACTGCGCCATCGAGCGGGGTGAGGGCACTCGTGTGCTTGTGGTGGATCTTAACCGAGTCTTATAAATTTCTGCTTTTTTTTTTTTGCTTTAGAAATTTGAATAAAAAAAGTTGGTTGTGTCGTTTGGTTTTGCCCGCTCCCCTCAGGCGACAGCTTCGCGGCCAACTTCTTGCTGGAGAAGGGCGCGGCGCCGGCGCTGCGGACGCCGGCCCGCGGGGACACGGCGCTGCACATGGTGGCCGGCCTGAGCCCCGACACCACGGCGGCGGGGGTGCTGGCCGAGCTGACGGCCGTGGCCGAGCTGATGCTGCGCCAGGGGCTGGACCCCAACCTGCAGAACAAGCAGGGCTTGTGAGTACGCCTGCGGCAGCGCGCGACCCTCCCGCCCTCGCGCAAGATGATTTCGACCGTACTTCTCTGTTCCAGCGCGCCGCTTCACGTGGCCGTGCAGTCGCGCAACGCCGACGTGTTCTCGCTGCTGCTCAAGTGCCCCAACATCGACCTGAACGTGCGCAACGAGCACGGCCACTGCGCCCTGTACTACGCGCTGCTGGGCGAGGGCCACGGCGCCGTCGACGGGGACTCGCTGGCGGCGAGGCTGGTGGCGCAGGGGGCGGCCGCCAACCCGGTGTACCCCGCCATCGGGGACTCGCTGCTGCACGTCATGGCCAGGGAGGTGAGCGGAGTGGGTCCAGCTGGAGCGTGCTGGAGCGTGCTGGAGCGGGGCCAAGGCCCGGACGACGGGGGTCGGTGGGGCAGGTCTCCCGGGTGTGGAGAACGTGCTGACGTCGGACTCGCGTTCCGTTCCAGAAACTGGAGGAGCAGGCCCTGTTCCTGTCCAAGCACGCCAACAACGTGAACCACGTGAACGCCCAGGGCCAGTCGGCCATGCACCTGGCCTGCGAGCGCGGCCTGTCGCGGCTCGTGGCCGCGCTGCTGGAGGCCGGCGGCAACCCCAACCTGCAGACGCTGGCGGCGGCGGAGGCGGGCGCCGCCCACCGGCAGACGCCGCTGCACGTCGCCGTCGCCAACGCGCACGAGGACGCCGCCCGCGTCATCGTCGACTACCGGAGTACGTCCCACCCCCACGTCCTCGTCCCGCCCTCGCGTACGTCCTCCCTGAGCGCGCGTGCTGTACGAGGGCCGTGTCTTGTTCACAGTCAACTACCGCTGCCAGAAGGGGGACCCGAGAGCCGTGCCCACCCCGAACCTGGACTGCAAGGACTCGGCCGGAGACACCCCCCTCTCGCTCGCCATCCGGCTGGGCATGCAGGAGGTGACGCAGCACATGCTGACAGGTTCGCAAGAGCTTCTCCCGCCGTCCGCCCCGCTCAAAGCGTCTCTCTTGCACCCACCGCCTCTCTGTTTGCGACAGCCGGCGCCGACGTGAACGTGCGGAACGGGAAGGGGCTCACGCTCCTCCACCAGGCCATTCTCAACGAGGACAGCAAGATGGCCAACTTCTTGTTGAACTGCGGAGCGGACATGAATGCCTTGTAAGTTTTAAAGGCCAACAACCTGTTAGTCTTTCCTCTTAAAAAAAAATTCAGATTCTTTATTATGTTTTGCCTGATGATCTGTTGATTGAGACTCACTTTTACCACTATTTTTGTTGTCAGAACATCGGACAATGAAACACCATTGGAACTGTGCATTCGGTGCCGCCTCCCGGATGTGGTTGAGTCTTTGTGTACTCGAGGGGTTGACATGTCCATACCGGACAAAGATGACCGTTGTCCATTGTGGGCCGCTTTAGAGTCTGGTCAAGAAGACATTGCATCTATTCTCGTCAGGTGAAACATCTGGAGTGTGACTGCTTTCGTAACACATGACTGTATACTGTATTTGGTGCTTTAAAACTGTTCATAGAAATGGTGCAGACACAGACTGCTGGGGTGCGGGTCCTGACGGTTGTTTACAATCGCTCTTGCATAAAGCTATTGATGAGAATCAGGAGACCATCGCCAATTTTTTGATAAGATCTGGATGTGATCTTAATGCTCCACGCCGTCCTGGACCCAGTGGATCTGGTGGGGATGAGGCATATGATCTGCAGGGACCCTTGCATTTGTGTTGTTCGTGGGGTCTTCAAAGCACAGTGAAAACATTGGTTGAGCATGGAGCTAATGTTAATGCCAAGGTACTCTTTTGTTAATTATGGTAATTGTCTCACTTTTTCTACTAATTTTGCTTGGTTTTAAACATGTTACATGGTTTTTCAGGATGTGAATGGTCACACACCCCTTCATATTGCAATTCAAAATCAACATCCTCCAATTATTACTTTGCTTTTGTGCCACCCCAGCATTGATCTCTCAATTCGAGATAAGACAGGTCTCTCACCATTTGCAGCAGCCTTAACAGTTCGCAACCATAAAGCAGCTCAAGCTATTCTTGACAAAATGCCAAATGCTGCCGAGCAGGTTTGTTCTCCCCCCCTCTTTTTTTATTTGTAATGATCTTTTTTCTGCGGTGTGAATTCTATGCATGTCTGGTTCTTCTTTGACAGACTGACAACAAGGGACGAAACTTTCTTCACACTGCCATCCAAAAGAACGATTCTGAAAGTGTTCTTTTTCTGCTGTCAATCAATGTTGATGTTAACTCCCGAGTTAATGATGCAAATCAAACTCCTCCACTCCACCTAGCTGCAATTACTGGAAATGATGTGCTTGTTCGCAGTTTGTTCCTGGCTGGAGCGAGGGTGAGTCAATGTCTATTCCTTGAAGGAGTTTGTGGTAGAATGTATTACGTATGTATTTTCCAAATGTATTTTCCCGTTCCTATAGCCCAATGATGTAGATGCACACAAACGCAATGCTCTCCATGTTGCATCTGAGGCTGGCCATGCCAATATTGTTTCGGCCTGTTTGTCTAATGCGGTGGCATATGATTCTGTGGACTCTGGAGGAGACACTGCTTTGCATATTGCTTGCCGGGAAGGGCACTTGCAAGTTGTGCGCACCCTTCTCGAAGAGTCTCAGCTGAATGCCGAGGCCATGAATCTGAAGGGGCAAAACCCCCTCCATGTGCTAGCTCGTCATGGCAAGGATAACTCTGCTGCAATTTGTGAACTTTTCATTGAATTCATGCCTGATTACCCCATAAACAAACCTGATTTAGATGGCAACACAGGTAAAATCAATCTAATTCGCCATAAATTAAATTGTGATTTTTCAACTGTTTCTAAAATGAGGAATCCTTGTGATTGAATTTTCAGCACTCATGTTAGCGTACATGAAAGGGAATGGTAACCTGTGCCGCGCCCTGGTTAAAGCCAAGGCTTGTATTGGTTCAATGAACAAAGATGGAGTGACAATTTTCAACTATCAGGTCACAACAAAACAGTTGCTTTACAGGTTTGTGTTTAAATTAGCATCTACTGTGTTTTCTGTTGTTTCGTTTGGAGGGGGAGGGTAGGGGGCTTTTTTAACTGGCTCTATATTTTTTGTTTTTCTTTTTTGTTTTTAGCCTACTTAATCAACTTTCAGAGGAGCCTCCATGGGCAGAGGGTGATGTTTGTTTAGACTGCGGAACTAAGTTTGGCTTCACTGTGCGTAAACATCACTGGTATGAACTTCCCATTTATTATTTGTCACCTTTTATTTCAACATGTGTACCTGATCTCATTGCATGTTCCTGAGTGATATATTATATTTGCCTTCTTGGTCTTCTTTTTTTTACAGTCGTCATTGTGGAAGAGTATTGTGCAGTAATTGTTCTGGTCAGGATGTGCCTATACTCAAGTTCAACCAGAAGAAACCAGTCAGGGTGTGTTCAGTTTGCTTTGACTTTTTACAAGTTGGTGCTTCATGATGCATTCCAGTGAAATCCGTAAATTACATCAACAGTTGTTTGTCTTTTCACTTCTCCTGGATAAAAGTGTAACTTGATGCACTATGTGATATGCGAGTAGTGCAGTGCGACTGCTCTTCCCCCATAGATAGTAACGATGAGATTTATTGTTTATAAGCAGGAGCATATGACTTGCACCTGGAATTTTCTTTAAAATGATTGCTGCTTCATTTTATGATTTAGTGCTTTGTTAGTGGAAGGACAGGCTTGCTTAAAGCCCAGTTTACTTTACTTTTTATATGTCGTGTCTTTTAGTCCATCCACTGTTCGTTTGTTTGTTTAAAAAAAGAGAACAAGAAGCCTGCAGATCCCAGATCGTGCAATAATAATAGATTCTCACAACTCTCTATGCACAAAAGATTTGCATGATCCAATAACTTAAGTATATTTTTTATATAGCCAGAAACTTTCATAAACTGATTTGTTTCTGGCCCTTGAAGTGCCATGCATGAAATGTTAGGACTGTAATCCTAATCAACTCCTTGATTTCCCTTCTTTTTATCCCTGTAATATTCCGAGGAAGAAAAAGGCACATTACGGTCATGCTTGGAATTAAATGTTATTTGTTGTCCTATATTGTATTTGTTACAGTCTGAACATTGTGAGGAATTGAGTTTTTCGATTCCTCTTATGAATTGTGCTTGGAACTCTGTCTATCCTAACTGAACAGATTTATATATTTTTAATGTCCTATTTTATTACTATTTTGATCTATAGTGTTTATGGAATTTATTGAATGTATTTAGCTACTGCGATAGTATTGTATTGACAGTGATTTGTTAATAAAATTATTTGAATACCAAAGCAAGTTCAATAAGTTGTAAAATAAATGGTGAACAGCCTTTGTTCCTCTATGCCGTGCAACCTTTTCGTAACATGACATATGGTTAATGAACAACAATTCATAAGCAGGATGTGTAACAGCAGAGTTTACTTTATTCAGATATCAACAGGAAGTTACAATTGAGGTGCTTTGGTAGTAAAGGATCATATTAGAAGCACCAAATCTAATGCGGTTCTCTGAAAATAGATTTAATTGATCACCTCTTCAAATGGTAAAATGATGAATACACAAACAGACTAGGGCCATCGCCATGAGTCAATTTCAACTAATTAAAAATTTCATCTACTTCAGCTGCTTAAAAAGATCATGGGCTGCGCAGTGATCAACGCAATGGAACCAGTCGTACAACTCCTCCGCACAAGATTCAGTTGTTTCTCTTCGGCTGCGAACTCTGGCATTGCAAGTCTCAAGCTTCTCCTGGAGGGTGAGGCACTTTGGCTTTGCCCTGCATTTGTTCTGGAACACACACACAAAAGAAAAATCTATGAAATCAGAATCAAAAATCAAATAAATTCAGGTAACCATCCGACCATCAAAGAGCACTGTTATAGGTGCCCACTGTTCATTTTCTTCTCAGCAGTCATACGGGTTAAATTGAATGAATACTTTCCCAACACGCCATTGAATACTAGAAGAACGTTAAACATCGCTATACTCTGAACATCACAAGGAAAGTAAGTGAGGGACCAAGATCCCCGACAAAACTGAATGTGATTGAGGTTAGAAGTATCCACTCATAACGACCCTCGCTTTCCCACGCGAGAGCTGTCGGGTGCACATGGAAATGCAAGAGTAAAACATGTGATTTTGCATCACCACCACGATGCACTCGAAAATACTCACCCTTAAAACTTCTTGGGGGTCGACAATGTCTCCATCGTCTTCTTCGGCCTTAGCCTTAATCACAAATCGGCTGACAAAGTTGCCCAACCAAGACATGTTGATCTGTAATCGAGGCGAAAGGTCAAACACGGTTGCTCGCACACAATAGCCTTAGCATTACACATGGCTCCGGGAAAATGGAAAATCGCATGACATTTTAACGTTTACCTGGAATATTCCTTCGAACGGAACGACCCTCAAAGCTGGAAGACCTCTACAAGAATCTGTCTGCTAGAACTCGTCCCATTCAACTTGTCGTTATCCCCACCTTGAACGCACCGGTCAAAATCGGTCGTAGGGCCCAGCCAGTGATTTAACCTAGGAGATCGTTTAAACAACATAAACAACGTGCTGTTGTGTTAAAAACGTATACCATCAAACTTAAAATTGTATCGTGATGCGTGAAACTCGAGTTTGGATATATGACCATCCCAATTTCATATAAATTGTAGTTCATGACCACCGCGTAGGTTGGTGCTAAAAAGCCCAAAGAAACAAATGTTGGAGCGGCCGAAGTCGTGGTGCGGGCATTGTATAGGGAAATGTTGAAATATTTTAACTTTGGAAATAATCGTGGAAAAGGCTGTGTCGTAAATCTGATGGAGTAATTAAGGCGTTCGCGTGGCGTCAGCTGCTGTTTTGCAGCCGGCCAAAGAGCGGCCAACTGTCGTTCACTGTGTACTCAAAAGTAAGGATACATTCATTCTTAGAAACAAAAATACCCCTTAAGTACTGATTTTATTTACGACTTAAGTCGTACGTTAAATTTATAGGTTCTTTTTTAATAGTTTATTGCAAGGTTCGTTTACTGACGCAACGAAATCAGGCGGGGAAGATTCCGTAGACCAGGCTAGAATGCCATATTTTTACTCTCACCCAAATTATTTCGCGAAGATTTGTAATTTTTTTCTTGTACGAAATCCTTTTTTTTTACTGTAGCAATATTATCACTCGTTTTTATTTCGTTAAAACTCGCTGGAAAGCTAAACAATAGGTCAGAATGTGAGTAACATAACCTTACTCTCCATGTTTGTTTTGATTTTGCTTTCAGCTATGAGTACAACCATGGACTCCAGCCACTCGTTTAATCGTTCTGCGCCACGCCAGAATGCTCCGCACATGAACCAGAACCATCCAATGCATCATAAGAGAAATTTTAAGCTGCTGATTGACCCATTTTTAGTGAAGGGTGGTGTAAAAACATACCGCTATGATGGTGTGCCCACTGATGCCACCCAACCCCTCGTAATATGTAGGGATCCCCGTTCAGCTCTTACTAGAATATGGGCAAGACTAGAACAACTTGATCTTCCTGTCCCTAGGTTTACAGTAAGTATGAAAGTGTTGGCTTACAATCACATGTCACTGTGTATATGGCCAGTCAAAGTTGTAGATCACTTTAAGAAACAAACTGTGACCAAATTTAGGGAAAAAAAATGCATATTTGTTCGGTGTGTTCACTGCCAGAAAATGTCATTCATTTTGTGTGGTCATCTTGGGGACACTAACATTCTGTGCACTATTTTTGTCTGTTGCTAATTTTGTTTTGTCAATCCTTCCTTTAAACACTTTCAGATTGATATGAACTATGTAGGAGAGCCTCCGCCAGTGGAGATCACCATATCCAATCTTAACGATAATATTGATGAGACTTTTCTGAACAATATGGTAAGATTCACCATACTATAGTACATCACCAAACATGTTTAGTTGAGATTTTAACCAGCTGCTAACTTTCTTATTTGAATTGATCTGTTAAGGTGAAAAAATTTGGCAATGTCGTAGACCTTCACATTTTAATGCATCCAAACACAAATAAGCACCTTGGATTGGCTCGGGTAATATTTGAGCTAACCAAAGCAGCTAAGGCATGTGTTGAGAAGCTGAATGATACATCTGTCATGGGAAAAGTGCTGAAAGTCTTTCTTGACCCTTTTGGTGAGCATTCTTGCATGAACTGTTATTCCATTTTGATTTCTGTGTTCTAATAATTAAAACTTTATTTATATTTTTAAAATCTGTTTTTACAAACAGGAAATGAATGTAAGAAGTCATTTGATTTGTTAACTGAAGAAAAAAAGGAACCTCCTAAAGAGAAGGAAAAAGAAGAAGTCAAAGAAGATGAAAATGATAGCAAGAAAAGTGCTTCAAAAACTTCAAAACTTCCTACAAATCATGACACAGAACCAACACCCAACTATAAAGTATGCCCATTTTGTGGTCTCTTCTTAATTAATCTTGCTTTGTGGTGCATAGCTCTTTATTAAGTAAATGGAATTTTCAGGCGGACATTCACAGATATGACAATACACATTCAAGACTCCACAGTGAATATCCACAACCACCCAGTGACCATGGTTATAGGACTGGCTCAAGTGAAACTAGCTCATACATAGGTAACCTGTCAATGAAGTGTGACTATTGTAAGCTACCTAGTTGCTTCCATGTGAAAATTACTATTGGTTTCTTTTTGGTTTGTTTGTTTCTGACAGGCGGAACGTCAGATAGAGCATACAGCCAGTACTCCCACTCAACCCCAGGATCTACCTCCAATCATTCATTTCCTACCTATGATTACCACAATCATAACAATCATGCTCATTATCCAGTCACCTATCATCCTCAACCTCCCCCTCCTGTGTACCCACCAGGCCTTCCACCTGCACCCAGCCAATGGCCTCCACAGTGGCCACCACATGTGGCTGACAGTCGAGTGGTTAACTCATCTACCGTGCCACTAGCAAATGATGTTCACCAGTGGCCTAGCTACCCTCCAGTTCCTGATTCGAGAACGGCGGTGACCAGCAAAGTGAGTCTATTGTAATTTTCTTGATGGTGTCAGAGACGTGTGTCACACTGAAGCTATTGTGGTTTTTCATTTATAGTCCAAGAAGAAAGAAAAGTCTCGTCGGAAAGGAAATGATGCTGCTGTGGATGATGGGAAGCTTGACCTTGATACTAGAATAGAGATGTTACTGAAAGGGAAGGTGGGGGTGGCACCTGCTTTTCTTCAGCTAGGCATGAGCTCTGATGAAGATGAAGATGAAGCCCGTGGTAAAGTAGCATCTCGACGCTCATCTGGTTCTTCACGGTATGTTTATTTAATTGTGTGAAACTTATTGATGGCTGGGATGGCTGGGAAGGTTCAGGTTTAATCAATGAGTGTGTAACATCAGGCATCGCCGCCGTCAAAACAAACAGAAAAATCATGGAGGATCCAGTGGTGAGTCAGATACTGATGTTAAGGAAACAGAGCCAGTCAGTGATATTCCTGAATTACCTCTTGAGAAGGACCCCCTATCGACCCCCCCTTCACCATTTTTGTCTGAAGAAATGTATTTGAAATGCCACAAAGAACACATTGAAGAGGTAAATGAGTCAGAAATTATTTTTTTCTTAATGTTTTGGATTTGTTTTGCTTTGCATTGCCATAACATGAAATTTTTCATCCAGATTTTAAGAATTAGAGGGGAGAAATTAAGTAGCAAATCTTCTAAGAATAAATCTGAAAAGAGCTCAGATGGAAAGAAAACATCCGAGGACCTCCATAGTGAAATTAGTAGTAGTGAAGATGAAATTTTAACTCGTGGAACATGCAATAATGATGAGAGTAGCCAACAATCTCGAATGAACTCCTCATCTGATGAATTAAGTAGGCTAGAAGTAATTCCCTCTTTAACCTTTAATAAAGGTTCAGAGGGCAGTCATAAATCCACTCCAGTACAAGTAAGTATTGACTTTTGTTACTTCTCATCTGAACTGTTGCTTGGTTTGGTTACTGATTTGATTGATTTACATTGTTATTCTAGGATGAACAGAATAGTCAAGATGATGATAGAATGTCTCTCTCAAGCTTAAGCTCTGGAGATGAGAAGATCATTACTGGAGAAGCACCTGTATTTACCCCCCATGTCCCTCCACCTATTCCTACCCACTTACCCCCTCCTACGCACTTACCACCGCCGCACATGGCATCATCCTATCCACTCTCTGGTTACTCCTACGGTCAGCAGGTTCCTTACTACCCTGGACAACCTCCTCCGCCAAGTTTGCCACCCACCAACATTCCCCCTCCTTATGCTGCTCCATATCCTGCTTACCCTCCTCCACCTGGGCAGGATGTATCATATTACAATTTAGGCTATCAGGTATTTATTTATCCTTTTCCTCTTCTCAAATCAAGTTTACCATTTACATGACAAATGGAGTGTGTCATGTGGTTTGGTCTGTTTTTCCAGAATTATCAACCCGATGCTTATATGCAAGGGCCTCATTCTGGGGCTTACACGTTCCCGCCGTATCCTGCTCAGACTGGAACTGTGTCCAATCAAGACGATGCCCAAGCTCACATTATTCAGTAAGGCTGTCTTAAGATCTTGTATAATTTAATATGTATATGTATATGTCTATGTAATATGCATATTTACAATTCAAAGCACAAATCCACTTCTTCTAATTATTATTCCCTATTTACAGAGGTGTCATTGACAAAGTTATTGCTGAGTTAAAAGCTATACTAAAACGAGATGTTAACAAGAAAATGATAGAAAATACGGCTTTTAAATCTTTTGAAAGTTGGTGGGATCAGGAGGAAAACAAATTTAAGGTATATCTACTTGTATTTAAATGTTATAAGTAACATCAAACTGCATGTAAAAATGCTTTTCTTGCTTCTGTTAATCATATTTATACCTTACAATTGTCTTCTAGGCTCCATCTGCGGAAGTTGTGGAACCAGGAAGTGCTGAAAAGATATCCAAACCTGTGCCAAGCTCTGAGCCTGCAGAAACTGCTGGCTTAACGGGCTTTGGCTTAGGTTTTAGAGCTGCTATGCCGAAAATGCCTTCATTTAGGGTAAGATTTTGAGTGTAAAATTTTGTGTCAAATTTTTTACTATTGTTTTCAAAAATATTTAAAATGTAATATTTTCTGTTGTTCAGCGAAAGCGGAAGCCCTCACCACCACCTCTGGATGAAGATGCCTCTAGACCAGGTGCACTTAGCGACCAAGAAGAGATGGTTCGACAGTCAGACTCTGAGTCTCAGGTAGACACCGCTGTCTGGAATGATCTGTATTTACTGTTGACCCATGATCTTTAATATGTATTTATATATATGTATTGGCCAATTACAGACCGAAACATCTACACACCGACGTGAACGGCGTCGGCGGAGAATCATTTCTGATGAATCTCCTACCGTTAAGCGATCATCATCATCTTCGTCTTCCTCATCCTCCTCGTCATCTTCTTCCTCTTCTTCGTCATCCTCTTCCTCCAGCAGTCGATCACAAAGTCCTAGTCTTAAATCAATTTCTAGTGCAAGTAATCTTAGTTCAGCAAATAGCGACTCAGACAGCAGTGGCGATGAACAGGAACCTAGCACATCTGCTGAATCAGCTAATGAACGTCTTGCACAAAAGCTTGCCCTTCTTGATCCAGAGGATCTGGAACTTCTCAGAACCTTTAGGTTGGTGTTTTTTTTTTTTTTTTTTTTTAATTGTTTGTCTTCTATTTTGCCAAATGCTAAAAACTGTACAGGTTTAAAAAATATATTGTTGGCACAATGTTATGAACAATGATCTTCTTACACAATTGCAGAGAGAAAACTCCTGTGGGAAGTCGCACACCAATGCCAGATGATGATTCAGATAGTTCAGAGGGAGAAATGCCATGTAGCAAATTTGGTGAGATGAATGCCTCTCAGATTGAAGAATCTAATGAGTCGACAGATGATGCATCAGAAACTGAAGCAGCCATGGCAGCCTTGAATGATACTAGAACACCTCAACCAACTTCATCGGTTTCTGCAACTGTCACAAGTGCTACAAAGAGTGCTGCTAGTGTCGACTCCAGTGCCACATTGACCGCTTCTCCCAGCTATGGTTCTCCAGTTTCACAAGATAGGTCACCTCAACACATGACAGACGTCAGCAAGTATGTCTGCCTACCATTTATGTTTAATTTTCATTGAGCCACTTCATGTGCCTTTAATGCATGTTGCTGCAGAGTCTGTTTCACATGTTTCTACTTCTGTTCCAGGTCGGATTCATTTGCGATTGAAGCGCTTATGGCTCTGGCAGGTTCTGATAGAAAGGGAGTTCCCAAGACTGGCCCTGAAGTTGTATCTGGAATACGGAAGCTTGAGAGACCTCCTGATGAAGAGAAGTCTGTTTCAATTCTAGATAATAATAAGTATTTTAAACTGAACAGAATTAACAATTCCTTTCTTTCTTTCTGCCAGGAGATTAAAAGCTTCAGTGAATGGTATGTCCTCACCTGTTTCTAAAACCAGTGCTCGAACCAAGAAGGGACTTGCAGATGAGGCTACAAATATGTGGGATAATAAAGTTGATGAGAATAGAGTACATCTTCAAGATGGCTATGAGAGGGACCAGGACCCACATGACGTTCCATCCCCAGTACATCAAATTCAAATTACTTTGGAACATTCTTATTCTCTTCCACCAGAGAGAGATCCTTCGAGCCCAACTCCACTCACTGCTCCTCAGTCTCACAAATTGTTTAACCATGACCATGGGTAAGCAACGGGGGTTAGACTAGTGCTATTAATGACTGATTTAATTGCCCTCTAATGCCTCTTTAAATTACATGTTCCAGTTACACCTCACGTACTTCTGCTCCAAGGCCACTAACACCTACTAGAGATGAATACTCCAGTTACAAGGAAATGCAAATGCTTCCAAAGAAGAGTTCTCCGAAGAAACCTCAGCGAAAAGCAGAAATTGATAAATTATTATTGGCCAATAACTTATATAGGTTAGTAGATTACCGATGTAGCTTTATAATTTAGTGACAGTAGATACGCAAATCCATTTGCCCCTCATCTTGCTGTTTGTGTTTATGCCAAGAACATGCTTCTCCTTTTAAAATAATTTATTTTTCCAGGCAACCAGCAGTCCCAGAAAAGCCTGTCGTATTTTCAGAGCGGTCTGCAATGCAAGAAATGCAGGTTCTTTATGAGTTCCTTACCAAGGGCATTGACCTTGAGGACATGAACTACCTGAAAAGGAGCTATGACGCCATGCTTGCCAGTGATGCTGCTGGCTATTGGCTCAATGACACTCATTGGGTCGACCATTGTGATATCCTTTCCATGCAAATAATTTTTCTTTTTGTAGTGTGCTTAGTACTCGTGAAGTAAGCAATGCACTGGCAGCAGTTCTGTAGTTCACAGATTTATTTTTACGATTGTTTCCTTTGTTTTTTGCTTTTTTCCTTAACTCCCTTGCACCTACTGACCTTTCGTCTTCCCCAGCCAAGAAACGCAAACGAGATGATATGAGAGTCCATGTCACTGGCAGTGCTCGTACGGAGGGTTACTACAAAGTTGATCTCAAGGAAAAGATGAAACACAAGGTCAGTCCTTGCATTTTTTCTTAAATTCATGTACTTACAAACATTTTTTCTTTGAAATTAATATTCTATTTCCACTTGTTTCCAGTATCACTACACGCAGTCAGACCTACCAGATAAGGTTGCAATGGAAGATTCATCCAAGAATATCTCTGGAAAGATGCAATCCATGTCAAGAGAAGCAAGAAATAATCAGAGGAGATTACTGACAGCTTTTGGCCAGGTCACCGACAGCGACTTATTGAAATTTAACCAGTTGAAGGTAAGTCTGTATTCTAAGAATATACTTTGTTTTGTTCAATGCAGCTGCAGGGACAGTCTAGTCCAGGTGTACATCTAATATGATGTTTTACTTTGTTATAGTTCCGCAAGAAACAGTTGAAATTTGCCAAGTCTGGTATTCACGATTGGGGTTTGTTTGCTATGGAGCCCATTGCAGCTGATGAGATGGTGATAGAGTATGTAGGACAGATGATCAGACCTATTGTAGCAGATGTGCGCGAGCGTCAGTATGAAGCTACTGGAATTGGGTCATCTTACCTGTTCCGCATTGATTTGGAAACCATTATTGATGCGACAAAATGTGGTAACCTGGCACGTTTCATCAACCATAGCTGTAACGTAAGTATTAACTTTGTTTCTTGTACTTTTGTGAGAATTTTCCTGACATTTCTATTGCAACTTTTCTTAACTTATTTGTTTAACTTTTGTCCTGCAGCCAAACTGTTATGCTAAAATTATCACAATTGAAAGTCAGAAGAAGATTGTAATCTACTCCAAGCAGCCCATTGGTATCAATGAAGAAATTACGTATGATTACAAATTTCCTCTTGAAGATGAAAAAATTCCTTGCTTGTGTGGTGCTCCTCAGTGTAGGGGTACTCTTAATTAGTCAAACAGATCTTTTCTGTTCTCCGTTCTCATTGTTGACCCGTCCCCATCTCACCTCCTTTTATTAAATAGTCACTATTATTATTGGCGATTTCTTCTTCCCTTTTGATTTTAAATGATAGTGTTTTTTTCTCAGTTTGCCCAATTTCATAATTATTGTTGTATTACATTGTTGACAAATGTGGTAGGTTGTGTTTTGTCTGTGCACCCTGCTGTGCACCATTCCTTCAATCATTTATGTGGTGTGTGTATATTTTTAAACTGCATATTACGCAAACTTGATCTAATTTTTTGCATGAATTCTTTCTCCAAATTACCATATGTGTTATAGTGATGTGGTAGAGTAAGTTAGTGTACGACATCAGCAAATCTGTGATATCTCCCAAATGGTTGCATTTGAAATAACAAAATGCAATGTTTTAATTAATAGTGAACTGTTTTTTCTGCTTTCCCAGTTTTCACTCAAAGTTAACTCTGGAAATGTGATGCGTAGAATGTTTTTTTCTTTTGTTGTCTTTTTTTGATGGTGTAAGTGTGAATCAGTGTTTCTGAGAACTTTTACTTGCTTCGACTCGGGTTGTAATTCAGTTTTCATTTGAAGTGTTGTTATCATTTGTTATTTCATAGGATTGGTTGTGTGTTACTGCTAACGTAATCAAAAAATTGAAAGGCTACACCAGTAATGTTTTGTTTGGGTAACGGGCACGAAAAGTTTGCATCTACTTGTGAATCAAGCTGCTAGAGACAGTTTTGACATTTCTGCTTGCCTGTGTGCAAGATTCAAGTTCGCATTTTATTGAAAATTGAAGAAGTGTTGAATATAAAGTAAATGTCAGAGTGGGTTCTAGCATTTTCATGGGTGTGTCAATCTGTGTGCCATTTGCAAAATTTTGTAATGCAGATCACTCGTGTTTATGAGAATCAGCATGTCGTGTGTGCCTTAGGTTAATTTGTTATTCTCGTATTTTAAGAAATGCAGCCATTGTAGAGAATAACTTTGATGCAGGTTTCTCTGAAGCTTTGCTGCCTCTGGTCCTTTGACCCTGCATATTGTAATGGCCTGTTCACAAGAACAGACAACTCCTGTGATATTCCTGTGTGACTAATTAGATAGCGTTGTAGATTTCACCCTCGACTCTCCTCCTCTGGTGACTTTAGGCAGTGTTTAAGTCTGGAGTAATGAATCTCTGAGACAACAGTATATCTCAAGTTCATTTAAGAATGTTATTTAAAGACAATCAGAAACATGTTATCAACATATGTCAAATACAATTTTAAACCTTTAAAAGCCAACTTGAGGTGTTCTGTCAGCTGTCAAAATTTAAAATCCCAGATCCATTCCTAAATAATAATTCACTTTTCCTGCATGCTTGCTCTCATTTTACACAACATTATGTCAGGGGTGCTAAAAGAAGTTTTGGGAGACAATTCAGTGCTTTGACTGTTGCATGTTGAAACAGGATGTTTTGCTCTCCTGACCCTTTCCTTGTTTTGTATATTTGAAGCACTGTGCCTTCCATGGTTCAGTATTATTTTTTTTGATAACTCAGACTGACTGTCGACTGGGCAGCCTCCTTTTATTTGCAAAAAAAAAAAAAAAAAATGAAAAGTTGGAAAGAAAGGTACTACTGTTGTTATTTGAATAATATTTCTGATCAGAAATCATACAAAATCATAGTTCTTCCACTAGAGCCTGCCTCTGGGGTTTAGTGTCGTCTATTAAGTTTCTCATGTGTGAAGCAGGGGCCCATGAATGATAAATGTCTCAGGAGAATATGATATCAGCTTTAGCCACTACTACCCCTGATCCAAGAATGATGAAAACTTTGACTCTAAAAAGCGTGCTAAAACGAAGACAGATGAAGAAATTTAGAACCAATGTATTACTTTATTGTTGAAATCTTAGAGTCTGTGAAATCAAGTCTGGTGTCAATAAGTAGAGCTGGTGGGAAAACTTTATTAGGGTTTTGTTTTTCTACTTCTTTGACTGTTCCCTTTCATAAAACGTTTGTATGAAATATTGTATGATAAATTTTGGTAAGATTCACACTAAATATTATTGAATGATGTTAGCTTATGTTCTGAAACTGTAAATAATCTAGCTTTAATTGTATATTTTCTTCAGTGTCCCTTTAAGAAAAATCGAGTAAGGAACATGAAAATGAGAAAGTTAATACAAAAACTAAAGAAAAAGTTGTCAGCCTTTTAGTTTAGCATAAGATCACCCAATCACCCACACTCACCACATTTCTGAGGGAATCAATGACAAACAGTCCCCACGCCATATGTGTATATGTGCATTGGTCGGTGCACTTTTACCACATGGCTAAATCATGGGTAAATCAACACATGAATGAATGAATACTGCCGAGATGCCGATTTGGGCTGCTCTCATGCTCATGATACACATTCATACAAAGACAATTTCCTCTGGGGAAAGCCTGGGACATGTTACATATATTTCATGTTCCCAAAATAAATTGAAATGACAGTGGTAGACACCAATAGAGGGAAACTGAAGTCACACAGTGGAAACAACGAACTCTGCACTTTATTAAATGCGCTTCCTCCACTCCCTGTCTCTCCCCTGGGGCAGGACAGTGAGGTGTTTGAGTGCCAAAGGCACGAGATCAAGAACAGAAAAATCTAATTTGAATTCGCCAAAGTCAAAATCCACTATTTAACCCAGGTTTTGTGTCAGGAAGATTACTATTACTATTCAAATACGGAAAGCTATTGTTTGAGGGTGCACTGGTTTCAAGAACAGTGTTTGCAGTTCCATTTGGGAAAGGGGATGGCGTAGAGTGTTGCATGTCCAATTGGCTCTGAGCGATATCAGCAAGGGCACTTTGGATTTGGCTAAGGAGAACTTCTCCTCGTGCAACAACTTCCTCTAACCTCTCACCAGCTTTTTGACTTTCTTGCTCTAGCTGCCGCAAACTTGCCACCTAAGGAAAGCACCAAAAAATGTAGAAATATAGAATACATGCCCAAAAAATGTCCGTTTTATAAAATACCTGTTGCCAGTACCTGTAGTTCAGTTGAAGAATCCTCATTTGGTAAAGATTCTATAAGTGCATCTATGTCCTTCGCACAGCGTGCAATTAGGGTAGCGAATAAATGGGCATAGTCTGTAACTGATATCACATACAAAATGTCAGATAGCTTAGCGTTAAAATAATGGCACTTTCCAGACTTGAGTTCTTCTGAAACCTTCTTGCTGCTGAGGCGTCTGTGATCCACTGCGGTCAAATCCAGGAAATTTACTTGGAGTGGAAAACTGTTGGAGAATTCCGATGCTGTTGCAAAAATGGTCTGCTTGCTGAAAATATGAGTCAAAAAGCCTAGTAAGTAATGGTTAAGTAGGATACTGAGATAACCAAAGTCAACATTTATTTCAATGTGACTCCCAAAGCAAGCAAAGTAGCAACAAAAATACAAGTTAAAAGAGTTTCCACGGAAACCTTCGGTCAGAACATTTAAAGTTTAATAAAATGGAACATGGTAGAAAATTCAGGGTTCAAAAAACGTTCAAACCTGGTTAATTGTATCTTGAAGCTGAGTAAGTCGGTCTGCCATTATGATAGAAAAATATTCACTGATCAAACAGAAAAAATTAATGGATTTCCTCAATTATTATTTATTTCAATAATAACCAATAAAACTGCGAAAAACGAAAGCCGCTCCGTTCGGAGGGAGGTTCGGGGTCGAACTGAAAACAACAACAAGGGTGATGAGAACAACAACAAACAACAGCAGGAGGAACATGTTGACGTTGCTCTTTAACAGGCGATGATATTTGGCATGGTGGCGGAGTGTCATCCATCTCTCATTTTCCAGCTTTCCACTTGTTTTTCGAAATGATTTGCAATTACGACCGTTGTTCTGTTAATTTTGGCATTGGATTCATCTATGGAAACGTGCGCATGAAAGAGATCACTCTCTGTAATATGTTATAAAATTGTTTTATATTGTTTCTAACCTGTTTCCTTACACGAAACATGGGACGATTAGCACTCTTTATAGTGTTCTTTGCTGGAATTTCCTGTGCAATTTTTATCACCTTCGTTTCACGATTTGTTGGCTACTCTGAGAGCGTGTGGAAGACAAAACTGAAGCAAAAAGCTTTTGCAGCCGTTCCAGATGATGACCAGATTCGGGTGTCAGAGGATATCCATCTGGAAGTCGCATTAAGAACAGCTAGTGATGTTAATGTGGCAGACACTGCTCGAAACTCGGGTATGAAAATTGGTGCATTTATTCTTATTTGAATTTGATCCTATCATTTAATGTACACCTTTGATAACCTTTAGCTGCTGAAACTGAGGCAGAAGGCTCTCTGCACGCTGCTTTGGACATGAAGAAGCAGGGAAAAGTAGACAAAGCTTTGAAGCTCTTTGAACATGCATACATGCTGGCTCCTTTACATCCAGATGTACTAAATCACTATGGAGAGTTCTTAGAGGATACTCAGAAAAATGTTATCATGGCTGATCAATTGTACTTTCAGGTAATTGTAATGGTAACCCTGCTGGTAGTTGTGTAATTATATTTTTTTTACCAATCAGCTTCAGAAAATATAGTAACATGTTTTCTCATTTTTCTGCAGGCCTTAACATACTCTCCTGGTAACTCCAGAGCATTAGTGAATAGACAGCGAACTGCCCATGTAGTGGAGCGGCTAGACCATGCAATGCTTCAACGCATTGATCAAAAGAGGGATGCAGTATCAGCTATACCTGATGCTGCACCTGGATTGAGGCGAGCTAAAAAGGAAGCATACTTCTTGGTATGGATTTGCACACATCAAGTTTTTTTTTGTTTTTTTTTTGTTGTGGTGGACTGAGCTGATTAGTTTTTCTGATTTCAGCACATACACCACACTGTTGGCATTGAGGGAAACACAATGACCCTGTCTCAAACGAGGTCCATCTTGGAGACAAGAATGGCTGTGGGTGGAAAAAGCGTAGTGGAGCATAATGAGATTTTAGGTCTAGATGCTGCAATGAAATATATCAACTCCACATTAATTAATCGGTAAGCTTTCTTCCTCTGCTACTTGTGTGATTACCATTGATTCATTTTTAAAGTTCAATGTCATAAATTTTATTGTCTTAACTTGGATTCAGCCTTGGAATGATAACAATCAAAGATATCTTGGAAATCCACAGAAGAGTTCTGGGCTATGTGGATCCCATTGAAGGTGGTTCTTTTCGGCGCACTCAAGTTTTTGTGGGAGGACATGTTCCTCCACCCCCTGTTGAAATATACCCATTAATGGAAGAATTTATAGTGTGGCTTAACTCAGAACAATCAGCACGAATGCATCCTGTACGTTATGCTGCACTTGCACACTATAAATTAGTTGCAATACATCCATTTAGGTATTTTCTTTGTTCTATGATACATCAGTGAAATTGTATGAAAAGCTTATTTGAAGTGTTCTGATCTTCTTTTTTGACTTGCCTCTGCACACAGTGATGGAAATGGGAGAACTTCTCGACTTCTAATGAATGCAATCCTCATGCAAGCCGGATACCCGCCTGTGATAATACTCAAAAAGGTAAGAAGAGGTTGTGACAAAGCCTTGGGGGAAACCGGTTCTGAACTGGATCTACTGTGGAGACAAGAATGGCTGTTAGTGTTGCCCCTTTTTGTTTCATTTGTGTTTAAAAATCTATATTTTTGATTTTCAGCACCGCAGTCATTACTATAAACATTTGGAAATGGCAAATAAAGGAGACGTTCGACCATTTGTCAGATTTATCGCGGAATGCACTGAACGCACATTAGATTACTTCCTCCTGGCCACTACTGAATTTCCAGCATTGGACACTAATGGAGACAGTAGCCGCACAATTTTTGTTCATGAAAGTGATGCACAAATCCATAATAGTGAAGGAAAAACTCTAGATCCTGATGACATGGAGGCCTCTAGTTGCATTAACAATTCATACTGTGATGATTTTGATGGAGCATAATTTTTTAATTTATTAACTTATGTTTGCTAAAATATCTAAGTTTGTGAACTTCTGTGATCAATACTTTTAAGTTATGCACTTCAGCTGGGTAGAAGTTACTTTAAAAGTTCATAGAACCATAATTTCTTTTCCTTTGATTACTTCATGTACCTCTTAGAGTTTTTTTTTAAACTTTTTTGTCTGTTCATCTTTACTATGAGTTTTTTTTTCAGTATTTTGTTGGTTTATTTTAAACTTACAGATCATATTATAGTGTATTGTATTCTCCATGTGCATACTCTCCATGTTCATTTTTTTCTACTTACCTTGAGTGCAATTCCTAGTCTCCCACCTTGTGTGGTTTTGTATTTTTGTTTTTGTGTGTGTTTGTGGGGGGGGGGGGGGGCATTCGTTCCTTTACGTGACCTGGCCTCATTGTGGTCATTTTGTAGTCCTCCTGTCTTCCTCTGACATGTCTCCCATAATACCTCTCTCACTATACTCAAGGCTATAGGTACCACTTTTGATTTCCTTTTGTTGTTATTGTTATTGCATTAATTATTGCATTAAATTGGAATACAACTGAATGTTCAGTGTTTTTCTTGTCCCTGCAACACTCACGCTATGTTGACATACCATCTGACCAAGTTGAATTTCGCGCGAGTCGACAAAAGACTTGCTGTGGACCGCCGGAACGGTTCGATATATCTCGAAGCCAACGATACACATCAAAACACAAGCTGTACATATGGCGTCTGCTGTGATACCTAATCTGTCTGCTGACGGTTATACTCGATTTAGTGATGACAATATTAATCTTAACAGAACCCTCGGTTCTGAACATGACGGTAAGGTTTTTCTTCAATTTGCCAATGAAAATTCATGTCTATATTTCGTCTTGTGATGAGTTATTTCGGTTCAATCATTGTTTGGTCCGCTCGGCCTTCTGCTCCTGTCATTTTCTGGATAGAACTGACTCGAACTGCTTTATATTAAGGTGAAACATTCTGGTTTATAACTTGTGGTCATGTAATGTTCCGAATTTGGCGTTTCACTTCAGTTATCTCGACTGAAGGACATTGTACAATTTTTTGTTTTTGTGTTTTCATTTGAATGGTACAAAATTGTAGTGGGATCAAAGAAGTGTATCTTGTGACATCCCAATGTAAATTATGTTTACCTTGAGATCACATTGGTGCTGTGTGTGTCCACGAAGCGTGTATTAAGTGGAGGTAGTCAAGAAGTTCTTTATAAAATATGTCATAGGTATGCAAACCTCCTTTTCACAATTGTGTTCTGTGGTGATGAACTTCCCTCCCTAGTAATCACAAGTCATCAAACTTCCCTATACATTCGTTTATCTCTGTTTTGAGTTAAAATGTTCATCAAATATAGAATGTAAAGCACTGCAATATTTTCTTAACTGAAATTGCTTATACATTCTCCAAGCACTTTGTTAAACAATTGATTAAGCAACGAGGATTGCATGCTTTTAACTTGTTTGTGCACTGGTTTAGGACATGAAAATGATTCAAGTAGAATTGAAATGTCACCAACTCTTGATGAGCAAGATCTTCCCAACATGATTGGAAGCCAATCCGGAATGGGCCAAGAATATGTGACTGATGGTGTATCTGGAGAGATGCGCATCCTTTCAGACCCAAAGGACGTTGGAAAATCCTGGGAAACGAATTATCACGAAGCAGCAATATTTTTAGAGGTACAAGTGATTTAATGGCTGGTCAGTGACGAATGGAATTTCTGAAAATAGATACATTGTATTGCATTTCTTCTCACATTCAAGGAGGGGGCCAACAATGAAAAATTTGACTCTCACCCCAGTGACCCACAAGCAGTTCCTGCCTACCTCTTAGTACATAACAATTGGTACTATGGGTTGGACCTGTTTACATCTATATTTCTATTACTTCTTGCTCTTGGAGAGGATCCTGCAGTATCATCATTTAAGGTAATACATTCATCATGAAAACTCTTCTGATTATCGAAGATGAACAAAAGAATAAAATCTTTAATCAATTTCAATGTCACACATAGTTGCCTGTGGCAGCACATAGCATAATGGAAATAGCTGCCCTGATCACAATTGCTGGAGAAGTATTTCTGAAGTTAAGATGGATAGGTTGGCGTACTATACTACGTCACAAAAGAACAATGATAAAGGTATTTGACCGCATTGTCAACAGCAACTTGCATCTGTCAGTAATTTTGACTTAATATCATTCTTTTTCTATTTCAGTGTCTGACTTTGCTAGTAATGTTTATTGAAGCTCTTGTGGTCTTAATTAGGAGATCAAATCATTTCCGTGTCACGAGGGCTCTGCGCCCCATCTTTCTAATTGATACAAGACGTTTTGGTAAAGGAATTTACTTTTTTTGAAGTCAAATTTGATTTTTCAAACTGTGCATTTTGAGAACATTGTACCCGTAGCAATTTGGATTATCTTTTCTCTATATATCACTCTTCTAAAATGTCACAATTTTGTTCAGGCGCTGTTCGTCGGTTCATAAGGCAAATATTTCAGTCATTGCCTCCTATACTTGACATGATGGGCCTTCTTTTCTTCTTTGTGTCCACCTTTGCCCTGCTGGGATACTTCCTTTTTTCAGGAGATCCTCAGAATCCCCATTTTTCCACTCTTACCACCAGCTTTGTCAGTATGTTTGTCCTCCTGACTACAGCAAAGTAAGGCTCCATGTTCTACTTGCCTGTGCTTTTAGTCTGTAACTGTGGCATTTTCTCTTCATAGTTATTTTCTAAAATTTTAGCTTCCCTGATGTAATGATGCCTGCATATGCCCACTCAACATGGTATGCACTCTTTTTCATATCATACCTTTGCATTGTGTTGTATGTTTTAATGAATTTGGTGAGTACAAATGAAAATTTAAGAGAATCAGAGTATTGCTGTTAATTTCAGTGTATAGAATTGGTCTTTGATTGTATGTACACAGATGCTTGCCGTTGTGTATGAAACTTTTACACGTGTTGAGCGTGATAAGTTTCGTAAATTGCTTCTTCATAGAAGACAAGGCTGTCGCTTGGCATTCAGGCTCCTAGTATCTAAACAAAATCCTACCCACATAAGATTTCGTCAATTTGAGGGTCTAATGCATTATTATGCACCCAATAAATGTGAGATTTCAACTAGTAATTCTTGTAAATTTTCTTTTAAATGTGTTGCTGCCTACATAATTAGTTTTTTTCTCTTACAGCACCAATGGATGTAGTTTTGATGTTCCATTACTTGGACCGCAGTGGGTGTGGAGTATTGTCCCAGGAAGATTTTTTCCGTGTTTTTGATGCTGTAATGCTGTCATGGGAGCCTCAATTTGCAAATATCCCTTGGTTCCACACTGCTTGGCCCCCCCTTCAAAGTGTACTGCAAAAGATGCATGATTTAGTTCATTGGAAACACTTTGAGGTGGTTGTATGTAAGTAAACAGCTTTAACTTCAAATACCAGTACTAATTCAGTACTAATTTTACATTACTCATAAAACATATCTTCCTTTCCTGGAAATTAGATTGTCTCATCATCTCCAATGGAGTTGCAATGGTTATTCGTATTGGCCAGGAATATAATAATTTGCAAGAAGCAGCCAGAGCATTTGCTGCTTCATGGGACACAATACTATTTCTCGCAAGTAAGTTTCCTGCTATATAAAAAAAAAAAGACTATATCGGGAAGCCTTATTGGTTCTCATTAGTAACAAAACGCTTATCCTCTTTTAGTATTTGTTGTGGAAGCACTCTTGAAAGTTCTTGGAATGGGACTTTCTCGTTATTTTTCATCTGGATGGAATGTTTATGATTTCACTGTAACTCTGGCTGCTCTTCTTGGAGTTCTTCTGAACTACTTATTCCCTAAACTTATTTTCATTGTTGTACTCCGGCCTTTGAGGTAATAGTATTCCAAAAGCATTGCATTATTTGTATATTTTAGAAAATGATTTTAAAATGACTTCTTCACCTTTCTTTCAATAAACGGGAAACAGGTTGCTTCGTTTATTCAAGATGAAAAAACGTTACCGAGATGTCTTTGGAACAGTGGTGCTATTATCACCCTTGATGTCATCAGCAGTTATGGTGATACTTGTCTTATATTATTTCTTTGCTATCATTGGAATGGAGCTTTTTGCTGGATACGTATTGAAGAACTGCTGCAAGTGTGTAATTCATTTCCCCCCATTTAACCATGTTAGTGCCATTTCTTTTTCAAACTCAAAATATATTCACACCATCCTATATTTTTCTTTTTCCTTCTAGTGGAACTGCAGTCGAGGACTTTTACAGGTGGAGTATTAACACAACAACTCCAGGAGGCTATTACTACCTGAACAACTTTGAGAACATTTTAGTCAGTTTTGTCACGTTATTTGAGCTGATGGTAACTATTCTCCACTTTATTTGATTCTGTTCTGTTCACTCTCTTTGTTACAGTAAAAGCTTATATTGCCCTTCTTATTTTGACAGGTTGTAAATAATTGGTTCATTGTGATGAATGCATATGCAGTTGTTGCTCACCCTTCCAGCAGAGTATATTTCATGCTTTTTTATCTATTGACCTCGGTGGTGCTGACCATTGTCGTTGCATCTGTGCTCGAAGCATTCCGTTTCCGTATTCAGTATAAAAGACAAACTACCAAGAGAGAAGGTAGGTCTTGCCCCTCAGTTATTATTTGAGGTCTTAAAAGATAATCTCATTTCTAAAGTGTATTTTGTTTTACAGAGGAGAAAATGCTTCATGAAGAGTTGCACTTGAAGTGGGATGAACTTTCACGTTTGCTTCGTGACCAACCATTACTTGATACTCTACGGCCACATCTTATTGTTGGAGTTAGTACTTTGCTACACAGTCTATTATGCTGGACTATTTCAGAGGGCAAGATAAAATTGTCTCTTTGAATACCATAGGAAGTTTGTAAAAAGTGTGTTGTTTACTGATGTTTTCTTAATATTTATCAGGGAATTTCTACATTTATTGGATGTCGCCCACGAACTCGAGAAGTTCTTCAGAACCGCATGTACCGAACAGAAATTGAAGAATGGATGAATGAAGCTGCTGCTGCTGAAAAGAAAAACCAAAATGGAAACAGTCAGTTTTCTCAAGATGTTGATACAGAACATGTTGTCATAACTGAGTCAGATAGTGTTGTTCTTGGTGGAGACCGCGAAGATACACTCCTAAGACGCTTATCTCATAGGTAGATATTAGAGGAATTTTTTTTATTAAATTTCTAAAGTGAAACCCAAGACGATATCTTTATCAGTTGTAATATAATGATCTGTTGTGATGTGTGTAAGTAGTAACTGATTCAAAGTAGAGCTAGTCCATGCAAGCACATGCAAAGCCATATCACTACACAAAATTGGCTCAGACTGGATGACAAATATTTTCTTTTGTTCTGTTGAACTGAGTTTTAACCGAAGAGACTTGCATGCTTTTGCAAAAATATGCCACTTTAACATTGGTGATAAGTATCTGAGATTTAAGGAAGAATTGAATGTTTGTCTGCAGACAGAAGAATATCAGTAAACATAAGCTTTGCTTCAGTATGTAAATTAAGCTACCATTTCTCTTGCATTTCATGTGAATATTATTTGTGTTGTGACTACTAGAGTTAATCATTGAGTTATCCAGTAACTGTCAGATTAGATTTCATTGTTCCTTTTATTTTGAGTTGATCATGTTTTGTGGTCAATATTTTAGTTCGCCTAGTCATGGTGCTAATTTTTAGCAGGATAGTTATTTGAAAAGATTTTATTACCGTTTTTATTCAGGAGGCAAACCAATGGGCTTTCCCAGGAGCCTTAGTGCCATGGGGTGCTGTTGTGATATTGAATCTGTATTAGTTTTCATACCATGTTCTGCACAATGCATAAAACTCATTGAGAACAGTCCACTTTGTAAACCGTAATCAGTGTTTTATTTTAGAACTATAATAGGTGACATTAGATTAATTAAGAATAATTTTTAAAAGACCAAATCAATTTTTTAATTGTAATGTTATGATAGAAATTATTATAGGAGTGCTATAACGCATAGTACTTTGTGTGGTATTAAAATCTCATAGTTGCTCCTTTAAGTCAGACACAAAAGTGTTGATCCAGGCAGCTGTATATTCACAGAAACAAATTTAATGGTTGTAGTACAACTGTCACATTCCATGTTTTCTCTAGCATACAGACTGTCGCATACAATACACTTGTATTTAATCAGGTCTGAAAATCTTGACACTACAGTAATACTATTGTAACCCAGCAAAGTTTTCTAGAGCAGGATTGTGCTTTTACTGTTACTCCGTCCAGAGAAAGAAAATTCAAAGATGTCTTTTCGAAGTTGCGGTGACCATTTTCTTCCTAGGCAACCTTCCCCTTTGGATTGTAGGCTGTAACGGCTTTTTGTGGCAAAACCTAGCGCTTTCCTACACTGTAATACCAATTAAATAAAGAGACTTAATCCGACACGATTTCGATTCACATATCTTTATTCCCACCCCCAGTCACAAAAAAAAAAAAAGAAATATGAATACACCGGTGCCGGTCAGGCAAAACGCTCTTGGCGGACACACATGCCGTGCGGGCCGGCCTATCTCAGAGCTCGCAGGGGACAGAACGACGGCCGGAGGCAGGAGGCAGAGACCCTCCGGGGGGGTCTCTGCCCGGAGGCTCCGGGGGGCGGAGGGCCGCTGCCGTCGTGTCGGGGAACCGACCAGCTTCCGTATCACGGTGCAGTCCGGAGGGGAGGGCGGCGGGGCGGGGCGGGGCACGGGGTGCGGCAAGGTGCGCTTGAGGATTTCCCGGAGCTGCCGGGCCCGGGCCCCTCTGGAAACGGGGACCGAAAAGCGGCTTACGTCCTCGCCGAGTGTGCGATGCGATGCGATGTATCAGAATCAAATGGGATGGCGATTCCGCCGCTCGCGACGCGCGTGTCCCCGAGTCCCTCGTGCTCATGGGGCATTTCCGGCCAACTAGACACGCACACACGCACACACACGCACCCGGGGCACGTGCCCCTCCCCCTACTCCGACCCAATCCCGCGCTTCTTGCAGTGACGGATTGAAGCTGCGACTGCAGCCATCACAACGAACGAGCATCTTGAAGGCTGCGTCCGCACTTCTTCTTTCTCTCCGTTGTGCGCGTGTGTGTGGGGGGGGGGGGGGCAGTGTGTGTGTGAGAGAGAGAATGAGAGGGAGGGAGAGAGAGAGGGGGGGGGGGGGGGGGGGGGGAGAGGACGTGGGCTCACCAGCAAGCAAAGGAAGGGCACTCCACTACTGCCCGTCATCAATCCAAGTGTTAGAAAGGAAAGCGGGCGTGGAGGGGATGATTTGGGTGCTGTGCGGTGCCGGGCTGCAGGCGGCCGCAGCGTCCAGCGGGCCGCTCCGCTCTCCGCGGGCCCCGCGGGGCCACGCAGAGGCGGCCCCGGACACACACACACACACACACACACGCATACACGCGCACTTCAAAGCGTGCGCATGACGAATGCCGGCGCAGTGAGTTTGTGCGGTGATTTTGGGGAACAAGCACGGAATTTAGTTACGGGAACGGCATCGCTACCCCCCACCAACCCCTTATCTCCCCTCCACCTCTCTCTCTCTCTCTCTCTCTCTCTCTCTCTCTCTCACTCATCCTCTTTCCCCCCATCCTAGCCGCACTCTATCGGCTACGTCGCCGACGACGGCAGGCCAAGACCTGGGAACAAGAAACTGACCTCACAGAGCCATTGTCCCAATTAATCTCATTACAAGTATCGCCACTGTCATCATCTTCGTTATTCGGGGCGTTATCGGCGAGTCCGCGGAGCCTAATGACCACGGGCGATAACGTCTTGTTGTTGCCGATTACTCGCCGCGTGGTGCCCGCCGCCCAGCCATTCATCCGCGAGCACACCCGCCATCTCTCTCTCTCTCTCTCTCTCTCTCTGTCTATCCAAGAGCGGTGGTTTTAAGTTCGGGAGACTAAATCTGCTTCGCCTGAGAGGGGACAACCCGAGCGCACAATGGCAACGGCGGCCAAGGAGGGGGAAGAGGACGGATTTGAAATTTAAATTCCATCATCTCCCCGGGTGTCTTCCCCAGGTGGCGGTGGGGGTGGGGGTGGGGGTGGGGGTGGCAGGGCCGGAACATGAGCGAGGCTGCCCGACCCGCCGTGGCCCACCGTGCCCACACGGCGCCGGCGGCGGTGCGGGGGGAGTCAGCCCGGCAGGTAGGCAAGGCGGCTGCGCACCTGTGGGGCGCACTGCCTACCTCGCCGGGCGCTCCGGCTCCCGTCCCTTCTCCGGCCCCGGCCACCGCCACCGCCACCGCATCGCTGCGGCACGCAGTCTCAACCCGTTCCGTGTCGCCAGCGCTGCGGCGACGTATTCGCACCGGCATTGCCAATGCTGGCGGCAACGATAGAATCGGATCGAGCGAGAGGGAAGGCAGGGAGGGACAGTGAGTGAGAGAGAGAGACAGACAGACAGAAAGGGAGGGAGATTTGATTTATTGCGCCAAAAATACTCGTCACATAGGGTTACATTTTTACATTACATTTAACACAAAACTGAGTATCTTATTTTTCGCCGGCGCGGGCGAGGGAGGAGGGAGAGACAGAGGGATAGCGGTTCCACACGTCATGTGAGAGGCGAGGCGCGCGGCACCCCCCCCCCCCCCGGGAGCTGCAGCCCGTCGGGTATGAGAAAGTGAGCGTCCCCGGCTGCGGCGGCCGCTCCGCGCTGCGCTCCCCGGCGATGCCCCGCTCTTCTGTCCCCCTTATCAACGACCTCCGACCCCGCAGCTTATATAACGGGGGTCCACCAGGCCGGTGCGCTCCAGTTGCGCCAACACTCTGGCGGAGTGCGTGTGTGTCGGTCCGTGTCCGTGAGTGCGACGAGAACGGCAACAACAACAACAACAAAACAAAAAGTGCAGTGGTTCAGTGGACGCGGGGTGTGTGTGTGAGAGAGAGAGAGGGAGAGGGACAGAGACTGAAAGTGTTTCCAGTGAGAGTGGGCGCCTCGTGGCCTCTGCGGGCGCGATGAGCGTCTGCGTGCTCGTGGCGGTCCTCGCGGCCGTCACGGTCGCCGCGGCGGGTGAGTGCCAACAAGGGTGCCGAGTGCTTGTGTGCAGCGCCGAGTGCCTGCCAATAACAGAGTGCGGAGGCGAAGGGTTGGGGGGTGGGGGATGCGTCTGTTTCCCGCCCAGCGCGGCCTACGTCCGGTCGAGGGTGGAATGTAGTACTCGAAGTGCAATTGTCTTTTATATTATGGGGGCGGGAGGGGGGGGGGACTTAATGTTTACACTCTGTGTACAGCGAATGCGAAAAAAGTGTCAGATTGAGAAACTCTCCCAGCGGCGGGCGCACAAGACGCGCACACTAAAAAGAGTAAATAAAAGTGACGGCTCGGCGGTGCTGATGGTTCTGAGACCGTCTCTGATGTTGCAATCGCGAGTCCCCCGACCTCGCCGATTTCCTGCTTTGACGTCAATCATGGGTCGGCGCTAAGCGCGGCGGTTCTCCAATTCCAAACGTTCGTCCGGGATCTGTCTCTGTTTCTGTCTCTCTCTCCCCCCTCTGTCTCTCTCTTCCCTCCCCCCTATGCCATGTGTGAAGGGTTGTAGGAGGCAGGGGGGGGGGGGGGGGAGGGAAGGCAGAGTAGCTGCCCGAATGTGAGCCCGAATGCAACCGATCGCCACTCGGCAGCAGCCACAGGAGGGTTCTCTCCTCCTCGTGGGGCCCTGCAGAGGACGGTGCCTCCAGGCCTCCTCTCCAGGCCTCCAGGACCCTCCAGGACCCTCCAGGACCCTGCGGTAGCGCCCTCCAGTCTAGACGGGCGGCGGCGCGGCGTTGTGGCGACGCGCACCTCCTCTCCTCTCCTCTCCTCCCGTCACGTGACGTGGGGGGCCCCGGGGCCCGCACCACCGCGGTGCCGGCTGGCAGCCTCGCCGCCGGACGCCGGTCCTGCCTGTCTATTTCAGAGGACCCCGCCACGCCACGCCACGCCACACCGCTGACAAGGGGAGCACCCGCCACCCCCCTCCCCTCCTCCCTCCTAGCCGGCCGGCCGACCAGAGCGAAGGCCCTCACTTGACGGTCTCATCTGCCCATCCCGGCTCAGGGCTCAGGACTCAGCTCGGCCGAGCCCGCCGGGGAGACGTGGGGAGCCGCCGGGGGGCCGCCGGGGGCCGCCCGCCAACAACATGACCGTCCTCACGAGCTTCGATACCCCGAAGCTGGAGAGTCGAATAAGTTCGGGCGGAGCCCCGGGCGGCGGCGTCACGCGGCTGCTGGACGCCAGCTGGCCGCAGCTGCCCGCAGCTGGCCGCAGCTGGCCGCAGCTTGCCGCCGATGCTCTCCTCCTTCTTGTTCTTGTCCGACCGATAATTGGCCTCCAGCCTGGCCTTATCTCGGCAAGGGGTGCCGTGCTGCTGCTGTTGCTGCTGCACGTCGGGGGGGGGGGGGGGGGGGCGAAGGCGAGGGCGAGGCATTGACTCAAGGCGGAGGCGTTGCTCTCTCTGCCTGACGGCCTGCCGGCCTGACGGGGGCGCGCGGGCTGACCGAGGTTGCACCACCAGCACCACGCCGACGGCAGCACCACGCCGACGGCAGCACCCCGACGACAGACCCCCGCGGGCACGTGCACGCCCACAACGCTGTTGCCCCGCCGGCCCTCGCCGGTCCGAGCCCCGCCACGCCCACAACAATTTCTCATCCCACCCTACCGGCGCACCGGCTGCTCGCAGAACGCGGCAAGGCATGCGGAACATCCTTGCTGGGATTCCCTGCTTGCGGCGTACCCGCGCCTCTCTCCCTCCCTCCCTCTCTCCGTCTCTCTCTCTCTCCACCGTACCCTCCTGCTCTTCCCCTCCAACCGCATAGCAGCCCCCCCCCCCACTCCACTAGGCCGGCCGGCAACGATTAGCCGGAAGACCAAAAAAAAACAACGATATTATTTTGATAATCGAGGTCCATTTCAAAGCGCTATTAAATTTCCAATAATTAAATCAAAATCCATTTCAGAGCTGACTAGGCGCGAGAGCGCGAAGACAAGAGGAGGGCGCCTGCCGGTTAGGCAGCCAGCGGCGCCTGCGCGCACCCGCGCCGCGCGGGCCGGCCTACCCTGCCCTCCGTCATCTATCCGCGCTACCGCATACACGCTCGTTTGCTGTAAACAGATTAAAAGCGGAGAGGGGGAGGGGAATGAGAGAGAGGGAGAGGGAGGGGGAGAGCGTGTGTGTGTGCATTGTGTGTGTGCGCGCGCGCACTCGTGGGACACTTGCTTGTATATCGGCGGAAGTTTGACACCAATAACGGCCGGCACACACACAAACAAACCGAGCTGATATAGCTTTCACCTCGTTTTTCGCTCCCACACAAGAGCGATATGTATGAGTGTGTGTGTGTGTGCGTGTGTGTGGCGGGTGCACGATGTCAGAGTACAGCCACACCTATATAAAGGGACACAGGGTTACCCCGTCACACTCCTGAGGGATTACCCCAACCCCCCCCCTCCTCCCTCGGCGGCGTATTCCGCGAGCGTCGACTCTATGATTCACGGATTCTCGAGGCCCCGGCCGCGGCGGAGCGTGGCGCGCTGTTGCCGCCGCCGCTGGGAGGCAGCAGAGAAAGAGATTACGGGAGCAGATCCGATAGAGGGATGCGCGCGGCGCGGGCTGCCTCCGAACGCTGCCTCATTCGTCTGTCGCTGTCGCACTCGCGGGGCGGCCCGTAACAGAGTGAGAGAGACAGCGAGAGAGGTCCGAGGAGACGGCCGCAGGCCAGGCCAAGGGTCGGATCGGGGCCGGCGTTGCGGAGGCAGCAGCGCGGTGGCGGCCGACAGGTCAGCGGGTAGATTCCGAGCACTGTTTTCGTAGCGCTGTCTCTGTCGCACTCGTGAGGTGCTCCATGAGGGAGAGAGGGAGAGGTCCGAGAAGACGGTTCTCGTCGGAATCGCCCTGCAGGCAAGCATCAGCAGCAGCAACGCGGCCTGGGGAGGCTCGGGGTAGGCCAGGCGCGGATCCGGGAGGGGGGGGGGGGGCATCGTACCGCTTCTGTCGCACCTGCAGGCGGAAAGTGGTGCGGGCTGCATTCTGCACATTTCAGGCGGCTATCAAGGGCCGAAGGGGTGAGCATTCCCGTTTGCCCGCACCCCTTCGCCTGGGGGAGGCTTGGGGGATGGAGCCAGCGGGCCTGCAGCGCGCCGCCCGCCGCAGCACGGCCGCAGAGAGGGAAAGTGGAGAGGCTCTCCCCACAACGGCGACGCCGACGTCTCCCCCCCCCCCGCGCGTTTCCGGTCGCGCTGAAGTGTCTCCGGCTCCGACTGTGCGTGCAGATCGTCTGCGTTGTCAGCCTGACCTGGAGGGGTGGCGGGGGCCCCGGGGGAGGCGTCGTGGGGCTCCGGGGGCGTCCCTCCGGGGGGTGCTTTGCTAGATTGCGGATCCCGTCCCGATCCGATCATCGCAGGCGGCCCCCGAGCCCCCCGACAGCCGGCCTGACCCCCCGCTGGGGGCCCCCGCGGCCCCCGCGGCCCCCGCGGCGACCCGCGGGACTCCGTGGCGACGGAGGCGGAAGGCATCGCGAAGAAATCTCAGAGACACTTTGCGTCCGGCCGGAGGCCAAGCAGGCGGGTGGTCGCCGCCGGCGGGGCCGCGGCGGGCGGGAGGTCCCCCGCGGCCCCCGGCCAGGCCCACGGCGGAAGCGGAAGACGCCGATCCCGGAAGGGGCGGGGGAGGAGAGCAGGGACTCGGGCCGGGCCTCATGGCGGAGGCAGGGGCCGTCCCGTCCCGTCCACTCGGACAGACACATGCGCCCCGAGGGGCGGCGGGGGCGGAGCAAGACAGAAACAAGCGGGGGCGGGCCTGAAAGAGATGATGGTATGTGTCTGGATCCGATGAGGGAGCAGCGGGAACCAAGTTTTGGGGTCGCGGCCAAACTTCGCATGGCCGCCGCAGCCGCCGCGCTGCCGGGGCAGGTCGCGGGCCGCCGGGCGGCGGCGGTGGCGCGTGCCTGCCCCACCGCACCCCCGCGGGGCCGCGGGGCCGCAGCACACGCTCTCACGCCGCGTGTGCCGAGGACACATTCCGGTCGAGCGGGCACTGAATGCCGAATCGCGGTCGGGAGCAGTAAGAGGGGCGGGGGGAGCGGGGCCGAGGGCGGAGGGCGGAGGGGGCGCGAAGACGGCGGCCAAGGCAAATGCGAGAGAAAAGGGCGGCGCTTTCGCCTCGCTTTGGGCTGCGCGGGAGCTGGGCCGCCCCTTCCCACCCCCTCCCCGCGGGCCACCTCCTCCGCCGGCTGAGCGCCGGGCGATCGGCTCGCCAAAAGTCGCCTCCCAATGCGCAGAGTGTACCCCGGAAACTTTTCACAACCCCTCGTGCGGGCGCTGCGCGTGGGGGTGGGGCGGCTGTGGGCGGGGGTGGGCGGGGGGAGGGGAGGGGAGGGGAGGGGAGGGGAGGGGAGGGGAGGGGAGGGGAGGGGCGGGGACCCTTCCTGGGGGTCCCGGGTCCACTTGGTTGAGCAGGGTCCACCGCAACCAGAACCAGATCCAGGACCGGAGCGGGAACCAGACAGTCCTGCCTGTAGCCCGCCAGGCCAAGGCGAGGGGGGGGGGGGTGGAGGATAGCCCGGAGGCCAGCGGGCACAGTCCGCCCCCCGCGAGTTAACCTCTCCGTGTGGATGCGGACATCCCGTCCCCACGACGCCAGACACCCCTTTGACGGGCTCTGCGTCAGCGCGCCGGGTGCCGGGGTACCCGGCGGGTACCTCTGCAGCCGTTCCAGCACCGGCGGCGGTGTTGGGTGGCTTACGGCCGCCCCCCCCCCCCCCCCCCCCGCGGCCCGCGGAGGGCGCGGGCTCGGCGGTGCCGCATCCATATTCAGATCGAGATTGCTGTCCTCGTTCCTCCCGCCCGCCCGCCCGCCGGGCCCGGCGGTGTGCAAACAGAAATTTCTTCCACTATTCGCCCTCCCGGAGAGGGACGATCCGGTTCTGGATTCGATCGGCGGGGACAGGGCGGCGGGTTAGGCGTACCGTACCCCGATTCGGAGGGTCCAGGGCGGGAGGGGGCGGGCCAGGAGGCGAGGGGCGCTCCCCTGGCACTCCTGTCCGAGGGGGACCCGGATCCGGCCCCGAGGAGCCGGGCCGAGCTGATGCAACGGGGCAGACGCGCATCTTACGTTCCTTCTTTAAGCACTTCCACGAATTATCCTAATTTTGTATATGTGCCGCTTTTGTGGGGGAGCGCTTGCGCAGACAAACCGAGTTCGCCTCGCTGTTGCGTACTATTTCTCACCGCCTGCGCAGAGACGCGGTCGTCGTGGCAGCTCATACTCCAACAAGACGTAGATGCTTGCTTGCTTGCGCGCACGTGTGTGTGTGTGTGTGTGTTTGTGGGCTCGGAGGGGGCTCCCGGGTCCCCGGCCAGTGACCCGTACAGAGCCGTGCGGACACTGCATGCTGCCCCCCTCCTCCCCCATCCCCACTCCCTCCTACGTACAGGAAAAACAACAGAAAAGGATGCGAAGTTGAAGAAGCACCAGAACATGGTTGTTGTCTGTTGTTGCGCGGGTCAGCGCAGCCGCCCGGCCGGCCAGGGGCTCAGGGCCCTCCCCGCTGCGCGTGGGTCGTGGGGCCGCGGCGGATCCACGCGGCAAACGCGCGGCCAAGCGACGCAAAGCGGGGCAAAGCGGGGCAAAGCGCGCGAGAGCGCGCGAGAGCGATGCGGCGCGATGGCCAATGGCGGGCCGCGGAATCACCCCGCGAAATGAGCGAGCACTTTATGCCCCCTCTCTCTTCTTATCTCCCTCCCTCCCTCTCCCTCTCCCTCCCTCCCCCCTCTCTCTCTCTCTCTCTCTCTCTCTCTCTCTCTCTCTCTCAGTCCCTCACTCCCGCCTCCCTCTCTGATACGATGATAGGCGCCATCATTTGGGAGGGAAACGGAAGAGAGATTCCCTCTTCTTGGGCGTCGCCGTCCGTCGTCGTTGGAGTTGGCCGCCCAATAAACTTTTGCCGCAAATAAAATCGGAGCGGGGCGCCCGCGTGGACGGCCCCGGCCGGTGCGTGGCAGGCTCCAGCGGCTCCAGCAGCGGGCGGCGCCTCCCACAAGCGTGTGCCGCCAAAATGAGGAAGTCAAAGAGCAACACGAGCTTCCAGCGGGGAGGATCCGTTCTCCAGCCACATAGCGGCGGCGGCGGCCTGGAGAGCCTGGAGAGCCGACCTAAAAGATTCTGGAGGCTCGCGGCCTGGAGGGAGGCCGGGCCGGGGGACTCCAGCAGCCCATATATCGGCCTGTTTCCTTCTCGGGGATGTGTAAATCGAGCGGATTTGATCCCCCCCTCCCGCACGGCCCCCCGCAGCATAGGGCCTCGGCAGGGCCCCGGCAGGGCCCCGCTCGCAGCCGCCAACACTAAATCACGCCCTTGTAAGCCGGGCAGGCACTTCGCCGGGCAGCGACCAACCGGCCAAGCCTGAGAGTGCGAGAGAAAGAGAGAGAGAGAGAGAGCGAGAGCGAGAGAGAGAGAGAGCGAGAGCGAGAGAGAGAGGGAGGGGGGGGGGAGACGCTATCCCTGTCCCGTCGCATCCAGGACGCTGACCGGGCTGGAAGAAACAACAACCGTGGCGACTATTGGGTGTGAGTGAGTGTGTGAGAGAGAGAGAGAGAGAGAGAGAGAGAGAGAGGGAGAGAGAGAGAGAGAGAGAGAGAGAGAGAGAGAGAGAGAGAGAGAGAGAGAGAGACCGACACCTGCAGGGCATCGATTCTCATCTCCCTCCATGCCGTCAGGGGGCAGGCCGGAAACGCTCTGCAGCTGCTGCTGCTGCTGCCTCTGCTGGCCTGATGTCATGCTGGACCAGAAGGCTTGTCTGCGAGCCTTGCCAGTAGAAGCAACGGCGGCCAGCGGGAGATATATTAAGGCGGAGGGGAGAAAGAGAGAGGAGATCACAGCGGGCGACGGTGGTGTGTCGGGGGCGCTGCAGGGAGACGAGTGTGTGTGTGTGTGACGTCTATCGTGGTGTATACACACATGCACCACCTATGCAGCGCGCCGTATACATATGACATCATTAAGTGCGGAAAAATGGAGAGAGAGACAGATAGAGAGAGAGAGAGAGAGAGAGAGGAATAGGGGGGAAGAAATGGTCTGTATGCGACGGCGGCGGCAGCGTGTACACACTACTCAGCAGCGGTGCTACTCCCGCTGTTGACATATCCTCTGAATCACACACACGCGCACACACACGCGCACACACACACGCACACACAAGCAGACGCGCGCGCCGCCGAAGCGAAAGACACGGTCGTGGGGGGGTCCCCAACATTCGGTGGATGCCCCCCCCCCTCCCCCTCCCCCCCCCCCCCGCCTTCTCCTTTTCCGACCGTGTCGGCGGCGTGGGCTGCGAATGGCGCGTATTATGTTCAAGAGAGATAAAATTGCATACCAAGTGTCGGGCAATATTTGCAGAATGACTGTGCCGTGGTGGCTGGGCTGGCTGCGTTTGGTTATAGCGAGTGAGAGTGAGATAGATAGAGAGAGAGAGAGAGGGAAAGAGAGAGAATGGATGGCTCGGCTAATACTCGACCGGACGCCGCTTTTGCTGTTAGGAGGCTCTCGGCTCGCAGTAATGACAGGGCATGCCGTACTTTTGAACGAGAACAATTGTGACGGTGACAATAACGGCGTGTTGTTCTTGTTCCCCCCCGCCAGGTCCTGCCCTGTCGACAGCAGACAAGGGTGCGCTCCGCTGCGCTGCATTCTGTAAACAAGGTGAGTGCTGATTAGCCCTGTTGACGTTCCCATGCGGATTCTGTACAGTCACGCATTACACGGCAAACATATTTTTCGCCACTTTACGAAAAACACACAAAACGGCAAACAATTGTCTCCGGGAATGGCGGACAATCAAATTTTTCGATCGTTCAGCCCAGACGTGACGAAAACTTTGTCACCAAAATATTTCGTCACGCTCCGAGAAAATATAGTTAAGTGACGAAATATTCAAGTGAACAAATATTCGTCTTCAATATTTTTTTGTCACTTGAAGAAATATTTTTTTCTTTCTTTTGACGTGATTAGTCATTCCGAGCGATGAGTGACTAACTAACCGACTGACTGTTGCAGAGACTGATAAGCTAAGTAAGTTTAAGTACAGCCCCGGCACCACCTACCAGTACCGGTATGAGTCGGCGGTCCAGACGCACGTGCCGGGCACCAGCCTGGAGGCGTCCCGCCTGCGTGTGTCCGCCTGGGCCGAGATTACGCCGCTCACCCCCTGCGACTTCGTCCTCAAGGTAGGCAGCCGCATGCACACGCATCGACAGCTCGCCATTCCGAATAAATAAATAAATAAATAGAATAAATGTGTTTATTGAAATTAGTTCTGCACAAGAGAAAACAAAGGTTTGACGATTGTGATTTTAATAACCCCTCGATATTTCGAGTTTTATTTACAATTTCTGTATGTTAAGGAGGAGAGCGGGCAGGAAATTGTGACAGAACGCGCCGTCCCCGCCCTCTATAACTCTAGTTTTACTGGATGTCGTCAGTCTGCCCCCCCCCATCCCCTCCTACCACCTCCGGCGGGGTAGAGGGGCTGCTGAGAAAGGCCCATGCATGATGCATGTCCTGCCAGCCTTGCCGTGGCACTCAGCTACTGCTCCTTGGGGGGGGGGGGGGGGGCGTGTTCGCGCTGTACGTCAACCAACATGAAGGGATGAGAGCCCACCGCGTCACCACGCGGAGAAGACAAGGCCAGGCGAACGATTAACCCTCTCCGTCTCCTCCCCCCCCCCCCCCCCCTCTCACATTGCGGCGCATAGCACAGCTCTTTCGCGCTCGTCCATCCGGCCTTGATGGAGCGGTGGTGTAGCGGAAGCGCGGAGGAGAGCGCCCCTGCAATCTCTCTCTCTCTCTCTCTGTCTCTCTCACACTCTCTCTATCTCTCTCCCCCCCTCCCTCTCTCCCCCTTTCCTGAATAAACTATAGATAGCGGCAGCTGCGCACTGCAGGGAAGTTCGTACCGGCCGACGGACCCAGTGATTTGTATGAAAACAGAGCGATGTTCTGCTCGCGGGTGGCGGGGAGGTTCGCGGCCGGCATCACAAACTAACTCGCCGCCCGCGCCCCGCGCCGCCCCGCGCCTCCCCCCGTGTTGGCGCAGTCAGTGGAGTCCACAAGCGAGGCCCCTCAGCAGCCCCGGCAACACTGCTGGTGTTCTGAGCACGTGTGGGTCACGTGGAGGCGTCCTGGTGACGCTGTCTTCTGGTGACGTCTGTGCAGTTGCGCGACGTGGAGCTGCTGGAGTCCGGGACGGCCGGCGGCGCCCAGGGCGCCGTCGAGGAGGCGGCCAACGGCGCCCTCGAGTTCAAGCGGCAGCTGGAGGCGCGGCCGCTGCAGTTCGCCTTCCAGGACGGCGTTGTGGACGAGCTGTGCCCGACGCCGGGCGACAGCGTCTGGGCGCTCAACGTCAAGCGAGGCGTGCTCTCCGCCTTCCAGAACTCCATGCCCGACTTCAGGATCGACGCCACGGTGTACGAGGTGAGTGTACGGCCTTGAGCCACCGCCCCCCCCCCCTGCATCCCGGCAAAACCCTTCGACGCCGACGACAACAAAAAAACACAAAAATTAAATTGGAGGAGGTGGTGAAAGGCGAAGGCCGCTGCTCGTCGCGGCGCCCTCTCTGCTGCCCTTTGCCCTTTTCCCCGGAGGTGCCCCGGCACGGGCCGGGTTCCAATCCCTTTCGTGCCGTGGCTGGTCCTGCGGCCCCCGGCCCCCGGCGGGCCCCCGGCGCGGGCCCTGCCCTTTCCCTTTCCCTTCCGCGAGGGCCGCCCGCCCAGTCCCAGCCCGGCCGGCACAGGGAAGAGCGGGGCGTCGCTTGGTAATTTTGACGCGTGCGTCGTCCCGTGATAAAAATTCAGGTGACGCACGTAACTTTGTCCATGACGGTGTGAAGGGGGGGGGGGAGGGGGGGGGAGGACTGCGACAGACGTGCCGCACGGAGGGCGTCGTCGTAACACTCGTCAACGGCGGCCCCCCGAGCCCCCGCGGCCGCCCCTGTCTGGGGCTCCGGTGGGTGGCCACCCATACCTCAGGAGAACCCCAGGAAAGGTCCCGAATCTGAGACGTTTAAATCAAGCAAAATCATTGACTTAAGTCGCATTAAAAAAAAATAAAAAAAAAATAATGTGCAGACGGACGTGACCGGTACCTGCGAGACGCACTACGCGCACGGAGGCGTGCGGGACGACAGCCTGCTGCTGATCAAGACCAAGGACTTGCTGGCGTGCTCGCACCGCATGGACCACTACCTGTCCGTGCAGTCCATCCACTACGCGTCGGCCCCGGCCGCCAACGCGCTGCCGCTGCTCAGGTGAGTGCGGTGAGTGCGCCCGCCGCCGCGCCGTGTTGCCCGTCATGACCGCCATCCGTGCCCCCGCAGGAGCAACCACACCTGCGAGTACGCGCTCAGCTACAGCGGACACCTGAGGACGGCGCTCTGCACCGAGACGCACCTGTTCAAGCCCTTCTCGGCCGGGGACAGCGGCGCGCGCACGGACGTCACGCAGTCGCTGGTCCTGGTGCAGACCTCCACCAGCGCCGACGACGACGGCAGCGAGGACGCGGGGCCCGAGGCCCCCGTCAAGGACGCCGACGGCAAGGCGACGGCGTTCGAGCGACGCACCACGCTGCTGTACGAGCACGAGGAGGAACAGAGCCGGGCCGGCTCCGGCACCCTCGGCGCCGTCGCCGGCACCCTGTCCGCGCTCGCCGCCCGCACCAAGGACGGCGTGGACAAGGAGGCCGCCGCCATGTTCGCGCGCCTCGTCGCCGACCTGCGAGTCCTGCAGCTCAACGAGCTGGCCGCGCTCTTCGACCAGACTGAGGACCCGTGCGTGAGCCCCCGCCGAGCGCCGCAGCGCCGCCCCGCGTCCGGCCTGTTCTAACTGTGACTCCCCCTCCGCAGCCGGCAGCGCCGCTTCCTGCTGGACGCCCTGCCGCTCGTGGCCACGGCCGAGTCCCTCGAGACCATGCTGGCGCTGTGGCGGTCCGAGCAGATCACCGGCCAGGAGATGGACTCGTGGCTGACCGCCGTCCCGTTCCAGGCCCGGGCCAAGCCGGAGATGATCACGGCCCTGCTGGTGAGTGGAGGCGGCGAGCGCCTGCGGAGCTGAGGGTCGGCCGGCCCGCCGGGCAGCTGTGCGTGGCGGGCCGGCCTACCCGCCGGGCGGGCGGAGCCGCCGGGGCGCCGCGCTACCGCCACGGTGTTGTGTTGCAGCCGCTGCTCGACGGGCTGCCCCGCCCCAAGGCCATGCTCGCGGTGTCCGCCCTGGTGCACCGGGTCTGCGAGGGCCGCGCCGAGTGCTCGGCGGAGGTGACGGAGGTGGCCGTCGTGGTGAGCAGGCTGGAGCGGCTGCTGGGCGCCGACTGCCGCGCGCTCGGCCGCGACGAGACGGACATGGTGCTGCTGGCGCTGCGGGCGCTCGGCAACGCCGGCGTCGTCACCAGCCCCGCCACCCTGGCCAGGTGCTACGAGAGCACCGCCAACCCGCTCGAGGTCCGGCTGGCCGCGCTGTCCGCGTGGCGCCGCGCCCCCTGCGAGATCCAGCCGTCCGGCGCCTTCCTCAAGCTCTACACCGAGCAGCGGCTCGACGTGGAGCTCCGCATCGCCGCCTACCTGGCCGCCATGCGCTGCCCCTCGCCGTCCACGCTGCGCGTCGTCAAGGATGCCCTGTACACGGAGGAGGTGAACCAAGGTGAGTGCGGGACGGCGGCCGGGAGCGCCGAGGGGGTCCGAGCCCGCGCCGCTGACCGTCCTGTGACCCCGCAGTGGCCTCCTTCGTGTGGACGCACCTGACCAACCTGCAGGAGACGGCCAGCCCCTGGAAGCAGGCGCTGCGCGAGCTCGTCGAGAGCGACTTCCTCAAGAACAAGTTCAAGACGGACGCGCGCAAGTTCTCGCGCAACTACGAGGGCTCGCTGTTCTTCGACAAGGTGAACGCGGGCGTGACCGCGGAGAGCAACGTCGTGTTCTCGCCGCAGTCGTACCTGCCGCGCTCGGCCAACCTCAACCTGACCGTGGACGTGTTCGGCGAGTCCGTCAACCTGCTGGAGGTGGGCGCGCGGGCGGAGGGCTTCGAGTCCGTCGTCGAGGGGCTGTTCGCGCAGGGCGGCGCCTTCCCCGACGAGGGCGTGCAGGCCATGCTGCAGAACCTGCGCAGCGGCCCGGGCCCCGCCTCCGACGCCGAGAACAGCATCGCCAAGCTGTCGAGCGCCTTCGACGTGCGTCGCCGCCTCCCCCAGGAGCCGCACGGCGAGGCGTACGCGCGCGTCTTCGGCAACGAGCTGCACTACTCGCGCTTCCACGGGCTGCAGGAGCTGGCCGAGAGCGCGGAATCGTTCGCGTGAGTACGGCGAGATTAAGTCAAAAAATAAATACACAACTTTTTTAACGATTGTTTTTACGAGCGAGGGACCCTTTGAGCTCAGCACACAGCCGGGTTCATTGGTTAACTCTGTCCTCGCCGCCCCGCAGGCACCCCATGCGCACCCTGCTGGCGCTGCTGCGGCGCTCCGAGGTGGACGTGACGCGGTCCTTCGTGTTCCTAGACGCGGCCTACGTCCTGCCCACCGTGGCGGGCATGCCGATCGAGCTCACCGCCAACGGCTCGGCCACCGTGGGCCTCCAGGTGCGCGGCCGCCTCGACCTCTCCGACCTGATGACGCGGCGCGCCGCCCTCGTGGAGGGCCGCGTCGCGCCCTCCGCCGCCCTCCAGGTCGTCGCCAACATGGGCGTCAACGCACACGTCACGCGCACCGGCCTGCGAACCGTCAGCACCATGCACTCCAGCACCTACCTGGACGGCAAGGTGCGCGTGGACGGCGGCAAGCTGGTGGAGGTGAAGCTGAACGTGCCCCGGGAGCGCGTGGACGTGGTGGAGGTGACCTCCAAGCTGTACCTGCTGCACCGGGACCAGCCGCGCGAGCTGCAGGGGCTCGTCGAGGACCGAGAGGAGACGTCGGGGTGCACCTCCAGCATGGCGGCCACCGTCACCGGATTTAAGGCAGGCCCCTCTCCCCCCCGGAATAGCAACACATTCGAGCAGGGACCCCGTTAAAAAAAATATCACGAAAATATGTCTCCCGCAGGTCTGCGGCCACTTGGCGTACTCCAACGGATCCCGCTTCCACGGCGCACCCTACTTCCCCCTCACCGGCCCTTTCAACTTCTCCGTCGGCCTCCACCGCACCGACTCCTTTGAGTCGTACGACTTCCAGTACAAGCTCGAGCACGACAAGGCCAACGACCCATCGTAAGTCCGCCGGGGCGAATTTAAAATATTTTTACATTCATTTTGATTTGGATATTCGGTGGACATCTTCTCACGAGAGCGACGCACAGCTACACCTAGAGAATAAAAAAAAAAAAAGTTCTTGATTCACTCTTGGAATATAGTTTATGACTCAAGAAATATCTCCGGTTCTGGCGTGGCTCGTGATAATGTTCCGGGGCGTCGTCGCCTTCGGGATCCATTTCTCAGGGAGTATAATACGGGCTGCAGCTGAGCAGAGACAGATACGGTAGTCGTATTTCGCTGTGAAAGACAATGATGTTGGCGGCGAGGTCGGTCTCAGTCTCACCTGCGTGGGGGTCGGGTCACCGCCAGGCCCTCGATCATTGCGGCGGCGGCGGGGAGGGGGGGGGGGCACGGGGGAGGTGGATTTTAAACAGACTTCGCCGTCGCGCGCCGTCGACCCCGGGCCGCAGCTCGTGAGTAAGCGGGGGCGGCGGGCAGCCGGCAGCTGGCAGCTGGTCGCAGGGCGGAGCAGCGGGGCACTAACAGCGTTCAGAGGGGGCGGCCCGAGAAAATAAATAGGGGTCTCGTTTGTCAAAAGCCGGGCGGGTAAATACGCGAGTAGGGCTGCGGTAGGCGGGGGCTGCCTCGACTCGACTGTCCGCCGGGGGTCGCCCGCCCCCGCCGCCGTCAGCCAATTCAGGGAGAGAGAGAGAGAGAGAGAGAGAGAGAGAGAGAGAGAGAGAGAGAGAGAGAGAGAGAGAGAGAGACCCTGGGGATGCTGCTGCTCTTCTGTCTCACCGGCCGGGATGGATCGGACGCAGGGGAGAGAAGGGGGAGGGCGTGGAGAATCGGTGCGCGTCTCAAGGGAGTGTCGGGTGAAGTGGCTAAGAGGCAGAGCAAAGCGTTAGATGTGCCGCCGGCGGAGGCGGGGGCCGCGGGCGCCGCAGGCCTCAACTCTGCCCTTCGGCCCGGCGGGCCCGGTGTCACCGTAACCGTGCGCCCCCGGTGGCCCCCTGCTGGGCCCGCTTCAGCGCCGTTTAAAAGATTGTGGGTGTGTTTCCCACAGCTCCCCCATCTCCTGGTCGGCCACGTTCGACACGCCGGGGTCGCGCGTCAACCGCAAGCTGGGCGCCTCGCTGTGGGTGGACGCCCGGCAGCTGAGCGCGCGCGCGCAGCTCGCGTCGCCGTGGGCCGCCCTGGAGGCGAGCGCCAAGGCGAACCTGGCGCGGGACAAGCGCTCGCTGGACCTGACCGTCAACAAGGACGGCCGCGAGTTGCTGGCGCTGGCCGCGTCCTGCGTGCGCACCGCGTCCGGGCAGGCGGCCGGCGCGGGCAGCCGCCTGGAGCCCACCATGACGGTGGCCTGGCGGCGGCGGCCGCTGCTCGACATGCGCGGCGCCGTCAACTACGTCACCGGCCAGAAGTACAGCGCCGAGCTGACGGTGGGCGGCCTCACCGACCGCCCCATCGCGCTCTCCGCCGACCTGAGCCGCGCCGCCAACAAGTGGGACCTGGCGGCCTCGGCGCTCGCCCCGGACCTGGGCCTCGAGTCCGGGCTGCAGGGCAGCGCGCGCTGGGCGCCGCCCAGCGTCGTCAGCGCCAAGATCACCGCCAACTACAAGCTGGGCTCGGCCAAGGCGCACGACGTGGCGCTCTCCGTCAAGTACCAGAGCACGGACAAGGGCGCTCTCTCCAGGAAGGTGGCCGCCTTCAACTTGCAGGTAGTGCCGGCCTTGTGTTTCGAATATTATCGTTCACGCCTCCTCCAGGTCTAATCACAACGCCTCCCGCAGACGTCGCAGTGGCCGCAGTACAACGTGGTGGCCGCCCTGGACGGGCAGCGTGCGGACCGGTACTGGGAGAGCAGCCAGCAGCTAGGGCTCGGCGACGCGGTGTGGTCGGCGCAGCAGCTCTACCGCAACCGCCACCCCAACGACCACAGCGACCTGGCGCTCAAGCTGACGCTGGCCTGCCCCAAGAAGGGCGTCGACTACCGCCTGGACCTGCAGCACCTGACGGCGGACGCGAGCCTGTCCTCACACGCGCTGCTCCAGTACTCCAAGGACGTGCGCTGGAACGCCGAGCTGGAGTACGGCTCGAGCGTGCGGGCCGCCGACGTGGACGGCGCGGCCGCGGGGCTGACGTCGTACCGCCTCAACGCGCAGCTCGCCTGCCCCTGGCGCCTGCTTGACCTCAAGGCGGACGTGGCGCAGCAGAGCAGGGGCCAGTACCGGGCCAGCGCGCGCGGCCGCTACGAGGTGGCCGTGCCGCAGGGACCGCGAGTGGTGAGTGCCCGCCGCCAGCCGCCGGCGCCTGCGGGGTAGGCAGCCGCGGCCTCCGCGGCGCACGCGTGTCTTGCGGGCCGGCCTACCCCGGCATTCGCAGGCGCCAGGCGTCGTCGTTATACACTCGGAGAGTTTACAGGCGACGCCGTACATGACCGAGTCGGTAACTCTCTGTGCAGCACCACGAGCTGGTCGTGAACGGCTCCTACGTGGACAACAGCACGTCCGTGTCGCTGCACCACGTCCTGGAGCTGGACGCCTCCTTCCCGAGGTCGACGCCGGCCACCTGGTGGGCGCGCCCGTTCCGCGTGACGGGTGCCTTGGCCGCCGCGAACGGCCGCTCCCGGCAGTGGCTGCAGGTGGACCGGGAGGGCAGCAAGTATCGCGTCGACGTGGACTACACCAAGAGCAGGTACCACGTGGTGGACGTGGTGGCGCGCCTCGACACCAAGGGCTACAAGGGGCGGCTGGCCGTGCTCAACGAGGCCACCGAGAAGGGCGTCACCGTCGACCTGCAGTTCACCAAGCGCTTCGTCCTGGACACGAAGGTGAGTAGGGAGCGACGACCCTCCCTCCGGCTACGCGTTGCGTGCCGCGACGGTGCTGGGCGCGGGTTGTGCCGAGCGCTCCGAGGCAGCCCGGGCGGGGCGAGTGCGTGGTCTGGCAAAGTGTTGGGCAATCAACAAGGGGTGGTAGTAAATCACAGCCCGGCCGAGCCAAGACGCTGGGCTCCGGCGCGGCCCCGGCGCGGCCCGCGGCGCCCCCCAGATTGGTCCGGGCCGGCGGCGGGCGGCCGGGGACGAGGGGCTGCGGCCGATCGGACCCGGCTGTCGCACCCCCTCCGATCCGATCTCCACCCGGCTGCTGCTAATGAAGCGCGCGCCGTTCAAAACTTTGACGAGCAGCCATTAATCTGGGTGCTATCTATCATCAGATCTCGTGCGACGGCGAGAAGCACGTCGTCTCCGTGGAGATGTTCTGGGACAAGGACGTGGACCCCAGCAAGCGCGTGGCGCTGCACGCCGAGGCGGACGCCGAGTCCAACCAGGCCGAGCTCGCCTTCCCGGACCAGTACATCAAGCTGCACGTCACCAAGCTGTAAGCGAGGCGTGGGAGCCCCCGGCCGGGGATGCCCGCCGAGTCGCGGTGTTGACGTGCCGCGTTGCTTTTTCCAGGCCGAACGGCTTCACCTCCGTGCTGGAGTGGACCGAGGGCGACCGCATCACGCTGAGCACGGAGTGGGCGCTGGCCTCGGAGGGCGGCAAGGTGTCGGCCCGCCTCACCACCCCGTTCCACGGCTACGCCCTGCAGACCCTGGCCGCGCTCTACACGCTCTCCGACCGCAGCACCGACGCCACGGTCGACCTGACGTGGCGCGACCAGATGCTGTCCCTCAACATGCTGGGCGAGACGGTGGAGGGCGGGCTGCGCGCGTCGGCGCACGTCACGAGCTCGCTGGCGCTGCTGCGCAACGTGACCCTGTCCGTGAGCCACACCGACGTCAAGAACAACACGTCGCGCGACATGCGCAGCCGCGCGGCCCTGGACTACAACGGGCAGCTGACGGCCGCCGACGCCGTCCTGCTCGCCACCAACATCGGCGTCTCCGGCACGGCGTCGTTCGTGAGCCCGTTCGAGCTGGCGCGCTCCCTCACCGGCAAGTTCGCGCTGGAGAACGAGGTGTACGGCGACCGCGGCTACCTGGAGGTGAGCTGGGCCCCCGAGCGGCGCGCCGGCGCCGAGTTCGAGCTCATGATGGGCCGCAACCCGCACGCCTTCGTGCAGATCGACACGCCCTTCGACGGCTACGAGGTGACCATGGCCGAGTTCCTGTTCAGCGCGGCGGGCGGCACGGCGGCCGTTGACGTCCGAGGCGAGTTCAACCGCAAGTCCGTGTCGCTCTCCCTCGAGGGCCAGCGCACCGACGCCCTCCTCAAGGGCAGGGCCGAGCTCACCAGCCCCTTCACGGCGCCGGCAAAGGTCACGGCGGAGCACAGCACCCGCCCGGGCAAGATCCACAACGTGCTCCACGTGGGGTACGCCGGCAAGGCCGTCGTCCAGCTGGACGTGGGCGGCGACATCAAGTTCCCCGCCCTCGTCGATGTGACGGGCAGGTTTTCGCTGCCCGGACACCGGCTCGAGGCGGCCATCCTCAGCCAGGTGGACGCCGTCGGCCTGACCACGCAGCTCGGCGGCCGCTGGAACCAGGACAACGTGTCCCTCCGCGTCGAGGGCAGCCTCCAGAGGAAGGGGGACGTGACGCTGTTCGACCACAAGCTCACCCTCAACGGCTCGGTGCTGCCGCGCGAGTTAGTGCTGGTGCTGCACCACCGCCTCAAGCCTGACGCCTTCTACATCACCAACGCGGCGCTGCCGGGCGGCATCTTCCTGTCACACAGTCTCATCATGGAGGACAAGACACACTGGGAGAACTCGGTGACGGTCAAGACGCCCTCCAAGTCCGGCACCATTGTCAACGCCCACAGCATGGCGTTCGACGGCAGCGAGATGGAGCACACCATGACGGCCACCCTCAACGGCAGGAAGGCGTCAGCGTCGCTGGCGTACTCCCGGTACTCGGCCGGCTACATCAAGAGCCTCGAGGCGGTCGTCACCACGCCAGTCTCTGACCCCATCAAGCTGACGTTCGACCTGCCTTTCGAGGGCAGGACCAGCTGCCGTCCAAAGCTCGTACTCAACTACAAGGACAAGACCATCAGCGCCGTGTCCCTCGTGCGCTTCACCACGGGCGGCGCGCACTTCAACCTCCAGTTCGACGCGCCCTTCTGCCCGCCCGTCAAGGTCAGCGCCGACGTAGACCTCCAAAGCTCGCCGAAGTCCACCCACATGATGGTGACCTGGGAGGGCAAGGAGATGGAGGTGGAGGCCAGCGGTGAGCTGGGGAAGCTCAAGTCCGGCTTCACCGTGAGGATGAACAGGCCAGATCTCGGCATGGAGGTGTTCCGCGGGGAAGGCGGCTATGACCTACAGAACCCCATCAAGTCAGCGGAGCTGGCACTCAAGATCGACAGTCAGGAATGGTTCGTCAAGGCGGACGCCGGCTCCGCCCCAGACAAGTACCACGCCAGCTTCGCCTACCTGCTGCCCATCAGCAACTGGGAGTCTATGAAGCTGGTGAGCGACATCGACCTGACCAAGCCTACCAAACTGGCCGTCGTGTCGTTCGACCGCAAGGACTCCCGCTTCGTCTTGTCGGCGTCTGCGGCCATCAACCAAAATGCGCCCCGCCTCAGCCTGTCGATGGACACCAACATCCCGGGCATCAACTCGGCCGTGTTCCTGGCGGCGTACAACCGCGGCGGCAGACACGCCCACACTATCGAAGTCACTTACAGCCACTCCGACTTCGACGTGAAGCTGTCGGGCAACATCACAACCAACGACCTGTCAGGAGTGGCTAACTTGGAGCTACTCTCCCCAATCCAGGGCCACGAGACAATGTCGCTGAACTTTGACTACGATCTGAAAGGTGAACACCAGAAAGTGATCTTCAAGGCTGCGAGGAACGACTGGGCCGTGCTATTCGATGCCATGAGCAACCTCGACGAGAAGGGTGAGGGGGAAGCCATGCTAATCCTAAACCTGCCCTATGAGGGTTTGGAGGAATTCATGGCGAGTCTGAAGCAGGAAGTCGACCGGGAGATGCGGTCAGTGAACGTGGTGCTCACCAACAAGGACAAGGCCGTCTCCCTGTCGGGCAACGTCGTGACGCCAGACGAGGGCGGCGTCAGCATCCACGCGGCCCTAGTCACTCCGTTCGAGGGCTTCGAGGCGATCGGCGGACACCTGAACGTGACGAGCCCGCAGCTGCAGCAGAAGTGGGCCAGCGTGTCGCTGCACAGGAACGAGTACAAATTCAACGCGTCCGGCCAGATGAACATCCAGCGGCTCAAGAGCTCGGGCTCCATCGCCGTCACCACGCCCCTGGAGGGCTACAAGGGCTTCGGCGGCGAGTTCGATTACGACGTTTCCGCAGACGTAAAAAGTGGCCGTGCCGTCTACAGCCCCGTCGGAGGCACCCCCAGCTCAGTCGACTTCAGCGCCAGGATGATGTCCTCAAAGAGCGGCGAGGCCAAGGCTACCATCGTCCTGCCCATCCTGGGTATCCCCCATGTCAACGTGGATGGCAAGTTCGACTGCAGGGCGGAATCCAAGTTCGCCGAGTTCGAAGTGCTGTTGGACAGGAGGGACAAGATGATGAGTGCCAAGATTGAAATGGAAAAGAGCAAGATAAAGGCGTGGTTCGTCACGCCGAAGGATGGGTTTAGGGACGTGTTCGTTTCCGCGACGCTCACATCTGAGAACGACAAGAGGGTCTTCCTGGTTCAGGTGAAGAACAACAATGCCGACTCCAACCTCACAGTGCAAGCGAACCTCCAGAAGTACGTATCCGATGTGATAATTGATGTAGCAACGCCCTTCGATGAATGGCAATCTATCCAGCTAGTGGCTAAGTACGACTTCGCAAGTTTGAAGAAATCAGCTCTGTTTAAACTGTCGAGGAACAGCCTTAACATATTCGACGCGTCAGCGCAGGCCATGTTGGAACATAAGTCAGGAGAAGCGAATATCAAACTGGCTACTTCATTTTTGGATTTTAGCTCTCTGGCATACAAAGGCTCGTATGATTTCACGGACAGCTATTCGGCGGGTGTTTCTCGCGAGAGAGATGGCGTTACGGACACACTGTCTGGCCAGGTGTCTCTTCAAGAGGACGGCGCTGATGTTAGACTCCAAACACCTTTCGAAGGTTACGAGGATGTTACTCTAGCTGGAAGGTACTCCGGAGGGGAGGCAAAATCAGCAACAATGTACATGGAAACAAACGGAAAGAAGAAATCCTTTGAGATCGCAATAACAAACAAGAACCATATCGCCAAAATTGATATGAAAACACCGGTGGCTGATTTTGAGACGGTGGTTGTTGTGCTCAACTATGGAGGACTGTTGAAAAAGACAAAGACATACAGCGTGGACCTTAACATCAAGGCAAACGAAAAAACGTTCCTGCGTACCGGAGGAATTCTGAACCTCAACTGGGACAGCAAGATTACACTGGATGCTGTTGTGGACATTCCTCTTGTCGGTGGCCTACTAGACGACCTGTCGATTGACTTTGTTATGCTCCCCGGACTTCCTCCAAAAATGGCGCGTCTCATTCTCAAAAACCGCGGCGACGTCACTCTGGAGACGAAGAGTGACATTTTCAACACCTACAACGGTGGGTTTACGGCAACTTCCTATTCATTCTTTGATGGCTCGGAGAGGAAATCGAAGATTGAATTTTATCCTAGAGAAATTCTGATCCGTGCATCGTACGTAGCCGACGACAAAATTATACTAAGTGGCGAGTTCTTGTTTGATTCGTCCGACAACAAAATTAACATAGAGGCGAAAACGCCATTTGCGAGTTATGAGCACGTTGGTCTTGGTTGGCAGCATGGAAAGAATTATGCCCAGGCCTGGATGAAAACGCCTGTCGAAGAGTTAGAAGACCTCAAGGCATACGGAGAGTTCAACGTTAAGGAAACGAGTAACAGTTCCGTGAAGCTCTCAGCGAGTAGAAACGACAACATCTTCGAATTAGATATTCAAATAAAGTATGGGTTAGAGAAGGGAGATTCATACATTTCTGTGAGGACGCCCCTGAAGAACTACGAGAAGGGTTTTATTTCTGTGAAGTACGATGTCACGAACCCGCGAAAATCTGCCATGATCCAGATGGAGAAGAGCGGCAACGTTTACTCTGTTGCCGGCGACGTTCTCCTGTCAGGACTCGTCGGAGACGTTGTAGTGAATGTACGAACGCCGTATGATGGATACAAGGAAGTCAGGCTGGAAGGAAACTATGACTTTGAGAAGCGAGGACACAAGCGAGTGACACTTGTGGGCGATTTTGAAGACCAAAGACGCATCAATGCTAGGTTTGGGTTCGCATACGGAGGATCACGGTCCAGTGTGGAAATAATATCAGAGACCCCATTCTCCTTCGCGACATTTAGCATTGTCGGTGAGTACGACTATGCGGCGCCCACAAACACATGGAATATCAAGTCGTCAATTAAAATGGCCGGTGTTGAGGCGGAAGTCAATTCTGTAATCGTGAAGAACAAGGAAGGCAACCTGGTGGTGGCGTACAACACAGAAAAAGAGGCAAAGAAGGTGAAGGTGGACTGGCAGCTTGAGAACGGCCTCAAGCACAAGAAGGCCGCCTTCTCGGTAGACATGGGTGCTGGAAGAAAGATCGAAGCCGTAGCCTCCATGTATCTGGATGGTTTTAAGAATGTAGAAACTGAGGTCACCATTACAAGTTTGAACTCTCAAACCTATTCCCTGACAGCACAATGGAACATGGCGAGAAGCAACGTCATTGCTGGAAACATCGGCCTTCAATGGGGCGTCGGAAAAGAAATAAAATTAGAAGGAGACCTAGAAATCGGCGAATCCAAGAAACCTGTGAAATTAGGCCTGCTCTTGACATCGCCCTTCCAAAATCTGGAAAATGTCAAGTTCACATCTGTTGTAACATACGAGAATGAGCTCATCTTGACATCGGAGCTGTCATGGAGCCCGACACAGAAGATAACATTGTACAGCATGTTCAGCCACAGTGTCTTGCACACCAAGTCCAAGGTGGAGTTCTCGACCCCTTTCACCCCGCCTCTAATATTCACACTGATGCAGGACCATGCGGGTCTTCTGGAAGCTCTGTTCCAGCTCGGGGACGACAAGTACGAGCTCAAAGGAAACGTCGCCCAGTACTCGGTGCGCCACTTGCAGCTTGACTTTACGCTCAGGACGCCCCAGGCCGGGCTGACTCTTCTTAAGGTGTCCGGCGTGTACAATTTGGACGGAGCCGAGAAACTGGCCAAGGCGTCTTTTACCAAGGAGAAGGAGACCGCTGCCATCCACCTGTCCTTCAGGGCCGAGAGCAGGAAGCACGCCGTTGTCATGGCCGTCACGGCCTTGGACGGCACCGAGTGGGAGGTGAGCGGCCGTCTGGACAGGACCAAGGGGCTGGAGACCGAGGGGCTGGTCAAATGGAACGAGAACGAAAACATCCAGGCTAGCATCAACTGGGTACCGACCCGGCTTTCAATGCAGAGCAAGACGCCCTTTAAGGGTTTCAAGGACCTGAGAGCGGGCTACGTACTCGACTTTGGCACATCTACCAAGAAGGGCCAGTTGACGGGAAAGAAGGAAGGGGCTGAAATCGACATTAACTTCAGCGTGGATGTGTCCAAAAGTGACGTTGTGGACTTCGACGTGGGCATAAAGACGCCATTCACTGAGTACATCTCGGCGTCGGGCACGTACAAGGAGAACGATGGTCATCACGTCGTAATGACTGTCAAGGACAAACGCAAACAGACCAAGGTGGAGGGAAAGCTGCGCTACGAAAAGAAAGAAAATCAGTTTGAGGTGCACTTTGAGTCGTCCAAGGATGAGTATAAGGGCCTAGACATCAAGGCTGGCTACAACTTGCACAACGCCAATGGAAACAAGCAGATGAACCTGAACATGCGGGTGGGAGAAACTACTATGAAGGCTCGCGTCGAAGGCGCACTGAAGAGCGACACCATCTTCACAGTCTTCCGGATTGACTCCTCGATCCCGGCGATCAAGTCCCTTGAAGCAGGCGTTAATCTGCACAGAAACGAGAAAGGATTCCTGCGAGGTAACATCAACTACGTCAGAAACGACGCCCTCTACCAGATCCGTGGCACTGGAAACTACGTCCCTGGAAGTGTTCGGGCCCAAATCACCGTAGAAACTCCCGGGAAGAAAATCGACAACGTGTTCGTCATTATGCGCTACGACAACAAATCGCTGAACTTCGTGGTGGGCACGCAGGCGAGCAAGTTTGAGTTTGAAGGCGTCTACGACCTGGTAGGACCCGTCTACTCTGTCAATGCCACCCTCAAGTCTCCGTTCGTCAAAGTCTTAGAGCACCTAGGTCTGCGGACGGTCGTGGACTCAGAGAACCTGAAGGCTTACTTCCTGGGCCAGTGGTCTCCAGCCGATAAGGTGATCGCACAAGCTGATGTGCGCGCCAACAAGCTCTACGTCAAGCTAGAGACCCCTTTCAAGCGCTGGGAGACGGTGGAGGTGTCAGGAGAGTACACCCGGAATGACTTAGCCGTTTACGATTTGCAAAGTCAGGCCAACTGGAATGAATTTGAAATCAAGCTAATAGGGTCATTGAATAGCGAGCCCAGTGATTTCGGGGTAAAGGGCCAGCTTGAATGGAGTGGGAACAAAAAAATTGACCTGGATGCAACAGTGCAGGTTGCTGGTGGCGAGAATCTGAACAACATTCAGTGCAAGTAAGTATACCTAACCAACAGTCAGTTATCCTTTTATCCTCATAGACACGCCATGTCCATCTCCTTTCTTTCATACACAGGTTCCGTCTCCACACGCCATTCCAGCAAATGAACCGCATGGAGCTTGACTTCGCCCTGGACATGTCGAACAAGGGGCAGCTCAAGTCCCGGCTCACTCTCATGACGCCCTTCGAGATGCTCCCTGAGCTTCGCTCCACCCTCATCCTCCGAAACGATGACTACCGCCAGATGAGTGGCCTGATAGAGGCTACCGCTTTGGGCAGGGAGATGCGCGTCGGGGCCAACATCTCTAACGACGCCCTGCAGAACGTGAACCTCAAACTTCAGGTGCTCATCCCCTTCCTGGAGGTACCGCCCATCACGGTCGAGGGAAGCCTCAACCAGCGCGAGTGGCGCAGTGTGGACACCCAGATTAAGGTGACGCTGCCGAAAAACGTCTACCATGTCGGAGGCAACTACCACCTGGAGGGCTTGAGCCTGGCCGCCAAGTGCGTCCTCAAAACCCCAGCCATCGACACGGAGCTCGCGTTCGGCGGTAACCTAGACTACGAGACCCTGGACAAAATCATTGCTGAGGCGTACTTCGGCAGCAACAACGTGTCCGCCAAATACGAGCTAAAGGACACGGCCATCACTGCTAGCATCAACGTGGCCGTGCCTGCCTTCAAGGTGCGGGCCGCCAGTCTGGAGCTCCAGGCGTCATACAACCCTACCATCGAGGCGTTCGTGTCCTACAACTGCCAAAAGCACTCAGGCTCCGCGCGGCTGTCCATCGAGCACAAGACGGACGCCGTCTCCACCCGCGTTGACCTGGACCTCCCCGACTGGCTGGGGCCCGCGCGGCGCACGCTCCAGGTGAGCCTCAAGTACCCGAAACGGACGTACATGGCACTCGTCGATGTCGAGTCCGTGCACAGGCACACGCTGTCCGTCAGCCTGCTCAACGGCGACGACAAGGTAGAGGTTCGCAGCATCGTCAAGAGCCCCATCGTGGGTGACAAGACCGCCGATCTGATGCTGCTGAAGAACTGGGAAACCCTCAACGTCAACCTGAACGACGTTCTACTCGTAGAGAAGAACAAGAACGCAGGCTCTGTGACTCTAAAGTACCGGTCGATGACGCACCGCATTCAGTACGAAGTGGTCGAAACCAAGGGCATGGTCGGTAGAGTGGAGATCGAGTCACCGCTGATCAGGGCTCAAAAGCTGACCGTCAACGGCACCTTCGTCCAGGAGCCACACCGTGTCCTGGCGGACATCGAGTGCATCCTTGGGACTGTCCGTCACCGCGGGTCACTGACATTGGCACAAGAAAATGGCGGCAAGCTGACGAGCACCAAAGTGCAGGTCGTTTCGCAGGAAGCGCTGGTCCTCGGCCTGGACGCCACGGCCTCCTACGATGACCTCTATGCCCAGGCCGAACTGTCCCTGCAGCTGCCGTCCTCCCAGAACCGGGTCCAGATCAGACACAGGCGTACGCTTCCACTCGACTCCAGCCTGCGCATCCAGAGCCCCATCATTGGAACCAAGCCCTTCAGCGCTATCCTCCTCACAGACAAGGACATGATCCTGGTGGAGGCCGCCACTGCTGGCGACGGCAACGAGAAGCATCACTTCGTCCTATTAGAGGTGGCGCTGAAGCGCGACGAGGGCAAGGCGTTCCTGTTCTTTAGGGCTCCTCACGTGCCCTTCATCCGCTTCCTGAACATCAACGGCCAATTCCTGATTCCCGACGCCCGCAACGTCAATATGAACCTGAACGTGGACTTCAAGTCAGACTACGCAAACCTCAACCTCACCTCCGTCTTCGGCCTCAACGCGACGGAGCTGGTGGCGAAACTGGATCTGGAGACACCCATCGAGGGCCTGGAGTCCCTGCACGCATCCACGCGGGTGCCCCTGGTGCTCACCAGTGACATGGACGTGCACGTCCGGGCCACCCTCCCCAGCGGCGCCACCTACGCCGCACACGCCCTCTTCCAGAACCTGGAGGACAGGCTGGAGATGAGCGTAGGCGCGCAGTGCAAGAGCCGTCGGCTGGGCAGCGCATTCAAGCTGGTGTACGGCCCCGTGTACTCCCTGGAGGCCGAGGTCAACACGCCCTTCCAGCCCTACCGCCACTACCGTCTGGACCTCAAGGGTCAAAAGAGTCTCATCGACGGGAATGACATCGTCAACTACGTCGAGTGGAACGACGAGCGCATAGAGCTGCGCTACTCCATGCTGGCGGCGTCCCGCAAGTTCGAGACGAGCGTCCAGCTGACAACACCGTTCGTGTCCTTCGAGCGGTACGCCCTCAGCCTCAAGATAGAGAACAACAACCGCAAGGCCCTGTCCATCAAGATCTCCCACCCGCAGCTCAAGCAGGACCTTATCGTCGAGTTCGACTACACCTTCAACGGCATGTCCAACGTGAACCTGATCGCGCGTGTGGTGGCAGACATCCACCCGTCGTTCGAGTCCGCCTCGCTGCTCTTCGGCAACAAGCTGAACGCCGCAAACAGGAGCTACACCGGCATCCTGTTCGCCCGATACAACAACGAGGAGCTGTACTTCTCCGCGGAGGGCATGCTCAAGCCGGGTATGCTCATGTCGGAGATCCAGGCTAACGTCAACTCCAAGGAGCTCTTCTTCCAGGCCAAGGGCGGCGTGGTCGACGAGCTGATCGAAGTGTCCCTGCAGCTGGAGACGCCTTTTGAGGTGATACGCGACGCGGAGATCTTCCTGCAGGCTTCCAACAAGAAGCTGATCGGCACCGAGGCCCGCATCGTGCACAACACCCACGAGTACCTCGGCGTCAGCGTGCGCCGCGACGAGTTCAACGTGACGACCTTCGAGGCCAGGAACTCGTGGCGGCCCGTGTCGGCCAGCTACCTCGTGACCGTCAACCCGGAGGTGAACCTCATCGGGGAGGTGTGCTGGGACATGAACACCAAGGACGAATCCATGATCCGGTACGCCCTGCACGTCTCCAACTGGACCGAGCCCAGGAAGGAGCTCACCTCCCGCCTGCAGGTGCCCACCCGCACCATGCTGCTGAGCGGCGTGCTCGAGGTGACCGACACCCGCAAGGAGCTGGGCGTCGACCTCTCCATCGAGAACGACCAGACGTACGGCGCTTCCGTCGCCCTCGACCGGAACTGGCAGGACGACGTTTTCAAGTACCAGGCCCGCGCCGTGCTGCGGCTGCCGCTCCGCGTCTTTGAGTACTCCCGCTACGGCGAGATCGCTCTCGGGGGCGGCGAGCTGAAGGTGAAGCGCGACGGCACCGAGTTCCTGTGGGACGCGGCCGGGGACCGCAGCAAGAAGGTCCAGGTGCTTATTGTGCGCGACGTCGGCGCCAGCGAGTTCCGTCTGCACCACGCAGCCCTGGAGCACGACCTGGTGCTCCGCTACAAGCAGGGCCAGCACACGGTGCGCGGGGAGCTGGAGTACTCGCCGCAACCCGAGGACATGATCGTGGTGGAGGGCCAGTACAAGGACGGCGACGGCCACCTTACCGCCAGCATGTCGGTGCGCCACGACGCCTCCGACGTGGACCTGCGCGTCAACCTGCGCGGCGCCACGGACGCGGACAAGAGCGCGGCCGCGGTCAACGTCAAGTACTTGGACAGCCGGACGGGCCAGGACCGCGTGCTCGAGGTGCGCGGCGAGGTGCAGCACACGCAGCCCGCCGTGGAGGCGGCCATCGTCACCAACGAGAACAAGATCGTCGTGAACGGCAAGCTGTGGGCGCGGGGCACCGGCTCGTACCGCGGCGTCGCCGCCAGCGTGCAGATGAACCAGCGCGAGCCCCTGAGCGTGCAGGCACACCTCAACGCCGTCGACGACTCGCCCTCCATCAACGTGGACGTGCAGTACGGCGCGAGCCGCACCTACACCATGTTCGCGGGCATGCCCAACCACCGCGAGATCAAGGCGAGCGCGCAGCACAACTTGTTCGGCACGCAGACCGTGGACGGCCTCTTCACCATGAAGCTCAACACCAGCAAGCTGTTCTGGTCGCGGGCCTCGTGGCGCCCGGGCGTGGTGGACGAGCTGCAGACGGCGGTGCTGAGGGACTACAACGACCTGATGCTGGCCACCGGCGCCATCTACGACGGCTTCACCGACTTCCTGCGGGACGACGTGGGCGGCAAGTGGGAGAGAATCTACCCGCGCGTCATGACCACGCTGGAGAACGTGATCGAGTACAACAACTACCAGAAGCAGGTCATCTATGACGACCTGCCCAATGTGCTGGAGAAGCTGGCGGAGCACTTCGAACACAACGACTTCTTCGTGAAGGACATCTGGAACTTCTTCACCAACACCGCGTGAGTTACTTGTGGGCCCTCGATGTGTCGGGTCAGATCTCGGCGCTCTCTAACATCGTGTCGTGATTCAGGTCCATGGCCAGCACGGGCGCGAGCTGCGTCACCAAACACGCACTGGAGCTGGTGGACGCCACGTACGCAGCCCTCAAGGGCTTCACCTCCGTCATCGTCGACATCCTGTACGTGGACCTCTCCGGCGCCCTGGACGTGATCCCCGTCATCAAGGTAAGCACCTGCCCCCCGGCCTGGGCACGCCGCGCGCTACGGCCTGCTGGGATTTATTCGCCGACTCCCGCAGGCCCTGGGACACAACGCCATGCTGCACTGGAACGCCACCATGACGGACCTGGCCGAGTTCCGGAACGCGACGCACCGCTGGACGCGGGACGTGCTGCGGTCCGCCCACGACACCCTGGCCAACCTGGAGGACTCCGTGGCCAGGCAGGCGGCCGCCTGGGACTCGTTCCTGGAGGACGTTAAGCGCCGAGTGGAGCGTGCCGTCGTGCCCGCCCTGCTCACCGCGCAGGACATGTTCTTCTACGTCAACTACCACGTCACGCAGATTCAGGAGTACATCACCGGTGAGCCGCGCGACTCGCAGCCGCAACAAACTTATCGCGGAGCACGCCCCTTTCACGTCGCACCGGTGATTGCAGCCTTCGTCGAGTCCGTCAGGACGCACCTGCTGAGCATGGAGGAGGTGCGCGAGGTCCTGTACCTGTACAAGCAGTACGCGTCGTGGCTAGAGGACTTCCACCTCCACGACTACATCGACTCGTGGCTGGCCGAGCTCAGCGAGTAAGTGCCGGGGTGTACTTAAGCCCCTTGTTGACTCTCTCTCTCTCTCTCTCTCTGACTGTTTCTCTCTCGCGCAGCACCGCCGAGTGGGTGGTGCGCGACCTCCGTCAGACGTACTCGGACTACAAGGCGTACTGGGACGCGCTGTACGACGCCGCCTTCGGCCACTACGAGGCCCTCAACAAGCTGCCTCCCGTGGCGTACGTGCGCCGCCTGGCCGGCAAGCTGTACCAGAAGGTGAGCCCCCGCCGCCCCCGACCCCCGCACCGTCCTCCTCTCCCACTCGGCTCACACCGCGGGGCCGTTTGCAGTTGCTGTGGGCGTGGCGCTACTACGACGTCACCAAGGAGATCGGCGAGACGCTGCAGTGGCTGCTGCACCAGGTGGAGGTGGGACTCCGCGACCTGCTCAACCACATGGACGCCAGCTCGGCGGCCAGCCCCAGCCTGGAGCCGTCCTCCAACCTGATCCTGGACAAGGACGCGGGCCTGTTCGAGTACAGGCAGACCCTGCCGGTCCACTGGCACGGCTTCGACCGCCTGCCCGAGTTCCAGGAGCTGTCGCCGTACCGCGTCGCCCAGGAGCAGACGGCGGACATCAGCTCGCTGGACAAGTACCGCTACTACCTGCTGGACGCCCTCAACGAGTACCGGTCGGGACTGAAGCTGTCGCGCTGGCTGCCGCCCTACGGCGCCACCGCCCTGCTCGTGGGCCGCCACCACTTCATGACGTTCGACAAGCAGTTCTACGACTTCGCCGGCGAGTGCTCGTACCTGCTCACCTCCGACTTTGTCAACTCCAAGTTCTCCGCCATCGTCAACTACGAGATCAGCGTGAGTACCCGTAGAGTGTCCGCTGTACTCCGCTCCCCCGGGAGCCACCACGCTAACCCGCGGCGTTCCTTTTGCAGAACCGCAAGGTGCAGAAGAAGTCCCTGACCGTGCTCAGCGAGGGGCACAGCATCGAGGTGACGGCCAACCACCGCATCCTGGTGGACGGCAAGAAGGCCGAGACGCCGGCACTGGTGGGCGACTCAGCCACCGTGACCCGCGACGGCGACCGGGTGCGCGTAACGAGCCGTCACGGGCTGACGGTGGACTGCAACCTGCGCTACGACGTGTGCACGCTGGACATCACCGGCTGGCACTTCGGCCGCACCGGCGGCCTGCTCGGCACCTACGACAACGAGCCCACCAACGACCTGGCGCTGCCCACGGGCGAGCTCACCGGCCCGGACAACCTGGAGGACTTTGCGGACGCGTGGCGCGTCGGCCGCAAGCAGTGCCGCCCCGTCAACCACGCGGACGCCGCGGCCCCGCAGAACCCGTTGCAGCCCAAGCAGGCCGACCGCGCGGACCGCGCGCTCGCCAGGGAGGCGCAGGAGCTGTGCGCGGCCTACTTCCTGGTGAGGCGGGTGTCGGGGAGGGGGGGGGAGGGTGTTTTAGTGTCTGGTTAGCGTCAGGTTAACAGCCAGCCCGCCGGGGGCCCGGCGCTGGCATACACAGTTACGTGGTCCCACGACACCGGCGGCAGGGCTGCCTGCCGCGAGGGAAGGGGAGGGGCTGGAAATTGCGAAGCCGCCCTCCGCACGAGCCCCGACCGGAGCGCCTGCACATCAAAGGATAGGCCGCCCGCCGCGCCGCGCCGGCCCCCGCTCGCCACTGTCACTACTTTTCCCTCTCTCTCTCTCTCTCCCGCAGGACGGCGACTCCTCGCTGGCGCCGTGCTTCCCCCGCGTGGACCCGACGCCGTTCCGGGCGCTGTGCGAGGCCGACGTGAAACAGCAGTCCAACAGCCCCGCACGGGACCGCGCCCTGTGCGCCCCCGCCGCCGCCTACGTGGAGATGTGCCGGCGCGCCGGCATGGAGCTGTGGGTGCCGCAGTTCTGTGGTGGGTGGCTGGGGTCACATAAAAATAAAACTGAGCCGCGCGGCCGCACCGCACTGTGCCTTCGCTCACCGACGCCCCCCGCCTGCTTGCAGTGCGCTGTGACCTCCCCGACGGCAACGTGCTCGCCGCCGGCGAGGTGAAGGTGTTCAAGCAGGGCACGGCGCCGCAGTCCGCCGACGTCGTCTTCATCGTGGAGCAGGCCGCCTGCCTCAAGGACATCCCCGTCCAGGAGCTGGCGCTCAAGCTGGACGTGGCGCTCAAGCGCCAGGGCCTGACGGGCAACCGCTTCGCCGTCGTGGGCTTCGGCGGCGATGAGACGGAGACGTTCCGAGCGCCGCACACGCTCAGCACGGAGGGGCAGGTCTGGGTGACCGGCCGCCACCTGGAGAAGGCGTTCGAGGGGTGAGTGTGGGCAGTGCGGGCTCGGCCGCGGCCCCGGGCCCCCGAGCCTCGCTAACTCCGCTCGCCTCCGCGCCGCAGGCTCAGCACGTCCGCGCTGGAGGCCTCCGCCAGCGCCGTGCAGGACGCGTACGACGCGCTGTGGTACGCGGCCCGCCTGCCGTTCCGCGCCGCCGTCTCCAAGACCCTGGTGCTGGTGGCGTGCCACGAGTGTGGCGGCGACGCCAGCGACCAGGCCGCCGCCTTCTCCGACGCCGTCGAGATGCTGATGGACGGCGACCTGTCGCTGCACGTGCTCGAGCCCAGGGCGGTGCGGCTGCGCAAGGCCAAGACGCCGTCCCGGCCGGGCAAGGCCGGCGCCAGGGCCGCCACCAAGGCCGCCGTCAAGGAGGGCCGCATCTTCGGGGCCGACCGTCAGGGCGTGTTCACGCCGAGGAACGTCAAGAGCCTGCAGCCCTCCGACCAGCTGAGACAGGTGCGCCAACCACAGACAGCGGCCGGTGCCGGAACCCGCGGCGGGAACATAACCCCCTTGCCGTCTGCTGCAGGTGCGCATGTCCAAGGACCTGTGCACGCCGCTCGCCCTGGAGACCAACGGCACCGTCTTCAACCTGGACCGCGTCAACAACGCGGCGCTGGGCGACGGCCCAGCCATCCCCGTGCTCAACAAGCGCTTCCTGGACGTGTGGTCGCGGCGGGTGGCCGCCCACGCGCAGCCCCCGAGCTGCCAGCGCTGCGACTGCGTGGCCGACCAGGACGGCAGCGGCAGGGCCATCTGCCAGAACTGCCTCTCGCCCTCCATCGCGCAGTTCCTCAAGGTCAGCCGGGGTCACGGCCGCGGGCATTAGCGGGCCCCGCCACGCCAGGGGAGGGCGTAAACAGAATAAGTGCGCCAGGCGGCCGGCTCTCGTCCCGCGCGACTTTCTCTAATAAACGCGACCGCCTCTCCCGTTTTCTCGCAGGAATGGGAGGACATGGCTGGCGCCGGTTCCGAGTACGAAGACTACAACTACGACGACGAGCCCGTGGAGGTGGAGAAGGACTTCCCGGAGTACAGCGGCGAGGACACAGACATGTCCAAGATCTAGGCCCGCAGGAACCATCCCTCAACTATTTATTTTAAGCTTTCTATTTTTATAAGTCGATATACAACTTAGATAAGATTAGGTACTAGTTTTTTTTTATAAGCGGTTTCCTGTATATACATACTATGTTTGCCACTGTTAACGCGTTAGTGATCCCGTCAGACGCCAGAATCGACGGCTCCCGAGGAACCGACACCAGATCTCTGCACTGCTCTTGCTCAAGACACACTACCATGTAAATGCCTTTCGAAAAAAAAATATACCAAATACACTGACCCATCGTATTTTTCTACGCGTTAAGCGGATTTCATTTATGTATATTACCTCGCTCCGCTGGAGGGCAAGGGGGGCCCCCTCACACCCTTCCAGTCACTGTGGAGAGGGAGAGGAAGAGAGGGAGAGAGATAGTAAGTGAGAGAGAGAGCCAATTTGGCGCCCTCGTTCCACACGGCGGGGAGCTCGGGCTGAGTGGCTGCATACCGACCAGGGCGCCACAGGCCGGCCGCCGGACCCCGGACGCGTCTGGCTGGGCCGGCGCGGCCCTACGCGGCTCGGCGGGGCCAGGCGGGGCGGCAACGGCCTCGTATCCCCGTGCTCCCCTTTGGCTCCACCCCGCGCCCTCCTAATCTTGTTTGGGGGCGTGAAAGTGCCATCGGAGGGCGAGTGAGTAGGAGAGAGAGAGAGAGGCTGGACTGAGCGTGCGGGGCGGAGCTGGCTGTGTTTACGCGGCGTGTGGAGTAGCCGCACACACACACACACACACACACACACACAGACGCGCACGTTGAGGTAGTAAAGGCGGCGCCCCCGTGCCCACGCGATAGCCCCCCGGAGGAGTACGGCGGCGGCGGCAGCGGCGGCCAAGACCCCCGTCTTCGTCGGCGCTGGTCCGACGACGGCGACCCTTGACCTTGGACCACACGGCCTGCGCAACGCCGGCTCCTCCTCCTCCTCCTGGAGGACGTGTAGTGCCCCATTGCTGGCCGGCCCGCGCCGCCGCCGCCGCCCTCCTCGCCTCACTTCCGGCTTGATAGCTGCCGGCCGGAACACGGACCGGAAGAGGCGCCGCCGTGAGAGCGCCGCTGGAGGGGGCTGGAGGGGCCCCCCGCAGGGCACTGCTGGGCCTGGGCGCCGGGATCCCTAACCGAGGGCCCTCCCGCCCGCCACGGCCGCGAGGAAGAGTAAGGTACGCGCGAGTGCACTCGGGGGCGGGCCGAGGTGTCGGAGAGGTCCGCGGCGGCCTGATGAGACTCTCTCCCTCTCTCTCTTTCTTGGTTAGAGTGGTTAAGGAAATAAGAAGGTACGGTGCCAGCATGGCGGGGATAGCGAAGCCAGCCCGGGAGCGCTTCCCCGCGGAGTGGTAGCGGCAGCGGCTACCAGCTGCGAACTCGCTGTCTCTCTCTCTCTCTCTCTCTCTCTCTCTCTCTCTGCTCACTCCACCTCCTCCCACGCCCTCTCTCACTCACTCTCCAAACGTCTTCCTCTCGTCCATCCCGGCAGGCGCACGCGGCCACCCAGCCAATCACGGGCCGAGGAGAGAGCGGTAAAGGACTCGCCGCTCTGCCCTCCCATCGGACGCCGCCCGCTCATCCGGCCTTGATGGGGGCGCCGCTGGCCGCTGGCCGCTGCCGATCGGCGCGGCGGCCATGAAAAGGTGATGGCTGCCGTGCCGTGCTGGAACCACGTGGGGCCCCGCCGCCGGGCCGGCCGGGCTCCGCGTGTGACGTCACGACGCCTCCGCCCACGCACCTTGACACGCCGCGCCACGCCGCGCCACGACCGTATCATGCCATGAGACCGGGCGGGAAGACGCGGCGGCGGCGGCGGCGGCCGGGATATGCGACGCGAGCTGCGGTGATGCACGCGTGCTGGAACGGAGGACGTGTCAAACTACCAACACAAACATATGCCGTCCCGGCGGCAGCACGTGCGTGTGAGTGTGTGTGTGAGTGTGTGTGGGGTGGGGGGCGGGGCTCGCTCGAGAAGGGCACGCGAGCGCGCGCGCCTGTGCTTGTGCGCGTGTGTGTGCGTGTGTGTGCGTGTGTGTGTGTGTCGGTCGGGGGCGGAAAGGCGGTGCCGCTGCTCGCGTGCTCACGTCGCCCCGCGCGTGCGCGCACCCCGCCAAGCCGAAAACGTGCTCCATAAGAGGAGGCGGGGGGAGGAGGGGGGAGGGGATGTGACGTGACCAGGGCGTCCGCAGCGGCGTGTAAGCCGGGCCAGGGGCGGCGCCGTCCCTTAATTACGTAACTTTACACCGCCGCCGCCGCCGCCGCTGCCGCGCCATCGGAATGTGCCGTTACATAGCGCGGCGGGGGCCGCTGCAGTGTGTAGTGCGGGACTACCCCCCGCGTTACGTAACCATGTGCACGGCCGGGGCGCGGAGTACCGCCGCCGCCACTCACGCCGCTTGTCTCGGTGGTTAACGGCGCGGAAACAGCACTGCCTCACCCCCCCCCCCCACCCGGAGAGGAGAAGAGGAATGCGCCGTCCCCTTTTATTGAACCTTTAGAAGGCTGTAACGATCTCGCTGTGAGGACGGGCCCTAGCGGCACAGCTGGCAGCCCGCGAGTAGCAAGCAGGGGTGGGGGGTGGGGGGTGCAAGCACATAACAGCAGCACCCAGCGAATTACACAGCAAGTTGTCTCCTTGCTGCTCGCCCTCCGCCTTCGTGCCGTGGCTTTGTGCGGGCCGGGGCCTCTGCGAGAGAGAATTGTGCTTCGCAATGGTCAGGACGAGAGAGAGAGAGAGAGAGAGAGAGAGAGAGAGAGAGAGAGAGAGAGAGAGAGAGAGAGAGAGAGAGAGAGAGAGAGAGGAGGTGCCGACGGGGTTGTGCCGCCCCCCGGGGCTGCTGGGCAGCGATTGTTCCCGGGTAGTTGCACACCGAGCTCTCGCCAGGGATACCTACCTACCCGGCCCAATTAAGGCGCTGCTGCCCCAACTCCATCAAGTACGTAGCTACGAAAATTGTTTTTGCTTGGAAATCTGTGGATGCTTTTGAAGAAAAAAAAATTGCAAAAATGGGTGGGCACTACCTCGTCCCAGGCCTCCGCCTGGAACCCTCCTGCTTAACTTCGGTGTTCGAATGGGAACCGGTGTACCAGGTATCGACCGCCGCTAAGACACGGGCACGACGCAGCGGCCTTTTTCAGGGGCACGCTTCCGCAACGGTCAATGTAGCCCCCTCCGCCAGCCAGATTTCCGGAATCAACTCCCTTCGACTGGCTGGTTGGTCTGTGGCACTGCGGCCACTCCCGAGCGGACTGGGGGGGAGGTAGGCTTTCCTATATCGTACACAGCCGAAGCTGCTGTACTTCACGACGAACCCTAGTCGCGACGGCGTGTCCTCGTCTGCCAGATTCACAGGGAGCGAAAACGAAGGCACCGAACCCTAGGTACCCCCGTAGCATACACCCGAGTCTCCGAACCAAGTTTCCTTGGTAGACACAGAGCCCCCCCGCCGGAAACCCCGGGCGACCGAGAGAACCTCGGACCCGGGAACGGGGGTAAGCCCGACCGTGCTGCGGGAATCTTCAAGTTGAAACCCAACGCTTACATCTCTCAGTGACGCAGCGCGCACGGCCGTTCAGACAGCCATACCGACGCCACGTTCGAAAGTATACTTTACCCTCTGTCTTCCAAGCGTAGACACGAGAAAAATGTTGGAGAACGGGCCAGAGCCGAACCCACGACCTTCCGGTCACCGGCCGGCCGCTCTACCGATGCGGCCACAGTGACGGTGACGTGCTGCCGCGGCCTCTCTCCCCCTGGCGCTGCCACCGCAGAGCACGCACGCGCCCCGGGCCCCGGGTATGACGGATTGCCGCCACAAACGTGCCCCCCGCGTGAGCCCGGAGCTGGGGCAGCAGTCTCGGCACGCCTCCGGCCCGGCTCCGGGAGGCCACGAGCCGGCCTAGGCGGGGTCCTTACAGGAAGATTACGTCTGCCGTCACGAGAGGGGGGGGGGGGAGTCCTCGCAGCGAGGCCGCCGCCGCCGCCCCCGCTTCGGAGAGTAAACATTCGGCGAGGAGGAAAAAAAGGAAAGAAGTACATGAGGCAAAGGGGAAAGGTGTGCGCGGATGTGGCAGGGGTGGGCGGGGGGCGAGGCCGGCGAGGCCGACGGGGCCCTCACGGGGACCGGCATTCGGGAAGGTCACGTGACAGGGCGGCGCGGGGGCGGAGCGCGGCGGCGGCAGAGGTGTGAGACAGGGAGGGCGGCGAACACGTGCCGCGGGGGAGTTGGGGGGGGGGGAGATGCCGGGGGGACGCTTGTTGGACAAGGCAGGGCAGACAGCAACAGGACGATGCCTACCCTCCGCGTGTTGCGGCGGCCTAGGCGGCCACGCCGCCGAGGGACTACTTGTTGACGGGGGCGGTGGCCGGCCGCGTGGGGTCGCCGCACGCAGCGCGCGCGCCCTGCTCAGCCACGCCGGGCCAGTAATGTAGCTCTGTAGCTCGGACAGAGAACAACAAGTTTCATTTCAGAGAGAGAGAGAGAGAGAGCAGGCAGCAGGGGAAGCCAGAGAGGTTGAGGGGGGGGGGGGGGAGGGTAAATTGCATTTGCACCACCACGTCATGTGAGAGGCTGCTTCACGAGAGGCTATGCTGCCGCCACCGCCGCCCCTCACTGTCCGTAGGGAAAAAAAAAGAAAATGTGGCGTCTCATCTGACGGACAACACTGCGTACCCTCCAGCGGGCCGTCCTCGTACACATGACGTCACCGTGTGGAAGCGGCGACTAGCAGAGCCCTCTCTCTCTCTGTCTCTCTCTCTCTCTCACATTAAGGGATCGCAACCCGTAACCCGTCTGAGTCGGAGCGACCGAGCGTGGCGCAGGTACTGCTCAGGTGGGACTGGGGGCCGAAGCACCCGCCGCCGGCAGCTTCCTGGTACCCTGGAGGGATCGCCACGCCTCGACGGGCCCGCCCTTCAGCGCGGAGACGGGCGGGTCTTTGCTCCCGGTCTGCCCTCCCCCCCCCCTCCCCCACACACAGGAGGGCGGAGAGGGGAGGGGAGCATGAAAATGAGGCTATTTATAAGTTGCGGCCGCCCGCAACAAGTTCGTCGCGGCACGCCGCCGCCGCCCGCCTCGCGTCTGCGCCGCGGCCCTAAAACATTTTCATACCTTTCCCAGTCGGTCCCGGGCCGGCGATGCGCGGACGAAATTGGATTGTGAAGATCCCGTGACCTCTGAAAGTGATACAGCGCGCCGAAGACATTTTATTTGAGGGGGGGGGGGGGCAGCCAGCAGCCCCACGGGACCCGGCCGAGAGGGGCGCTGAGAGAGCTTACGGGGGATGATTCGTGTCAGATGAGGTTTCTGTAAGGAGACGTCCGCCATAATTAACTTCCTTTTAAATGATCTCGTCTCTCCCGGCAGACACGCTGCTGTTCAAGGACGCCGTGAACATCCTGGGCATTATCATGCGGACCACGTGGGGCCCGGGCCTCGGGGGGGAGGAGAGGGGGAGGGGGGTCTGTTACCAGCCGCTAGGTAGTGACGGGGGGCGGCAGGGCCGGCGGGGCAGCCGGGGGGGTGTTGACGCAACCCACCGGGCCCCGCAGGCACCACACGACGCTACATAGCGTATTTTCGGAGCCGCCTTTTCGACTTTAATGGTCCCTCACACACGCGCATGTCGCCTTTGCAGGGCGGGCCAGGTAAGCCGGCCGCCGGAATCGACAAGCGGCGAGGTGTTTGCGGCCCGCGGCGGGCCCCTCCCCCCCGGCATCCACTCGACGTGCCCGCGCTGACCGGCGGCACCCGGGGCGGGGCGAGCGACCTGTCGAGTGCCTCGCCGTCAACAGGACACCGCGCCGGCGGGCCGGGGGACCACGGAGGACCAGGGCCGGCGTCGACTCTTAAAAGACAGTAGCCGCCGCACTCCGGGGCATTCGGCCGCAGTCCGCGACGGCGGACACAACCGGAGAACACCACGATGAGCACGGCCGCGGTCCTGGCGTCCACCATGGTAAGCCGGCCGCCTCGCGGGCCCCGCCACCGCCCCCGCCGTCCTGGACGCCCTCTCACCGCCCCCCACCCTCCCCGTCCGCTCTGCAGGCGCTGGCGCTGCTGCTGTTGGCGCCCCTGCAGTGCGCTCAGGGACACCCGAGTCCCTCGAGTGAGCGCCGGGGACGTCAAGTCGACGGCACCACCACCGCCGCCACCACCACCACCACCGCCGCCTCGACCACCGCCGCCACTACCACCGCCGCCACCACCACCGCCGCCTCGACCTCGACGACGACCACCACCACGGCGGCGGCAACCACGGCGGCGGCGGTGGAGGCGACGACGGCGATCCCCGCGACCACCGCGTCGTCCAGCGCGGAGGCCGCAACCGTCGCCTCCACGACGCCCGCGCCTGGTTCAGGTGAGAGAGAGAGAGAGAGAGAGAGAGAGAGAGAGAGAGAGAGAGAGAGTCGAGGCCCGCCTGCGGCCGCGTCTCGCAGCGCGGCGGAGCCGGAATGGTTGCCGGGTCGACGGGCGCTCCGCGTCGCCGCTGACATCTCCGACACTCTCTGCCCCCCCTTCGCAGCCGGCTACTGGGGCCTGCTGGGCCTCGTCAACAACAAGCCGCACCTCGGCGCCGGGGGTCTCGGCCTCGGCGGCCACGCCGCCAAGTGGGGCCACCTGGCGCGTCCGGTGCACCTGCAGCAGCAAGGCCCCGCGCAGTCCGTGCCCGCACAGCACGTCCTCGTCACCCCCGTCAAGTGGACGCACTTCGTGCCGCAAGCGGTCAGTCTTGAATAATCTCCACTTTACAGCTGTCCTGTAAAATTTTTATTTAAAAAAAATCCTTTTTTTGATTTTTTTAACCCGTTTTTTTTTAATTGCATTAGTGGCTAAATTCTTCAAACTACTCCTTTTTTTCTGAGCTCTTTTGCCGGGGCGGAAGGCAAACCTGGCGGAGACGGAAGTGCTCCGCGGAGTGTACGGCACAAACAGGAACCGGCGGGGGAGGGGGGGGGGCACGCTATTGCGCCCATCAGGGCAAGCGCCGTTCTCACACGCCCCGCGCTGCTTCACCCGCTCCGCCAGCTCCCTCAGCAGTATCCACCACGTTCATTGTTTATTGGCCTCTTGTAGCGTGATAAGGGCCCGCGATAAGGGCTCGAGATAAGGCACCGCGATAAAACTGTTATTGGGGATGAGAAGCTCAGAGCCCCTGGGAGCGGGGGCGGCCGCTCCTCCTCTGGCCACCGCGCAGCAACAGCGCCCCGCCTGCCCCTCGGCCCCGTGCTCCGACCGGATTCAAATCCACGTCGTGTTTCGCGCCCCCCACGCCGCCTCGCTTCCGGTGGCCTTGCAGTGATAATAAGAGAACGGAGCAAGGCGATGAGTGCTGGGCCACGGTTTCGAGCCCAGCCCCCGGTCGGAGTTTCGCTTTCGTCCCTTTGTACCTTTCATGACCTCACCAACGCTCCATTGACTGGGGACTCCTCCCCCCCCCCTCCCCCCCCTCTCTGTCTCTGTCTCTCTTCCCCTTTCTCTCACTCTCCCGCTTTGTGTGCCGTTTGCCTCGCGTGCTCCTCTCGTCTGCCTTTGTTTCTTCTTCAGACGCGAGTCACTCTGCTGGAGAGGGGGGGGGGGGGGGGCAGCCTGTTGAGCGGCCGTCGGCTCTTCCGGCTGATGGAGCGAGCCGGGGAGTTCATCTCGCTCGCTCTCACCGCGCCGCGGCCGATTCAAATGGGGGCGACAGAGACAGCAGTCGGAGGGTCCTGACCGCGTGCCGTGTCCTGCGCAGGCGCTGCAGGCGTCGTGGCTGGACTCGCCGGCCACTACCGCCTCCACGACGACCACCACCACCACGCCGCCGCCGCCGCCGCCGCTGCAGCAGCAGCAGCAACAGCAGGACCTCCTCCTGGTGCCGGTGCCCGGCAGCCACCCGCTGGTCAGCCGCGTTCACAACAAGCACCGCCCCAGCGAGGGGCTCCTGGTCGGGCTCCCGGCCATGCTGCGGCCCGCGGGGCCGGCGGGGCTGCCGACCACGAGGCCGAGCGCGGTGGGGCCGGCCGCCACCAAGCCGCTCACCGTCACCCTGGTGGCCCTCAAGAAGCCCGGCCTCGGACTCAAGGCCGGCCTGCACCACCACAAGGACGGCCTCCACCGCTCGGGGGCCCTGCAGCTGCCCGACGAGCCGTACGCCGACGGCGCCCTGCCCTACGACGAGGACGCCGACGAGCAGCAGCCCTTCATGAAGGCGGCGGCCGCTGAGCCGTGCCCCGAGGGCGAGGCCGGCGGCGGCGTCTGGTGGTGGTCGCTGCCGGAGACGATGGCGGCGCAGTGGCCTGTCGTCAACGCCGCCGCGCAGCACCAGTGGGCCGCCGTGGACTACCTGGACCCCCCGCCGCAGCCCCAGCGGATGCCCCAGCGGCAGCCTCAGCGACAGTGGGTGCTCGCCCCCGCGGCCGCGGCCCCGGTGCTGGCGACCTCGCCTCTGGCGCCGGCGGCGTCCTGGACCCGAGCGGCGCAGGGCCTGCAGGACCAGCTGTGGCAGGCCCTTCTAGGCCTCCAGGCGGACCCGCGCTGGGGGCAGCTCCCCGCCCCGCAGCGGTGGCGGCCATGAGCGAGGGACATGACCCCGTCCTCGGGGACGTGTCTGTGTGTGTGTGTGTCGGGTGATAAAGCTCTCGGACAGTAATGAGTGACTTGCAAACTAATTGTGCCATTTGATGCGCCGAGCAAGGAGGCCTTAAGTGCTCCCCCGCGTTAAGGGCAGGGTGCGAGACAGGATAGGGAGGGAGGGAGGGAGGGAGAGAGAGAGAGAGAGAGAGAGAGAGAGAGAGAAAGGAGGAGGGGGGGGGGGGCAGCCGCTGAAGGCTGAACGGGCCACCCGCCACCACTCCGTCTGTATCATTCTATTTATTTACATTTGAACGTTAATGATCTCACGCTTATGCTCATGGTTATAACACAACTCAGATATTGTTCAACAATGGTGGTTATAAATTAAATTATAAAATGTGCTCAAAACGGTTTTATTTTTTTTCCACACCCACTCCCTGCTACGTCATTAAGACAAGATTCAATTGCAGAGTACAGACCCAGCGCATTTCGAGTTTCCCGGAAGGTCCGACCAACGAGGGGCGTTCGAGCATCCCGGCGGGGAGAGAGAGAGGGAGACAGAGAGAGAGAGAGAGAGAGAGAGAGAGAGGAGCACGAGAGCCACGGGACGTGGGGTCAGTCCCACACCACACGCCAGCCTGCGCCAGGCCCGAGGCGGCGCCTCCCTGGGCCCCACGGGCACCCACGCGGCGTGGCGTGGCGCGGCGTGGCCGACTGATACCGCTCGGCATGCGCTCCGAACACCGCCTTCTCGGACCTCTCTCTCCCTCCCTTACGGAGAGACCTACGCGTGCGACAGAGACGGAGCGGTGCTGAGGATCGGCCGGCGGGGCAATCTTCCCAATTCACACCTTTCTCTCCCGCTCGCGCCCTGCTTGCCCTGCTCCACACGGGGCCCGCGGGGGGCCCTCTGAGCGAGCCTTAGCGGTGCTTAGCGGCGGGGGCCGGGGGCCGGCCGCGAACTACTCCGTTACAGTGCAGGTGCGGACTCCGCCGCCGTCGTGGCGGAGGCACAGCACCTCGCCGACGACGCCCCCCGAACACCTGAGCATCGCTCTCGTGGACATGGAGTGACTGCTCCCGGAGCGCGGGACGCGAGCCATTCGTCACGGCCGTTATGCGTCGTGCGAGGGGGGGGGGGGTCGCCTTTCCTTAACGAGGCCGCAGCTGCCACCCGCGACGCGCATCCATTCATTCATTCCTTTTTTTCATTCGGGAAAAAAATCAGAAAGAATTCCCAAATTTTCTGAAAATTTATAAAATTTTCTGGATTATTACGGATTTTTCCGAAAATTTTCTCGCAATTTTTGGCAGTAGAAACTCTGCACCCTGACCTAATTTCTCCGTACACACACACACACACGTCCGGATGACGCAGTGCGGGCACTGCATCAGCGCGGGGCGGCAAGACAACAAGCTTCGTCGTGTGGAATGCAACAACGACGCGCCACCGCCGCAATGTGTGTGTGTGTGTGTGTGTGTGTGAGCAGTATAGTACGTACTACACCTCCTTGGGCACATGTGCGAGTGAGTGAGCGAGTGCTTTCTCCAGCCCGCCGCCGCGACAGAGAGACAGAGAGAGAGAAAGAGAGAGAGAGAGAGAGAGAGAGCTATGGAGGTGCCTTGTCTTTTCGTGTCGCGTGTGACGAGTCGACCCGCTGAGGCGGAACTGGCCTGAACCGAACGGCTTGGCTTAAGACCCGCCGCCGGCCGCGGTGCGGTGCGGCACGGCGCGGCACGGCGCGGCACGGCTGCCGTCCGCTCGGCGGTCTTGGTCACCCAACGGTACTCGGTTCCACGGCTGCGGCGGGGCCCGGTGGGTCCGGGGCGGACGGGCGGGCGGGCGGGGGGTTCGCGCCTCCCGTTCCGGCCGCCTCTGCCGCCGCCGCCGCCGCCGCCGCCGCCGCCGCCGCCGCCGCCGCCGCCGCCGCCGCCGCCGCCGCCGCCGCCGCCGCCGCAGGGAGTCATCACATCGGGACCCCTGCATGCGGCGGTGCGGCGCGCACCACGACAGACAGACCACAGACGGACACGGGCCCGGCAGCACCGCGGCGAGACGGGCGCCAGGACGACGACAGCCGACGCGCTCTCCACACAATCGTGCCCGGACGAGTGTTTGCGCGTGCTCAACGTGTGTGTGTGTGTGTGTGTGTGTGACAAACGCCATCGATAGACGCCGGGTCGCCGACGAGGAGTAAAGAGAGCCGCCGTCCTCCATCCACTCGGACACGGGCACGGTAAATATCATCAGGTCACTGCCTCACGGGCCTCACGGGCCCAACGGGTTCCCCGGGAGATCGCCCCGACAGAAGCGTGGCGGCCTCCGATCCCCCAAATTACTCCGGGACTCCTTTCGGGTCCCCGCTTCGCCGCCGCCGCCACCGCCGCCGGCTGAGCGCCTGCAGGGTAGGCAGTCCCCGGCGCTGCCGCGCGCGCGTGTGCTGCGGGCTGGCCTACCCCGGCTCCCGCAGGCGGCCAGCAGCAGCTCAGCGTAGCCCGGCCTCTCTGGCCGCCACGGCCGCGGGTTCCTGTGCGGGCGGGGTTCTCTTCGGGTTCCTGCCCCCCCTGCCCCCCCAGCCTGCGGCCTGCGGTGACGTGAGTGTCCCCGCTGTAACGATAGAGGGCGCTGGTGCACAAGTACACGCGATTGGCCAGCCTGGAACCGCGTCGCAGCGGCGGCGCCCGCATTCGCCCACCACGCCGCGCACAGCCCGTCGAAAAAGTCGAGAGCACAAACTTTGAGCAGTTCCGGTCCCATGCTACGAGTTTCGGGGGCTCCGGGAGAGAGGGTCCCGGCGCGCCGCCCGCCCCCGCGAGCTCGGCGCGGACGCGGACCTCAATGCGCCGCGCGGCACCGACGCAAAAAAAATAAAACAAAGAGTCCCGCCCTCCCAATCCCACTCCATTGCGCAGTTCCGTCGGTAGACATACATGCACGCCCTTGTGTGTGTGTGTGCGTACGTGTGAGAGCGCCGAGTCAAAGTTTATTGTGCCATCGGAAGGCACTAGTCTCTCTGCCTGAATCCCCTGCCTGAACCCGGCGCGCAGCGTAAGCTGAGAGAGAGAGAGACAGAGGGGGGGGGGGGAGAAAGACGGAGACAGAGATCGGGCAGAAAGCCCGCAGCCCAAGCGGAGTGGAGAGACGCGAGCCGTGTGCAGCCCGCTGCAGCCGTTGTAGCACTTACCGGAGCCTGCCGCCACCCCTGCCACTTAACTCACCCCGCCAGTGTGTGTGTGTGTGTGTAAGAGAGAGAGAGAGATAGAGAGAGAGAGAGCAGAGGGGGAGGTAGGGAGAGGGATGGGAATATATTCCGCTCTCTTCTGCGGAACTCCATGCAGTCGGGCAGTAATGGGGCGTCTGTCCCATCCGTGGTCTCTGGCGTGCGTCCAGCGGAAAGAGAGAGAGAGAGGGGGGGGGGGACAGGCAGGAGGGCCTCTGCATGGCCACAGCGCTGCCCGCATACTTGTGGACCAAAGTCGATTGCTTCCTGCTGCTGTGGGACTGCGCGTGTAACGTAATGTGATAACAGCGGAGGGGTCGCCGCTCCAACTATGCTAACGGGCTGCCCCCGCAGCCCCGCAGCGCGCGTGAGAAACCGGGAAACAGGCGTGTGTGTGTGTTTGTGTGTGTGTGTGTGTGTGTGTGTGTCTGCCAGCCTCCCCCTAGAGCCGCGGTCTTACTGATGACCCGTATCAAGGGCTCCCGTCCCGACTGCCACTGCGACACGACTGCCACACAGCCACACCTCACCGCACCGCGGGCTCCAGAAGCAGCTATAGCGAGACGAGCGGGGGAGTTATGTGTGTGGCGCGTGTGTGGTCTGTTGCGCCCCTTGCAATACCTGTGAGGGACCTCCGTGCTCTAAGCGCGTTAAATACCCGATCCGTGATGTGCCACCACCGGCGCCGACCCCCCCCCCCCCCCAGGGACCACAGCGACAGCGGGGAACCCTAGACGGCGCCGTGTGCCACCTGTGACGTCGGCACAATGCCGTGTGAGAAAGTCGGAGGAGGTCGGAGGGCGGCGAACTGAAGAAGCGAGTCGACAAATTCGGCGGGCCCTCGCCGCGCTTCTGGCCGACGGCGGCGGCGGCGGCGGCGGGGGCGTGATTTCACGTAGAGTTCCTCTTCCTCCTCCTGACATGTCTGCTTTCTTCCCGCAGCAGCAGCACCAACAACAACAACTTTCCCCTTCTGTATTCAGCAGCGCACTAAAGGAAGGACACGTCCATTTTTTCGCGGCGCCTCGGCGGGACGTCCGCGTGGCCGGCGGCGGCGGCGGCGGCGGCGGGGCCCTGGCGGACTCGCGTCCTTTCTTCGCCGAGTGAAATGACGAAGCATCATCGCTTTGCGCAGCTTTGCGCCGCCGCATTGCGCAGCTCCGGCAACAACAATAAATCTCCCGCCCTTTCGGTCTCGTTTCATTTCCAATCGAGCGGCAGTCAGGGCTTCCGGCCGCGCCGCCGCGCCGCCGCTGCACAGTGTGCGCGCCGCTGCTTAATGCGAAAACGAAAAAGACGTGCGCTCTCTCGCACCCGCGGGCAGTGCGTGGCAGTGCGTTCTCCCTATGCGTCACTGCGTCACGCTCCGCTACGGGCCGCACGGGCGTGTAAGGTTACGCTGTAGCGTTACCGCCCCCCCCCTCTGTAGTGTAACCCTAGCCTCTCGTGTGCCCCTGCGGCGGTGTTGGCACGGCACAGCATATCGCACAGATGGCGATGCACGCCGGGCCCGAACCGAGGGGCATGTCGTGGGCACTACGGGTCCAGGCGGCACGCACGTCACACACACGCACGCACGCACGCACGCACGCACACACACACTCGCAGCGTGCGGTTCGCGGTCCGTCCAGCTGGTCCGGCGCGGCAGACGCAGCAGTGGGTCCGCGGTCGTGGTACAAGATATAGTGAGCAGCCCCCTCATCACTCAACGTCCCGGAGGTACAGGCCGGGCCGCGGGGGGTGGGCCGCGGCGGGGGCGGCGGCGGCGGCGGCGGGGGCACAACTGTGGGGGGTCGCAGGAGGCCGCCGCCGCCGCCGCCGCCGGGCCGGGCGCTCATCTGCTGCGTCCCCGGCCTGCGGCCCGCACCTCTGCGGCACGGATTACACCGCGGTGCGCCGGTCTGCCAGCATGGGGATGAGCTCGTGGTGTGTTTCCGGACGCGTCCGCCGCCGGCCCCAGCTGCTAAGGTACACACGCGAGTAGACCGTTCCGGACGCGGCGCCGCGTTTTGTTTAGTTTATTCGTTCCGAAAGTGTGTCGCCGCGCGCGCGCGCTCTTGCAGGCGGGAGAAGTTGCGACGGAGCGGCGCTCCGGGGAAATAATTAAACCATCAGCGAGTGTTGTCCCGCGGAGCCGCAGCCGCCCGGTTGGCTGCACTGACGCATGGCTGGAGGCGGGGGCGGACGGGTCGGGACGGGACGACGGGACCCTCAGAGGATGGGGCCGCCGAGTTTGGGCTTGAGATTAACTGTGCTTTCCTTTCTTTTCCCCCGGCAGATGCGTCCCTTGTCTGCGGCGGCGTGGCTGGCGGTGTCGGCGGCGTGCCTCGTGGCTGTCGTGTCCGCGGCGGCCGAGGCCGGCGTCGAGGCCGGGGCTGAGTCCGGGGCCGAGGCCTCGGACGGGGCCGTGCTGAGCCGGCAGCAGCGCTGGGTCGTGTTCAGGCCCATGTTCGCGTCGCGGAGCCGGCAGCGGGCGCTCAACAGGCAGTGGCGGGGGCAGGAGCTGCGCCGGCTGTCCCGGCAGCGTGGCCAGCGCCACCGCCGAGCCCTGCACTTCCCGGTGAGCACGCGCAGCTGCCGCAGCTGCCGCAGCTGACTTCCCTCCACGTCGGCGGCCTTAACAACCCCCTCTCCTCCCCCGCAGGCTGGCGGTGCGGGTAGCGGCGAGGAATCCGGCCTCGCACTCCGGGTCGCCGTCAACGACTTGCTGTTCCAGTCGGCGCCCGCCAACGACCTCCCGACGGTGCGGGACGCCGCGGCCGCCGGGGTCGGCAGCGGGGCTGTCGGCGTCCTGGCGCCGGGCGCGGGCGGCGCCCCCGGCGGCGGCGGCGGCCTCAGGCCCATCCTCCTGGCCAGGCTCCGGTCCGCGAGCGGCGCGCGCGAGCCCGCCGCCGAGGAGGAGGCTTTCCTGCTCATGTCCGCGGCGGGCGGGCGGCCGGCCATCGTGCCCGCGCCCACCACGCGGCCCCACCAGGCGCCCGCGCCCGCCGGCAAGCGGCACAAGCAGGCCCACGGCAAGCACCGCAAGCAGCACCGCGGCAAGGACGGCAAGGAGCGCCGCCGCGTCGCCAGGGACACGGCCTCCGCCGCCTCCGCGCTCGGCCAGCGCCTGGACGCCAGGCTGGACGCCATGGAGGGCGCCATGGCCGGCGGCGGCGTGCAGCCGGGCCTGGCGGAGCGCGTCAAGAAGTACGACGCCGAGGGCATGTACCCGGCCTACTCGTACACGCACGGCCGCTACACCCGGGCCGCGGCCGCGCCCGCCGCCACCACCCACGTCATGAAGGTCAAGGTGCACGGCGAGGTGGACGACGACGACGACGAGGAGGAGGAGATGGACGCCGCCGAGACCGTCGTCTTCCGGCCGCTGTTCGTGCACCGCGACATCCAGGCCGCCAAGATGGACGCGAAGCGGCGACGGCTCGGCCTCGCCAAGAAGTCGACCAAACCGCGCGCCAAGCCGCTGCGCCTCCGGCAGCCGCAGCCCGGCGCCGTGCCGCCCGCCAAGGCCGTGGCCCCGGTGATGAGGGTTCCCGCCGCCACCGCCTGGTTCCACCACGGCTACCACCGGCGCGCCTACCAGCAGCCGCGGCCCTACCAGCACCAGTACGTGTACCAGCCCTACCGGCGGGTCGTCTACTACCACTGAGGGCCCGCGGCACCCGGCCGGCCTCACCGGGGATCGAACCCGGGCCGCCTGCGAGATGCCGCCCAGGGACGCGACCGCGGGACGCGCGGCGGTCGTCGCTGCCGCCACACGCCACACGCCCGGGGCGCCCGCTGAGTCGGCAGGAAAAAAGGGAGTCTGCTGACGTCACGGCACGGCCCTCGGGCCCCTTGGGGGGAGCGGGGGCGAAGGTGGCGAAGGCCAGGGGCGGGAGGGAGGGAGGGAGGGTGGGAGTAGTGGCGGGACTGAGATAGAAAGAGCAAGTGCGTGTGTGCGAGTGTGTGTGTGTGCAAATGTGAGTGTGTGTGAGTGTGCGCGGAACAATAAGGAAGGGAAACTGATTTCACGTGCGCAAGATCAACGTTTTGGCGGAGTCGGGTTGGGAATATCAGAGCTGGATAAGTGGGCGCACATTTACAGTTCCTAGTCAATTCACACGTGTTGCCGACTTGTAATGTTTACCTATTTTAACGTAAGATGACCGTAAAATGCAGATGACACCTTGCAAGACTTGAAAGAAATTGCAGGCAGGAGTTGAACTGGTTTATGTACGTACGATATTGTGATATGTTCTAGTATTTGACGCCGATGGTTACTTCTATTTTTACCCAGACAATGATTTGCTTTCTGACCGTTCGACAATTTTGCTGCTGCATACCATGCGTTCCTACTATTTATTTTTTAATCTAATAATTTATTTTGTATTTATTTCGTATTATTTATGATTTGTGAAGGCGGCGTATTTGTAAAAAGAAAAAAATAGAAGCAGTATTTATTTAATTTATTTTTATTTTTGTCATCATCGATTCCTAGCAATGCCTCGTCACTCCCTCAGACTCCCATATACAAAGCGAGCACACAGCAGAACAACCAATCACAGAGCAGCGAGTATTCGGCGTCCGTACAACGACCCAAGTCAGTGAGAGCGCTGCGAGCCGGCCGCAGGCAGGACACACGGCGCAGGACTCCCGGCATCCTCACCCTGTGCCACATACCCGACGCTCGCCGGCCCGCCGCGCCGCGCCGCTCCGCTCTGGGTCAAGCCCGGCCCCACAACATCCGCATGCCCCCGCCGCGGCGGCCGGGACAGGAGGGGAGGGGAGGGGGGGGGGCAGGAGCCGGGGGAGGGGAGGGGCGTTGTCCGGCGGCACGGCTCTCAGTCCGTACCGCACCGGGGGGCCTCAGGCCTCAGGCCTCGGGCCTCGGACCCGTGGGGCAGATTCAGCGCCGAGAAGCGGCAGGTCCGGCGGTACAGTCCTCGCGCCATGCCATCGGTCACCTCAAACATTTCTTCTTTCCCCTTTTTCGGTCGACATTGAGAGGTCCTCGCCGAGGGGCGGCGCTAGTTCTCCTTGTATAGTTTTTTTTTTGCCCACGACCAGCAGAGGCCCCCCTCCCCCCCCCCTCTCTGTGATCAGTCACTCCCCCCCCCCCCTCCACCGCCGTCCTGCCACGCCCTGCCTGATCCAGGCCCTGACACCCCGGGGGCGTGTGATCCACATTGTGACGGCAGTTCTATCGGAAATATTCCCGCAGAACCCCCGCCCCCCCCCCCCTCTCCGTCCCGGATATATCTCGAATCCAATAACGCGCCTTCATCTCGGGTCCGCCGGGCTGCGGCGGCTGCAGCGGGGGCAGCAGCAGCAGCAGCTGCCGCGGCAGACCTTAACGCGTTTCCAATAAGCCTTGACAATACTATCTTTCACAGAGAGGCGGACAGGTTTTCGGGTTACGTCGCGCGCTCCGGTGCGACGGCAATCGACATGTTTCCTCGCCCCCCCCACCCCCCTCCGCCACACGTACCGGAGCGGCGCCCAGCCGAATGGGTTGCCTGCCTCCCGGGCGGCGAGGGCCTGCCGTATGCGTCCGGCCGCCCCTCGTGTTTACCGCGCGCTCACGGATGAAATGCGACCCTTTACCCCCTTCGCTGCCCCACCCCCACCCCCCACCCCCTCTCCGCACGGGCTGCGGCCGGGTCCCGGTCCCGAGTCCCTCCGCCACATCCGCCAGCAACTGTCGCCCCCCAAATAAAAAGCGAGATTGCTGACACCCGGCCTCGTTCTCGGGGGCCGCCGGGGGCCTCCCTGGGGCCTCGCGGTGCGGAGTATATTGACTTGGCCGGCAAACGCCGACGGCGAGGTGCCCGGCCAGCCCCAGGGTGGTGCGGGACGCAGTGCAGTGGCGACGGCGGCGGCGGCTGACGCAGGATTATTTCGGCACTGTCAACTCGGACCTCTCACTCTCTCTCTCGCTCTCTCTCTTCCGGAGCTGCTCTCCACGATGTGTGAGAGCGAGGCAGCAGCTACGAAAGTGTTCGGTGAGACTGCAGACACACCTCCCTACGCCCCGCGGCGGTTAGGGGGGGGGGACCTGATGAAAAGGTCGTAAATCAGGTCGACATCCAGACTCGCGTCGCAGGCTTGTGCGTGTGTGTGTGTGTGTGCGTTGCGGGGCGTCGGGGGCGGCCAAGCGACACTCACACACACACACCAAGGCGTGCACATTTGATTGCTGCAGGCAGGTGCCTCGTCTCGAAAGGGTGGGTGACAGAGAGAGAGAGAGAGAGAGACAGAGAGACAGAGAGACAGACAGACAGAGCAAACGCGTGAGGGGCTCGCGAGAGGGGAGGAGGGGAGGAGGGGCTTCACATCGGAGCGCCGCTGCCCCGGACTTCCCGGCCATCTTTATTATGCCATCTTCTTCTCCTCCTCCCCCTCCTCCACCTCCTCCTCCTCCTTCTCCTCCCAGAAGAGCGCGGCCGTGACGCGGGCCGCTCCCGCGGAGCCCTTAAGCCCCGTGCCGCGCCTTGCAACACATCGCACTGCCTGCCGCTATCGAGCATTTACTGCCGATAGTGTCGTGCCGCGCTATATAGCCTCCGCGCCAAGGGCGTCCGTGAGAGGATTAGAGGCCCGGCGCGTGGGGGCGGCGGCGGCGGCGGCGGCGGGCGAGAGTGAACCCCTCTGGCCGGACCGTCCGCCCCTGACAGAGAGAGAGAGAGAGAGACAGACGGACAGACAGAGAGGGGAGAGCATTGGGAGGATCTGCGAAGATCTGCGGGGAGGTCCATGGGTGGGAATGGAGTCGAGGACTCAAGTACAATTTGCGCATTGCCGCGGCCCCGGCGACTCAGCGTGTACGGCGTCGTGCCCGCCACAGCAGTGGGGCGACAGAGATTGATTGGTTTTATTGAAGGTGTGAGACAAGGGCTGAAATATGATAATTAACACGGCGACTCCACTGCACTGCCCGGCTCCCCGGCCCCACCCCGCCCCGCCAACACGGCCCTTCGGAGATGCTCACTCTCAGCCTGCCAATCCCGCCCCGCCCCCCTACCCCGCCCCATATAAATTACAGTTCCCGAGGACGGCAATCCTCCTCGTCCCCTGCCACCCCCACCCCTCCCTCTCCTCCCCCACCCCTCCGCCATGTACAGAAGAACCCGCCGGGCCGTCCACTTCCATCTGCGGTCGCAAGGGCGCTGCTGCGGCCGGAGGAGAGGGGTGGGAGGGGGAGGGGAAGGGGGTGGGAGGAGGAGGGGAAGGGGGTGCGTTTTATTGGGACCCTCGAGCCGCGGCCGCCGCCGCAGCCCACGGCCCCATACAACGTTAACCCGTGCTCGGAGACTGTGGATCATTGGAACTCGTGAGGAACAATATAGGTTTGGTGCAGGAAGGGGAGAGCCAAGGGGACGCCGGGAGACGGGCCTACGTGACTCGGAGAGCACCTCTCTTCGCCGGCTGCTCGTTCTTTCTTTTTCTTTTTTTCTGGCGCAATGCGGTTTTATTTTTCCCTCTGGAATGTGCGACGATCGGATTGATTCAACACGGCTCCGGGTAGCGGGGGCGGCGGGGGGCGGTCGGGGGCAGGTGGGGGCGGTCGGGGGGCGGCGCCGGCGCCGGCCTCCGCATCTCGCGACGGCGTTGTGGACGCCGCTGCCGGGGCGGCCGTCGGCGGCGCCCCCCCCCCCCCCCCCCCCCCCCGACGGCGGCGCCACTTGTTGCTCCGGTGGCGGGGGGTGGGGGCCGCGTGCCGCCGCTGCGTGGTCTGGCGCCGGCGCCCGCCTCGCTGCCCCCCCTCGGCGCCGCGCGGCGCCTCCCTCAGTCACCTCCCGGCCGCGCTCGCCTCCGCTCACAGACCGACCGACCGCCCCCCGCAGCACCGGCACGCGCCGGCACGCGACGCCGCCGCCGCGCCGGAGACCCACCCCCGCGCGTACGACCACCGCGCGCACACACACGCACACACACACACACACGCCCGCGATTCTTCGAACCCCGATTTTTGTAAGCACCATTTTTTTAAAAAAAACCGCGATGGACGAGGGAGGCACGTAGACGATTACGGTGCTGTGGTGGTGAGAGCACCCACGTCGCTACCATCTGCAGCTGCCGCAGCTGCGCCACCGTGTCGGCAGCACCGGCACCCGCACCTGCAGCTGCGTCCGACCGGCGGTGGCTTCGGCTCCGCGAGCCGGTAAGTGCGCACCCTCGGGGTCCAGTTTACCGCGGGACGCTGGAATCCCATACAGTGACAATAATAAAAGTCCAGCCCTCCGTCCAGCCTGCCCAGTAGTGTGTTCATTTTATTTCACGAGCGTGTGGAGTGCCGCTCCGCCGTTCTTATCTAACTTATCTGACAATCATTGCGGGTGTCCATATTTTTCTGTCCCTGACGAGTCGAGCGCATAGGACGCTTTGCCGGGGCGCAATCCGTTCCGTTCTCTCGGAGGCGCGGACATCGGCGCACGGTCCCTCCCGCCCGCGCCGCCCTGGCCCCGCACGGAAAGAAAAGATTAGTTGGCACAGCTAGTTTGTTCGTTGATTTTGAGACAAGCACAAAATTTAGTTGCAGGAACTAAGATTTTGTTGGGGGAACCAAGATTTTGTTAGGGCAACTAATTTTTAGTTGAATCAACGAAATCCTTAAAAATGAGACTTTTCGCTGCGGTAACCGATAATTCGTTGTTCCAACGAATTATCAGTTCCCGTAACTGAATTTCGTGGTTGTCTCAAAATCAACAAATAAATTAGTTGTGCCAACTAATCAGTTTTCTGCGCCGTCGTCGTCCCCCGCTCCTGACGCGCACCTCCCCGGACTCCGCAGTCGCGGCGGCCGCCGGTCCTCCAGCACTCCTGTCCTCCGCCCCGCCCGGTCCGCGACGAAAGCACCGCCGACAACTACGCTAACTTCCTCTCTGTCCCGTCGCTGCAAAACTTTCTTCCTATATATTTTTTTAACTCTTTTTTTTTTCGGACAACTGAATGAGAGCAGCGGGAGGGGAAGGGACCGTATTATACCGCACGGCGCGCTCCCCCCGCTGGACAGCGACTATCTCCCCTTATTTTCCGCCGCTTTTCGGATGCTCGCTGATGTGGCGTATATCCTCCCCGCCCCCCTCACCTCCGTGTCCTGAACAACTTTCCACATTTGTGGTCTTTCCAAAACTAGTCAACATATTTCGCTCCCTCTCCTTCTCTCTCTCTCTCTATATATATATATACACTTCAAACTTCTCGATACATGCCATACCACTTGGGCCCCGGCGACGACAGCGGCGGCCCCGCCAGTTGGCAGAGCTGCAGGCAGACACAGCCAGCGGCACACCAGCGTAGCTCGGACCCGCGCCACCCCTCTGCGACTTCAGCGGGTACCAAGGCCGCCCCACGGCAAAGGGTCCCGCCCGGCCGCCCGCGCTTTGTTTGCCCTTAATGCAAATTCAGTTTGAAGGCTGAGGATGATTAACCACCCGGTAGTCTGCTCAGGAACTCTGGCTCGCTTATGGCGTTAAGGCCAGGCTCGCGCTGTGTTCCGCGGCCCCGTCCCCTGGGACTCCAGTATTTTCTGAAAGTGTTCTCTCGAGGTCGAGGTATTTTTCGGAATAGCGCTCCGAGAAATGTGGCAAGAACAGTGTCAGCATGGCCCAAAAAAAAATAGCCAAAATTCTGCGAACTTTTTTTTTCTTGTGGATAAACCTAAGCAAAGGTTACGTATATCGACGGCAGAGCCGGGCTCCCGATGCACGGCTCACATTCGCCCCCCCCCCCTCCTCCCCCTCTCCACTCCAGTGCCCTTCGCACCCCAGATCTCTATTCGGCCACACGCAGAGCCCCAGGGTCATGCGATATTGAATGGCCAGGAATGGCGGCGTGTCAGCCAGTCAGCGGGGGGCCCGGCCGCGCCGAGCCCCGGCGGATCTTATGTAGGTGCCCCCCGTAGCATTGTGGGCCCCGGGGGGCCACGGGGGCCGCGGGGGCCACGGGGGCCGCGGGGGCCACTGAGACCCGAAGCGGGGCAGCGTGGAGAATCCGAGGCCCCCCATTTGCAGCACCATACACATTCAGCCAGCAACTGCCCGCGCGCGACGTCATATACAAAAACGTGTTGACAATGAAATGATTTCGTTTCGCGCAGACGGCTTATTAAAGATGTAGTGGCGCTGGCCGAACGGCGTGTCACGACCTATCGCGGTGTTCTGTAGCAGGGTCACGCGACGCAGTGCTCGGGTGCAACGGTGGAGGTGGTGCGGGGATGAGAAAGAAGCAGGCAGGGGAGGAAATCATTTTATTTTACTCACAAAATACAAATTCCCGCACGACGAGACGAGAGCTGCACGGTGGCCGGTCGGGTCACGCACGCGGGGCCCGCGGCTCTGCCATGATGCCATGACGCGGCAGTGGCGGCAGCCCTTGGTGTGCGGGCGGCCGCAGTGGACGCAGCGTGTATGACGGATGTGCGGCCCCGCGGCCGCCACGGCTCCGCCCCGCCCCGCCCCGCCCCGCCGCGGAGCCGCGACGTGCCCTGCTGCGGCGCTCCCACGGAATCGAATCAGTCCTCTTTCCGCGTCATGAAACAAGTCGGCATAAGTTATGGGGGGCCGGCACCGCAACATACCCGACCACCCTCAAACCGACATCTGTACGAGGGGATGCTCAGGGCGACCGAATATGGGCGCGACCGCGAATCAATCTCTCTCTCTCTCTCTCTCTCTCTCTCTCTCTCTCTCTCTCTCTCTCTCCTTCTCTCTCTATCTCCCTACACAAACACTCGAGTAACTTACATACCATATATGCGTACAATATGTGTACCCGCACTCCAGGCCGCAAGACAGACTTTTCCTTCCCTCACACCCCAAAAACACAAAGTTATCGAAGAGAGCGAACACTCCGTCGACGGGAACTATTGGGAATATATGGTTCGCCCCCCCTCCCCAAGCACCGCCGAACTACTATTATTACAGAGTAGGCGGAAAAGTTGCCGAAAACTTGTTCGATTTCTGCGTAGAGCCGGCGAAGGACGGAGTGCCGAGATCGGGCGCCTAGCCAACAAGCTTCTCGGCTTCTCGTGTCACTTTGCGACTCTCTCTCTCTCTCTCTCTATCTCTCTCTCTATCTCTCTCTCTCCTCCCCCGGAGCAAGAAAGACAATACGGCCGCTGTAAGGGAGGGGGAGGAGGCAGCAAAGGTAACCACGGCTACCACCCCGCACACAGCGCTATTCTTTATAGACAGGACAACGTCACTACATTATCTCAGCGGCGTTGCCGTGGGGATGTTGGCGTGCGTGGGGTGTGTGAGGGATGGATGGATTGTGGTCTCCCCCGTCCTCTCCTCCCCGCCTCTCGCACACTCTGTCATTAGAACATTTCGGCTGCCTGCATTAATGCCCAGACTGAGACGGATTCGCCCCGCTGCTGCTGCTGCTGCTGCCGCCGTGTGCACGACTGCGTGCCGTGTGCTCGGCTGCGCGCCTTGCGCTAACGCTGTTGTGGAAGGCCGTGGCGCCGACTTACCGCTGCCAGGAGAAATTCGAGGGAACTGTGTGCGTGTGTGTGCGAGACGGCTTAGGTAGACGCTGACACTAACTGCCGTTGTGTGTGTGTGCGCGCGCGCGCGCGATAGAGAGAGAGGGAGAGAGAGAGGGAGAGAGAGAGGGAGAGAGAGAGGGAGAGAGAGAGAGAGAGAGAGAGAAAGAGAGGGAAAGAGGGAGAACTAAAGAGAACAAAGTAAATGTGTTCCGCAAAACCGCACGGCGACAACTTCAGAAAATACTCCCTACAAGGAGGAAAAGAAAGGGGTAAGCGGGGACGAATATATAAGAGGAAAGGTTTCACAGAATGTAGAGAGGCGGAGGAGGGAGTGGAGGCGGCAGGAAAGTGCTTGGGGGAGAGAGTTGAGCGGGCTCCCCCGGGAACGGATTATCCGCGAGATTCGCCATCGGTCGTGTAAGTATTATTCTGGACACCGGGACACAGGAGCCAAACTTTTCTCCCCCGCGCCGCGCCGTACACGGAGGGGGCCGGGGGGTTAAGGGCTCGGTGCTCCGTCCACGTCAAGTACACACCGGACTTTTACGAGTAGGCTGTGTGTGTGTGAGTGTCAGAGAGAGACAGAGTGAGAGAGAGGGTAAGAAAGAAAGAGGGAGAGAGGGGAGGGGGAAGAGGGGAAAAAATATTTTTCTCTTTGGGGCGCGCGCCTTCCCATTACGCCGCGCCGCACACCTCGATTTTGTGCGCGACGGGTACTAATCGTGGGGAGTGGTGGACCTCCGCCGTCGGATCACAGCTGCCTCCAGGCCTCCAGGCCTCCAGGCCGCTCGCTTTCCTCTCGACAAAAAGAAAGTTCCAGGCTGCACTGGCGGAGGAGGCCGGGGGACGTGAAATGAATGGGCCGAACGGGGCGGGGCGGGCAGCCCCACGACTGCTCCACGCGGCGGCAGGGGCGGCGGCGGCGACGGCCGAGAAAACAACACGGCTATTGATTGTGTGGTTGTGCGAAGTGCGGGGGCCGTAGTGTGTTGTGACAACACCTTTCATCAGCTGCCGGGATGGCCGGGGCTCCGGGGGCTCGGGGGCTCGGGGGCTCGTCCAGGGGAGGGTCCTGCTCATTGCCGAGTCAGCCCGTGTAGCACCTGCAATCGGGTCACCCGCGCTGCGCGGGGGGCGGCGGGGGCGGCGGCGGCGGCGGCAGGCTTACAGCGGTGGCCTTGCCTCAGAGCACGCAATAATTGCTAGTGACAGCCCCGCCCCCCCTCCCCTCGGCGTAAGTATCGCCCGGCTAGCCGCCTGTCTGCGCTCCAAAGTAATTAGAAATTAGAAATGTCTCTTGTCGAAGCGCAAGGCCACCGTCGCGGTCGGACCCCATTGCTGCGGACACATATGTGCTCCGCTTTCCATTTAACCGCATCGTGGTCGCTTTCTTTTTCTTTCCCCTCTCCCCTTCCCCCTGTCCCCGCTCTCATCGTCGTCTCTTTCCTCCCCTACTTTCCCAAGTAACAAAAAAACAAAAAAAAAACAATAGAGCGGCCGGCAAGACTGGAACCCACAACCTCTCGCATGCCCAGCCTGTCCATCGACCCATGCGACTACCGAAGAAGCGGTGCGGCTGGATGCGCGCTGGCCATACTTTAGCCATGGACTCTCGTACACCGATCACCCAACTACTGGTCGGTGGTATTCAATTTTCGCGGTTGGCTCGTTTTTTTTTGTTTTTTTTTTGTTTTGAGGGAGATGCAGTAAGTGGCCAGTCAGCAACAGCAGGGGCTATATTATGATTTTTTTTTTAAATCTTGAGCTCATTTCATACGCTTTGAAATTACGAATTACATTTAAACAGTCTTCGCCGCCTTCGCACCCCTATCAGCTGGGGGCCTGGAGCACGTCCCCGCCACCGCAGCCCAATTATATGGTTATATTACACGATCAGCAGTGGGGTCGCGGTGGGGGCGGGCGGGGGCGGGCGGGGGCGGGCGGGGGCGGGCGGGGGGGCGGGGGCGGGCGGCGGCTCCCAGTTGCCCGATAACCAGGGGAGCAGCTCAACTTGAGGCGACACTGCTTGCCACCGATACGCCACTCCACTGCTCCCTCCCCCCCTCCCCCCCCCCGCCCCTTTTCCCCTCATCCTGTTCTCTCATTAAACTTTCGCTGCTGGGTCTCGGCTGCGCGCGCGACACTGGAAATTCAAACTCGGGCGCTTGTCTCGCACGTATGCTCTCGCGCGCCTACCTATCTCAGTCCCGTCTCAGTGGCCAGGGCTTCTCATCACAGCTCCTGCTTCGTATTATACTGTTCGAAATAAAATTAGGAGAGTGAAGGAGAACGAAGGCCTAGTATTCAAATTAGATAAAACCCCGCGGTTACGCTCGCGATTTTTTTTTCTGTCGCGAGCACCTACATTTGGCTTGGTATAACCCTCCCCCTCCCCCCCTGCACCACCATGTCCGGAATATTATTCAACGCCGTGCATGCGTGAGTGTGGAATAACAAACAGGGCGGGGGAGAAGGGGAGGGGGGAGCAGGAAATGTCTTTTCGTGGCCGCGCAGTCAGTCCGTTTTACCTGACCGACTCCGCGACCTCCTTCTTGTGGTATTGTAGGGAGGGACAAAGAAAGAGAGAGAGAGGGGGGGGGGATAAAGATCGGGAGAGGAAGGGTGAGAGAGAGAGAGACACAAGAGCGGGACCCGACAGATGCTCTGACTGACTGACGGCGGTGGCGGCCGCCCCCCCTCTCTCGGCATGATAACCGAATATTTTCCGTCACGGTGCCGCTGGTGCGGTGGCGGGGGTGGTGGGGGGGGGGGGGGGGAGACGGAGCGCGCCGCGGAGAACAAAGGGTGTGGAGAGTGCGTATACTGCTGCGTGACCTGGTTAGGCGAGTGAAAACAAACAACGCAGTGGCCTGCGCGTGCGAGTGAGTGAGTGAGTGAGAGCTGGATAAAGAGAAAGGGAGAGAGAGAAAGAGAGAGTCGACCGCAGCAGGCCTCGCCTTGTAAGCGGGATGGCGTCGCCACGCCCCCCGCGTCGCGCTGTGGCCGGCTGTGTGCGGGCGCCTGCGAGGTAGGCCAGGCAGCGGGTGCCGCCGGGCAGCGGCGCGGAGCGGGCTGCCTACCCTACCGTCGGCGGGCGCTCCGTGAAGCGGTGCGCCGCCGCACGGCCGCACGACCCTGACCGCTGGCCGCGCTCGAGGACGGGGTGTCGACCCGTCCATGAGTCTCCGCTGCGGCCGCGCTCGAGGGCGGTGCCTGCCGCGTGCGAGCCGGCCACATGACTTGCGCCGCTGGGCTCGGGGTTAAGGGCTCTCACGGGGGTGATATCCGAGCCCAGGCCAGCAGCTGTTGTCAGGTCCCGCGGGGGGCGGCGGCCCAACGGCCCGGGGGCGGGGGGAGGCAGCTGGGGGCGGGGGAGGCAGCTGGGGGCCGGCGCCCATTGCGGTGCGGACAGACAGCTAGCAACACTGTAGTGACGTGGAGCCACAACCCCGGCAGACCCGCGGCCAGCCCCGCAGCCGCCAGCCCGGAGACAAGCCTCCCCCCACCCCTCCACCCGGGCACACCCGCAGCCAGCACTCCCTCCACTCAAACTTTTTCGTGAACAGGAACTCTAAGAGATAAGATGACAGCAGGAGACGAGAAGATGAAAAAGATCTTCTCCTGCCGCCCACGCAACGCTGCCTCCCCGCGACGTCGTCGTCTGCGGGCAGAAGAAAGCGCGACGGAGGGAAGAGCCCCGGGAAACGGGGGGGAGGCCCCCGCAGCCCCGCGCGTCAGCCAGAGCGCGATACGGGGGCCGCTCCGCCGTACCTCATGACGCCGGCCGACTGGAGTAACAAGCCTCTACGGGCTGCGGCACGGCGGCTCGGCCAGGCATACTCACAGCGAGGGGGGGAACCGACTCCTGGAAGTTGTGTTCGCCGGATTACCCGTATTACCGCCGAACACTTTCAGAAAAAAAAATTGAACAGACGCCTTTTTCCAGCTTCTACGGGACATCAGGAACAAGAAGACAATCCGGCATCAATGATGCTGAAAAGAAGCTCGTTCTTTACCCAAGTTGTGCTCAAAAATGTAGTTTTAACGGCGTGAAATTTATATGAAAGTCAAAATAATTAAAGATAAACCCGCACGTAGAGTCAAAAAGAACGAATATTGCGCTGGCCCGGGCTGTTGAGACGCACATTATCCCAAAAATCACCACATAACCATAGGACGTTCACTGATACAACTAATTTACAGTAGTGTCATAGACGATATCAGGCACTTACATTACTTTTAAATAAAGTATCATTCACTCTCATATTACATCTTAAACACTCAGAATAATAGGATACACTTTTCAAACACGAAAAAAATGTTATTTGTGCAAATTAATTTCTTGGATTTGAACTTTCGATCTTTGGTTTGTATTGCTTGTATCTTTTGTATTTTGGCATTTCTTTGTCTGCCGATTGAACACGTCGAGAGCCTCTCAAGACTCTCGAAGCCCTCCTGTGGCGCCCTCTGCCTGCCACTTTTGCAACACCGCGGACGTAGTTCCACAATCACCCGCTTCACACGCTTGAAAGCGATTGGTTGTTGATGACCCACTGACGTCTTCTTGCATCATAACGGGCGGAGTCACCGCCTTGCAACAATGCACAGGAGCTAGGTCCCCAACAGCAGGGCATGCCTGCCAGCGCTCGCCAGCGCATACGAGAACTGACCCGCGTCTACCATTGTCATGGTGCTCTTCCCAGCCTTCCTAAACGTCAGAATCAGCAGTGCCACGCTACTCGCGCTATTTTCGAAATTTACGCCCAGGACGTAGTGGCAACAGAATCGCTGCTGTAGATAATTTGAGCTCACAACAGTTGGTGCTTTTGGTTCTGATAGTGTGACGCCTGGTGGCGCCTGCTCGCACTACGTCCACGCCCACCCATGGCCTTCCCCGTCATAGTTCAAACATCACCCGCTCGACGGTAGCGCCACGCCGGGACGCAGTTCCGATGCCATCCGTTTGGCGCTAGCCCTAAAATAGGTTTCTCGTTTTTTCACGAATAACTTACATTACACAAAACATTTCGGGATTCACATACACCCAAAAAATTAGAAAAAAAAATCTTCTTTTAAATGAATAGTTTGAAACAATACTTGAGGTACATTAATACTAAAACGAGCCTCATCAATTTACACCCAAATAGCCCTTTACTCGGCTCTGGACTTAAAATAAAAATTTAGTTTCAAAATTAAAGTTTATAGTTTTATGTCTTTCGTGATATTTTTGGATACATATTCAACCCTAATTCAAGTTGCAACATGCGATCCGCTTATTTTTAGTTTCCTTCGTGTACCATAACCTTTCAAAATTTTCAAATTCAAATTTCTTCTCAAAATGCATACATAACCGAAAAAAACCTTTATCATTTTTTTGTCACGTGAAGAAGACCTTTAAAATGATACCCCACACTCCACTGTAACTGTCGTACTTTCGCAGATGAAAGCGGGGATCTAAACAACACATCTACCGGGTACAATACTCGTTCTTCTTACCCACATATGTATATATGTATGTGGTTAGGGGTAAAGAACGAGTAAAAATGATGCGGGCCAAAAAAAAAAAACTTCAAATGAGACAATTTATTCAACCGCGATTTTTTTTTATTAAAAAAAAACTTTTTCCTGCGCAAGCACAAGCATCCCCCGCCACTTCCACCCCATCTGCTCCTACCGCCCTGCGTCTCCCTCACATTCAGCATCACGTTCTCTCTCTCTCACTCGCTCTCTCTCTCTCTCTCTCTCTCATCTCTACGGTCTACTTTCTTCCCATTTCTGTTTACACTCTTTTCCTCCTTATCTCTCTCTCTCTCTCTCTCTGTCCGTCGCTCTCTCTCTCTCTCTGTCCCTCTCCCTTGATTCTCTAGAGCCACTACACACTTGGTCGAACGGGCCGAGAGCATGGTGGCATCCCGCGGGCCCCGACATATCCAGGCCGGGCCTCCGAGGGGGACATCCGGTGCCCCCCCCCCCCCCCCCCCGCCCCCCCGCGGCTCCCCTCTTCTGTGTGTGCTGTGCCGTCGCGTGATGTGTTCCGTAAACGAGTATTGCCTTCCGGTCGCAGCTCCGGCCCGGATGGCCGAGCCAGCGCAGAGATGTGGGGAAAAAGGAAAAAGAAAACCACAAACACACAAGGGGAAAAGAGATGAAAAATAAATAAATTAGGAAATGTTTCTATGTGGCGTAATGTGATTTCGAAACACAAGTATGGGATGTTGGCTGGACCTCCCTGGTTTCTATACCGGTATGGACATCACATTTACACGGAGTGAGGGAGGGGGGGGGTGCTTAATTTAGGGGAGGGGGGGCTGGTTTACATTTATTTAGGTAACACCTCACGCAGCGCCGGGCGCCCCCGTGTATAGTGCCGGCCGCCCCCCCCCCCCCCCTGTCGGACGCCGTGGCTGGGCGGGGCGTGGCGATGGCCTCTTGCCTTCCCCCCCCCCCCCCCCTTGTATCCCGTAAACCAGCAGGAGGTCCTTCTTTGCATTGCAAACTCTGTTTTAGGTCGACCAGGCCGTGGGAGGGCGACACAGCACGGGGACAGGAGGAGGGGGAGGGGGGAGGGGGAGGGGGGGAGGGGGAGGGGGGGGAGGGGTAGGACGAGCGGAGCCGCGAGCTACACCCGGGGTGGGTGTCCTCTCAAATGATCGTAAGCAAATCTGTTTCTCTCTCTCTCTCTCTCTCTCTCTCTCTCTCTCTCTCTCTCTCTCTCTCTCTCTCCCTGTCACGCCTGAGGGGGATCATCTCATATAAGTACGTCCACAATATGATATGTTGTCACAAGGCGACCCAAAGGACCCCCTCGGCTCCCACGTCCCACACCCCTTCGCTGCCGCGAGCCCGGCCTCTAGATGGATACCGGAGCGATTAATTTTGATTGCTGAATCTGACGTTCAGACAACACATGAAAACAAAATTATTGACTTTAGAAATACATAGTCAATGGGTGGCTACAGACCAAAAAAAAAAAGTCGACGAGGGAAGGCGACACAGCGAATCGGTCGGAATCGAATTCGATTGTATCCTCCTCGAATATGTTGTGACATATTGTGTGGTCGTCGAACGGGAAGAGGAAAATGCATGGTGTGGCTGGTGATGGCCGGTGAACAGACCGCATATAGCAGAGGGCGTATAGCGGGGGGCCGCCGGGGGCCTCGTGCGGTGGGCCCGCCCCCGGCCGCCCCCCGGCCGCCCCCGGCCGCACCCGTGCCGCACTCAGCGACCCAGCGCCGGCCCGGCAGTCTGTCCGGTATGAAAAAAATAAATGAAAAATGAACGATACATGATTAAATAAATTCGTATATAATCAATCGGTGTGGAATATTCGAGTATTGCGGTCTGATTATCTTTCTTATAATGCGCGGTTGCAAATCCAATCACTGACTTGTGTGTCAATTCCAAAATCTCCACCCCCCCCCCAAAAAAAAAAAAAAAACTTCGATTGTAACAGTCGACATCGAAGCGCCATAAAAAGAATGCGTCGTGGGTTATCAAAACAATGACAGCATTCCGCCTTTTTTCTTTTACCGATGAGCCGCACGAGCGGCTCCCTGCCGCCGCGACGCATCCAGCCAACACGGCGGCGCGGAGAGCGGGGCAGAAATATTGGCGACGCCGTCGTCCCATCAGAACGGGACATCAAACGTCACATATATAAAGTTAGGGGGGGAGGGGGATCTGGGAGGGGATGTGTCCACAAACGGGCGGGGCATTACAAACATCGTGGTGTGTGTCCGTGAGAGAGAGAGACAGAGAGAGACAGAGAGAGAGGGAGAGAGAGAGAGAGAGAAGGAGAGAGAGAGAGAGAAAGCAAAAGGTTCCACTGGTCAAGGGGGAGGGGGGCCCTGGATGTTCGCCGGCCGGCAGGCTTTGGGCCCGGGCTGCGGGCCCCGTGTGCGTTGCTATTGGTTGATAGGGGAAGGAACTTGTTGTTACAGCCTCGGGAACCTGCCGTCGCCTCCTGTGCGCTCCCGAACGCGAACACACACACGCACACACACGCACGCACGCACACACACACGCGCGATACACACACATTGCCCGCAGGAGTACACGGCTTCGCGACTGGCTCCGTGGGGTCGCTATAGTGCTGCCCCCCCCCCCTCACCCCCTTGCTAATGCCCGCCATGGTATCAATTTCGGGAGAGAGAGAAGGCCGCCGCTTTCGCGTTCACTTTAGTTCGTAATCAGAGAACCGGCCCGGCTCGGCCGCTTGCTTCGGCATCGCTGGAGTTCGGAGGGGAGGGGTTTGTGCAATTCCCAGCGTTCCGAACACCGCATATTGTGTGCTATGCGCCTTGTGTGTGTGTGTGTGTGTGATTGCGTGTAGGTGTGCGCGCGTATGTGTGCTGCGGTACCCTGCGGTGCAGCAGACGATGCGGTAAGTGGGACATCATCAAAAAGTCAGAAAGGGGGCGCTGTGAACGTGATTTGCGCGTTTATAACGTTGGTGAATAGATGGAAAGAGAGGAAAAGCATGCAGGGGGCAAAAAAGAAAAATCGTCGACACATTACAAAGCCCCGACGCGAAAGCGCGAGGGAAAAAACCCTCGTGCTGATTTGAAGGGAGGGAGGGAGACAGTGGTATACTGCATACTGGTCTATTTGTAGTCAAAAGGTGAAAGGTCGAACTTTAAAAAAAAAAGTGTCTGAAACTGTACGCAGCATTATTAAGCATTTCGGGTAGAGGCGATACGACGCATCGACGTTGTGCACTTTTCCATCGCTCCGTCTCAGTCACACCTTATGGAAAGTGCGTGAGTAGGAGAGACCGCGGTATATACACCGCTACGTCGGCCGAGCCCTTTTATTATCGGGGCCAGGCGCTCTGTTTTCTCTCCCCCGCTCGTCAGTTGACATTAACACGTCCGAGGGTTCCGCTTTCAAAGAAGCGCCCCCCCCCCCCCCCCGGGCATGAGGGGGGGGGCGTCTCTCCAGGGCTGCTGCCGCCGGCCGGGACACACACACACACACACACACACACCGACACGGTCGTGTAATCCTCCACCCGATGAGCCCTATGGACGCCGTCTGCTCCACGTTTCAATATTTGTCCGCATTTACATTGTAAATGGGGCGAGGTCCCGCCGCTACGCGCCCTGCCGACCCCCCCGGGGGGCCCAGGCGGCACGGCGCGGCTGTCCTCGCGAGTGCCCCCCTTCCCCCCTCCAGCGGTAATCCCTCTGCAAAAGATGTCTGGTGGCCGCCGCGGGTCGTCGCTTCAGCCCCCCCCCCCCACCATCACCCCTCTCGTCCACTAAGTGTGCCACCGTTTTCAGCTGCAGCCTCCCCCCCCCCCCCCCGCGCACTCGCAGACTTCAGCTAATGTTTTATTTCATGGCGCGCACTCCCCTAATCGCCGCCTCCGATTTCGCCGACGCCGTCTCCACCGCGCCTCCCTCCCCCAGCCCCCCCAGCAAGCCTTCCCCCAGCGTCTTCCGGCCGCAACGCGGGGCGAGGCTGGCTAAAGCGCCAAATCCGACGAGGACTTGGTACATTTCAAAAAGTTTTTTTATTTTATTTTTTCGAAATCGAGATGTGGGAGTTAGCATGTTTGTGTTTGCGATGCGGGTCGTATTTGCGCCGTACGCTCGCGTAGCCCGGGGGCGTTTCTACACAGCCGAGAGAGAGAGAGAGAGAGAGAGAGAGAGAGAGAGAGAGAGAAATGAGAATGCAGCGAAGAAGGGCGCGTATAATGAAATGGGGAACCGGATTCATTTCGCCCGGAAATGCGGACGAGCACGAGTGGCAGACGGGCAGACAGACAGACAGACGAACAGACAGACAGACACTCGTCGCCAAGTCGTCTAGTCGCCAGCGGCAAGCGCTCAAAGAGATTATTTGCCGGCGGCAGGCTGTTGCTGCGCTCCGCCGGGGGGCCCATGCCGGGGGGGCCCTGCTGAGGGTCGTGATGGGGCATCTGATCCCGGGGCCGGCCGGCGGCCGCCCGGGGCCTTGGCTGTGATTTGCGGGAGTGGGGTGGCGACAGCACAGCACGGCCTGCCTGCCTGCCTGCCTGGCCGCCGGGTTCGGCCGCCCGCGGGTCGCCGGGTAGGCCTGCCCGCCGGGCACCGGTGCGCCGCGGCTGCCTACCTCGCAGGCGCCAGCCGCCGCAGTTATCGGGCCGCGCCGTGGGTCTGGTAGGTGTGCACGGTGCGTTTTGTTGAAACTTTTGCTGCCCGACCCCCCGGCGGCCGGTGCTGGCAGGTGCGGCTGCCCGCCCTCCGTCAGTGCCCCCCCACCCACCACCCCGCGTGTTGCGTTGCCGCTGCGTGCGCCCAGCGCGGAGCCACAGCTGGCTAAGTCTGTGAGCTCGTGGCAAAGTTTTGCAGGGCCTCGGCCACGGATGCGTTGCAAAGAGAGAGAGAGAGAGAGAGAGAGAGAGAGAGAGAGAGAGAGAGGAGCATATCGGGGCGGCGCCGGCGTGCGAGAGCAGGTGGCCCGGACCATATTCACTCCACATCCCCTCGGTCGGCCGCCGCGGGCCGCGCACGCACCGGGAAGTGGCGTTAAAAGTTTACATAGGAAAAAAAATGTACCACAAAATATTTTAATAAAGTAATTGACTAAAAATCTATAATGAAATCATATGTTTACTCACAGAGGCACATTTTACAGCATTCGGAAAGAGAAAACGTACCATTTAATTTCACTTAAAAAAAAAAATAATTTTTCGTTGGACGGGAAAAGATAAGAAGCTCTGGGAGGGCTACGAACTTCCATGTAACCGCAGCCCTCCCCGCCCCTCCCCCTTCATCGGAGCGCGCTGCCTTCACTGCGGGCGGCCGGATTCCACGGCGTTACGTGCTTTTCTGGACGGAGGGAAGAGGCCGGGAGCTCCCCAGAAGAAGTTGAAGCAAGGGCGCCATTATCGGCAGAGGCGGGAACCAATTCCTTTTCTAAATTTAACCTTCCATCCTTCGGTAGGGGCCTCTGCTATTAGCGGCCGAGGTCAGAGGAAGCCGCCACGTTCCCTGCCGGCAGATTCCCAACACGACTTCTTTCTCTGTCGCACTCGAGGGGTTCTTCATAAGAGAGCGAGAGAGAGAGAGCGAGAGAGAGAGAGGGGGATATCCGAGAAGACGGACTCGCTCCAGCGGCAGCCACAATGCCCCCAAGCAATTAGCCTCTCTAAATGCAAATGTCTCACCTTCGCGCCTCCCGCTCCGTCTGATCCCGGATACGCCGCCCACTGGGCACTCCCCCTTTTTGAACTGATATATTTTCCTCCATTATTTATTTATTATTTCCACCTTCTCTCCGGTTCCGAGTTGTTGAGATTCCTTTCTGAAGGGGATGCCTCTTGGCGCAGGTCGGCTCTATATACCTGCCACTCCCCCCCCCCCCCCCAACCCCCATACCCCCGCGGGGGCCACCCTACACGACAAGCCCCCCGGGCGGAGGAGGCCGAAGAGCCCCCTACTAACATGGGCGCTCCCGTTCGAGTGCCAAGAGACGGTCGACCTTCATCGATTCGTTTTAGTACTTACTCTCTCTCTCTCTCTTTCTGTCTCTCTGTCTCTCGTCTCTCTTCTCTTTGCCGCTGGCTAAGCAGCAGCAGCAGCAGCGTCAGTCGAGGGCGACACGCCTTCTCTAATACAGTCAGATTCGCGACGAGATGCCGTTTAGAAGGCGTTTGGAGCAAGCAGCGGGAGTGGTATGAGGGGGAGGGGGGGGGGCGATGCGAAAGGCATCTCCGGGGCCGTGTTTTCATATAACACGACCTGTGCGAGGCCCCGCGGGGGGAGCAGGGGAGGGGGCCCCGCCTGTGTGCCGGGCTGTATGAGGCCCAGGGCGGGGCGCTGCGACGCCGGGGCCCGCGGCCGCCGCCAGCGCCGCCGATGCAGCGGCAGTAGTAAATCTCCATTTGGGGGAGCTCCGGCCGGCCCCGGCCCGTGTCGCAGGCCGGCGTCCCAATGTGATGAATGGTGGGGGCGGATGGATGATGCATGTGTCCGGGCAATATGCTCAGCAAATCGTCTGTCCTCCCCCCTCCCCTCCCCAAAACCCACAACCCCCGCAGTCCCCCCCCTCCCCACTCCACCTTCCGCTGCGCGCTTTTAGGAGGGTGTCTCCTACGCAGGCGCCGCCGAAGGCCGCGTGGCTCGGCCGTGGCCTGGCCGTGGCCCTGATGGCGGCGATACACCAGCATGCTGATGGTGATGGCCAGGACGGCGATGACCAGGGAGAACGTAGCACCTCGCCTCGCGGCCGGTGCGCGGGCGGGGCCGTTGGAAGTGTTGATGGCGAGGCCCGCTCTGATGGCGGACCCAGCCGGGCCGGTGGTGGTGTGGTGGTGGTGGTGGTGGTGGTGGAGGTGGTGGTGGTGGTGGTGGTGGTGGTGGTGGTGGTGGAGGTGGTGGTGGTGGTGGTGGAGGTGGGCCGGGGGGCCCGAGCACGCCATTAACACTCGCCGCCGCCGCATTAGCTCCAGCAGGCTCTCCAGGGGCTGCTCCAGCCTTCTCCAGCGTGCTCTACCGACACACGTGTGTCCAGCTCATTGCCCGGGGAACATTATTTCCGCATTCCCTCAGCGCCCCTCTTCGCGCATACCCCCCACATGGAGCGACATTTCTATCGTCTATTCGCTCTCCATGGCCGTTCGTGTGTGTGTGTGTGTGTGTCTAACTCTCGGAATTCCTTTCGCTGGCGTGGCGGAGGAGGGAGCTGCAGGTTTCCCTCGCGGCGCGGTGGACCGCGCTGACTTGCTGAGAAGGGTTGCCGTGCAGCGGGTGAGGTGGAGTAGGAGGGGAAGGGGGTGGGGTCCAAAGTCCGGTCGAACTGCGGCCCGGAATTATGGGGAAAGTGCCGGGCCGCGCGTCAGGCGGGAACAAATGGATGAAGGAGTCCCTCTCCACGATCCGGTCTTCCGGAGTCTGTTGGCGCCGAGAGCCGCGGGGCGGGGCGGAGCAAGCGAGGGGAGCAGCGGGGGCAAGCCACGCTGCACTGCACTTGCAGAAATAACAGCTTAAATCAAGCGTTATATACGCTTGGCCTTCTGGGAGCGAGCGTCGCATGCGGGGCAGGCTCACCCGGCCTCGGCCGTCCCAACCGCGGGCCGGGACCCACAGACTCTCCTCCTCGCCTCGCTGGCCCCGCTGGCCTCGGCCCCGGGCGGGCAGGACCTGACCCTCGCTCGGCCTCGGCCCGCGCCGGTCCCGGTCTCGACTTCGCGGCGCCCGAGCAGCGCGGCGGCGACAGCTGACAACGGCGGTGCAAAGCTGCCCGCGTAACGGTCCCTAACCCAGGGCAGCCCGGCAGGGCCCGCGGGGCAGATGGAGAGATAGAGAGAGAGAGAGAGCGAGAGAGAGAGAGAGAGAGAGAGAGAGACAAGGGTAAAGGAATTTGTACCCATGATTTGGCCGTCTACTGTTCCCGCCCCCGTGGGGCCGGGACTGCGGCGTGCGGCGCCGGCCCGGCGACCCTCGCGATCCTTTAAGCTCTCCTGCTCCTCCGCCCGCGCCGCCCCCCCGTGTGTGTGTGTCTGTCTGTCGGTGTTGCTGTTGTCGGGCGCGGCACACGGCCCGCATGCCGCGCGGCCCGTGTGCGGCTGTGTGTACAGAGCGCGGCGCCGCCCGCATCGAGGCCAAGCGAGGCCCCCGCACGGAGGGAACTACTTTGGGGACACTTGCTATAAACTTTGCAAAACTAAATAAAATTCTAACTTCACTTTCTAAAATTTTATAGGAGCCTTCGCATAAATATTTTAGAGAGAGTTGACGAATATTTGCAGAGTCGTGCCCCGACTATGTCTGTGTCTCTCGCTCAGGCATGACTTTCGGGGGCGAGTTCGGTGAGCCACCAATCATGCCGTTTGAGGCCTTGAAATGAAACTGAAAGTGCTTAACGCGCGCGCTTTAGACATTTCTTTCGCCGCGACGGCGCAGAGAGAACAAGAAAAAAAAACAGATTTTATATTTTTTTGTTTTATTTGTCTTGCGCGAAAATTTTTTTGGCCGGGTGTGAGGGGGAAGCGCGAGGGCGTTTCGCTGGACCAGGGCTGCAGCACGGGGGAGGAGGTAATCCCGGGTCCCGGCCGGCGGCAGCGGCGGCGCGGAGGGGGTGGTGCGCCGCGGCGGAGGGGGCGCCGGGGGCCGCGGGGGCCGCGGGGGGCGTGGGGGGCGTGGGACCTCCCCGGAGCCCTCGGGCGCCACGCGCCGCCAGGGCCGCCAGGGCCGCGGCCGGGACACGGAGTAGATCCAGCCCCCATTTATATTCATCTGGAATGGGCAGAGCGGGGAGGGGCCGGGAGGGTCCGGCTGGAATTAGCCTTGTCCGGTATTGTGCGACCCTGCCCCCATCCCAATGACACTTCGCAGCGACAGGAGGAGACGGTGTTGGCACCCAAGTCAGCACGAGAGCTGACTCCCCCCCCCCCTCCACCCCTCCTTGTCCCGCCCCCGGGGCAGCGACACAGGCCTCTGCTGTCGATTTGTCGACCGTTTCATTGGCACGCATCTCTGCAGGCCCTGATTCCGAACGTTAGCGTCTCCTCTCTCTCTCTCTTTCTCTCTCTCTCTCTCTCCCTCTCTCTCTCTCTCTCTCTGGCTCTCTATCTATCTCTCTCTCTCTCTCGCTCTCACATGGAGCACCCCGGGAGAGCGACAGAGACGGCGCTACGAAAGCAGTAGCATTCGAAACCAGCCGCGGCTGTCGTCGTGGATCCGAAGGACACTGCCCTCGCGAACTTTGCCCGCCATCCCTCCCCTCCCCTCCCCTCCCCTCCCCTCCCCTCCCCTCCCCTCCCCTCCCCTCCTCGCGAGCGCCATCTTCAGCCTTACGAAAGACGCTCGCTATCCCGTTGACGATTCGCCGCTCACAGCGCATCGCAGCCGGAGCTAATAACTTTCACTAATAAAGCCCGCAGCTACGCCGCCGACGCGACGCTCAACTTTGCTCATAACGTCAGCAAAGGGCAATGATAGTTGTAGGGGACGCGCATTTCGATCTGTATAACAGGGGTCGAGGTGTGGGTTCGTGGGGAGACCCCCCACCCACCCATGTCAGCTGTAGGCTTTCCCTGAGAAGAAGGCATCCAGCCACACGCCAGCAAGTTAGCGAGGCATTGCAAATAATAAACTCATTCGTCACCCGCTATGTAACGTTTACTATTTGCTCTCTCTCTCTCTCTCTCTCTCTCTCTCTCTCTCTCTCTCTCTCTCTCTCTCTCTCTCGGCACCGCCGCCGCCGCCGCCCCAGACCATTCTGCCATTACCCCCTCTTATCCATCTCCGTCAACCGCAGAGCACAATGCGAGGGGGCCGCCTGCCTGGAGGGGCCCCCGCCCCCCAGCCCCCCACCCCCTCCGAAATGCCAACTCGAATGTGCGCGCAAGTGCAGGGGAGGCGGTGGTCTGCGGCGGCCAGAGCGCCCGACGCACCGCACACTCCAAGTTGTGACGCAAGTGGCAGAGGCGGCCAAGTGGGCGCAGCCGGCGAGATTCCGTGGATGTATCCTCCATCCGGAGCACGCCGGACCTGGGGGGGGGGGGGGGGGGGGGGGTGCTGGGGATGGCGCACCGCGCCGTGAAACTCGAACCGCTACGGACAACGGAGCCGTGCCGACACCCGTTACCTGGCACGAGCCCGACACCCTGACACGTACCCGACAACGGTGCCCGACTCGTGTTCCGTTAGCCGCCGCTGGACGGATGGCTGAGGCCAGCTTACGGCATGCATGCCACTCTCACACACCGCCATTTCTATTCTTTAAATTATTTTTTTCGATACAAAATTATCATCGTTCAGTTCACAAAAACGTCTTTAGGTTGCGCTTGAAAATTTTTTTTGAGGGGCAGAGGGGATGATGTGAAGATTCGGCGATTGTTCCTTTCCCCTCGGCCTGCGCCCCTCATACCTCCACCATGTTCCTACCCTCCATCACCTGGGCCCCGGGTGAGGCAGGGCCCCGAAAGGTGCCCGAGAGCCGCAGGCCTTGTGGGGTCCAGGGGGCGGAGGCGAGGCGCTCACCTGCACCCCCGTTCGACGCCAAACAGTGAAAAGGGGAGGTGTCCGTGGTCCGCGAGAGGAGAGAAAGGCCGGCACGCCCTCCCATCGGGGCCTCGGGCACCGGGCGTGGGGGGAGGGGGAGGGTTAGGGGTGGGGGGGTACAGGACGGGCCGCCCCGCCCCGCACCGACGTCGTACACACGCAATCTGGCAGGGGCGTGGCGCGGCGGGGGAGGTGGGGGCGGGGGGATGCACTGCCCACACTCTATTCTTCGCGAAAACAGATGGCTTGCTGCGTTGCGGCGCGTTGCGGCGGCAAGGTGGCAGGAGGAAGAGTAAAGAAAAATGTATTTTCCTTCCGGCTGCTGTTGCTGGTCGCGGCTCTCGCCGGATCGCACCGGGTCACGCTCGCGCGGCTCGCGCCCGTACCCACCCGACCCGGCGCCGGCAGTAAGGGGCGGCGAGGCGGGTCCAAGGCCAGCGAGGGGACCAGGAGAAAATCCCCGGGCCGGGCGGGGCCGTGTGCCGCAAGGTTGTGCGACTTTGGACCCGAACAAACCCTCGCGCTGCAATCTTGTTTAAGTCAATTTGCTCCCGGCACAGCTAGCATAGCGCGTACAGACGGGGAAACTCCCCGGTGCGCGCTCTTGGATAAGACCCCGCCGCGTGCAGTCCCGCGGGGGGTCCGCGGGGGGTCCGCGGGGGGTCCGCGGGGGGTCCGCGGGGGTCCGCGGGGGTCCGCGGGGAGTCCGCGGGGCGGACGACAGATGCGGGGAGGTGTTTGCACGCCCAGCGGCACCCGCTCCCATTCATTAGGTCCGTCAACTGTGTATTCAGCCCGTGCCGCCCGCGCCGGGTTCTGCTCCTGGCGGGGGGCATCGCAAACTCGGAGCGGAGGCCGGCGGAGGCCGGCGGAGGCCGTCGGAGGAGGCCGGAGTACCCTGCCGGCGGGTGCTCCTGCAGAAGCATGACGACCCTGTGCGCGCGGCCAGAGCTGTGCAGCGTGTGTGTGTGTGTGTGTGTGAGAGAGAGAGAGAGAGAGAGAGAGGGAGAGAGACGGGCGTATGGCTAGGTGTAATCAGAGCAGGCAGGGCAGCAAGCAGGCAATGCCGCTCCTGCCCCCCCCCCTCGCAGCGTGTGCGCCGCGGCCTCTGCAGTCACGAGGCTGGGCCCTGCCCCCCCCCCCCCCCCCACGGCAAGAGGGCGCGCGTTTGTGTTTAACGGAGCGACAGCAGCCAGCCAATCACACAATCCAAAGGGCGGCCCGCCGCGGCGGAGGTCTAATTGTCCCCGCGACTGTTAATGAAGGCAAATAATTGCTCCTTTCACCATCCGTCGGCGCGCCCGTCGCCGGCAGAGAGGTCCGGCCGCCCTCAAGAAGGGCGCGACCGCGGCGGCGGCAGCGGCGGCAGCGGCGGCGGGGCGGCCGAGCGCGTGTGCGAGGCCTGCCCCCGCGCCAACCGTCCCCGGCGACGACAAGCACGCCCCGAGGATGAGGACGTATTGTCTTTCTGGGTCCAATCTCAGCCCCCGTGCACAAACAGCGGGCCGCCGGCCGCCGGCTGTGGGGAGGACGACGCCAGCCGCGCGGGCTGCGCAAGCCCGGCCCGGCCCGCAGTTTGCCAAGGGGTAACAGCCGGGCCCGGGCCTCCAGCGGCGGCGCGGCAGGCGCGGCAGGCGCCGGGGCGTCGGGGACCCGGAGCCCGCCCAGTCCTCCCCGTAACCCTACACCTCCCCGCCGTCCCAGCGCTCGCCGTCCTCCCAGTGCCCGCCGTCCTCCTCCACCTCCTCCTTCTCCCCGTCCTCGGGTGACCATGCCGCCGCAACTAGACGGCCGCCACGGCCCGGTTTCTTGTGCGCCTCTCGAGAGACGCTGCATAAAAAGGATGACCTTACTTACCGGCAGGAAAGCCGCCACGGCCATGGAAAAAGCACACAGAAACCGGGGCCTGCCGACGTTTTTCTTCACGCTTACCCCTCCCCCCTGGCTTTCTCTCTCCCTCCCTCCGTCTGCCTTTCTCTTCCTCTCTCTCTCCCTCACTTTCGCTTCTAGCTTCCACACACACACACACACACACACACACACACACCAGCACCCCTTCTCTCGGCCAATAATGTATAGCAGGGCCCAACGCCTTAGGCAGCAAAATAAGAAGTATTTTATCCCCCAGGTCACCGCAGACTCAGACGGGGAGGGGGGCAACCCACATCATAGCTGCGGAAAACAAGGGCGTCGGCCAAACCTCGAATTTAATTTAGACTTAGCGGCTTTCGGCCCCGCACCCCCTGATGAGCCTCCCTACCTCCCTCCTCTTCTTCCTCCTCCTCCTCCTCCTCATCCCCTTTTAAACTTGCCGGAGAAGCGTCTCACTTTGGTTGCGCGTCAATTAAAGTTTGCCACACCTAAACAAGGCGGGCCGGTGCCCAGCACAGCTCCCCCCTCCCACCCCTTCCTAGACCCCCCCCCCCCCCCCCCCCGGAGATAGGGGTGTCAGCGTCATTCCGCGTGGGAACCACGACCCGGCGCTATCATCCCCACCCGAATCGATAAGAGTCAAAGTGGAGCGCGGCCGCCGGTACGCGGGGCGGAAGGCAGGCCGCCCTGCCATCAGCGCGGTGGCCTTGTACATGGCGCCGACGACGCGCAACAGACCGCCGCCGGCCCCCCGTCGGCACCTCCCTCCCTGACTCGAATAGCACCCCGCTGCCCGCCTGACGCGACCCCCCCGACCCGCCGCCCCCGCATACCAAGTCCTGGAACTCCGCACCACTCCGATTAGGCCGGCACCGGGAAATTTGCGGGGGCGTCCTGACAGTGCGGGGGCGGACCGGCGGGTGCATTTAAGCGCGCCGGACACTGCTGGTGTTTGCAGAGGGCGCCCCGCCCCCGCCGCCCCCGCCGCCGCCGCCCCCGCCGCCGCCTCCCCCCGTCCTTGTCCTGCCTGCGGGGTCGTTCCCGCCTCCCGCAGTTGCGCCGCTCGTCAACAAACGTTAACACCAACTTTACAGTGGGGGCTCTTCTTTACGGCGCGGGGCGGATCTCAGGCGCGGGGCGCAGGTCGCAGCGCCGGGCACGGAGGCGGTGGGGGCTCCTAGGTGCCGCTGGCCCCCGTCGGCCGCCTCCGGCCCCCGGCCTCCGGGGTTAAGCAGGGTGGTCTCGGGCGGCCGGAGGCTCGCACCACGAGGAAGAATCCTTTTTCGCAATTATTTTCCGGACCCGGGATTTTAGGCCCCCCAGTCCCAGGTGGCGGTGTAAAGATTACGACTTTTTTTAATCATCAATCTCTTTAATGCGGCCAGCCCCTCCGAGACACGTGCACAGCATGACGGCCTCCTTGTTGCAGGCAGGGGATGTCGCGGTGGCGGGGAGCCCGCCGCTGCCGCCGCCGCCCTGGTGAGCGGGCCGTCGCTCCCGCCGGCTGAGCCGGCGGCCACCCTGCCAGGATCGCCTCGGACGCCGTCCCGGACGCGGGCCCGGACGCCGCCGGCGTCGCCATGCTGCAGCCCGTGGTGGACTGGCCCACGGACGAGCCGCCGTGCGAGGGCGTGAATGACGCGGTGCTCCGCAAGGTGACGGAGTACGCCCTGGGCCTGCAGAACCACCACGACCTGACCAAGCTGCTGCTCAAGCTCAACCTCACCCATGAGGAGATCAGCGAGTTCATCAACGTGGGCGCCGTCAGCACCAACGCCTCCGTGGTGGCCACCCGCTGCCGACCCAACTCCTGCAACTACAGCTACTGCGACGGCGCGGTGAGTCCCCGGTCGTCCCCGGGGGCCCGGCGGGGCCCTCCGCGTGAGGGGCGCCGACACGCGTGGTGAGCGGTGACGTGCCGCGCCGTGCCGCGCGGCTGCTGTGCGCCGCCGGAGAGCTCGGCATTCGGGGGTCGACGGGGTGAGGAGCAGGTGTATTTCAGAAACAAAAGATCGGAGCAGGGGTCGGGGGGATGACATTTGCTCGCAAGCGGTTCAAGTCGCAATGTCGTCGCAGTGGGGCCGCCGCCGGGGGGGCCGGGGGCGGCTTGGTACATACAATCCGCCGCGTCCCGCGGGAGGTACAGCGCGCAGTCATCACGCAAGAGGATCAGGGCCGACCGCGGTGGCAGCGCACGGCACGGCGCACGGGCAGAGCTGATGAGCAGCCCGAAAATATAAAGACACGACCGTACGGACAAAGAGGCCCAGATTGGAAGTGCGGCCAGGGGCGGGCCGGGGAGGGGGGGGGGAGGGCAGGTGCGGGGGAAATTGATTAGGGGCGCTCGGGCGCGTTCCGAGAGGCGCAGCTCCGCCGGCAGGCCCGCGGGGACGGGCGGGGACGGACGGGGACACAGTCAGTCGGGGCGGTCGGGTCCGTTCACCCCACGCGCCGCCGCCGCCGCCGCCGCCGCCGCCGCCGCCGCCGCCCCGCACGTGTCTCACCAGGACTCACAGCAGTAGCGGCACGACCAATGACACTCTTAGCATTTTTCAAGGCGCCCAAAGAGACCTTACGTTGTTTCTCCTGATATTCCCCTCACGTTTCCTTTTATTTTTCCCCCGCCCATTCAAATTACATTTTCAAATAAAAAAGAATATGACAATAACGTTTATTGTTGCGCATGTTTTTTTTTGCGCTCGCCGGGCATGGTGACAGTGTAGGGTAAAAAAAAAGTATTATTTCTTTTATTACCGTTCTGTGATGCGGGCGCTGTTAGATTTTACTGTTCGCGGCCGACCCTTTTTAATTGTGTTCATTTGTGGGACGATGGCCTGCGTGGCGCGTGCCGGCGGCTGTGCGCGGGGGGGGGGGGGGGGGGAGGCGTGTGTCGTGGCCATGTCGTGGCCGTATCGTGCCCTCACACACCGTCCAAGGGCACCGCCCCCGCCACCTCCGCAGAGTAGTGTACGCCGAGGAGTGTACGGGAGGGAGAGAGACGCACAGAGACAGACAGAGACAGACGGAGAGACACAACAGAGCGGCTCGCGGTTAAGGGACGCTCGTCGCTCATCGGCGGCAGTACTGCCACCCTGACGGGCGAAAAATTCCCGCGACACACGCAGCAGGTGACGACGTCGACGACAGTGCAGCCAACCCGCGCTGTATATAACGCCACGCCGCCGCCCACGCGAGTGCCAATAACACTTGTTTGAGTAGAGGACAGCGGCGGGGTCCGAACACGAGTACTACTGCCGCTCGTCTGGCGTGGAGGGAGCTCAGCTCGAGGCGTAATTATCTCGGGGCAGACAGAGCGACGGCGCTGGCTTTGTTCTCTCACCCTCTCTCCCCGTAATCCTTCCAGCACGTCCCCCCTCTCTTTCTCTCTCTCTCTCTCTCTCTCTCGCTATCTCTCTCTCTTAACCTCTCCCTCTCTGCCGCCCCCCCCCCCCCCACCCTTGTACACCACGACGCGCAGACGATTTGCAGCCATAAGTACTCCTAATCTCAAAGCTCTCCCCCGCATCCTCATCAACGGACATCCCCACGCGGCCCCACGTGGCCCCACGCGGCCCCACGCGGCCCCACGCGGCCCCACGCGGCCCCACGCACGGCGGCCGCAGCTGCTGCCGGACTCTCGCGTGACGATGGCGCGTGCCCCCCGTGAGCAAGCGCCTGCGGTCGGGAAGGTAGGCAGCCCGCGGCGCTCGCCTGCGCGGCGGCACGGCCCGCCAGCAGCTGTCGCAGGCGCTCCGAGACCTCAGAAAGGAATTGGGCCGCGCCGACCCCAAATCGCTCCTTCGACTCCCCCCATTTTGACCCCCCCGCCCCCCAACTCCCTCTCCAGTTCGCCATAAATTTTTCATCCCGCTCAGCGCGGCCTTCGGTCTTATCTACGGTGCCCTCGGGGACAGTCGTGGTTTAGCTAGGACTCGACGGCCTCCCCCCCCCCCCCCCCCAAACCCGTCCCGCGTGAACGCCCGCAAAAGAAGCGCCAAATGAGAACAGAGTGTTTCCGCGGACATACTCTTTCTTTTATCGTGTGTTTTATTTATTTTTTTATTCGCCATGACTGCCGCAGAGGCCCGAACGGCCAAAAAGATTTACGAGGTGTGACCGGCGTATGGGCAGCGGGCCGGAGCCCAGCCGGACAACCGCAAAAACCCCGAGCCGAACCCTCCCACGACGTCGCGTACAATGGCAACATTTTTCATCATTCACTGTAAAAAAAAATAATTAAAAAAAAACTATTTTACACGTACAGCCGCGGGTTTGAATATACTGCGGTGTACGACGGAACAAGGCACTGCGTTCTCATCGCCTCCAGCCCCAGCGGCAGCTGCGGCAGCTGCGGTGGCACCTCCGCGCTGTGTGTAACGCCGCCTCCGCCAGCTCGGCTCAAATAACGATGCGGTACCCCCCCCCCCCCTCCTCCCCACCAGCGCTCCCCTTCCCCAGACCCCCCCGCAGCGCTCTTCGCCATTTTTTTTCGCTGTCAGCGTTTTAAAACGACCCTTCTGGCCTTGGACTTGCCAAACGCCCGCTGGGCTTGTTGTTGCGCGTGTATGCGCGAGTACGTGCATGTGTTAGTGTGTGTGTGCGTGTGCGTGTGTGTGTGTGTGTGTGCGTGTGTGTGCGGGAGCCGCGGAGGCAAGCAGACTGAACGGCTAGCAGCTCCGGACTGCGGAACAGGTCTCCGGGGTCACACTCGAGGCCTTCTCAGCAGGGCACTCATCCAACTTTCATCACGACATAGCGGGTGAGGGAGAGAGAGAGATAGAGAGAGAAAGAGGGGGGAGGAGACAGTAGACGCTACGTTGAAATTACAGTCACGAGGCGAGAGAGAGAGAGAGAGAGAGGGAGAGAGAGAAACATTGCGGGCCGGACGCGCTGCTGTCTTGGGCGGCGGCGGCGAGTGACTTTTGCCTCGTTAAAGAGGAAAGAAGGCGAGGCGAGTGTCAGGGGCCGTCTGCATCGGCACTGCACGGAACACTATTAGCTCCCCCGCCCTCCTCCTCCCCCTCCTCCCCCCTCCTTCCTCCCCTGCCCCGCGCTACGCCCTTTCCACTCATATGTCTGGTCCGGCGTCAACACCACCAGGGCCGCCACTTTAGCAACGTCGCTTTTAATTGGGGTACACAAGGTGTACACACTTGTTTTGGCGGGTGGCGGAGGGGGAGGGGCGGCAGAAAACGAATTTCTCATACCGATTTCTCACACCTCCCCGCACCAACAGCGCCACCTGCGGGCTGACCGGGGCAAGTAACGGCGCAGCACCGGCCAAGCGGTTCACGCCAGTGGGTGCGAGAGAGAGAGAGAGAGACTCGGAGGAGGGGACGCCCCGCATTCGGACTGCGACCGGTAGTGCGAGAGAGATGGCCGACGTCCGGTGATGCCCGCGGGTGTCGGGGCCGAGCGGCCCGCCCTCTCTCTCTCCCTCTCACAGTACCAGCCACACGGGGCGCGTCGCCCGTCTCTCTCGCACGGACCGCGCCGCCACGGGCTCGCGGCAATGAATAACTCGAACGTTCCTTTTGTCCTCCCCAAGGACGTTTAGTTCCGGCGCGTCCTTTTTAAGCTCGCCGTCTCTTTCTCTCTCTCTCTCTTTCTCGCTCCCTCTCCCTCTCCCTCCCGCGGGAAACGTGACCACGCGACACATACTCTCATTGTCACCCCGACCCGCTTCCCTTTGCTCCTGTTCACCCTCGCCGAGTGGAGTGTATATTCGCGGTTCACAGCGTCAGAGCGATATTCCGCAACAAAAATAGCATGACCCCGGGTCTCTGGCGCTGCGGCGGTCCGCTAGTGCCGCTGCTGCCGCTGCTGCCGCCAACTGCTGTACGCGACATGTGTCGTCGCTGCAGGCGGGGGTCCAGGCGCATTAAACACACTCACCTCGTGTGTGTGTGTGTGTGTGTGTGTGTTTGCCCTTGCCCCCGCTTACTTGTGAGTAAGTACGTCGCCGGCGCCGCCTCGCCCAGGAAGCGACACGGCCGTCATAATCTAGGCGGCGCTCTGCGGCAAGGCTACACACAAAGCGTAACAACCATCTCAGGGTTTTTTGAAAAGAAAAAAAAGAATTTAAAAAATGACCAAGGCCCCTCACCCCGCCCCACAACGGTCTGCAAACAAAAAGGGTTGTTTGATATTTGAAAGCCCCTCACCCCGCCCCCCCCCCCCCCATCAGAATTACAGTCCCAGACAGACAGACAGACATTTTCGGGGATGACCGTGGTGCGCCCTCCGTCCGTCTCCGAACCCATTTTTCATGCGGTTTTCGCTCGGCGCGCGCGCCGAAGGTGAACAAGGGGTCCACCCGCGGGGGGCCCTTGGTGTCGCAGAGGGCGGCCCGGGAGGGGGGGGGGCTCCGTGGAGAGCACCGCGGCGTGGCGGGCCGTCACACCCACGATTGAGGGGTAAACATGTCGGTGAGGGGGGAGGGGGCCCTGTTTGTCCCGCAGCCCGCGTCAGCGGCGCGGCCAACACCGCCCCCCACGACTGTCGCCGCCTTTTCTATTACATTCTCTGCCCCCTCCTCCTCCTCCTCCTCCTCCTCCGCCGCCGCCGCCGCGCACCGCATTTCAAAACTAGCCGCTGCACTCCCGCGCTCGCGGACTGTCGTCATAACGAGTCCACTCTGCGCAATTTCTCATAACGCCGTTCGCACGGTCGTCGCGCTTTGCCGTGCCGTCGTCCGTCGTCGGCGAAGGTGGTTGGGGTCGGGGGAGGGGATGAGGGGGGGGGGGTGGATTTTGCAGTCACGTCTCACAGAAACGCAGCAGTCGGCTGGCGAGCGCAACAAGTGCGGCGCCGCGGCCGCCCCCGCCGGGGCGTGGCAACGCAACGCCGTCCGCGTCAGCCAGGAGGGGTGCCTAGTTGAAGGGGACCGGGATGAGTGACGTGGGCGCGCCTCCGCTGCCGCCTCCGCCGCCGCCGCCGCCGCCGCCGCCGCCGCCGCCGCCGTCCCGGACGCGCACCGTCCCGCGGAGGCCCCGAAGGCCGCCGCCGCCGTCCACCATCGTCCTGACCCTGTCAGCCCCCCCGGGGGGGCGGCCATTTGTAAGCGGAGACTCGGAGTCGGCGGCGGCCTTGAGCCGCGGCGGCCGGAACCGGAACTGGGAATGCGGCCGTGAGCCAGCGAGCGACTTCCGGTCACATGACGACGCCCGTCAGATACCCCGCCGCCGCCGCCGCCGCCGCCGCCGCCGCGCGCGGCAGAGCGTAGCCACGGATCTCTGCTCCCCCCCCCCCCACCTCCCCTAAAAAAAAAAGGTGTCTGTCACACTGGCCGCGCGTACGGGTATTAAAATATAAAATATATAAAATACAACACAGAGATAGCTCCCGCAGAGTTTGCCCTTCGTTATAATTTGTTTTTGCCTCGTTTGAAACAAAGAGGAAACGCCCCCGGCAATAATGGAGCGATGGAGCGGGCGGACGTGCGGCGGATAACTGCTTACTCAACGGGAGCGTCAGTTAGTTTTTGCAAGAGGAAAATTGGTCGCGTTGAATCCCCCCTCCCTTTCCTCCTCCCACCCGAAACCAGATTTCCTCCGGACTCTATCGCTGAAATTTTTTTTCAGGAGAAACGAGCGTACATTTTGCAGAAACATTTAGTGCCTGGCTGCGCCGGCGCTGCGGGGGCGGGGGGCTGCCGGGGGCTGCCGGGGGCTGCCGGGGGCGACTCTGCGAGCAAACAACACACACGTCACCCCCCCCCCCCCTCCCACCTCTCCGATCGGGTCGTCATTTTATCTCTCTCTCGCTCTCTCTCTCTCTCTCTCTCACTCTCTGGCCGGGACTCGCGAGACGGATGTGGTGGCTGCACTGCTGGCAGCGCCATCTCCAGGGATGAAAACAACGGAAAACGCTTTTCCCGCGGGGGAGCACAAAACGGAAAGTTATTGCTATCGTAACCGAATTGGGAGAGAGACAGGGTACGGGGGGGAGAGAGAGAGAGAGAGAGAGAGAGAGAGAGAGAGAGAGAGAGAGAGAGAGAGAGAGAGGGTTGGGGCTCTTCCGCGGCCTTCTCACGGCACGGTAGCGGCCCTCCCCTCTGTCCTCTGCCGGTAGAGGTTGGAGGGAGGGTTGGTTTGGGAGGGGGGTTTGAGGTGGGGGGGGGGGCATCAATAAATTTCGCGATGCACTCACACAGATGACGCGTCCGTACGTGCCGACCGCTCCCTGACGTGTCGTCTGCTGTGGTGGTGGTAGAGGATAACAAGTACTCGGGGGGGAGCCGTACCCCCCCCCCCTCCTTGCGCCTACCCACTGCGGCGCTCTGCCCCCCCCCCTCCTACCCGCATTGCGCCGCCCGCTTTGACTCCGACCTTGACCGACCTTTATCCGACAAAGGGAGCCGAGGGAGCTGGATTCTGATTTTCTCGCTTCCCTCCACCTTCGAAAAACCGCCGCCGCCGCCGTCATCGTCGTCATACCCATTAACGAAGCGGCTTTCTGTCGTTGTCCGTCGGGAGACTCAGAGCCTCTCTAATGGCGGCGGCTAGAGAGACCGTCAAGTGCGTTGCGCTTGGCCTCTCTACTGGAGCGCCTGTCGGGTAGGCAGTCCCGCCCGGCGCGCGTGCGCCGCCGGCCCGGGTGTTGCCTACCTCGCTGGGCGCCCCCAGCCGGTGACGCGGTGCAGGCGGCGCGGCGCGGCACGGGGGGCCGTTCCCTCTCTGCCAGATTGGTTTGGCAGAAGCCCCCGTGCTGCGCCGCGGCCTCCAGGGGAGGGGAGAAGGCATGCAATCATAAATGTTTTCTCTAAGCCCGAGACCGAGAGAAAGAGGGAGAGAGACAGGGGAGACGCGGTAGTCAACGGAGCGAGCGCGTGTTCTGGGAAGCTGCCGCGCCACCGCCTCGCACGAGGCAGGGAAAAGGCGCGCACGGGAGCGGCGGCGTAGTACTTGTGACGTTCTGTGCTTAACCGTCGGCGGCCGATTGGTTTTTCGCAGTGGCGGGACGCGCTGCTGGCCTACCGGTCCGTGCACGGCTACGTGGCCCTCGTCGTCTGCGTGTTCGGCATCGTCGCCAACGTGCTCAACGTGATCGTCCTCACCCGGAAGGAGCTGGCCAGCGCGCCCATCAACCGCATTCTCACCTGGCTGGCCGTCGCCGACCTGCAGGTGATGATCGAGTACGTGCCGTTCGCCGCCTACATGTACCTGGTGCTGCCGGGCATCCGGGACTACCCGTGGCTGGGCGCGTGCTTCGTGCTGTTCCACAGCAACTTCGCCCAGGTCCTGCACACCATCTCCATCTTCCTGACCATCGCCCTGGCCGTCTGGCGCTTCATCTCCATCAAGTGAGTCCGCCACCATCAACGGAGCGTAGTGAAGTCTTCTGCGATTTTTTTTTGAAGCTTAAAAAAATGTTGTTTAAAAAATAAAACCTTAAGTTAATTTAATTTTCAACAGTGAAGTTTAACTACTCAGGAAAATAAGCCCTATGGACCTGAAATAAACGTTTATGCACAAAGTTGACACACCCTGGTGGAAGTAAAGTGAGCGCGTCAACTCGAAATGAAGTTCACAGCCGAGCCGTGGCCCGCAGGTACCCGCAGCACCAGCACTCGCTGTGCACCATGCAGCGCTGCAAGGCGGCCATCGCGTGCTCCTTTGCGCTGCCCATCCTGGTTTGCGCGCCCTCCTACTTCACCTTCGGCATCCACGAGTCGCCCGTGCAGGACGAGAACGCGACCGTATACCACCTGGCGCTGAGCGCGCTCGCCCAGGAGAACAACAACTTCCTGTACAAGCTCAACTTCTGGGTGTACGCCGTCTTCATCAAGCTGCTGCCCTGCTTCATCCTCACCCTAATCAGGTGCGTGAGGGCCGAGGCCAGGGCCTCAGCGGAGACGTCAGCCCCGGGTGAGGCGGGCGACGTCTCCGTGGGGAGAGAGAGGGGCGGGGGGTTGTCCGCTCTGTAACTTGTCCCGCGTGGCGTGCCCGCCCGGGCCACGCCCGGCACAGCGCGCGCCGCGTTCCAGGAAGGCCCTTTTGTCTCCGGCTACAGCGACCGTCCCCACGGACACCGCGACCGACCAACCCACTCCCCTCCAAACTCCAATACCCAAAAAAACAAAAATCCGCTTTATTTTTAAAAAGTTTAATAGCTGGAAAATATGTCGAATAGGAGGAGCGAGGGGAGAAAAACGTATAGACGAAATACGGATGATGAGGCGATGCGACGCGGCCGGACAGGCTCCGGGGCCCCTCCCGCCGGTCCTCGACGCCGCCTACGAAACTTTCCCAATTATGACGCAGCGGGAAAACCCGAGCAGCGCCACTCGTCTTAATAGCAGCGCGATCACCGCCAATAATCGGGCGGGGCGCGGAGGGGGGGGGGGTGCACGCAGACCGACACGCGCCGACACGTGCCACCGCTGTCGTTGCAGCTCCCAGCAGCCACGTGTGCCGCGCCGGCGCCGCCCCCCACCCCCTCCACACACACACACAGCGCGCACGGGATTCCTGGACTGATTACGCTCGCCCGCCCGCCGCGCCCTGTCTCTGTCTGCCTCTCTCCGTCTCTCTCTGTCTCTCTTTCTTCGTCCTCGTCTTGTTCCGCACCCTCTCTCTCCCTCCCTCTTCTTGTGCCGGCTCCACACGCTCGCGGCTGATATGCCAGGTCGCGCCTGCGGCTTGCAAAACGCGCGAATTAATTTGAATATTATTTCGAGGCTGCCAGAGGACCGGCCGAGGAAGGGAGATAGGAGGGGAGGGGACGTGGCGTGACGCGCGAGGGTCCCACCCCGACCAGCTCCGTTTCGCGCGCCTTTCGTTTAAATACTCGCGCGGCCGTTCGATGTATCGACTTCCGTCGCTGTCTAGTCGGGCCGCTCGGGCGGCCGTTATTCGATTGATTGCCAGCGTCGATTCTTCTCACGTCGACGGCAAGGCCAGAGCCGCCCTTGGCGGGTGCAGCAATGAGCATGATGGATGTCGTGGAGGGAGGGAGGGAGGGAGGGAGGGAGGGAGGGAGGGAGGGAGGGGGAGGCGCACCCCGCGTCAGCCGGGATCCGACGCCCGGGGCCGCCCTCCGCCGCCGCGGCAACGTTTCTTCTCCGTGCGCTGCGCGCCGCGTAATGAATGTAATGTTTGCAATGTAAGACTTTGTGACCGGCAGCAGATGTTTCGCGAAGGTCGGCCGGCCGGCCGGGCGGGGCCGCCTCAAGGCAGCAAAGATAAATACGGACACGAGGCGAGCGGGAGAGCGGGCGCGAGAGAGACGGACAGATAGACAGAAAGAGGGAGAGAGAACGCTCTCGGCTTCGTTTGAATTTCAATCCCCATTCCCGCCCACGTCCAGCTCGGAGCTCGAGCAGCGGCGGCGGCGGCGGCCATCGCACCGGCTGTGGCAAATGGCTGGATCGGCGTTCATGCTCGGCATCGGCAGGCCGGACCGCCCACCGCCTTGTCACATTTTACGGTCGCATTGTCCCCCGGCCCCTCCGAGGGCCCCTCGGGCCGCTCCCTCCCGGCCGGTATGACGTATCGCAGCGCTGATGGCCGTCTGTCTGTCCCGGTGTAACTGACCCTGCTGCTCCGGGGTAACGCCTCCCGAGCGGGTAACGACCTCCGCAGGGTACTAGAGGAGCCACAAGCCCCGATGTTACCTCCCTCATGGGGTAACAAACTAACACACTCCACGCAACCCTTCACGCGACGACGTACCCTCGGGGGGTAAAGCCCGCGGGGTAACTCGAGGCAGTGACTTCGACGATGCCGGTCAGGGTAACCCGGGGGCCGTCCGGAAACCTAACAGCTCCGTGTCCTTGGCGAGGAGGACCTGGGTGCATTCTAAGGGACTCATTGAGTCCTTGCGGGGCGGCCGCCGCCTCGCCGGGCACCAACGAGGACGGGGCGGTGCTTGCGCGCGAACAAGGCCAGGCCCGCGGTGCGGGGGGGGGGGGGGCGCCAGGGATGCCAACCGACTGCGCCACCGACGAGAAAAGCTGATTCCCTAGAAACGCTGGGCTCCGGTGTACACGGTACGGCACCGGCTGCGCAGTGGAGCTGGGGGGAGCCGGCGTGGCCACACGCGGGAGCCGCCGCCAACACACCCGCCCCGCTCCCGCCGGCCCCACTTAACGGGATGGGACTCCCCAGGGGAAGCCGGAGAGAGACCTGTTGTGTCTGTCAGGGCCCCCCGAGCGCGCGCCCGAGCGTGTGTGTGTGTGTGAGTGTGAGCCCCCCGCAGTGCACACGGGGCAGCGGGGCGGCGAGGCGCTGCCTGAGCCCCCCCTCCTGGACCCGCCAACGCCAACGGGTATGCAAAGCGCACTGTGCAATTTCGAGAATTGGACGCGGCGGCGCAGGCGGCGGCGCGGGCGGGGGCGCGGGCGACAGACGTCACGGCCAGACGTGCGAGGCGCGGCCCACAAGCCGGCCGCATATAAAAAGCAGGGGGCCACAAGAACTAGACGGCGAGAGGGTGCAGCCGTGCAGCCGTGCGAGTCCGCCGGGGCCCCGCCGCACCCCGACAGCCACCCGTAGCCGCCCCCCTTCCCGACCGCCGCCATCGGAACCGCTGCGGAAGGCCGCAGGCCTCGTCTTATGGACAGCGGGCCGATTTTTTTAAAAGTATTTTAAAGAATATTTACAATAGACAAATAAAATCTCAAATCGCAAACACCTCTTCTCCTCCTTTATCTCTCTCTCTCTCTCTCTCTCTCTCTCTCTCTCTCTCTCTCTCTCTCTCTCTCTCTCTTTCTCTCCTCGCTCCTCGTCCTGGGGGGAGAGAGACAGAGAGGGGCGCGCGCCACACCTCCTCTATCAAGGCCCCTGATAAATTAGCATGTTTGCTCGGCTCTCCTCCGCCGCCGCCGCTGCTGCTGGAGGCCTTGCTTCTACCCCGCGCGCCGCGCCAAAAAGACAAAAGTGAAAATAAAATGCGCACGACGGGCCGGCGGCGTTTGGCGCGACCGTAAAACACGACAAAAAAAAGAGAGAGAAGATTAAGGGGGTCGTGCTGCAGAAGGAGAGGGAGAGGCCTTTTATCCCGCCCCGCCCCCGGCTGCCTCCCTATCCGTGCCGCCCAAATTCGAGGTTGGCCGGTGGCCACATCCTCGCTCGCCGCCGCCATCAAAAGGGATGGAGCCGGCCCTGTGTCGGTGGCGGCAGGAGGGGGGGGGGGGGGGGGTGGCAGGCGGCGGGTGCCGGGGCCGGGCGCGCGGCGGCCGATAGATTTTGATCGAATCCGCGGTGGTGCAGGTTATTTCCTTCTGCTAATGGGAAACACAGTAGCGCCATAGTGTCGCGTCTTTTTTTTTCAATGCGGAAACTCTGACAAAAGCGCACGCCCGGGGTGTATTGTGCGGGGGGTTGAAATGTTTTGAAAATAATCATCATCAGCAGCAGCAGCGACGCGAGCCGACCGACTGCAGTTTTCCAAAGTTTTAATTGCGTTGTTGTTGTTGTTGCAGCGCGTGGCTGATCAACACGCTGTACCGGGCGAGCCGGCGGCGAGAGCAGCTGCGCGGCTACAGCGCCGTCGCCGTGCTTAGCGTCCAGAACGGGAACTGCAACGGCGGCGGCCCCCACGGCGGCGGCGGCGGCGGCGGCGGCGGGCCCCCGGCCACGGTGCTCGGCCAGGCCAACGGCCTGCAGCACCTCCAGCAGCAGGTGCGGCGGCCCACGCGCGCCGAGAAGCGCACGGACCGCACCACCAGGATGCTCGTCGCCATCCTGGTGCTCTTCCTCTGCACCGAGTTCCCACAGGTGAGTCCTGCGGTGGTTGACGGCGGCGCGCGGCGCGCGGAGCGGCCTCTGTGGACGACGAGTGTGGGCGGCTGACGGCGCGCTTCCTGCCCCCCACAGGGTATCCTCATCCTCCTCAGCGTGATCCTGGGCAACAACTTCTTCAGCAGCTGCTACCTGCTGCACGGCGAGCTCATGGACTTCTTCGCGCTGCTCAACGGCGCCATCAACTTCATCCTGTACTGCGCCATGAGCCGCCAGTTCCGGACCACGTTCGGGCGGCTGTTCAAGCCCCGCGGGCTCATGGCCAAGTTCCACGGCACGACCACCTCGCAGACCGAGGTGAGCCGGGCGGGGGCCCTGTCGGCCTGTCGGGCCCAGGCGGCCCAGGCAGCCCAGGCCAGGTGCCCGCGGGGGTCAGCGACACTCCGCCCCACCCGAGCGCGACACAGAGAGAAACCGCGCGAAATTAAATCTCAAAACATGAAAATATTCGCTTTCTGTTCCTTTGCCACCGCCGGGACGGCCGGGCGGCCCGTTTTTTATTTCATTTGATTTCCTTGCCGCGGCGCGGCCTGTGTACTCCGCCGACCCGGCGGCGGGGAGGTCGGGCGGACACCCCCTCCCCCGCCGCCTCCCTCGCCGCCGGGGGCCACCGGGGGCACCGCCCCCAACGGCTTCCCCGCCGCGGGCGCCGACACGGCCGGCCCGCTGTCTGCCCTCCGAACAATCCACGCCATTCATTCGGTCGCGGAGTAATTCATTCGCCTATTGGCGGCGACGGGCGACGAAGGGCGCTGACGGGCGACGACGTTGTGACGACGGTGACGCCGTGTGCTCCTTGTTGCAGGTGGCCAGCACGTACGTCTGATGCCGCGGGCCGCCCGCCTGGTCCGCCTGGCTGCGGCTGAAAGCGAGGTGGCGGCGGCGCGACGCCGGCCCGCGCGCCCCCCGCTGCAGCCCCCAGGACGAGCCCAGCGCGGGCGGCCCCCCCGCCGCGCCCTGCTTCCCCGCCGTCCCCTTCCCCGGGTGCCTGCCGATGGCGGCGGCCTCCGCCGTCGTCGCCGTCCCCGGAGGCGGCCCCGCCGCCGGCGGGCCCAACGCCTCGTCGTCCGGGAACACCGTCGTTCACTTCCGGCCCCCGCGCGCCGTCGAGGTGCTCGTCATGGGCTCCGTCAAGTACCGAGCCGGCCTGGACGACTCGCTGTGACCGCGGCGGACGTGAGAGCGGACCTGAACCCTAACCCGGGCGTGGCCGTCAGTGACAAGACTCGGTCATCACCGATGTGAACTGTGAACTGTGTGAGCAGCGGCGTAGCGGCGTGGGCGGGGGACCAGGGGACCAGCACTCGGAGGAGGTGGTATCCGATCTGGCCGCCGCCGCGGCTGCAGCCCCTGCAGGCGCGTCATCCCCTTCCGAGCAGACCCTGAGCCAGTGTGCTGGGGAGGCGGGGCGCGGGCGGCAGGGACTGCTGCACCGCACTGCGGCCTTCCTTTCCATTACCATCCCGCCACGCTTTTGATCATGCGGCGGCGGCGGCGGCCACAAAGGCGTGGCCGGATCAAGGAGTTCTGTGTCCTCAGCGAGCGGGCCGCGCACACGGCCGCGGCGGCCGACCCTCCGCATGCATGCGGAAACAATACGAAACTGCAGCGCAATCTTATCTTCCATCAGACAAGATTGCTTCTTTTGTCCACGTTAAAAAAAATGCACCCGCGCAGTGCGCACGCTCGTACGCCGCAGACACTTCCAACAAATCAATTACACACAAAATTGCGCGCGCCGCGCGTTTCTCTCCGGCGTCCTTCGCGGCCCCTCAGCGGCAGCAGCGCTCCTTCGGAACACACATTATCAACTAATGAGCGTCTATAGTACCTCGCGCCCCCCCCCCCCCCCCGCCACCACAGATTGCCAGTGAGAGGCAGGGGGGGGGGGCGGTGCCAGCTGATGCCCGGTTTGCTCTCTAGCCCTCCCCCTACCCTCCCCCTACTTCCCTCGTCCGGAAGCCAGCCAGCAGCGCACGCACAAAGGGAGCTCTCAGGAAGGAAACAATAACAAACACATTATTTTGCTCTCATAAAGTTATTGTTTTGCCGCCCTTGTTTTTGTTCTTGTTTTTTTTCCTCGCGCGGACGCGGGTCCCCCCCCTTTTTTTTTTGTTGTACATTAGCCGTTTGTTTACGCGGACAACAGGCTACGTTGTGCGACGAGTGGTGGCGGGCGCGGGGGAGACATTGGCCAAGTGAATCCTTGCGCACCGCCCACATCACATCCACCCCGCCTCTACCCCCCCCCCCCCCCCCCCCCCCCCGCCAACGCACTTCGGACCAATGACATATCGACGTCGCTCAACTCCGCATGAAAATGTAGCGCGTTAAATTAAAAGCCATCAATCACAACGGGGCACTGCGTCGCAGCAGCGTGTTCCCGGAGGCGGGGGGCGGGGGGAGGGGGGGGTAGCAGCTCTCTCTCTCTCTCGTTCTCTCTCTCACTCTCTCTTCAGGCAGGATTATATGGCGCGCGCCCGCCTGCAGAATCGAAAAGGGAGGAGGAGGAGGAGGAGGAGGGTGTTTTCCCCGGCGAGACGAGTCCCCGACGCGCCTCCGCTCCAAGAAGGGCACAATGGTCCTGAGCAGCACCCCAACGGCTTCCCCCCCACCCCCCACCCCCTCCCCTCCCTTCCCCGGGAGGGAAGGGACGGGGGGGGGGCAACTCGATACGACGCGAAACGAGAATTCCTCGTAGCAGCAGTATGGAGTTTATAACCGCCGGAGCGCGAGGCACTCTGCAGTATTCGAACCCGCGATCACACACAATGCCCTCTGGCCCGGAGTACCCGAACCCGCGATCACACACAATGCCCTCTGGCCCGGAGTACCCGAACCCGCGATCACACACAATGCCCTCTGGCCCGGAGTACCCGAACCCGCGGCCGGTGAGTGCGGCCCAACAGCGCAGCGTTCCCTCCTATCGCGCCGCTCTTTTTGTTGTTGTTTCTTTTTCGACCTCATCGCCCGTTATTCGCGACCCACTCTGCTGTCTAGTTTTCGGGCGGCGTTTTTTTTTTCTTTCGGGGTCGCGCGGTGCGCGCGCAGTGTCCTGGCTTTATCTGACGGCCGCCGCGCCCCTCCCGGCCCCTCCCGGCCTGTCGTGAAGTGATAAGAAGCGATGTCTGGCCAGGCCTAAGCAGCGCTTAATTAGCCCGGCCAGCAGGCGGCCAGCGAGTGCGCGGCCAACTTTGCACATCCAGTCTGTTCAAACACACTCCGTAATGAAGATAGTGGCCGGACACGGCGGCACGGCGGCGGGGGAGGCCGCGGGGGAGGCCGTGGGGGATGCGCTCTGCGGGGGGGCGGAGCGGGGATTTCACGGGAGAGAGGTGGGGGAGCAAATGAAATGAAAATAGAAGCGCGCGGCCGTGCGGCACTCGTATGTTTTTTCTGCGGTTTTTGCACCAATCCCGTGTCGCGCGCCGGGCCTCCGAGAATTGGATCGCTGTTTCAGAGCGAGCCGTCGTTGGTCGCGGGGGCCGCGGACAACACACGGCTGCACGGATTTGTGTGCCCCGCCTGCCTGCCTGCCTGACTGACTGCCCGCCTGTTGCGGGTGGCTGACTGGCCGTCTGGCCGGCTATGGCTGTTTGCCGGTGCCGGCCGCGACCTCCCGAAGGGCACCACCGCAGCAGCGGGGTGCGGTGCTGGCACAGCGGGCGGGGTTGCGCCGCTGTACCCACCGCGAAAGGTCGTCTCGAACGCACAACCCGCCCGCGCACGGGGCCGCGTCCACCGTTTGCCAGTCACTTAAAAACTCATTTATGTTTCATGCCGCTGGATGCACGCACTATACTCCGCAAAGTTGGCGGCCTCAGAAACGTACGAAAATGTACGGCGTGCCGAAGATGCCGGGGACAAAACAGTCGCGACCTCTAAAAAAATTTTTCCCTACATTACATAGTCCTTTTCTTCTCTTTTTGAATTTCTGAGCCTCACCTACTAGGACACCATTCTCCTACAATACTTGACTGAGCCTGTGGTTAACAGTGATGGCAGCACCCCCCCCCCCTCCTCCCGCCCTGCTTTCCAAAACTAATCGGACTGCTGGAGATTATCGCCCGCCGTGCCTAATCGCCCCCGCACGACCCTCTGGCCGGGGTCGATGTTGTTTCCACACAAGTTAATGCGCCGCCCCGAGCCGTGAGAGTTGAGGCCGCTCGGCCCGCAGCAGATCACAAAGAGGGGGGGGGGGGGCAGGGAATGAAACAAAACACTACACGCGCTTCATTTCCAACGGATTTCCCTCGGACGACGCGTCCCAGACGAGATTTTTTTTTTTTGCAGTTTCACCCCGCAAACATCTTTACTATTATTTTTTCAACAGTGTGCGGCCAGCAGCCCGCGGCGGGCTCAGACGGATACTTCCTCCTCCCCCTCCTCCCCCCCCCCCCCGCCCCTGCCGCCGCCAAGTCAATGAAGGCTGTGAGTGACGTAGTGAGAGGGTCCGTCCCGTGAGGGCCCGAGTCCCCCCCCCTGCCCCTCTCCCGGAGACGTGCCGTGGACACGCATGGGCCCTCACGCCGGCGGGCCCGTCGGTGGTGGACGAGCGGTGTTCACCCCCTATTACCGCTCTTACTGTTAGGTCGTCCCCACGCTATAGACTATTTTTTTGATTATTCTAAAGTGAGGTCGACACGAAAAAAAAATCAACATTGTTCCATGTCCGCTTTGTTCTGTTTGTACAAATGTTTATAAAGCCGGCGTGTGTGGCCGAGGCCGGCGCCGGCGCCGGGTCGCCGTCGCGGAGGTGCTTCGGCGGGGACGTCGGCTTCCTGAGCCCGAGCGGCCGTCCCCGCCGCGCCCACCGCGACCACCTGCGATCCCCGGACGGCGGCTCCACGCCACCATACGATAATAAAAACCTTTTCAAAAATTTGGTCTCGTCGTCAATTTTTTTTACACGTGTCTTTCTTTTTAAAACTAGTTTTAGTTGGTGACTAAGTTAACGTAAGATGTACCATTTTGTTTTTCAAATATATTTGCTATAAGGATTTTTTCAAATTCGAACTGCGTTTATGTGTATTTTGTATACTACATGACAATTCTCCGTTTATAAGCGTATATCGAAAGATTAAAAACTGTTTGTTTCTCATGCTGGGACCGTCCTTATTCCGACCACCCTGCTGTCCCCCACGCACCACCGGAACCAATGCTACATCCCTTTCGCTCCTCCGATCAGCACGAGGAACCACGTGGGCGGGGGCGGCGGGGGCGCCGCGGCGCAGTGGGGCCGCACGCGCCGCCGACGGCCGCGGCACGCGACACATGAGGAGGCCCCCCCGCAGAGACCGCCGTACCTCGCAAAGGTCGCGTGCCGAGCGGCACTCTGACATTCACCGATATCATTCTCCTGGGCATCGGATATCATGGCGGGGAGCAGGCCGGGCCGGGCTGTGCCGTAGTAGAAATACAGAGAGAGAGAGAGAGAGAGAGAGAGAGAGAGAGAGAGAGATTAAGAAGAAAAGAGAAAGGGAGCGTGAATCAGGGCTAAAAGGGAAGCAAAGCACCGCGTGTGCGGGGCGGGCGGAGGGAGCGCCCGCCGGGTGGAGGGTAGGCAACCGGCGGCTGCTCCACGCAGCCGTGCCGCGCGGCTGGCCTACCCTCCCGCTCGCAGGCGCTCGGGACCCGACGTCGTCGTCGTCGTCGCCTCTCCGAAGGCATGCGGAGGAGGAGGAGGCGGCGGCGGCGGTGGCGGAGTAGATAATATGCCTAAAACACGTGTCACGTCCAGGAGGGAGGAGGTGTGTATGTGTGCGGGGAGGTGGGGAGTGGGGGAGCGGGGAGAAACCTCCGTCAAACGTGACATGGCGGAGAAGGGGGCGGCGGGATTGTAAGGACGGGGGGGGGGGGGGGGGGGGGGGGGGGAAGGGAGGGGGGCTGAGCCCGTCACGCCACGGCCGCGACGTGTCCGTGTCCGCCTCCGGCACAACGGCGTCGTCCTGGGAGCCCGCCATCGAGGGGGCCGTTGTCCAGTCCATGTGCGACTGGCCCAGCAGGGCGATTCTCTCTCTCTCTCTCTCTCTCTCTCTCTCTCTCTCTCTCTCTCTCTCTCTCTCTATCTCTGTCTTGTTACGCAGAGCACTCAGGAGTGCGACAGGCGGCCCAGCCCCGCGCCCAGCCCTATGGAAGGCCGCTAGGGAAAAGGTTGGCGACCCCGAACGCCGTTTCACTAACATACGCGCTAAAGGCAGGCGCCTCGGGGCAGCCTCACCCGCTCCCCCAACCCACCGCTCTGAGCCCGATATATTTCTCTTGTCGGTTTTTCGCTATCATCATAAAAATATCGCCGAATAGCTCCCTATTAAAATTGGCCTTGTTATTTTTGACGTAGCAGAGGCATGTAAATTTTCAGCTTGAACTGGGCCGGAACCGTCCACAGCCGGTGGGAACCGTGACCCCGGAGTTTTCGGTTGGGTCTCGCTCGCGCTTCTTGGAAGCGGAAAGGAGTCTATACGGCCCTCGTTTCGGCTCGGTCGGGCACGGAATTTTCATTACGTATCCCTCGGCGTCGACGTGTGGCAGAGCGGCGGTGGGGAGGGGGGGGGGGTATTCAACGACATTCCCGAGGTATATTCTCTCCCGGAATAGCTTTTCTTTTTTTCTTTTCCCCGTCAACAAAAGTGCTCAGTGTAGCGTCGCGTCGCCCTGTGAAACGGCGGCCGGATCACTTCATCAGCGAGAGCTAAGCTTCCGAGATTTTCCATCAGGCAGCGCCACGGGCCCCGAGGGGGGCCCCGCGCCGGGCGCGCCCTGGCCGAGGACTCGGGGCGCCGCCGCCGCCGTCGCCGCCGCCGCTGCGGCCCCGCGCCGACCCCCTCGGAACACGCATGTCCAAATATTGTCCCTGCCAGCCCATGTGTAGCCACGGTACACCGCAAACCCGACGAGAGACGCCCGAGGGGGGACAGGTGGGGGGGGGGGGCTGGACTCGTGCGTGTATTACGCGGGCTGAGCTCATACCGCGGTCGATGCACGTGTGTGTGTGTGTGTGTGTGTGTGTGTGTGTGTGTGTGTGTGTCGGAGATCTCGCACTCCATCAGCCCTGCTGTGCCCACAAATATCTCTGCCGACGAACATAATCGCGAATGAATGGCCGGCGTTCAAGTAAAACGACCCCGCACATGATTTGAAAATAAAATCAAAACGTTGTGGGAAACTAAAAAAAAATTCCGTTTCCGCACTGAACTCAAAAACCTTCCCTTTCATCCCTTTCGGAAATTAAAAGTGATTATGGTCGCGGAGGGTCCAAACTTCGGATTGACCAGGTCGACTCTGCTTGACTTATTTTTTGTGTTGGTATGTAGTGTTGACCTCACGGTGCTGCTTCCAGATACGCCTCTGCAGACTTGGGCTCTATAGGGACGTTTCTATTCTTTGCGGGCGCGGGTCGAACAATCGATCGTCTTCCACCAAACTTGTGGTGGCGCGCGCGCGTGGGACTGTGTTGCTTAAACACACACACACACACACACGCACACTCACCAATACACACACACATGCACACATACGGCACTAACGCCCATGGCAAGCAAAAAGCGAGGCGCGTCTTCAAAATCACACCCGTTTCCTGTGGAGTGTTCTGCTCTGCAGGCAGGGGGGGGGGCCTCCGCCAGGGCTCTGTCGTCGACATGAGCCTCGAGGCTCGGTGCGCGGCGCGGCGGGACACGGCACGGCACGGCACGGCAGCCTCGCACCATCTCCCATTCCTTGTACTCGGAAAGGACATAGATATAGGCGCGGCAAAGGTGTACGAAATAAGGGGACCCGTTCCCGTGGCCGTCGTCTGTTGCCCTTTCATACGGCGCGGCGCGGCGCGGGCGGCCCAGGGGGAGGAGGAGGCGGAGGCGAACAGCGCCTCGGCCGAATGCAAACATTGCCGACGTTTCTCGGCAGAAATAAGACAAAACTATACGGAGCCGGCGGGGCCCGCGGGCGCGCGGGCTCGCCCCCTGCTGAAACAAACCGAATTGTCCTGCTCGTACACAATACACTCACACGCGCGCGCACACACACACACACTTGTGTCCACAAACGATACACTTCCGGCAACGGCAGAGGACAGAGCAACAGTTAGTTGAGGCGGCACGCTAGGGTCCTCGCAGCCCTCGTCCTCACGGGAGGGCAGAGGGCTGCGGTGCGGTGTCCTTCACGACACGGGGGGGGGGGGGGAGAGAAGGACACTGGCTTAACGAATTTTTCCGAGACAATTCCGTGTGAGAGACAGAGAGAGAAAGAGAGAGAGAGAGGGCCAAGGAGGGATGACTGTCCAAGAGCGGCCAGCTTTTTTCTGTCACTGTCTCGGAGTTAGCCGGCGTCCCTTGACACACGCGCGCCCACAGACCACCGCCGCCCCGTCACCGAGAGAGCCCCATTCATGTTTTCGTTATAATTTTTTCCCGGGCCGGCCCTTTTAATTAGCCAAGGTTCCGGCCCGCAAGGCCGAGCACGGCACTCGCTACAAAAGTGCCCCCCCCCCCCCTTAACTCTCCCTTTATTCTCTGGGGCGGTGGAGGCAGGGATTGCTGCGGCCGGTTCCGAGGTGGCGCGTGTCCGCTGGATACATTGTGCGTTCTGTCACCGTGCCTAATTCGATCGGCAGCGAACCCCCCCCCCCCCTCTCTCTCTCTCTTTCTCTCTCTCTCTCTCTCTCTCTCTCTCTCTCTCCCTCTCTTCAGTAGGGATTAGTAGCAGTGGGTCCCGTCGTGCCGGCAAGCCATTAGGCCCTACACACACACACACGCACACATGCCCCGTGTCCCCCGCGGTGAAGTAGCCCTGAGCCCCCTTTTGCGCGCTTTTCGTCTCTGTCTCTTGGCCGGTGGCGGAGGCTCGCGGTCGCTCTCTCTCTCTCTCTGTCTCTCTCTCACTTGTCTCCTTGGACCGCCAGGAACGCATTTCCAGCTGGCCGCCCAATGCGAGGCCCGCGCCTCCGGCCCGCGCCTCCGGGACATCTTCTTGTCCGGCGGGCCACCGGCCGGGTGGCCTGCAGCGCCCCGCATGCCAGTGCCCTGCAGCCAGTGCCCCCGCTAAGGTCGGGCCGGGCGGCAGGGCTCGCGGCCCGCGGCTCGGGGCAGCGTGTCTCCAGACCGGCTATGTTTGTCCGGCACCAACACAGGCTGCTGCTGCTGCTGCCTCGCCGGGGAACTTGGCGGCCGCTCGCGTGGCTGGCTGCAGGCCCCGCAGGCCCGGGCGGCCGCCGAACTTCAGGACATGTTCGCCTGCGCGGCCGCGACGTCGGCAAGGACGCGACGGACAGCTACTAAATGTATATTGTGAACATCCGTGAGCGACAGCACTAAACTCAAACACAAAAATACTCAAAAAAAAAGTCCATAACATGCGATTCCAGACAGTGTCAGTTTCTCGGAAAAGATCCTGGCAAAATACTATCCCTGAGTGTTTGGTTTACCACGAGCAAGCAAACAGAAGACTCAAGCCTATGTGGTGTACTGTGATTATGACATGCGATGTGCCCCAACTCCCGTCGCTGTTTTCCATTCACTGCGTCGAGATTCACATCACGAGAGAGGAAAACACACAGCGCAGAGGGAGAGAGAAAACAATTTTTCCTGAGAGAGAGGGGAGGTACGGTACGGTGAGGGAGAACTTGATTTGTGAAGGGCCTACTCACTCGCCCGTTCGTTCGTTAAGAAGTGCGCCGCCCTCAGCTGCTTTCCTGAGATTAATTATTCCGCTCGGCGGGTTCAGCTCGAGCAGTCCGGATCGCAGCAGCGTGAGCTGCACGGCCCGGAAACAGACCGGAGAAAAGTACAAGACTACCCTTAAACTGTAGTCCCACAAAATTTCAGTACAAAATCAACAGTTTAGCCGTAGTTTCTCGGTGTAGTTCACACCGGAGATCCTGCTTGTCCGCCCCGGGGGAGGGGGAGGGGGTGCGATCAGAGTGCGTAGGCAGCCGGAGTGGCCGTAGCCTCCAGCGGCCTCCGGGCGGCGCCGACAGAGCCGTACCGACGACGTGGAAGTAATTCGTCCGGTCTGCTCTGGTCTGGTCTGGTCTGCGGGGCGGCGGTCGAGTTGGAGTCGGTGTCCCCGCCCGTCACCGCGCCAAGCCGCCTTTGTTTGAGCACGGAATCCCCTCCCCGACAAGGCACACAAGCACAAGTCACCGGCCGCTCCCCTCCCGGCCGCTCCCCTCCCGGGGCTCCCCTCCCGGGGCTCCCCTCCCGGGGCTCCCCTCCCGGCCGCTCCCCTCCCGGCGCTCCTCTCCCGGCGCCCCCCGCCGGGGCGGGCACGGCGCTATATGAGGCGGGAGCGCGGTCCGGGGCACCACAGACCAGCTCCAACAGCACCTCACCGCCATGGACCGGACACCTGTGGTGAGTCCGATCGGGCAGGCGCCGCCGGCAACGCCCCCCCCCCCCCACCCCTCTCGCGGCTCTTCTCCTCCTACAACAACGCCCTCTGTCGACAGGCTCTGCTCGTGTGCGCGGCCCTGTGGGGGGCGCCGTCGTCCGCCTTCTTCCAGGACCTGCTGCTGCCCCTGCACGAGGCCAAGCAGGCCCTGCTGCACCCGCCGCAGCCCTACCCCCAGCCGCAGCCCGTGCCCCAGTACCCGCCCCAGTACCCGCCCCAGTACTCGTACCAGCAGCAGCACAGGCGGTCCATGTACGACGCCCCCGTCCAGCAAGGTACCTCAAGTATTAAAAAAATAAATTCGAAAATATGCCCACTGGGTCGTGCTCAGTGCCTAACAGTCTGCATAGCGAAAGCGTGGACATTATTTTCTTGTTTTCGCACAACTGATGTTTTGGTGTGTGGTGCCGCAGGGTACGCGTACACCCGGCCCGCAGTGTACCAGCAGTGGGTGCAGCCCGCCACGCAGCCGCGGCCCCTCAGCTACGACGTCGGCACGGCCTACAGCTACGGCGGCAGCAACCCCTTCAGCACCTTCTGGCAGCAGCAGAGCTCCTGGCTGCCGCAGGGGCTGCCCTGGCTGTCCAACCGCCAGCAGCTGCAGGTGCAGCCGCAGGTTCAGCAGGTGCAGCAGGTGCAGCCGCTAAGCGCGGTGGCCGCCGCCCAGCAGCCCCAGCTCGTGGCGCAGCCCGCGCCGCCGGCCGCGCAGCCGCAGCCGCCACTCCAGGGCATCTGGGGCTTCCTGCCGTGGAGCGGAAACTACCAGGCCGCGTCCGGGACCGGCGGCAACAACCCCGTCATCAGCTTCTTCCAGAACCAGGCCTCGCTGCTGCCCTGGAACCAGCAGGGCCACCAGGTCGCCGCCAGGCCCGTCGTCTACACCACCCCGCTGGCGCCCTCCCCCGCCGCCGGCCACGCGGGCCACGGCCAGGGCGCCGCCAGCCTGCAGCTGCCCGCCGACCTCCCCGTCGCCACCCTGTCGGCGTCGTCGGCGTCGTCCTCGCTGCCCTCCGACGGCCAGGACGTCAAGCCCGACGGGCTGGTCCTGGACGACATCGTCACCGTGCAGTCCCTGTCCGACAACGGCATCCGCCGCATCCACCAGGACGGCACGCCCTGTGCCTGAACACGTGCCCGGACCGGGAGACCTCCTCCCCCCGACGAGCAGCGGCGGGGCGTGGGCCGAGCTCGCCGGAGCACCGCGCTCCACCACCCCTGGGCTGAGCGACCACTCCTGTGCCATACGCTTACGTCGGGCCGAGGGCTCGCGCCCTCCGTCCCCTGTACTGAATATTTGCTCACATCGTACCGCACCACGTCTGACTACCTGACTTGCACCCGACTGATTCAATTTAAATGAATAATAATAAAAAAAAATTTAAAAAGGATCCACCGCCGCTGCGTCCTTTATCTCCTCGATCGAGTTCCTCCCGTGCGAAGGCAAGGAAGAGGTCGGCGGAGTGCGGCGGGGCCGCGCCGCCGTGCCTGGAGTGTCGTACACTCGAGTGCGAGCCGAGGCGAGCACCATAGCCATTCCATAGACATTCGACAACAAATTCCACCGGGCCGCCTCCGGCCCTCAGCTCGGCTAACCAGGCGGGCCGTGGGGGAGTTCCTCCGGCCGCCACCGCGGCGTCAAGCGACTCGGAGCGGTCCGAAGCAAGCGGGCCCTGGGGGCCTATTTAAGTTCGGAATTGCGTGCGAAGTGTGTGTGTGTGTGTGTGTGTGTGTCCGCCCTCCGAGCTCTAATAAACGGAAGACACAATTCTTTCTGTAACGGCCCGCAGAGAGAGAGAGAGAGAGAGAGAGAGAGAGAGAGAGAGAGAGTCCGAGAAGGGGATGCTGCAAGGCGGTGATGAGGAGAGTTCTGACGACGCTGTCCTCCCGAGTCTCTCTCTCTCTCTCTCTCTCTCTCTCTCTCTGTAGAAGTCTCATCTCGTCCGGTCCCGTAGGTTCTGGCTATGCGCTGCTGCATTCCTCATCCACGCCGTTGTGCACCCGTCCCAGCGCCAGCGGCCCTCTCACGCACAAAACGGGCGGGACAGGCAGGCCCCGAAGTGGAGGATCTCTCTTTCTCTTTCTCTTTCTCTTTCTCTTTCTCTCTCTCTCTCTCTCTCTCTCCAGGGCACGCGCGCCTCAAGTTGCCAGGCCACTTGGACATGGACTCATGTCCAGCGCAGTGCAGCAGTCACCTGGTGGAGAGCGCGCCAGAGATGCTGCAAACTGCATAAGTCCGGTGGGGCGGGGCGGGGCAAGGGGGGGGGGGGGGGGGTAACGGACGTGCGGGGTGGCAGCCAGCGCCACAGCCCCGGTCCGGCCGCCCAGCCTCCGTCGGACTGCGAGATGAGATTCTGCCTCAAGACGAAGAAGAAGAAGGGGACCGAGGACGAGAGCTGAGAGTAAAAGCTCTACCCGCGGTGGTCGATGCGCCTTAAGGCGCTTTTGTATTCCGCGGCACAGCCCAGTGGTATGCATGAAAAAAAAACAGATGAAAACGAGAAAAGAAAAAAAATATATATATATATATTGTGTATGTAGGGGAGACGGTTCGTGGTGCCTGAGCCGGCGTGGTGCACTGCAGCACGACTGCCGTAGGGGGGCGGCCCCCCCGCGGTCTCGGCTGCCGCCATCTCCCCACCGCGCCCTTCCGGTTGGGAGGCGACGCGGATGGAGGCCTGGAGGCCCTCAGTTCGACGCGAGGCGCGTGAAAGCGATGTCGTCGCCGACGACGTCCAAGTGCGTAGGAGCTGGAGGCCGCCCGCTGGAGGCGCTGGAGGCCGCTGGAGGCCGCTGGAGGCCGCTGGAGGCCGCTGGAATCCCAGTGAGGTGTTTGTGTTCGGCTGCGGCATCAGCCGGCGTGAGGAGGGGGGTTAATTGTGGAAAAGGAAAACACGGCCGCACTGCCACTTGTGAACTCGTTGTTATTGCTCGGCGGGGGGTCGCGGACCGCGGAACCTCCGGCGGCTCCTCCGGGCGGCCGGGTCGCCGCGCGCCCGGAGCGCGCGCTCCCGGGTGGCGAACAGCGGGCGGAACACGACGGAGTGCCGCCGGCGCCTGCTCCGGGCCCCGGAGGCCGGCGACGGCGACGGCGGCGTCAACGGCGGGCCGACGATGACGACGGCGACGTGCTCGGCGGGGTCGGAGGTCGGCGCCGGGGGCCGCAGCGGCGGGGCGTCGACGTCGGCGGCGGCGGCGCTGCTGACAAGGTCGGGGGGCGCAGCGGCGGCGGCGTGGGTGAGGACGGCCATGCAGGAGGCGACGACGGCGGCCGCCAGCAGCATTTCCTGTCAGACAGGCGACAAATCAGTTCCCAAAACCGCTGCGACAGGCGCGGGGGAGGGCGGGTTGGGGGCGGCGGCGGTTCTTATTGGATGAGGCGGACCAGCAGCGGCGGCAGCGCCCACGGCCAGAGCCGTGCTGTCCTCGGGCCGGGACTTCTGGGAGTCGGCTGTGCGCGCCGCTGCGCCCGGCCCCGCCGTGCCCCCGCTGTGCCCCCGCCCCCCTGCTGGTCAGGTGCACCCGGTCTGTGCCCCCCGCTGGCTGGAGCGCCCCACACCCACGCCTCACCACACCCCCGACGACCAGCCTCCCGCCTCGAGTTCCAGGGCACCGTCGCACTGCATCGCCCCCCGAACCGACCACCACCGCCTCCTCTCCTCTCCTCCCACGTTTGACGTCGAAATTTCAAGTCCGCGGTTACTTGGCCGCCGAGTTTCTCTTGTCAACAAGTTAGGCAATTAACGTGGCCTCTCCTAATGTCCAATAAGGGGCCCCCCCTCCCCACCCCCACCACCGACATCCCCTTCCCCCCTCTCCTCGCTTCGCTCCGATGTCTCGCGGCTCTTGCTGGCGTGACCCGTGACCAGACCGGACCCCCCCGGCTGACGCGACCCAAACCCACCCCTACCCTCTCCGCCTTACCATATTCTCACTCGAGTTTCCCGGGGGAGGGGGGGGGAGGGGAGCTGGAGGGGAGAGGGGGAGGGTCAACGTCGTAGCAGCGCCTCCGCCCGCTGATCTGCCCGCGTGTCTGCGCCCCCCCCCCTCCCCCTCCCCACGCCCTCGTCAGACAGGATGCCCTGCTGAAAGAAACTCTAATTACAACTCCGGGCTCGCGTGCTGTAATGACCCCCCTCCTCCCTCCCCTTAGATATTGAAAGAAAAAAAGTAAATAAATGAGTGGGGATGGCGGAGAAACGCGGAAATCAGGAAATTGCTTATGCTTTGTGTGGAGAGGTGAGGCGGGAGAGAAAGAGGGGCGTGGGGTGAGAGACAAGGACGCGGTAATGTCTGCCTCTCTCTCTCTCTCCCTCTTCCACAGACACACGCGCTCACTCACTCACCAAGAGCTTTGCTGAAGCGAGCATGCTGCTTTAGTCGTCAGAAGCCCCGGTGATGCGGTCCTCTCGCGGCTCTGGTCGGGATTCGACTGCTGACTATGAGATCAGGGGCAGCGGCAGAGGGGGCTTAGGCCACACACACACACACACACACGCACACACTGACGAACCTGCGCCGTGTGTGTGTGTGTGTGTGTGACTTGTCACGCGTGCGCTGCGGATGTGAACGGCCATGTCCGAGGCATCTGCCGTGCCAACACGGTGCAGTTACGCGGTTATGCCCACCCGACTGCAGAGGAAGGGCAAGCGCTGTCTGGGCACTAATTGGTCCGTCTCCCTGCACCCCCCCCCCCCCTCTCTCTCTCTCTCTCTCTCTCTCTCTCTCTCTCTCTCTCTCTCTCTCCCTCCCCCATGCACCAGGCACTGCCAATGCCGCGGGCCACCACGCCGGCCAACAGCTTTAGAACTCCCAATTTAATCCCAGAGGCTGTGGGGGCGGCGGGGGCGGCGGGGGCGGCGGGGTCGTTAGGAGGACTGCACATCCCCGCCGCGGCGGACAGCGGCTATCACACTCGCCTTTATTGCGCGCATCGCCCCCTTTTCTTTGGGCCGTATCGTTTATCCTTGTCGGCGCGGCCCGCGCGCCCGCTCAGGCGCCTGCAGTGGGAGCGCGACGGGGGCACCTCGGCCGTCGTGTGTGCTCCTTCCCTTTCCTCTTCCCGACCTTGCGCGGCGCGGCGTGTCCTTTCAGGACCGCCAGCAGCAGCAGCAGCAGCGGGCAATCGTTGGCAATTAGAATGTGGCTCGTGTGCGTCTTTGGCACGGCAGCATAGGGACCGGCTGCCTCTCCCTCTCTCTCTCTCTCTCTCTCTCTCTCTCTCTCTCTCTCTCTCTCTCTCTCTCTCTCTCTCTCTCTCTCTCTCTCCTCTCTCTCCCTCGGACGCGGCCCGCACGTACTACAGTGTAACTGTCAGCCCCTCCCCGCTGCTTCTGTGTGTCCGGCGCCATTCGGATGCAGCCCACGTCCGATCGGCTGCAGCGGCAGTGCAACGCGGTGCCGCCGGGGGGGCGGAGCGCCCCCAGCCGCCCCCACTTCATGGCACTCCCCGCCCCCACCCGCACGGGAGATTCGGACTCATTACGAGCGTGTCGTCGTTTGCCCTCATGGCCGTCTCCGCGAGTACAAGCCTCTCTGTGTCCAATGTAAATTTGTAAGCCGGTTGTTGTTTGTCGGGTTTGCCGTGTAAACGGGTCGTGGAATGAATCAGCCAGAGGTTTTCAGTTTACTCGATATATCAGTTTATTCAATAATAGTAGTACTGTACATTTTTACAAGAAGGCGAAAAATGAAACAAAGTTGGTGTTCGTATCACAACTATCACAATGTGAGTGGTGAACAATACTATATTCGCGGTTTACAAAAATATTCAAGGTATCTGTTTTTTCATGTCTCAGTTCTTTTATCTCTCAGGTTTTTTTTTAACGTCACATTGTGCCATAGGTTTTGTTTTTGTTCCTCTACAAAATCAGGGAGGGACAAAGTCAAAACATGAAGCAAATTGCAATCTGATCGTGCTACCATGAGTAGTTTTCAGGGACTCATTAATCGTGCATCCTTAAAAAATAAAAGTTATCACTTTTCATAACATAAAATAATAACATACCCATAAACTTATCTTAAGATTAATAAATATAGTAACTAGGAACAAATCCATATTTTTATCACATTTTTTCTATATGACCGTGATCCCAGTTCTGAGCAATGCTTAAAAACTCACATTACCTCATGTAATCACGGTAAAAAAAAAATACAAAGTATACAAAGTACTGTGTATGCTGCCATACGAATACTTCCTTATACAACTTAGTACTAAATGCTGAGAGAATAAATAAGAAAAAAAGCAGAAAGCGCCCGTCACAACTGGGAAAAACACTCTTAAGCATGACGAAAAATTTGTCAGGAACTACACGATGATCGGAACACATTTTAACAAATCGTGAGGAGATTTTTAAAAAATGCTGGCAAGCACAAAGGTTCCCAAGGCTCGGCCGAGGGTCGACACCGCCGGGGCCGTTTAGCCGTTGTACCTGTAGTAGTCCCTGTAAGGCCGGTACCCGTAGTACGAGTTGTAGTAGTCCCTGTAGTTCCTGTAGTCCCTGGCGTAGTCCCTGGCATAGTCCCTGGCGTAGTCCCTGTCCTCGTCCCTGGGCCGGGGCTCCCTGGCCGCCGGCTCCGGCTCGTGGTAGTGGTGGTGCTCCCGGTGGCTGATCTCGTGCTCCTCCTTGATCCTCTCGGCCTCGATCTGCTTGACGGCGAACAGGGGGACGTCGGTCCACTCCCGGCGGCCTCTGGCCAGGACGGCTCCCTCGGCGGCGGCGGCCTCGCCGACGTCGCGGCGCAGCCTGCGCGTGTGCTCCCGGGCCTGCCTCATCCTGGAGGCGAAGAGCGGGTGGAAGGCCCACTGACGGCGGACCCTGGACCGCGGCCTCTGGCCGGCGGCGGCCGTCAGCGCGGCCTCGGACATGGGTGCGGCGCGGCGCGTCCTCGGCGCCCTCTGGCGGCGGGTCGGGGAAGCGGCCTCGGCTGCGGAGCGGCCAAATCGCCCACCGTATCGCTGGTACCTGTGAACAGTGAGGCGGAAGTTATTTGCGGGAACCTAACAAGCGGCGGGTAATTGAGCGCCAGACGGTGACGGCGAGATTATTCTGGTGCCCCCCCGCCGAGGGGACGGCCGCCATCGACGCCCCTCTGCCACGGCTCGCTCGCCGACCCGCGCCGGTGGGGTAGGCAGCCATCCCTACGGTAGCGCCCGCACGTCGGCGCTTCGGCAACCCAACGTACACGGCCCCTCTCCTCCGCTCCCCTCCCCCCTCAACGCGCGGCCGACCCGCCCCGATCCGTCCACGCGCCCCCCGCGGCCCGCCGGGCCCGAGGTCTGGTGGGTCCACCCCTGGCCGCTCACCTCCTGTACTCGGTCCAGTAGCGCTGCGCCGCCCGCTGCCGGGCCGCGTGCCGCTGCCGCGACTCCCACAGCGGCCTGAACACGATGTCCCGCTTGTGGCGCCTGTCCCCCTCCCCGGCCTCCTCGACGGCCAGGTACGGGACGCCGTCGAGGCCGTCCACCCCCTCGAGGCCCTGCAGGTCGCGGCCCCACAGGCTGAGGATGAGGTACGCCATCCGGTCCCTCATGTCGTCGTCGTCGTCCTCGTCAGCGGCCTCGTCCTCCTGCACGGAGGCGTCCTCGGCGACGACGGCGTGCTCCGCGCGCGCCGCCGCCACCGGCGCGGTGGTGGTGGCGGACCGGTCGCCGGCGTCCTGCACGGGCAGCGACGCGGCCAGCAGTGGCAGCAGGAGAGCGAGGAAGTATGACGCCTGCAAAGACACAAGCAGGGAACATCCGTCACAACAAATGTCGATCATCAATTATAATCGTCTAAAGAGTAGGGTATTCCGAAAGAGGTAAACCGGAAGTGGGGACTATATGACAAGGAGAACATAGCAACTTCCCGTTTAGACTTCTCCGGAATACACCACTCCTATCCATTGCGATCCATATTGCCATTGAGTGTGACCGTCGGGAATGGCGGCCCGCGGGTTACTCACCATGACCATCCTGGCCGCTGCACCTCGGCGATGACGCCTGTCTCTCGTCGTGGGGTACTTCACCGGGACTACGGCTGCTCCCCACACCTCCGGCACTGACTGACCCCGGCACTTCACTATTATCCGCGTGCCCGCCACCCTCTCAGGTCCACTGCCCAGCGCTGACTTGACCGCAGGGCCCGCGGCCCTGTCGCTTTATACTACCGGGTACCCGCTGTCCTGTCGCCGCCGCCGCCGCCGCCGCCACCGCAGCGGCAGCAGCAGCTGGTCGCCGTCACAAGGAAGGGATGGGGCGCTCTACCGGCCACTTAGTGCCGGTTAGCGGGGCCCTGCGTGCGGTGCTGCCGGCACAGACCTGCCCGGCCCGGCCCCCGCCTGCCCACGCCCCGGCCAGGTGCCGGCCGGCCCCTCACCATGACCTAGGCCAAGGGTCCCGTCCCCGGCAGCCGGGGGGAGTCCCAGGGCGGGGGGCTGCGCTTATAGCCGGGCTCAGGCCGGGCCGAGCCGTCCGCGCCGGAGCACAACAAGTCGCGGCCTGCGGAGCGCGAGCCGGTGGCAGGCGGGACTCGACAGGTCCGCCCGGACCTGCCGCCCCTGCTCCAGGAATATCCGATCTAGCGGCCGTGATCCGCAAGGGGCAGGGCCCTGCAGAGGGAGAGAGACGGAGGGAGAGGAAGAGAGAGAGAGAGAGAGAGAGAGGGATGGCCGTAGGGGAGGAGGCTTGTGACTCAGCACAACACAACACCGAGGCCCGACACACTCACCACCTCAGTGTGTGTGTGTGTGTGTGTGTCGGGGAAGGGGAGGAGGGGGGGGGGGACGGGTAAACCGTTTGAGGAAACGCCCCCCGAGTCAGCCTTGGTGTATGCGCACAAGGGCGTGGCGGGGGCAGCAGGTGAGTGCAGCCCGATCCGTCGGCATTGAGGAGGCGGAGGAGGCGGGGGAGGAGGAGGAGGAGGAGGAGGAGGAGGAGGAGGAGGAGGAGGAGGAGGAGGAGGAGGAGGAGGAGGAGGAGGAGGAGGAGGAGGAGGAGGAGGATGAAGAGGGGTCGCTGTTCTGCCTTGCCCGATGAGCGCCACAACAAACGTGGCTCGGCAGAGAGAGAGAAAGAGAGAGAGAGAGGCCGTGAGGTGCGGCTCACTCCGTCACGGCGGCCTCCGTGACGCCCCGTGACGTGTGGAAGTCACGTCGGATGTGAGTCCTGACGTGCTCTGACGTCACCCCTTCTCCTTTCTCTCGGCCCGCGCCATTGGCTGGTCCCCATTCAGCCCGGCAAAATGCCAAGGATGGTGGCGCTGCTGCTGCTGCTGCTGCCGCCGCTGTGACGCCTGGAATGACAGTGACGTCACCACCACCGCCACCGCCGGCCGGGAGATTACCGCAAAGTGACGTCATCGCGATGAGAATTAGCCCCGCGGCACGAGAGGGGCTGCTGCTGGCCACATATTACGTAACTAAGCCGCCGAAGAATGATCCCCACTCTCTCTCTCTCTTTTCCTCCCTCTCATTGCCCACTCTGTCTCTCTCTCCCCCTCTCTCTCTTGCTCGCGTCCCGTTGCGTCCGCTGAAAGTGAGAGAGACGGCGTTACATGTGAACACGCGGCCCCCTCACGACACACAGCGCGAGTCCAGCGCGAGGGTGAGGGCGGCGGGGCACGCGACCCCGTGACCTCCGTGACGTCAGAGCCGTCGTGGCGTGCGTGTGGCGTGCGCGTGACGGCGGCGTGTCACGGGGTGACGTGCCGAGGGGTCACAGCCAGCCGATTCCGGACACTGCTGCTTTCGTAGCCCTGTCGTGGGCTGCTCCTTAAGAGAGAGAGAGAGAGAGAGAGAGAGAGAGAGAGAGAGAGAGAGAGGTCCGAGAAGACAGTGTTCGGAATCGTCCTGCAAGTCCTGGGTGCGCAGGCAGGACGCCCGTGGGATCCCCGCGGACACGCGCACGCAGCACGCCCACACACGCCCACACGCCACGCGCTCGCGGGGGGTCCTTACAGATGGCCTTGTACGCTTCGGGGCCGGCACTCACTGCCTGGTACTGTAGTGCGTACTTACCGGGGTATTATTGGAAACGGGGCAGGCCGCCGAGGCTCCACAAAACCCGGGCGATGTTAGGATTTCTAGTCCTGAAAATTTTGGTCCTGTCAGTTTTTGTTTCGGATTTTTTTTTTGAAAACTTTGAATTTTTTTCCCGGAAATTTCATTGAAAATTTCCGGATCAAGAAACCGGAGCACTGGAAATTTTTTCGTTTATTGCAAACATTTCCGGGTACGTAAATTTTTGTTGCTTTACAGCGAGACAAGTCCCTTTTGCCTGCCCCTGCTGCTGCTGAAGGTTCGCGGGAGGCGTCACGCCCCCGCCAACGCCAACGAACGCCCACGTCGCAGCGGTGCCAGCGGCGCATCTGTGGATGCGCCGTCGCCGTGGAGCGTAATGAGGCATTTTTGCGACAGAGAGCGGCGTATACGTAGCAATGCAATGAGCAGCAGGAGCCGGGGGCACAGACGGCCGGGGACAATGAGTCGGGGGTACAAAAATGCGCAGTCAGAGAGGAGGCGTGGCACGGCGTGGCGCGGCGTGGCGCGGCGTGGCGCGGCGTGTTAGCGCCAGAGTGCCAGCCCGCGGCAGCAGCAGCAGCAGCGGCAGCAGGGACAGGGTGTGATGATGAGGGCAAAGCAGCAAATAGCACCGTGAGTCACAGACCGCTGAGCTGAGCTCTCGGAGCCCCGCGGACAGAGCAGCTCACGTCACAGAATTGAGTACATTTTTTTTATTTTTTTAGATTCCCGCATGATGGGATTTCACAAAATTTTGTACACAGGATCTTTACGAGTGGTTGTGTCCCCTCGGTTTTGCATCTTTGTATTCGAATAAATCTTTGTATCGGAGCAGGCGCACAACATTTCCTGTTGGGGCAAAACGAAATGAAATTTAAAAAAAATGTCGATCGGTGACGACGACGACACATCCGCCGGGATTTTGGGATGAATCGCAGCGGCAGCGGCCCCCCTGTGATGAGCAGGGCAGGGCTCCGGCGGCGGCTCCTGGGACGTCAGCGAGCACGCCGAATAAAGCGACCGTTCATTAATGGCAGCGTCGAAAGGGTGGACGGGCGGGGGAGAGACGGGTCTATGCTTTTGGCTCGGCTGGTGAATATTAAAACTTTTATTCGTTCCACGCCGAGATTCCATCTCCCGACCCCCGCCAAATGGGGCGCCGCCACACCGCCGGAGGTGGTACTCCTAGACGGGCATTAATTGGGATGGGAACGTAAGGCGGGGCGCTGCCGCGGAGCCAAAAAAAAAAAAAACGGTCCCGCTCAGCGAAAACTATTGATCCTCCTACCGGACCGAGTGGGACTCGAACCCGGGCCAGCTGCCGGCGCGGACCCGATCCGACACCGGAGGGTGGTCCTGTCGATTAATCTCTGAGCTCTCTCTCTCTCTCTCTCTCTCTCACACACTCTCTCTATTATCGCACCGAAGTATCAAGCGATGAGACGGGGAGGGGGGAGGGGGGAGGGGGAGCTCCCACCTCGATGAGAGAGAGAGAGAGAGGGGGGGGGGGGATACTAGACACAGATGACGCACACGCTCTCGTGAGTGGGCACACACACACACACACACACTTATGTATCTTCCCCGTTGGTATTTTTTTAAATATTCTTTGGGGTGGGGGAGGGCAAGGGAGAACGGGAAAAGAGAAAAGAAGTCCCATGAGCGTTTTGCTTTGCCCGCGAGACGAAAGGGGGTGGGGAGGGACACACACAGAGAGAGAGAGAGAGAGAGAGAGAGCAAGAGCTAAGGCTTCAACTTCAGAAAAGAACCGCGAATGAGGGAGAAAACGGTCGAGGGTTCAACGGCCTATTTCTTAACGTGGATAAAAAGAGCACGGGGGAGCGGGGCGGCCGGGTACGGAGGGAGGGGGGGGGGCCTAAGATCGTGGTCGTAGCGAGGCGCAGCGCAGCGGGGGTACGCGGCGCGCGAGTCACGCAGCGAGGCCCCCCGGCGGGGGCGCGGCTCGCCTCTGTGCTCGCATTCTGAGTATTTGCGTTTGCGTGTTCGACAGAGGAGCTTAGAGTATTGCGGCGCGGCGCCGCCCCCCAGATCCCTCTGCTGGGGGTAGGCGGCGGCCTCTGACAGGAGCGCACTCTGTTGCTCTTCCATCGAATTGATTAATATAAACTAAAATCCCCCCTGCGTCACATTCATGGAAGGAGCGCCATAGGGGTGATGTTTGTTCAAACGCTCAGAAAAATAATTCGACGTCGCGGGAAAAAAAAAGGAATCATAGATGGTTTGATTTTTGAAGAAGCAGAGAATAATCTTAACGATCAGCCCCCCCCCCCCCCCCAGCAGGCCCCAGGGCCCCTAGGCTAGACTGAAGGCGGCTGGAGGCGGCTGGAGGCGGCTGGAGGCGGCTGCGGCTGGAGGCGGCTGGAGGCGGCTGGAGGCGGCTGGAGGCGGCTGGAGGTGGCTGGAGGCGGCTGGAGGCGGCTGGAAGGGCCCCCGCCCGCTCCGGCTTGCCCTACAGTACCCTCGACGCTACCCCCTCGCGCTCAAAATGTCCACCATCGTCGTGCTCGCACACTTGTCCTCCCCTCCCCCCCCCCCCCCCCCCCCCCCCCCCCCCCCCCCCCCCCCCCCCCCCCCCCCCCCCCCCCCCCCCCCCCCCCCCCCCCCCCCCCCCCCCCCCCCCCCCCTGCTCTGGACATCCCCTGGACCCCCACGCGGGTCTGCATGCGGGCGAAAGCAGTTTGTTATTGTTTCTCCCAGGCCCATAGGGCAGGAGGGCCCCTCCCTCACCGCCGACGCCGCCGACGCCGCATTTTTCCTTCTTCACCCCCCCCCCCCTCCCACTTCTCCCCGCACGCCAGAAGGAAAAGTGAGGGTTGTTGCGAAGACATGACAAGCCCTATAGCGCGCCCCGTTGTGTTGGCGCGGCGCGCCCGCGCCTCGCCCCCCGTGCGAGAGCCATCCGGCACAGATGGGGCGGATACAGGGCGCGGCGCGAGCGGGCGCGGGCGCGAGCCCAGCGCGGCTCTGCCGAACTGCGCTCTCTCTGTCTCTGTGCGCACCTCTCTCTCTCTCTCTCCCTCTGCTCCCCCCGCGTCAGCAAAGCGTTCTACGGAGGAGTGACGGGGTGTGATGGCCTGTCAGAGCTCTTCTCGGCGAAGGGGATGGTCAGCAAAGCAGCAGCGGCAGAAAGGCCTCGCAACAGTCTCGACGAGGAGTTTGAAGGAGTGCACAGCACACGCCGCGAGGCGAGGCGAGGCGAGGCCGGTCCCAGGGGCGGATCTAGGAGCGGTTCGAAGGGGGGGGGGGGGCGGCGACGTACCGCTTTTTGCCTATTTTCCGGCGGCAGGAATATGGCTGGTTGCCTACATTTGTCCTTTTGCACCCCCTCCCCCTCCCCCCCTACCTCCTCCGCCCTCTGGATCCGCGCCTGGGAGGTCCAGGCCCTCCTAGAGCTACGTCAGCTGGAACTATCATGGGGGGAGCTGCTCCAGGAGTGTGCTGTCGGCAGAGATATTGAAAGGGCAGTGGAGCTGGTAACTGCTGCTGCTCGCTATGCGAACATGACGGCCGCATGAAGGCCATGAAGACCACCGGGGGCCCCGGCCACTAGAGTGCCGTGCGTGTGCGGCGCGGCCGCTGCCCCACCCCTCCCTCGCACGCCGTTACCTCAAACGCTTGCCCAAACGCATAACAACCCCTTCCATTTGCTCTCGAGCTCCTAGCCACCGCCTCCGGAGAGAAGCCCTGAGCGAGAGCCCTCCTCGGCCACTCGCGGTGGCCCCCCCTAGAACACAAAGGGTTCTGCGTGCGAGTGTGTGAGAGAGAGAAAGAGGGAGCCACTGAGAGAGACAGCGTTCGTGTCGGTGTGTGTATGTGTGCGCTTGTGTGTCTAAGGTAGGCGTCCCTTTTACATCAATTATTCCCTGTGTCGCTCGCCGGAGGAAACGCGCTGCTGGAGCCTCCAGAGACCCCCCGGGGAGCCGCGGAGCCGTCAGAACAAGGTGTGGGCTGCGGAGCTGGACTAGACTTGACTGCGCTAGGCCAGGCTAGACTAGACTAGGAGTGACTACGTCATGACGCTGTTGTCATTTTGCTCGGCTCGTCCACCAGCTAAAACGCAGCACAAATATTTCCAGCGCCAGTACCGCTGATTGACTCTTGGGGGCCCCGAATTTTTTTTTTTTTTTTTGCTCTAAATCGAACTTGATGACTAGGACCCTGGATATCTAGGGAACTGGAAGCCGATCGGAACCTAAAACCCTAGAGCCCAGCACGCACGGCCGCCTGTTATATTTATTTATTATTTTTATTAAGTTATGAAGTTGGCAGTGCTGGAGTTCCGGTCTCGCCCTTCGACCTCCTCTCCCAGAGCTCCTTTGCCTCCGTGACTCACATCACGTCGGCTCCTGCGGCACTCCCGTTTCCAGAACCCCTCCCCTTCCGCTTAGTGCGTCTCAAACGGCATTAGCGTGGCGCCGCCGTCTCGGGAGCTGAGGACGCGGGCCGGCCGCGGGCACATCGGCTGGGTCAACACGTTCCGCGGCACTGGCGACCGGCTGGTCTTTGCACTGCGCGCGGACAGAGGCCGCGCCAAAACAGAGGGATCAGTGAGTACGACGCGGGAGGATTCACACGTTGAGCGGGTGTGTGGGTCGTCCCCTCGGTGCCCCCCGCCTCCCCCCGCCCCCTCCCTCTCCATCTCTCTCCCTCTCGCCCCGCTCCCCGCAGCCCCCGGTGAGGTCGGTGTTTTCCGGGGGGATCGGAACAGAACTGGCGTCCTCTGGCCTCCCCGCCGCGCCCCCCGCCGCGCCCCCTCGCAGATGAGTTGTGTTTGTACCGCTCCGTGTCATCAGTAGTCCACTCAGAGCCCTCGTGAGCTCGCCAAACACCGCCAAACCGAACCGAGCGGGCGGCCGTCCGATCAGGCGCGACACGACGCGAAGCGGCGCGGCGCGGCGCAACGCCCCCCCGTCCGCGGATATAAAGCGACGCGTCCTGCCGCGGCGTCCAGCAGACGGCAAGCAGACGACAAGCAGACGACACGGCGGGGTGACAGCAGCGACAACCGTGACAGCGTCCGCCAGCAGGAGCAACGCGCCCGCCCCCATCATGAACACCGTCGTGCAGGTAGAGTGGAGCTCCGGCATTCGTCGTCGAGCTGCTGTAACACCTCTGGGATACCAGACGGCCCTCCGCTATTCATGTGGTTCGCTTTGTGAATTTTTTTTTAAAAAAAGAAAAGTCGTTTTCATTTCTGAACGAGAACGGAAGGATTTGCGACCCGATCGCGTCGTTTTTTTAAAAGGGATTTCCAACAAGGCTACAAAACGGAAGCGGAAGAGCCAAAATATTTTCAGGGCCAAATGGACTGCTCCGCCGCGGATTGCCGTGCGATTTCTCAACCCCCCCCCCCCCCCCCCCTCCTCGTTTCCGTTCTGAAAGTGTAATTTTCCCTCGCTGGAAACGCCTATCGCATACAGGCCTGCAGCCACGCGAGCCGCGCTTAACAGAGAGAAAAAAAAATCATGCGGCTTAATAGCTCTCGCTGATGGAGAATTCCTCGATGAAAATGTCCGCGTGAGGGTGGCTGGCTGTCGGCGCGGACAGCGCGGCTGTCGGGACGTCAACAACACAACGAGGCGCGCAGGGGCGCGCTGCGGCGAAGCGGCCGGGGCAGACGTGTGAAAACGCTCGGTCAATGTTTGCGCTCTGCCGCCTGCCGCCGCTGCTCTGGCCGCCGCCAGGCAGGGGGGGGGGGGGGGGGGGGTGCCGGCGCGGTGCCGGCTGGAGGTGCCACGCGAACCGTGCGAGAGCGGGACGAAACCAAAGCGGAATGAAAATTGTTGCGAGACAAGGAAAATTGCAATTTGTCATCTGTGGCCCCGCACCAGTCTCTCTCTCTCTCTCTCTCTCTCTCTCTCTCTCTCTCTCTCTCTGTCTGTCTGTGTCTCTCTCTCTCTCGCATGCTTGCCGCCCTCCTATGGCCTCCTCCTCCTCCTCCTCCTCCTCTCGGGCACGTCATTCCAAACGTTTTCCCTCGCGCGCGACGTGGCGAAAATAAGTCATGAGTCTGTATGCGGCGCGGCGCGGCCCGCGGTCAGGCTCAAGTTTTTAAGGAAGGAGAGCTGTGCCCGCTGCATGTTGTGCCGCGGAGCACGGCACGTCATGTGACTCGTGACGTGACCCCGAGGGGGGCCACACACACACACACACACACACACACACACACACACACACACGCGCGATGTGTTCCGCCGTGACGCCATACGAAGCTCGGCCGTCAATCGAGGGCGATAGCTTGTCGGTCAGGGATGCGCAGTATACAGGCGGTACATGGGAGGTCGCGGCAGCCACGGCCAAGGCCACGTAGGGCCGCGGGGTCGCGGTCGTAGTGTAGCGCGCGTGGCGGGGGCTACACGAGGCGTGTGCAGTGTAGTTCCGGCGTGTTGGTTCGAGCCGGCGACGTCACGCTGCGACGAGTACCGGCCGAGATTTCATTAAAAGATACAATTTAAAAAAAAATAAAAAAAACGCGGCCGGCTTTGAGTGAGGTTAAGTTGGTTAAGTCAACACGGTTTCACCGCATTGCGCTCCCCCGTGTCCTCGAGCAGGTGGCGCTGGTCCTGGCCGCGCTGGTCCTGGCGTCGGAGAGCCGCCGCCTGTCTGCGGAGGACGGCGGCTTCGGCGCGGTCCTGGCCGCGGAGGCCCTCCCCGAGGAGCTGCCCCTGCCGCCGCCCAGCCCGGAGGAGACGGCTGCCGACGACGACGCACAAGGTGAGTAAGGGCGGGCGGGTGAGAAGGGAAAATATTTCGAAAAATTCCTTGGGTGGTTGGGGAATAAATCGAGGCGGTAAGGTGGGATCCGGAGGGTTAATGACAGTGTTGTCGGGTCGTTGGCCCCCCGGGGCGGAGACGGCGTTCGCGTTCACTCAGCACCTCGTCCTGCCCGCAGACATGGTGGCGCCGCCGCCGCCGCCGCGACGCCGCCGGTCCACCACCGTGTTCCGGCCGCTGTTCGCCACCCGGGAGCGCGACGCGGAGCGCCAGAAGCAGGCGGAGCGGCGCCGCGAGTACTGGGCCAAGGAGAACCGGCGGCAGGCGGCCGTCGGCCACGCCTACGCCCCCGCCTACGCCCCCGCCGGCCCCGTCTACCGGCGTCCCGCCCCCGCCTACTACCACGCCGCCTACGCCGGGTACCCCGCGGGCTACGTCGCCGGCCGGTAGGCGCCGGCAGGAGCCGGTCAGGAGGGGCGGCCGAGGACGGCCCCCCGTGAGTCCTGGCCGTGAACTTGAGGCGCGGCCAGCGGTGCCCGTGGCCTTACCCCCCGCGCCGCGGTCACGGCGTCGGCTGACTTCACACCTCCGCGCCGCGCCGCCGGCCGTTTGTGTATGGCGACGGCGTCACACGCCGGGGGCAGCCCGGGGCCGTTGTCCGCGTGGGGGCGGGGCGCGCCGGACATGCAGGGCAGTCGACGGGGTGCGCCCCGCCTGACGCGGCAGACGGCCCGGCGCCGCCTGCCCTGCCCGCCCCGCGCGGGGAGGGATTCGTGTCCTCCCACTCCGGGTCGGACGGCGCACCAGCAGAACGTGGTTCTGGGAAATTGCGCAGCGCAAGCCGGTGAAGAACCTCCCCCGCCCCCCTCTGCGGTGGACACCACGTACTGCTGCGGGGGCTATTGTATTTAATATTTATCATAATCACTGTTGGCTGTGCCCAGCGTTAAGTACAAGAACGAGACTGTTGGATTAAGATCTATTGCTTAAGTGTGACTTGTATTAAGAATTTTATATTGTGTTTATACGAGGATTTATGTTTTGTAAGAAAATAAAGAAAGACTTTTGTTTCTGTATACTCTCTTGATATGCTGGCCCTCCCGACTGAAACGCGCTCCGGTGTGATCCCGTGCGAGCGCGTTCTCACCGCCGTGGTGCAGGACTCCACCCTGCCCGACCCGACCGATGCCATGGAAATGAGCCATTCCCTCTCTGGCATTGTTGACGTAGCCGACGCATCGGTAAGGGCCGCGGCGGAAGGCACTGGTTAAACCATACGCCGGGCCCGAATGGCAGAGGAGTACTAGTCCTGTACGGTACCGAATGCAATCGAGTGGGGTGAGTGTGTCGCTCGCCGCTGCCCCGGTGACTGTACGCGGGCTGTCTGTTTGCAGGCCGGGCCCGGACCGCCGCCGTCGGACATGAAATCGGACTTCATGGCCAGGCTGACGAGTGAGGTTAGGTTAGGACAGGTCAACCCCACATGTAGTGCGGTGCACGGACACCAACACGCAGACGGCTGGCGGCCGATTCAACAACATTGCCTTTGTGTCTCTCTGTCTCCCACTCGAGGGGTGACCCATAGGCGAGAGCGATGGAGAGGTCCGAGTTATTGACAGAGTTCAGGATGAGCGTGGAGACGCGTTGGGCGTCCGCCGCCCGTCTCCCGCCGGCACTGCCGCAGCCGACCGTGCCCCGGCGTGCGATGGGCTGCCTACCTCCCGGGGCCCTCCGGCAAGGCCCCCGGCAAGGCCCCCGCCCTCCTCTGCCCACAGGCGGCCTGCCCCGGCCTCCGCGCCGTCGCCGGCCAGGGGCTCGGCGCGGCGGCGCCGTCGCGGACGTGTCCGACGCACGTCCTACAGGACGTGGAGGACGACCCCCTCTTCACCGAGGTGGAGGCCTTCCTGTCGTCCAGGGCCAGCGGCGAGCTGGACGACGACGGACAGGTGCGCGGCGCGGATGTCTCCATTCGAGTGGCCCCGCAATTCACGAAAAAAGTTTTTTTTAAATCGCACAAACCCGACAATGCATTATTTTTTTGCACTATTAAAAACAGGGCCAACTGAAAAATTTTAAAAATAGTTGCTCACAGAACATTAAAAATAGACAGGCTATTAAAGTTGTGTTTCACCAGAGCGCCTACAAATTTGATTTTTTGTGCGCGTGTTTTTGAAATTAAAGTTTGCTCTTGAGACGATCGATGTCGAGGCCCTTGGCGGTGACAAGTGACTGACTGGGGGCGGCATGCCGGCCTCGGCAAGGACTCTCCGTGGCCGCCGACGTACGACGAGCCGGCGGCGGCGGCGGCGGCGGCGGCGGCGGCGGCGGCCGTGGACGGCGGGGGCCTGGAGGACGCGGAGCAGGCCGTGGTGACGGCGGCGTGGCCGGGGCCGGGGACGGGCCGGTGGTGCGCGGGGGCGGCGCTGCGGGCGGCGCTGGCGCTGGTCTCGCTCACGGAGGCCGCGCTGCGCCTCGGCGTGGCCGTGCTCTGCGCCGGCCTCCGCGTCCTCCTCTTCTTGCTGCTCAGCATCGCGGAGGACCCCAAGGCCGAGGCCGGCGCCAGGATCCTGCGGCGGCGGCGGCGGCGGCCAAGGTGAGGCGACCCTGCCGCTGCGACGGCCGCAAGTGCGAAAGAGAGGTCCCCCCGTGGCGTCTCTCTCTCTCTCTCTCTCTCTCTCTCTCTCTCTCTCTCTCTCTCTCTCTCTCTCTCTCTCTTGCACTTTGGGGGCGTCGCGGCGGAAGGGAGGAAGGAAAAGGGTACGTACGCGGGGCCGCGCTTCCAAAAGTGCTCCACATCTCGCACAATCTGAGGGAATCTGGCCGACCCGGCCGCGCCGCGCTGCGCGCCGCGGCCTTGGCAGCCGCCAGAGAACTGCGTCATGATGTTTAGTCGCTGCCGCCAACACCACCACCACCACCACCACCACCACCACCACCACCACCACCACATCATCTCCTATTTTCGCTCGTCTGGACTCGGCTCAACTAGACGGGGGAGGGTGGGCCTGATGGGGCGTCGGGTGGGACGCTGACTGTAGGGGGTGGGGGCGCTGTGCCGAGGGATTTTTATGAAGTAATAGATAGCAGCTTTCCGCGCTCGATGCCTCGGCCACAGCCGGCCCGGGCGGGCGCGGCGCGCGGGGCGGCTGCAGGGGGTAGTGGCGGGCCGGGGAGGGGCGGGGCGGGGCGGGGAGGGGGGCATCTTTTCAGACCGCGCATTCATTCCACTTGACCGCTCCATGATCCCAGTGCTGATGTCCAGGACCGGCAGGCCGGCAGCTGAAAGCCGGGTCCGGGCCGCTGTGCTCGTCGACGGCATTGTGTTCGCCACCCCCCCCCCCCTGCCTCCCACAGCACCCTCAGATATTCCAGAGGTAGTTTTTTTTTTTTCGACGAGGGATGGTCCGACGGGTCCGGCGAGGGGGAGGACCACACGCAACGCAACGCAAGCACAGCACGCCGCCGCCGCCGCCCCCGTGCGGGTCCTCGGGGGAAGCGCAGCCGCGGGCCCCGCCCCTCACCCCCACCGCCACCCCCCCCCCCCCCCAGCATAACTCGGCGCATCTTTCAGCTTTCAGAGAGCAGAGCGGGCAAGACTGCCTCCATCACGGCACGGCGGCGGCGGCGCCCGGACAGTGCCCTTGAGGAGGAGGAGGAGGCGAGGAGGAGGAGGAGGAGGAGGAGGAGGAGGAGGAGGAGGAGGAGGAGGGGGAGGAGGAGGAGGGGGAGGAGGAGGAGGACGTAGGGGGAGGGTGGGGAGGGAGCAGCATCATACACAAGCTGCAAGGCCACAACACGCACGCAGGGCCGTGTGATAAGCGGTCCCCGATCATTGTGTACGTGTGTGAGAGAGAGAGAGGCGAGAGAGAGGGAGAAAGGGAGAGGCAGAGAGAGAGAGAGAGAGAGAGAGAGTCTTCCGCGACGGCGGCCTTCGCACGCGGCTCGTGGCTCAGCGCGGGCCACCGGGCAGCCCTGTGTGTCCCGCTGCCGGTGGTACACACACACACACATGACACACAGAGTTTTTTGGTGGAAACTCCAATAAACACGGGGTGAGAACGCTTTGCCTGTCTGTCATCGGGCACAGACAGGAAAACACTGCATCGGCACACTGGCCGTGATATGACAAAAATAAAAGAGAGAGGGAGAGAGGGAGGGGGGAGGAGGAAGTGGGATTAGGCCCGCGTGTGGGGGCCGAAGTGATCCGATCGGATCTGATGCCGGGCGGGCGCGCGGACAGGAAACTGGCGACGGCGGACCCCCCACGGGGACGGGAAACAAGGGAGGGAAAATAATTTAGAAAAAGTAAAATAAAAATGAAATGATCCGCGGACAAGCTGATTTCCCTCCGGCATTAATCCGCGCGCAGGTCTCGTCACCGAGTGGGGGGTGGGGTGGGCACGGCGGAGGCAGGGCTACTAAATCTTGTCGTGTGACGGCGGGGTCGTTGGCCCGCCCCGCCGGCCTTGCCCAAGGTCAGGGGGCGCCCCGCCTCGCGCCGCCCCGCCCCGCAGGCATGGGAAGGGCTGTTGTCCGGCTCGCTGGGCCGGAGTGCGTACTGGCGATTGGCACAACAGCGGCGCCATGGGGGGGGGCGCCATGGGAGGCGCCATGGGGGGCGCCATGAGGGGCACCGCAACACGGGTCAGGTCCGTGTGTGGGGGGTCGGGTCGGGTGTCGGCGGGGTTGTTTGGGAGGGGGGGGCGGGGCATGACACAACCGGGCCAACATTCCGACACTACTCTTGTGTAACAGACGCCAAGGGCTCGGATTGCGGGCCGCGGGCGGTGGCTGCCCCCGTCTCCCTCTCCCTCTCTCTCTCCCTCTCTCTCTCTCTCTCTCTCTCTCTCTCATACGCACACACCCGCACCCGCTATGGGTGAGTGTACCGGACGGAGTTCCGGTCTCGCGGCGCTGGCTGCTCCACCGCCCCCGCACCCCCTCCCCACACACACACACTGCTGACGGCAATTAATGAATGAGCGAGACAAGTGATTGAATGGACGGGCGTAGGGGTCGAATGAAGCGCTGCACGCGGAATCTGAAAACGCGAGCAAATGTTATTCTTATTATTTTTATTTTTATTTTGGGAGGGTTTCACAAACAAACACACCGACAATCCTCCTGTCTCCTCTTTTCGAGCTTTTTTTATTCCTGCATCGTATTTGGCTTTTAGGGATGACGTATTTTCCCACGCTCATTTATTATTTTTTTTAATTTTTTTTGTGCCTTCAGCAAACACAACGAACCCGCCCGCTGCGCCATTGCAGCGCATATAGCTCTACAGAGATCGAGAGCGAGAGAGAGAGAGAGACAGACAGAGAGAGACAATGCCTCCGCAACTGCCCACACGTTTCCCTCCTAAATTATCCGACGTTTTCTCACACGCCATTTTTCGTAGGCCGCGCCATACAACACGCCGGCGGGGGCGCGCCGGGGGGCGGGCCGGGGGTGTCACCCACACCTAAGGCCCTCTTTGTCCGACAGATTTAAAGAGTGGAACGAAGACCTGCGGCCTCCGAGGCCTAGACGCACACACACACGCACACACACGCACACACACACACACACACAGGGGAGGCCTCCTCCCCTGCGACGGCATCAGAAAATGTTTCTGATGGTGCCGGCGCGGCGAGCTGCGCAAGCTCAGCAGCACCCCCCTCCTCTCCCCTCCCCTCCCCTTCCCGCTCCCCATTCAGGGGGCAAAAGCAGGAGAAAGTGGGAAAAAAAGTGAAAGGGGTAAGACGGCCGACGGCTATGGATGGACGCGCCCCGTGAAAAGCACGCAAATAATTCGCGCACAAGCTTTTTTTTCGCGATCTTTTTTTTCCTTTCCCCTTTTTTTTGGGGGGGGGTGCCTTTTACTCAGATGAGCTAGGTAGGTGAAAAAGGAGTAGGGGAGGAACAGGTACAAGAGGAAAAAGAGAAGAGAAATAAAACGAAAAGCTTTTTAAGGATTGGGGTCGATGCGAGAATATAACCGCGTGGCCGGCAGCGGCGGCGGCGGCCAGGCCGGACCTGCCGCGGCCGCCGATTGGCACTGGCTACTGGCCGGCGGCGGTCGCTCCCATCCTGACACAAAAAATGATTTCTTGTCGATTCTCCTCGTTCCATGGCTCTGCGCGCTCTGTGACTCCCGAACACGATTCTGTCTCCCGCCGCCCGCCTGCACTGCTGGACGCTCTGCGGAGGGCCTTAACTGCTCCGCGCGTCGTGGCAGCATTTCAAGGGCCGCTACGTACTTTGTGGACGCGCCGTGTGGGGCCGCGACTTCCGCCCCCCGTCCGCCTGGGTACTTTCACCCTCAGGGAGGGGAGGGGGCGGCGGGGGCGGGGCCCTGCTGGCCCTGCAGCCGCCGCACCGCCACCACGCCGAGTATAAGTACTCGCGCAACCCGGTTTCACCACCAGTCCATCCCCCAACCTCATCTCTTCTGCAGTTCAGTGCGCACGCGCGTGTGTGTGTGTGTGTGCGTAGTGCGTTAGTGTGCGTGTGTCCGTGCGTGCGTTCTTGTGCTTGGAACCAGCCACCATGAGGCCCGTCGCTCTTCTTGTGAGTATCTCCGCCCGGCACGGCTCTACTCCCTGCGAGTGTCTGATTAGCGAGGACGCCGCACCCCGGCAGTATTGACTCGGCTGCTCTCTTCATCAGCGGCGCCACCGAAGCGAACGCGGCTGAACACACGCCGCCGTTCCTTTCTTTTTCTGTTCCACCGCGGATGCACATTCGTATTCCTTTTCGGGGTTCGGCGGCGGCGCTCTGCACACGCCCCCCTCGGATCTGCACCGCTGACCACCGCCTTGTGTGTGCCCGCAGGTGATCTTGTGCTGCGCCCTGGCGGTCGTCTCCGCAGCGCCGTCCTTCAAGCTCTTGCTCAAGGCGAAGAAGGCGGAGACCATCAAGTACAAGCTGCTGCCGCACCTCGGCTTCGCCAAGTACAACGCCGTGCGGTACGAGCCCCTGCGCGAGAGTCCGGCGGCCGCCCCTGCGCCCTACCCAGCTGAGGAGCCCGCCGCCGCCCCCGCGCCGTACGCCGCCGCCGCCCCCGAGCCCGCGCCCGCCCCCGTCCCCGTGGTCGCCGCCCCCAGCGGGCCCTACCCTGTTTCCCTCTGAGGCGCCGCCGCCGGGTATGAGAAATCGCCGTCGGCTCCGCGGCGGCTGCTCTGACTGAGAGGGGGTCCGCGGGGGGTCCCGGGCCCGCCCCCTGCTCCCTCATCACCTGTGATCCCGCGGCCCCGGGGCCCCCGCCTGCACCGCGTCGCCGCTACTCTCACTCACAGGCACTCCCCCCTTCACCTCCGGACCCGCGACTTTCCACACACGGCAATGATCATCACGAACGAGTGGCACGACTGTCTGCATATTTATTGACCCTTTTTTGTTTGTTTTGTTATATTTATTGTCAGATATTTTGTTTTTGCGATAATAAAAAAACATGTTGTTACTGTTATTTTGCGCCGCGGCAAGTGCCATAGCGGCTCGCTTCCATTTCCGACCCTAATTGCCTCGACACTGACGAACACGAATCGTATTGAATCGGTCGGCCCGCACGCGCCGGCCAGGAAACAAAAGTCGGGACATGATTTCCTCTCATTCGCGGACACGCCACCCTGCCGGTGCTGAGGGGGGGGATTCTCGGTATAGCAGAAATTTATTGAGGGGGAAGGCTAGCCGTTGTTGGCGACACGCCGCACGTTGCTGTCAGAGTCCGCCCGGCGCGGCTCGCGGCTTCACTCCGTGCTGTACTCCGGCCGCCGACGGCGGTCCCTTCGCTAAAACTTCCGCCTCGGCTCCGGCAGCGGCTCCGGCCCCTCCGCGTCTCCGCGCACAAAAGCCACCCGCCCCGGAGCCCTACGGAACCCCGATGTAAGGCGAGAGCGGCGAGAGCGGCGACAGCCAACAGGCGACTTGTGGAGGCATTCGCCCGGAAACAGTAGCAACCCGCCTGTCAGCGACACACGGCGTGCCGCCTGGAGCGGCCCGGAGGCCCGGAGGCCCGGAGGCCCGGAGCCGTCGTCTCGGTCGGTCCAATCCGCCGCCCGTTCCGCGGGGCCGGAACAAGAAGGGGGGGGGGGGGCTTCTGACGTCACACACGCCGGGTCACTGAACCCCACGCACAACGACACCCCCGCGACCCCCTCCTGAAAAAAAAACAGCATTTGATTTTTTTTTTAGCATACATATTATAACACTACCTTAACGCCAGAATGGAAAATAGCATTAAGACAACGCATCAGCGGCTTCTACTCTCAGAGTAGAGCACCCGACATACGTGACCGAGAATAGCGCGTGGGACGCACGCGCATCGTATGCCACCTGCCGCCATGGCAAACTTCCTGTTTTGGACGAAATGTAGAAAAACGCGCGCCTGTGCATTCGCCGACTGGGCGCGGACTGTGGAGTGGCCGACTTGTGTGACTTGTGCGCTCCACTCGGCTCGGCCGGAGCGGAGCCGGCGGAGGCGGGGCTCGCATGCGTAGTACACACAGAAAGGCAGGCGGAGAGACACACACACACACGGCACGGTGTTGTACTCAGCGGGCCTGCACGAGGCCTGGGGCCTGCTCACGGGCCGCGTGGGCGAGCGGCTCGGGTCGGGCTGGGAATTTCCGAACTTTACGGTCATTAAAAATAGTTCGATTGGATTAATTTTTTTTTACACCATATCGGTCCAGCTCAAATTCTAGTTTACGTCAGTTTCTTGCGTTTTCGCGACGTTTCGTTGAAAAAATGGTTTGGAAAATGTTAACCACTGTAAACCCAGAAAATGAATTGGTTCTCGTGTCACCACTGACGCGCCTCTCTGTGCTGCGCCCGCCGGTCGCTGCTCCGGCTCTACCCGCTGCGTGACCCACCGGTGGTGCACTCGCACTTATTCGGCGAAAGAAAGTCTCACGAAAAAGCACGTCAGTGGCAAGAGGCTGTGTCCCCCGGGGGGGCGGCCGCTGCAGAGCGGTTCTTGCAGAGTGAGACAGAGCGATGCAGCGCGACGGGGGGGTCTGGCAGGTGCGAAAGAGACCGCCGCCGGCCGATGCCCAGCCTCTCTGGCCGCGGCCCCGCCGCTGCTGCTTTCGAAGTGGTTGTCCGGCCCGGCGCCAAGAGGAGGGCGAGGAAATACAGCCGGACGAGCCGCCCTGCCGCCCCGCTCACGGAGTGTCCAGCGTTCATGAAAGTGGCGCGGCTGGTGTGGCGGGCAGTTTGATGTGATGACGGTTTGATGATGCTGTTGATGTTGGCTGCTCTGCCCGCGTCGGTGGTGGCCGGCGAAAAGAGGGGAGGAAGGAGGAGGAGGGGGAAAGCCGTGTGGGTGGAAACTCGTTGGACACGTGAGCTCGTTTGTAATTGAAAAGCATTTATTTCGCTTCCTCGGCGTACGAGACCAGTTCTACATGATACAAAGCAGTACACACACACACACACACATTTGGCTCGGGGGGCTTCCCCATCCCCGCTCGGAGGCGTGGCGTGATCCGGTTTCCCGCGGACAATAATAATTGCCTTCGTCATCTCATTGCTCTCGCATACAAGTGAATCGCGACAAAAAAAAAGTTAAAAAAAAATAGCGACCCCGCGGCAGAAAACGCCTCTTTTGCACTGAACAACAAGACAAGGAAAACACGACGCGCGCGAGAGAGATGTAAATACTGGAGTGGCACACAGGGCTGGATCTAGGCGCAGGCGCAGTGCAGTGCAGGCACTCGCCGCGGTTGTCATACGTCCGATGAAGGCTTCGGCACTGACAGGCGACAGAGGCGCGGCCTGCCTCTGCCGTGTGCAGTGTGCAGGGGGGGGGGGGGGGGAGTGACGTTGCCGGAGTGACGCTATTAATACTGGGGTGACGTCGTCCACGTCCGCGTCCACCGGTCGACGCCGACGTGCCGGTGACGTCGTCGTCGTCGGCGAGCTGCCTCCGCTCCACGCCCCTCGGCGGCCGGTCGCCGCGAGGGGCCGCTGCTGCTGCCGTGACCGGTTTGGCCTGTCTCTCTCTCTCTCTCTCTCTCTCTCTCTCTCTCTCTCTCTCTCTCTCTGCGGGGGGCCACCTGAGAGCACAGCGCAGAGGGCGTACCCGCATCGCTAAAGCTTTGCGGACTATATCACATACTGTACGAATTTTGTATCCGCGCGCACACACACACTCACACTCACAGACACGCGTACTTAATTTACACAACACTTAATCTCACACACACACACAGGGTACGGCGGGTTTTGAGAAGGCCCGGCCCCCGTGTCGTTGTGAGAGCAGGAGGGGCGTGCAGGCAGTGCAGGCACGACACGTCCTGCCGGCATTGGCATTCAGCGCTGCAACACCAACTGTTTGCGTCGCCCCCGCAGATGGAGATCGACATCGACATGTCTCTCTCTCACTCCCACACACACACACACACACACACACACACACACGACCAGCGGACATAGGCGGGCTCCATTGCTTTCTGCCGAACACTTTGCACCCGAATCTGCGTGGAGGAGAGGCAAAGTGGGGGCGAAACGAATGAGAGGGGGCGGGGCGGATAGAGTGAGAGAGAGACGACGACGACGGATCGGACGCACAACGGGTGGAGAGAGAGAGAGAGAGATGGGGAGGGGGCTTTGGTCTAGCAAGTTCGCTTGTCTCTCATTAACGGTCCGATCACAACAGACAATACGAACTACACAGCACTGCAGTGAATGGGACAGAGACGCGGCCTAGCGGCGGCCGTAGCTGCCGGCCCTCTTGGGCGGATCGTACGCGGGCTTGGGCTCCTCGTACGCGGGGGGCTTGGCGGGGGCGTAGCCGCCGCCGTAGTGCGGGCCTTCGTAGTGCAGCTTCTCCTCGTCGAAGCCGTGCTCCTCGTGCTTGTGGTAGTCCTCACGATCGTGCTCATCGTGCTTGTGGTAGGGCTCTTCATGCTTGTGGTAGTCCTCACGGTCGTGCTCGTCATGCTTGTGGTAGGGCTCCTCGTGCTTGTGGTAGTCCTCGCGGTGCTCATCATGCTTGTGGTAGGGCTCTTCATGCTTGTGGTAGTCCTCGCGGTGCTCATCATGCTTGTGGTAGGGTCCTTCGTGCTTGTGGTAGTCCTCACGGTCGTGCTCATCATGCTTGTGGTAGGGCTCCTCGTGCTTGTGGTAGTCCTCACGGTGCCCTTCGTGCTTGTGGTAGTCCTCACGGTGCTCGTCATGCTTGTGGTAGTCCTCGCGGTCGTGCTCATCATGCTTGTGGTAGGGCTCTTCGTGCTTGTGGTAGTCCTCACGGTCGTGCTCATCGTGCTTGTGGTAGGGCTCTTCGTGCTTGTGGTAGTCCTCACGGTGCTCGTCGTGCTTGTGGTAGTCCTCGCGGTGGCCGTCGGGCCTGCGGTGCTCGTCGCGCTTCTGGTTGTGATGGTCCGGGCGACGTTCGTCCTGCTTTTGGTAGTTGGGCTGATCGTGCTTGTGGTAGCCCATGTCGTCCTTGTGCCTGTAGGGCTCGTCGCGGTGCTGGTCGCGGTGCTCGTCACGGTGTTCGTCACGGTGTTTGTAGGGCCTCTCGCGGTGCTCGTCACGGTGTTCGTCACGGTGTTCGTCACGGTGTTTGTAGGGCCTCTCGCGATGCTCGTCACGGTGTTCGTCGCGGTGCTTGTAGGGCTCCTCCTTGTGGCGGTCGTCCTTGTGCCGGTGGGGTTCGTCGCGGTGTTCGTCGTGCTTCTGGTACGGGTAGGGCACCGTGGCCGGCTTGTGGTCTTTGTTGAGGGAGGCGAGGTGGTCGAGGACGGCGTCAATCTCGCGCTCGCTCTCAGCGAAGCCGGGTCCTCCCAGGGGTTTCTCGTCGACGTGGTGGCTGCTGCTGCTGCTGGGGCTGCCGTAGGAGCCGGCGGCCGGGGCCGGCGGAGGGGCGGCGGGCTTCTTGGGCCCGTAGCTGCCGGCCTGCGCGGCCGCCGCGGCCACCAGGCCGCACAGTATCACCACCTGCGGGGCAGCAGTGCGTTAGTCACGAGAGCGGCCAGGGAGACGGACAGAACTAAACGAAAACAGGGAGGGGAGGAGATCGGCGTAAGTAGGGGGCGCCCCGGTCAGAGGCGCGATAACAATAAATGATGTCACCGGGTCGCGGCGGCCGCGTTCACGGAACGGCCACCGGCCGCCCCTCCCCCCCGTAAACTACCAGCGATACTATCGCAGAGGGAATCCACATCAAAGGGGACCAATCACAGTCGTCACCGAAATGGGTACACGTGTCATTCAGGTATTTTGGGGTCTACAGTATTAGGTCCCCCACCCCCCAAAAAAATGTTTTCTATTTGGGAAAACCAGTCCTGGCAAAATGAGCAGAACAGTGGAAAAAAAAGGTTAAAATGTATATATTATTTATTTCTGAATGGCCACTCACTATGACGTTATGTAAACAAAAAAGCAGAAAGAGGAGTAAAGACATCAACGCGTGGCCCACTGACGTGGAATCCCTCCGCACCAAGACGTTCATTTCCCTCGCCCACATTTTCCCAGAATCGCTACAGCCACTGCTCATTCCAAGTCGGTAGATAGATAACAAATACCGAGAACGTATTTTGCGTCTCATAATTCGCCGTCACGCGACGGCAGCGGCAAGGGTGCGCCCTCGTTAAAATAATTAAAACAATCGAGAGGAGGGGCGCCGGTCGCTCCGGCGGCCCGGCCGCTCGGCAGCGCTGAACTTGAACCTGAGCGGCGCGGCGGTAAGAGGCGAGAGGTGGTCGGCCGCGGCCGTGGCCGCCGCGGTCGCCCCGCTGCCGCCACGGGAGATCGCTAGCGGAGGGGTGAGGACGGTGGGTGAGTGGGGGGGGGGGCGACGCGCCGCAAACAGTGCCCCCTTTTTAATCCATTTGTCCGCCAGGCACTTTCCTGGGGCGGGTCATGGGGCGCGCGTGCTTGGCTGTTTACCGCGGGCCGGCCGCGAGCGATGCTCTGAGGCTCCAGCAGCACTCCAGCGGCGGCTCCAGCGGCGGCCGACAGGCAGGAGGCTCAAGGCTGGCCGCCCCGGCGGGCCGCTCCTTTTGATTGATGAAGTCGCCGGCCGCCGCTCTGCACATCGACTTCGCAGAACTCGTTCACGCCCACACAGCACAGCACAGCAACGCACCGCGGGCGACATGATCCTGACCACCGGGAAGTAAGCGCGCCCCAACACATGGCCACTCGTGGGGCGATAATAAATCACAAACAGCTTTCGCGGAAAGTGGTGTCCTATCACGGTAAGCCCCCGACCCCTCCCTCCCACCCCACCACACGGATGTCATCGTAAATATAACCGAATAGGAATCAGACCGCTCGCCTCCGGTCGCTTCTCTCCGAGAGGCCCACGAGTTACAGAGTACTATTCTACCCGAGGGGAGGTCAACTGGGGGGGGGGGGGGGGTGCGCCAGGAGCGGGCCGCCTGCTCACCTGGATCTTCATGTTCGGCGTCGTCGGCGCGGCCAGAGGCGGGGGATCCTGGATGCGGGGCTCTGGAGAACTGGAGAACGGAGGAGCGGCGCGGCGGACTTGTTCCTGCGTCCGGCCTTTCCAGCAAACTGACGACGAGTCCGCGAGCTCCAGTTGGTTTTATGGCAATGCCCCCCCGGTGAATTCCAGCGGCCGGTCGCCCCGCGAGCCGCCCTCCCCGGCCCCCGCCGGCCCCCGCCGCTCCGCAGGTCCAGTTCCAGGGTTTCCCCGAGGTGTTCCACATGTCCCCCGGCGCAGCGCCGCCGCCGCGCCGCCGCCGCCGCTTTGACGCACCGGGCGCCTCGGCCGGGCACATCTTCTCTCCCTCTCCCCCCCACCTTTCTCCGCTGTTTTTCCTGCTCAACTCGCTCCCAGGTTGGACGAGCCGGGAGGCCCGGCTCCGCTCCGCTCCACTGCCGCGGCAGCGGCAGCGTCTCGACCGCAGAGGCCCGTCCCTCCGGCCGGCCCCTCCCGCCCCTCCCGAGGGAACACAAACCTGGTGAGTCAGGCACACTCGGTCGGTTTTTCTCCCACCGGCCACCACGAGCCGGGCCAGTTAACTTTGTCCAAAATTTTGGGAGACTCCCGCCGTGATGCAGGCCGCCGCCGACGCCGACGCCGCGGGTCAACGCCTTCGTGATGCGTGTTCGAAATAAGGCGTACTTCCCGGGCTTCCCGGCCCCGCCAATCACAGCGAAGCAGGCCGCATCTCCCCGCGCTGCGATTGGCTCCCCGCCGCGGGGGGAGAGTGCAAGGCGCGCTGTGCACCCCATCTCTGCCTCTGCGGGGAATTCCTGCTCGTGTTCCCATGTGTGTGTGTGTGTGTGTGTATGTTGTTGTTGTTGCTTTTCCATCTTTATAGCCTTTGGCCACAATTCAATTCTTCAAAACTGTGCCAGAAGGCGGTCGGCCGGTCGGCGAGGCGGTCGGCGAGGCGGTCGGCGAGCGCCTGTGGCAGCGAGGATAGGCCAGCCCGCACGACGCGCGCGCCCGCAGGAGCCGAGCCTGCCTACCCGACAGGCGCTTCGGCTCCCGGCACCAGGTTATTTTACGTACTTTTCCGGCAAATAAATTGATTTTTATCGAACCCTTTTCCGACTCTTTCCAAGCTGGAGCGTCCCGCACCGGAGGCTGCGGCCTAACCTCCGCAGCTGCCGCAGCTGCCCCACTGAGAGAGAGAGAGAGAGGGGAGATGAGTTGGGAAGTGACGGGAAGAGGCGGGAGGGGTTTGCTCTCGTTCCGTCATCAACTCCTGCGTGGTTCGAGCCGAGACGGTGGCCGACGCTGGGGGAGGCAGAGGGCCGCGCACAGAGCGGGCAGGGCAGACCCCGACCCCGCGGCAGTGCTTTGCATCTGAAAGGCAGCGGACCGGCGGCGGCGGCGGCGGCGGCGGCGGCGGCGGCGGCTTTCCCCCGCTGCGTTCTTGTGGGCGCGCGCGAGCCTTTCCTCATTTGCCGGTAAACGCCGAGGGGCGAGGGAGGAAGGGTCGAAGGGAGGTAAAGGAGAGGAGGGGGCGGATCGCCGTGAATACTTCGTCACGAGGACGGATTGAATCCTCCTCCGAAAAAGAGCGAGAGAGAGAGAGAGAGAGAGAGAGAGAGCGGCAACACGCGTCCGTCGGCAAAATTGATAGCGAAGCTGCCGCGGGCCGATACGTTTGTGAGCCGCACGGGTATTTCGGGGGAAATTACATTTCGTTATCGTCGCCTTTGGTCTGTACTACGCGAACTGTGTTTAGTTGCTTATCACTTATTCCCATAGAAGAGGCATAGGGGTCGTGCGCGACGCCCGCCAGTAAACACGATAAGACCCAGTGACCCCGCGGCGCGGCCCCCCGCGGGCCCCCGCAGGCCCCCGCGGCCTTGCGGCCAATGTCAGCACAAGAGCGATGCCTCGTCGTGACACGGATGGGACAGACGTCGTCGCCGGGCACGTGTCCGTCAGCGGCGCCCTCGCAGTCCCGTCTCTCTTGCACCCGTGGCGCCGTTTCGCCGTCCCGCGCGGCGCGAGTGAGACAGAGCTACGAAAACGCCCCGCTCGCTCGGGCTCAGCCTGCCGTGGTCCATAAGTTAAGGCCTCCGTGACTGAAGGCGCCGCCGGCACGGGCCACGGGCCGGCGTGGTCGGGAGCGCGGCGCTCCACGCCTCGGGGGACCGACGCCGACGACCACACGGCCGTCACCTTTTGCGGCGTTACGAGATTAGTGCACCGTCCAGTGTCGTGCCTCGCTATCAGCGGGGCTGCGTCCGGGGCGCGGCACGCGGGCGCGGGCCGTCCGGACGCAGCCCAGCCGACCGATTCCGAACACACTGTCTGTCCACTCCTTCCCCCCCCCCCCTCTCTCTCTCTCTCTCTCTCTCGCTCTCTTACGGAGCGCGCACTCGAGTGCGACGGAGACAGAGCTATACGAAGGCAGGCGTGCCAATAAAACAAAGCAGGCGATGGCGGCGGCTGACGGGTGCGGCTCGTCTTCTGTCGGGATGGGATGGGCTTCTCGCGAAATTCGCTACTAGTGGACGGGAAGAGGAAGAGGAGGAGGAGGAGGAGGATGAAGAGGATGAGGCGGGGGGGGGGGGGGGGAGAGAGGAGCAGCGCGAGGCCGGAGGAGGGGAGGGCGGGGAGGAGGGACAACTGACCTCTCAGCGCGGAGCTCGGCTCGCGGTGGCGTATGTGTGTAAAGACGCTACGACAAGTATAAATAAGCCGCTGGTGGCGCCGCCGCCAAGCAGAAGGCGATATCGAGTCGAACGCAGCGCACCGCGACCCGAGACCGCGAGCACAAGTCCCGGACCTAGTTGGTTGTTCCGCAGCAGCATGAGGTTTGCAGTAAGTACACAGAGGGCGGCACAGGGTTCGTCGCGGGGGGGGGGGGGGGGGGTGGCTGTGATATAAGAGGGAGGGGCGTTCGCGAACCACGCGACCTGAAATAAATGAACTGGAAGGCAGGGTGTGTGATGAGTCGCTTCTGCGCCCGCAGGTGCTGCTGGTGGCGGCCGTGGCGCTGGCGGCGGCGTCCGCCAAGCCCTACGGCATCAAGGGCGGGAACCGCGGCGCGGATCAGTACCTGGACCAGCGGACCGAGGACGCCGCGCCGCTGCCGCCCCCGCGCCGCCCGCAGCCCCAGCGCTACGGCCCTGGCGGCCCGGCCAGAGGGTACGAGCCCGAGGGCGGCTCCTACGGCCCGGCGAGGGGCTACGACCACGACGACGACAACCCCGGCCCCGGCGTGCCCGCCTCAAGCGGTCTGCGCTCCGACGGTCTGAAGGGTGGCCGCCCCCACGGCGGATACGGCTCGCGACCCGACGGCGGCGCCTACGGGCCGCAGACCGGCGACCTGCGCCACGACGACTACGGCCCCCCGCAGAGTGCTGGCTACGGCCGGCCCCGACCCGAGGCGGGCAGCTACGGCGGCTACAGCAGGCCGTCGGGCAGACCCCAGGCCGGCAGCGACGGAGGCTATGGCGCTCCTGTAGCCGGCGGCGACGGCGGCTACGGCAGACCTCAGGCTGGCGTCGACGGTGCTTACGGCCGGTCCGAGCCCGACACCGACGGTGCGTACGGAATCCCGAAGGGTGGCCGCCCCCGTCCCCTCAGCGCATCCTACGGCCCCGAGTCCGGATCCTACGGCCCAGAGTCCGGCAGCCTGCACGCCAACCCCGAGGAACACGGTGGTCTTAAGGGAGGCCGCCCCCGCCCCCAGAGCGGATCCTACGGCCCCGGTTCCGGATCCTACGGCCCAGAGTCCGGATCCTACGGCCCCGAGTCCGGCAGCCTGCACGCAAACCCCGAGGAACACGGTGGTCTTAAGGGAGGCCGCCCCCGCCCCCCGAGCGGATCCTACGGCCCCGGTTCCGGATCCTACGGCCCCGAGTCCGGCAGCCTGCACGCCAACCCCGAGGAACACGGTGGTCTTAAGGGAGGCCGCCCCCGCCCCCAGAGCGGATCCTACGGCCCCGATTCCGGATCCTACGGCCCCGAGTCCGGCAGCCTGCACGCCAACCCCGAGGAACATGGTAGTCTTAAGGGAGGTCGTCCCCGCCCCCAGAGCGGATCCTACGGCCCTGATTCCGGATCCTACGGCCCCGAGTCCGGCAGCCTGCACGCCAACCCCGAGGAACACGGTAGTCTTAAGGGAGGTCGTCCCCGCCCCCAGAGCGGATCCTACGGCCCTGATTCCGGATCCTACGGCCCAGAGTCCGGATCCTACGGCCCTGAGTCCGGCAGCCTGCACGCCAACCCCGAGGAACACGGAGGCCTCAAGGGAGGCCGCCCCCGACCACAGCCCGGCGCCGTCGGTGGGGGCTCGTACGGCAGCCACACAGAACGGGAGATCGAGCACCTGGCCAACATCGGCGGTGGCTACGAGTCCGAGATTGGAACCCCCAGCCTGCAGCCCATTAAGAGCGCACCGGCAGACCCCGCCCCCGCCCCCGGCAGCGGCTCTTATGGCTCTGCACCCGCCCCCGCCCCCGCCGCCGGCTCCTACGGCTCTGCCCCCGCCCCCGCCGGTATCAAGGGCGGCCACCGTGGTGGTTCCTACGAACCCTCATATTGAGCCACCCCGCCCCGCACCCGACCGGCATCCTGATATACGCATCCGACGGATCGAATTCAACAACCTCCCTGCATTTCCCCTTCCAGTCTGCGGACGAGATTGGATTTCAACCACCGTGAAGCATATAGCCTGCGTTCACGGGCCCTGACGAGCCCCAGAAAGAGCAAGGACTAGTGAGAATCGAGAGGAGAGAGTTCTCCTTCAGTATTAGGTTGTTGTCTGTGATAATACTCCTCGACGAAAATTGTGCATTGTTGTGTTCATTTTGGTAAAGCGTCCCACTTAAATCATCTTGTCATAATAAATTATTTCACAGAAAGTGTGTGTTGATTTGGGAAAAATAAGAGAAATGAGAAACATATGAATATGCAGTTTATTAATAAAGCACTACAGGATAGAAGGCCCCACATGCTACATTTTGTTGATAAAACGGCATCACAAAGAAACCCTTAACATATGATACAAAACAAGATGAAGGCACAATGAGTGTGATGTCTACTATGAGACAAATTAAAATTAAAGGCACTGATAAAATATCATTTCTTTTTCTATTTTAAAACAGGAAAAAAAAGGACAATGGGTGACAACGGTGATGAAATTATGGACATGCACAAATGATGGGAAACAGCTGGAAATTATGATACTATTCGAACAGAAGTCTTTCCAACCATTACAATTACTCCGTCATCTTGCAAATCTTTCAGGGCATCTTCAAACATTTCCCGAAGTATCATCTGCAAAACAATTGGTTATGGGCAAATGTTAGAAAAAAACATTGCTATTGCAAAAGTGTTTAGCTGAAATTAATATCAAAATTTTCTTACCAATTGAGAAGCGTCTTTCAAATCCTGATGAAGCTTTTGACAATTCAGAGTTTGTACTTTTCCCTTGTTGTTGAGAATAATCTTTCTCAGAGCTTCCTTGATCTCAGCTCGTCTCTTGCGAGCAGCACTACTAAGACCAGTTGTTATGATACCAATATCAATTTTGCCAGACAGAGGGTCTGTAGCAGACTGTTTCAATGCCTCCCTGTGAAGTCTGAAGCATTGAAAAATTAAAGCAAAATCCAGAAGCCATACAACCACTACAAAATTCTCCTTTTCATTAAAGAAAATTGCTATTTACCTGTAAGCCTCATCAACATCCACAGCATCAACACTCTCAGAGAATCTAAGTTTAGCATGAGCTTCTGCCAGTCGAATTAAAGATTCTAGTTGACGAGGATAGGCAGACACTTGCCCACGCCCTGACCCAATGCGTCTCATATCGACATACGCTTGAATCAATTTCTGAGAAGACTCCTCTGTGAGTTTTGGCTTAATGTGTTCCTTGGAATATGCAATGTAGTCACGCATGATGCTCATGTCCTGTAAAACCAAGTTGAAAAGTGTGAGTGAGTTATACAAAAATAAAGTAATAAAATTCCACAAAAATGAGATAAAATAAATAGATCACTCACCATTAGCTCGTCCTCTTCCTCATCTCTAGTTCTGTAGTACAAGGAAACTAAGTGGCGAGCAAGACGGCGATCAAAGAGTTCATTCTGGGGATCCAGCATCAAAAAGATAAGGTCAAATCTGCAAAAGAATAAAGCCAAATTGAAAAAATGACCACATACAGACTTATAATAATAAATGAAAAAAACTGGAAATAAAAACTTGTTAGTGCTTTCCAGATGTCAGAATGATATTTAAGTACCTAGACATGAGAGTGTGTGGGAGCATAATGTTTTCGATGATAGTTTTGTTCTTGTTCCACTGAGATTCAACTGGGTTAGCAGCAGCAAGGATTGATGTTCTTGCATTCAACTGACAAATGATACCAGCTTTGGCAATACTTAAAGTTTGTTGTTCCATTACCTGCAGGAATTCATTACAATTAATAGGGGTATAATTTCAAAAGTAGTATGCAGAGTCAATAAGAAGTAAAATGATACACTTACTTCATGCAATACACTGCGAGTTGCGTCATTCATTTTGTCGAACTCATCAATGCAGCAAATGCCATTGTCTGCTAGGACAAGAGCACCACTAAAATTTCAAAGAGAAGGAAAAAGAGTGGCAATCAGCATGAATTTTCTCAAAAGTTAAGTAATATATTACAAAATTGGAAGTTTCTTACGTTTGCAACACCAACTGACGAGTTTCAGGATCTTTTGTGACATAGGCCGTGAGACCAACAGCTGAAGATCCCTTTCCTGATGTATACTGACTCCTTGGCACTAAATTGTAAGCATACTGCAGCAGTTGAGATTTACTTGTACCAGGGTCTCCACAAAGCAGGATGTTGATCTCTGACCTGAACACAACCAAACATTTCACGGTTTTGAAGAAAAAATAACCAAATATACATATGTTTTTTACTCTTTCTTTTTTACTACAATGAAATTTACCTGAAGTGTGTACGCCCTGAAATAGGGTTGGTTTTCTTAGTACCTCCAAATAGTTGTAGGAGAATTCCTTTCTTGATATCTTCATTTTCATATATAGATGGAGCAATAGCACGAGCAAGACGTTCATAAACATCTTCTCGCTGAGCCAACCGCTGCAGCAACTCCACTCTCTCTGGTGGGAATCTGTGGTCTTTCCTAAAGTATGACAAAATAATTTAATAAATTAAGGCCGCCAGGACAGAAAATAATGAACAAATATCATAAAAAGCAAGGTATTGAACATACCCTTCCTCATCTTCATACAAGCGTTTTGTGTCAACTTTGCGGAAATGCACAACATCAATGTGTGTCTTGTAGACAGACCTCACATTACGCATGCGGGGATTAACTTGCATTGACACAGCACGGTACACACCAGTTACAGTAACACGATCACCCGGGTTAACAGCATCCACTAGGTCATTGTGAGCGTACAGCACAACAGTATGAGGTGTCTGACCAGCCGGCATGTCATCTGAGTAAATCATAGAAGTCAGTAAATATCGAAGACATGCAGGAATCAGGTTGAGATAATCATCAAGGTAAAGTAATTTGTACCAGGAGACTCCTGCAGCTTGATCATTTGCTTATCAGTAAATTGTGAACGGTTGTGAATAATTTGGAAACAATGATTGGTGTTGCAGTTTGTACAGAGAGTAGGTTCTGCAATACGGCCACGGTCAATTTCGACAGCAGTAGTGAAGGAGCAAACAATGCATTTGAAAAAGGCTTCACGCATTTCGGGTACAATGTTCGATGTACGAATGACCATTCCACTGATGGTAATCAGCTGATCAATGTCTGAAAATAGAGACAAGGGTAAATGATGGAGAAGACATAACAGTCATGGACATCACCAGACGTTACTCAGAACTTCAAATTAATGCCTCACCTTCAGGATTGAGCATTCTCATGTTCTTGGTTTTGGCTGCATTGAAAGGTCGAACCTGAATTTGATAATCAATGACAGCAGCAGGGAAACGCTCAAAGAACATTTCATTGAGTGCCATATCAAATGTAGGGATAACTTCCTGAGGATATCGTACTAATTGGCTGTACAACTCTTTATCAAATGTCTCCAAGTGACCACAATTGACATTCAAGCATGACTCTTCAGCTGCATGTATCTGGAAAATTTAAAAGGACCAAATGTAATGACAACACTACAACTACGTTCTTGAAAAAATGGAACAAGAAATGTGTTCTTCATAACATACTTCATCTAACTTCTGCAAGTACAAAGGCTGGTTTAAATCCATGTCATTTGTTACTTCATCTTCTGCAGCATTGGGGTCTACAAATGTTGAGATGAAAGACTTAAATTTATCCTTGCAGCGGTTCACAACAACATCAGTACCCCAAATTACAAGCTGAGGAGCAGCCTGTTCAGCCTCTGAACCATCCAGAATATCACTCTCAGATGGAGGCACAACCTAGAAGAGGCAAAAAATGTTAGATGGTATTAGCAAGTTAAGACCATTCAATATAGCTTCCGCCATGACACTTACAGGATCTGACTGAAGATTAACTTGTCTCAAATGCCTATCTGGACGAATGTCAGGCCGTTGGCGAAGAGGAGTCCCTCTTATACCAGAACGAGGTGTTCTGATAGAAGCTAGAGAACTTGGAGTACCATAATTCAATGGAGAGCTCATCATGTCCATTTCGCTGGGGGCTGTAAGGACATTTCAATACGATGAAGCCCAACAAAACAGATGAATAAAAGAGTGCCAAAATGTACAGGACAGGTGACTTACCACCAGCAAAAGGACTTGTGGCCGGAGGAGCAAGAACATTATCAGATGGTGTTAATGGATCAGATGCCTCAACAACCACATTAGCATTTTCTGCCTGACGGCCCTGCTGGCCCCAACGGAGCGGAGTGGATTCTGTTAAATCAGAGGAACGCTCAGACCTTTTTCCAGGGGTGGACTTGACTGGTGTAGCTTTAGCTGGAGTGGCAAATGCAACTTCCTGAAAACAAATGGAAAACATTTTTTTTTAAATTTACCAAACAGGACACAAATTACCAAACTGTTTCAATGAGTTTATACCTCTTCAATGGTCTCAATCCCTCCTCTCCTACGTGAAGGTGTATTGGTCTTGGCTGGTGTGCGGGTTTTGCCAGGAGTGCGCACAAGATCATCTTGGTTGGCACCACCTGCAAATTGACGACAATTTGTAAAACCCTCATCAAGGAAGCAACAAATAACAGAAAAGACATTGAAATACCTTTGGCTGGGGTGCTCCTGGTGGATCGCGAGGGTGTACCAGCAACGTTTGTATCATTTGAGGTTTTCAAGGGCGTCTTCTTCTTGGCAGACGCAGTGTGCCGAGTTGACGGCGTTCCCGCAGCATCTTTCTGAGGAGTTTTGGTTGGGGTTGGCATTTTAGAGTTCTCCGATATCAATCACCTGTTGGAGGACAATATGTTTCATTTGATACTAGGGTTGGTGCATCATCAGACACCGCAAACAACCCGTAGTAACGTAATTAAGTAATGGCGACAGTCTAAGGAAAGAGGCATATAGGCGGTGAGCATTGTCTTAAGAGAGTTACGGTGCGAAAAAGGAAGAAGTAAATTCGGTGGTTAAGTCTGCTGCATATAGAAACAAAGACCTGTGGAGCCGGTAACTTCCACAAGAAGCGTTTCTAATAGCTTATGCAGATTTCACCACATCATACAACGACTCCACACAGAGCGACGCGGTATATAATTCACAAGTAAAGTTAGAAGTTACCCTGACTAGCGGAAAATCACTTCAATGTGCCAGAAAATAGTTGATACAGAACAAACTCGTATGTGTTGTGACTTCACAAAGCAAAACCGCGGGAAAACTTTTCTTCTTCCCTCCGTGTTCTTTGTTTTGCTGGAGACAAGACGTGCCAGCAGGACAGGTGGGAGATACAGGTCACTGAATGAAGAATTTCTCATAGTGTGGCTCCAAAGTTTGTGTTTTCGCTGTCTTCTGCTTCTTAGAATCATCTATTTTAATTCCTAGTTTCTAGCTCACACGAATAAATCAAGGCTTAGTTTCTACTCTGGATGAGAGTTTGAAGGGCAATACAGTGTATGTCAATCAAAGTATATTGCGCGAGTGGGTTTTACTGACGTAAGTTATCTGCGATCCGTCCAAGATAAAGCACTAGAAACGGGCTAGCGTCGCGTTTTCCGATACTAGAGAGCAGCAGACGACGAATGAGACGGCACGGTTGTTGGTGGGAGGAGAGACCTTCAAAAATTAATTGTTTTTGTGTTTCTTTCTGCTTGTTGCCTCTACCCCAAATTCGTTAAAAAGTGAACCGAAATAACATGACACGAAAATCGGTGGCAGTCGATGAGGTTACGGAGAACAGGTACTAAACCTTTTTAAAAAAACAATTCTGTATGTAATTTTGTTTAGTGTCAAGTTGTGCTTTTCAGACATCCTCAATATCACCCGTTGATGGCCATTGCGCAATACTTGCAGCATTCATATCTAAGTGCCTTGCACTTGTAGTCTAAAGAATTTGACACCATGGCATCCAGCTTTGCATGTCAGCACCCTGACCACTACTATTTGATTGTTTAAGGACATAACCCAGTTTATGATATGACAGTGTCATATTTTTTTCCCCTGAGGCTTTTTCATTGATGTGTCTTATGACTTGTGCACATTCATTGCAAACCATACCATGTTTGCTGTCTGTTTCTCTTGTTGCATCATGCATTGTCTTAAGACCTGGTCATTAGCTCCCATTAGCCTTTCCATCATAAAATTTCATTAGACTTTTGAAAGTTGTTTCAAATCTTAATGAGCTTACTCACATAATTGATGTTGAATTTTCCCATTCTAACAGCCAGCTTGTGGAGAGCAATTCAATTTTTTCAAGGATCAGGTAATTTTTCAATTTTTTAAAAACTGTTTTAGTGGGTCTTACTATATTCACTTACTACATTCAAAACTGCACAATTGTTTGGAGTGTTTGCTCAGTGTCTTTATTAAATTTTGCTCAAAATGTCCCTTCTTTATTGTATGTCATGCTTTGCTTTAAATGCAAATGCCATATGTCATAACAAGACACAGATATTTTACTTCAGAGAAACAATATATGCATGAAGCCTGTTTAAGGTGCCTGGGATGAAATAGACTCAGACTTAAATGGCAGCCTCTTTAATGTTTTGAGAAATTGTCATAAATAGCAGCATTTTGATCTTTTCTAGATATTGGTTTGCTAGTTGGTTCCAGTGGACTCCAATGTCATCCACTGTGCTTCGATCTGCAGAGAAGAAAATTTTGTCATGTAAGTATTGGATGTTGTAACTTTCCTCGTGGATTTTGAATTACTTTGACCTGAAATTACCGCCTTACTGCATTGCATCTATTTTCAGGTTTGAAGGCAGCATATAAAGGATGGTATGTGGATGTTGGTCCTGTCGTTGGAACATCTGATAAAATTTGGACTATCTCTTTGAATCAGGAGTCACCTAAAACTCCTATTTTATTGCTGCATGGCCTTGGTGCTGGTGTAGGTTTGTGGTGTCTCAATCTAGACTACTTAGCTGCATCAAGGCCAGTCTATGCTATTGACTTACTAGGTTTGTTACCACAGATTCCAAAGCAATTAGCATCTTTGTTTTGTATCAGCTGAACAAATAAGATTTACACTTTCTAGGATTTGGACGTAGTTCCAGACCTTCTTTTAGCTCTGATGCACTGGAAACAGAAGGGCAGTTAGTCCGCTCTGTTGAAGAATGGCGTAAAGAAATGCAGTTAGAAAAAATGGTTGTTTTGGGGCACAGCATGGGCGGCTTTCTTGCTGCCTCATATGCCATCAAGTACCCTGATAGGTAAGACAATACACACACATATTCTTGTGCTTACTCCTTAGCTTCATCCTTAAAATGTACCTTTTGAATCTTTCAGAGTAAGTCATCTTATCCTAGCTGACCCATGGGGATTCCCCGAGGAACCGAAAGAGGGACGTAGTAATTGGCCTATCATGTACAGAGTGATAGGATCTGTTTTACAGACGATGAATCCCCTATGGGCTGTACGTTTTGCAGGACCGTTCGGTAGGTATATGTGTTACGGCTAATGTGCAGAGCCCGGCTACTTCTAAGATTAGCTGGCTAATGTTAGAAGAAGGCGGGCGCGGATGGCTAATGTCGTATTCAGGAGTGCAAGTGCAACATTTTCACACTTTTTCCCTCCTGCTTTTGCTCTACAATCTATTTTAAAAATTCATTTTGTATTGATTTCTCAGGTCAGCATCTCATAGAGAAGGTTCGACCTGATATTATGCGCAAATTCTCCTCAGTAGTGGAAGGAAATGATGGAGAAAATGTTATCTCTCAGTACATTTTTCAATGCAATGCTCAAAAACCTACGTATGTATTTTCCAACTTTTCTGCAGAATGTTTATTCTTTTTCTCCCATTTATTGAATGTCTTCTTTGTCATTAGAGGTGAAAGTGCATTTCATGCAATGATGTCCAATTTTGGGTGGGCTAAACATCCAATGATAAGCCGAATTCATGAACTACGTCCAGATGTACCGATGACACTTATATACGGATCTCGATCATGGGTTGATAATTCCAAAAGCACAATTATTAAGGAAAAGAGACCCGATTCATTTGTAAATGTGCAGGTACGAAAATTTCAACTTGCCTCAAAATTTTTGTGATATTACTTTAATTTTTTTGACGTCTGCCATGTTCTGATTTGTCTCAATACCGTTTTCTAGATAATTTCTGGTGCCGGCCACCATGTTTATGCTGATAAAAGTGATGTGTTCAACCAACATGTCGAAAAGGCTTGTCAAATGGCAGATGAGGCGGCGAACTTGTCACCCGTTTCATCAGAAACAAAGGACAGTGGTGTTGTTACTGTGTCACCTGAGGAGAAAAACACCTTATAAGAGATTCGTTTTGGGGTTCTCATTAATGATCACTATATTGTGTACATCCCAGTCTGTTCCATCTTGGACCTGACTTTAACTTTGGCCTCTTGGGCAAATGTACATTTTGAGGGAAATGAGGTTGTGATCTTTTCTGTTAATTAACTGTGATGAATTTGAGATATAATAGTTGTCTACAATCTAAATCAAATTTTATAAACAAAGCCAAAGAGACCTACTTTAGTGGTACACAAACTAATACTCTACTATCTTTCCTGAACTGTTCGCTGGGCCTTTTGTCTCTCTCTCTCTCTCTCTGTTCCATGCCATTAACTTGTCATTTGCTCATAATAGTTAGTCTGAGGCTAACGGTTGGGATAGCTAGCTTTGAAAAAGTTTTGTTTACAATACCAAGATTTTACTTTTAGCGCACACAGGACTCTTGTCATTTTCTAGAAATGCTTTGCTTCAGTAATCATAATTGTATTGCTTATTCCTATTTATTTATTTATTGATCCTCAATATGCACATATTGTCACATAAACGATGTACAAACATCTTTAGAAGCCTTTTTACTTATGTTACTAAACTACTCACTGGCTTTTCTGTATGGATGTGCATTGTTACTCCCCCTACAGTACTTATTTACTGATTTGTAACCACACACTCAAAATAGGTCAAGTGATAAGTATATAGTTTTGTTTTAAATGTTCCTTGTAAGAAGTCCTTCAAATATTTGTTCCTTTAATTTAACAATCTGCCTTTCATTTTGCATTGTACTGCATTCATCTTTCTCATAAACTCTCTTCAATTTTTGGTAGCTAGGTTTATTTCTGTTTTCTGTTACAACCTTCTTCATTCTTCCTGCATAAGTTTTGTGTACCTCAGGTTTTTTTTTGCTCACACATTAGCAACCAAAGTGTTTTTTATGTAATAGAATTTCACCTCATTTTCGCGACCTGTGTTCCTTTAAAGTATTCTTTGTTTCCTATTGTTTGTGAGCTTCTGTTTGACAGAGGCAGGATGCGGATAATGATTGGCCTATCTAGCATGTCCTGCAAATTTTATTAGTTTTTCTTCCCTTTTTCTTTTTAAATTTAAAAAGTTGTGCTGGAAGGTCATTTAAGTACCACACCCTGTGATACAGTTCTATTGTTTGTTTTGCTCAAGTATAGACAAACAAGATTATTTTATTTTTGATGTTCATACTTTTAAGTTTTTAATGTTGATGACACTTAACTATTCCACCACAAGAGGTGTTGATTTCCAGTTAATGTTAAGTGTACTTTCAGGCATGGGTCCAAGCCAAGGCAGAGTGGCATTTTTCTATAGTTCATAAACTGGTGGCAACTTGCCAGCGGAGCATGTATCGAGTTGTAAAAACCGACCGCTGCCCCCCTCATTGGTTTAGTTACACCTTAAGCTTTGATATTACAAGGCGTGCTCTTCAATTTTGTTCAAAGCATCCCACCAGAGGTGATGCCGACCAGGGTTGGAGTTCATGTCTCCCACTAAATCGTATGTTACCACTAATTGTTATGAATTTATCACGTACATCCACCCAAGTTTGTATGAATAATTTTCAATAAATAAAACCAATGAAATTATCAAGACATGGATCCCTTACGTGTAGCATGGCTGAATGGAAATGGATGGGAAAGGCAAACCAGACCACATGGCTACAATATTTCTATATTTTATTGAGGAGGAACATACACTGCAAGCACATACACAAACATACTCTCACAAATCTGTCTTCAAACATTACTTAAAGATAAATAATGCAGTATATTACAGAAAAATATAACACAGCTTGGCTTTCTAACAATGACGATGGCTCTACAGGCATTCGAGACCTGCGAATAACCACAATGGCAGACTAATGGCTTAATGCACTATAGGAATGTACATGTAGCCTATTGAAACATTTTAAGCCTTGCTAATTTAAGAAGGCAACAAATCAAACACTGGACATAAAATTCCATATAATAAAATATATTAAATTACAATCAACACAACTCCAGCTTCATTTAAACATTAAATAAAATTGTGAAACCCCTGCAAATACATCACTTATCGCAGTCCCGCAGCCATAGAACAATACTGTCAAATTTTAAAGAATTTAGGCACAAAATGTACAATCTTACATAGTATATAGGTACAATCCTCCTGACAAGGCATCTCAAAAAATAAAATGCATCCCACAACTGGTCTCTGAGATCATTCTTTGTCAAATTATTCGTAACAGCTTAAAAATAAAATAGAGACTGCCAAGTAAGTAAGCATTTCATTTGCACAGAATAGTAAGAAGTAGAAATTAAAATATGTTCTTGCAAAATAAAAGCTAAAGGTCACTTAGATAAGAAATAGTAATGTTGCACACTGCTATATCAGTCAAGCACCAAGAACAAGAGCAGCTTGCTTGCAGTCAGTAGTAAAGGGGGATCAACCACCCTTCACTGCTGCAGTCATCTGCAATCGGCATCAAACCAGGAGTGACTAAGTGGACGGCGGTTACGCCTTGGCATTAATGTAAGCCTTACTATAAATCTCTTCAACTCGACTCCTTCTTTTCTTCCTTCTCTTCCTTCTTTTCATCTTTTTTCTTTTCATCCTTTTTCTCTTCCTCCTTAGCATCTGGAAAAAATATTTAAATGACCAAGTTAATATTGTTGTTGAAAGCACTAACATGACATGAAATACTGAGCAGCAATTTACCATTGTCACCAGAACCGTTCTCCTCGTCATCCTTCTTCTTGTCTTCCTTGTCAATGGAGGACGATTTTCCTTTGCCTTTAGCAGGTGTGGCCGGCTTGGGCTTGGGCTCCATGCTGGGATCAAGTAAAATCTTGCCAACATTCTTGCGATCATGCATCTTCTGCATCGCCTCGGGCACCTTTAAGCAAAAAAAGGTAAAGTCAATAAGCAAACCCACACAAAAATGCAAGGATGAAAGCAAGAAATCTTGTAACTTACATCTTCCAAGGCCCAAGTAGAGTCAATCACCGGTTTGATTTTTCCTTGTGACCACAAGGCAAACACTTTGTCAATGACATTCTGAATGTGGGTTGCACCACCTTGCTGGTACATCAGGTGGCGCATATTAAGACCCGCCAAGGTTTTATTTTCATCAAACAGTTTGATCGGAGAGACCTTGTCAACCTGCCACCACTAAAATAAAACAAAGACAAAAGATGAAGAAAGTTCCACTGTAGTAGATCACTTAAAAGCTACACACTTGCTATACTCACAGACTTAGCAAGGCTGAATAGGCTTTTAGTCTCTCCCGTGACTACATTTGCAGAGCCTGAAAAATTAATTTATTACAATCTGACCACATACAAATTACGGCTCACACCCTATTCGCTAAGACTCACCATAGAGGATGTATTTTCCCATAGGTTTGAGAAGGGAGTATCCACGGTTGCACTCCTCTCCACACAGACAGTCTAGGACTAGATCAACACCTTCGGGATACAGCCTGCAATGTCACGAGAGAAAGAGTGAGAACTGAAGAGCAAGAAAACCCCGCTTCCCCAAAGCACACGAAACCTACTTGCGAACTTCACTAGCGTAATCAGAGCCCCTCTCGATGAGATGGTCCAACGACTCCTGGATGGCCTCGTGCTTGCTCTTGCTCGCCACACCGATTATCTTCACACCCTCAACAGTGCGAGCCAGCTGGGCAACCGCTTGGCCCTGCAAGTAAAAAGGGAAGAAGAAAGGGAGTCATAAAGAAGCACAGCTTCCTCATCTATCCGACGCCACAGGCCACAGGCCACTCCGCCCGTACTCACCACGCCGCCGCCGGCCGAGTGCACGAGCAGGACCTTGCCCGGCTGCAGGTTGCCGACGTCAAACAGCAGCATGTGGGCCACGGCGTAGTTGATGGCGATGGCCGACGCGTCCAAGAAGCTCATGTCGTTGGGCAGGCGGTAGACGTACTTGGCGGGCACGGCGACCAGCTCCGCCCAGGCGCGGTACTCCGGCAGGGCCACCACCCTGTCGCCAACCTGGACGCCGAAAAGAGCAAGACAACGTCAGAACGGTGGCCGGCAGGGAGAGCTTTCGACAAGCGACGCGGGGGCGGCACCAGCAGCCGCCTCACCCACCTTGAAGTCCTCCACGCCCTCGGCGATGGCCTCCACCTCGCCGGCGCACTCGAAGCCCAGGATGACGGGGGTCTTGGGCGGCGAGTCAATGGCGCCCACGCGCACCATCAAGTCCTGGAAGTTGAGTCCGCTGCAACAAAAAAAGAGGGGGGGGGGCATGAAGTTCAGCAACCACGTCAGGGCGGGAGGAGTCTCTGACCAGGGATGTCCGGCGCCGTCAGGCGACCTTATCTCCACACACCGCTGTCATTCCCCCGCTCCACGTCCCGTCCGCCTCCGCACCGGCGCAGGGGCTCGTGTAGTACGTAACCGGTCGGGGCCGCCGACGCCGGGGCAGGCCACGGCGCCACAATGCAACACCTGCCCCGCGCCGCACCACGACCGGAGGCCCCGGCCCGTGACCAAGCGGCGGCGTCACCGTCGGCGGCGCGTCCAGCAGCACGCCGTCAGACAAAGCCAAACGCCCTGCCGGCCTGGCAGCCGGCAGTGCGGCACCGGTGGCACAGAGTGGGGGGGGGGGGGGGGCTCCGACGGGCCGGCCGACTAGCCACCAAAGCAGACCCACGGCACGGAGGGGCGTACGCGTCGGCGTGAGCCGAGGGCGTGGCAGGGCGGGGCGGGGCGGCAGGACGAGAGCCCGGCCCGCCCCGGGCCCGGTCCTACCGCTGCAGCACGCGTCTATTAGACGAAAGGACGAAAGGCGACAGGGATACGGTAGGGGAGCGGCGGCCGCCGCGCGCCGGCCCGACAGCCCAACCCAGAGGGAGACAAATGCATCCACTTCGGGCCGGGCCGCCGGGCCCTCCCCTCCGGCCCTCCAAGTGATTGAAGGCTCGTTGTGGACAACAGGACAGACACGGGACACCCGAGGCGGCCCCCGCGGCAGCCACAGCCGCAATCTCACACAAACGGGCCGCATCGAAGAGGGACGGACGGACGGGTGGAGGAGGAAGAGTGACAGAGACAGCACCACCACGACCCGACGAACCCCTGCCGCGCCGCGTCCGCCAACCATTCCAGCCAAGATAGGGAAGGCAGCGGCCGCGACGGCGGCGGCGGCCCGGTCAGGTGCAGCGAGACGACCTGCCTCCGGGGGGGGGGGGGGGGGGGAGGGAATTCCAGGGCGCCACCCGCCACGCCGAGCCGCACCCCGTCAGGCGGCAGGGGCGCGATAAGCGAAGGCAGAGGTGGATTTCAAGGGTGCGGGAGCGCGAGAGAGACGGAGGGATCGGCAGGGGGGGGGGGGGCCTCAGACAGGACGCACATTAGCGGACGTGCCAGAGGCAGGAAGTGCCACACCACCACCACTGGCGGCAGCAGCGGCGGCCTCCGAAACCACACACCGCACCCTCACGGCGGGCGCCACGAGACCTCACAAAACAAAACACGGCGGCAGGACAACAAGACTATCGGGGGACCGCACGCGACGCGGCGGCCGGCCGGCACTGTAGTCATACCGCACCGCGGGGGGGGGGGGGGGAGTCAGCCGTCAGAGCGCGCGGAGGGGAGGGGCGGGGCGGCGGTGTGTGAATCAGAACTGGTGGACGCGAAGTAAAGCCACCGATAGACACCCAGGAGGGGGGGGGGGGGGGGGAGACGACGATCGTCGGGCGATAAAACTGAAAGGGAAGGACTCTCGTCGGGAGGCGAGGAGCGGCGGGGAGTGGCGGGGAGCGGCGTGCACGGCCAGCCCCGAGCTTATCGAACACCCGCCGCTGAAAGCCTTTTCGGTCACCGTCCCGTTCAAACTAGAGCAGCAGCGGCGGCGGCGGCGGCGTTTCCGGGGCCGGAGCGGCCAGCGAGATAGTACAACACGACCCGTTTCGAGGAAATGAGCCCCCCTCCCCTTCCCCCCTCGGTTCCGTCCTGTTCCACGTTAACCCTCGCGGGCGTAGCGGCGCCAACTTCCGCGCAATTTAAATCCCGGCGGCAGCCGCGCGAGAGGGAGGCGGGGGGCGGGGGGTGAGAGCGAGAGAGAGAGCAAAGCCGCCGTTTGAAAACGCGGGAGGACTGACGAGGCGCGCGCGCTTTCGCGGAAAGCCGGCGACAGAGGCGGCAGCGTGGGCGGCGCCGGCGGCACGGGCCGGGTCAGACCAGGATAAAGTGAAAGCCGCCGGCGGCGGCGGCGGCGGCGACGGCGACGACGCGGGGCAGAGGCACGCATGCACAGCGAGCGGCTCCGTCATATATTTCAGACGCCCCCGGGCCGGGACGCCGTCGTGGCGGTGGCGGTGATCCTGACCTTCCATTTCTCCCCTTCTACAGATCCCGCGGGGGAGGGAGGGGGAGGGGGCGGGGGGAAGGTTCCGGTCCACAGCCCACACGCACGAAGGGGCAGGGCAACATTATACATAATACGCTCGGGCGTGAGACCAGACCAGACCAGACCACGGCCAGGGCGCGGGCAGAGCGCTGCCACGGCGACGCGCACACACACCGCGCATCCACAAGGATCCCCCTCCCCGACAGAGCCACGGCCGGCACAATGCACCGGGGTTAATATACACAGGGGGGAGGGGAAGAATTATGAACGCCAACACAAAGGGAGGGCTCAACTTCGGGAATTTGTGCGACACACGACCTAACCGAGCCACGTCAGTGCCAGTTCAGGCGCTTTTATTTATTTATTTATTTTTTTTTTTGGGGGGGGGGGGGGCAGCCTTAGACTCCAGCGCGGCCCGACCGCGTCAGAGTGCCCGTCTGGACGACGCACGTCGCTGGTCACTGAATTAGCGGACATCCGGTCGGTCGGACGGACGGACAGACCGACAGGCAGGCACACAGGGTCGGTGCGCGCCGAGTGCTCGAACGCTCGCGGCGGCACAGGGACTCGAACCCGCCGTCACCGCCCCGTCAGCGCCCGCGACACCCGAAGCGGCACCCGAGCCCCGCCCCGCCCCGCCCCGCGGCCGCCTGGCGCAGGTGCAATGAGTAATGAGATCGAGCAGCCGCCGCCACCGCGTGCTGGACTGGCGACAGGTGCCCGCCGACAGGTGTCTCCTCTAGCCCCCCCCCTCCCGGCGGCAGCCCCACAGTGCACACAGCTAGTACCCCTAACCCCCCCCCCCCACCCCCAACAACAAAGTATCATAACAGATTTACGTCGCGTGGGCTCGTTTCCTACGCCTTTACGACCCCGCGGGCCGCGGCTGATACGATGCATCTATATACACGCTACAAAGTTACAGCGGCGGCGGCGGCGGCGGGAGGAGGAGGAGAGCAGGGGCAAATAACGAGTGGCGAGTAGTATAGAACGTGCCATCAGCAGCGCTGGCCGTAGGGCCGGGCCGAGAGGGGGCGGGGGTGGGGGCCTTCATGAGCCATTACCGCGTTTTCATCACAGGTCGACGAGAAATGAGCTCTCATTATACCCCGCGAGCACCCGCCGCGCCACACTGCACAGAAACCAAATACTATAATACCGGGACAGGGGGAGGAAACAAGAACGAGAAGGAAGCCAACGGCCGTTTCCTCTCCCTCAAGAATTCCTGTCTGCGTCTTTCTAATCTACCCTCAGAGGAAAACGACATGGCAGAGGAAATTGGCGGTCACCTGCTCATCTCCGGGTGCGCGACAACTCACGGCCTGGCACTACCCCCTCCCCCACTACCGGGGTATCGATCCGGGCACGAAGGTGACCTATGACCCCCCGCGGGGGCACCCCGCCGGTCCTCGGGGACCCGAGCGGGCCCGAGCCGCGGGGGCGTGCCGAGGCCGGCGGAGACGGAGGGGCACCGCGGCGAGAGCAAGGCGACAACTCCCGCAGGCAGACACGCCCACCCCGGCCCGGCCCGCAGGGGGTCGTGGCCGCACAAAGAAGCCGCACCCCGGGCCGGGACTCGGGCGGCGGCCGCCACCGGGGCAGAAAATACTCCCCGGCTGCCGAGGGACGCGGAGCTGATGCCGGCCGGCCTGCCTGCCGGTCCGCCCAAGGTCACGTCACCTCCCCCTCTCCCGCCGGTGGGATCGACGGACGGACGGACCGGCACCGGCAACAGCGGGGCAGGAGCGCCCACGCGAAAAAGTCGTTGCGGGAGAGGATGGCCGGGACGGGGGCGAGGGGGGGGGGGTATTCCGCTGGACAAGACCGGAGCAAGCGCTGCCGAGCCGGTCAGGCCGCGCCGCCACCACGCCGCCCGGCAGGGCGAGTGTACGAACAACATCGCCTTCGCAGCGCCGTCTCCGTCGCACACGCTGAGCGCGCCCCGCAGGAGCGAGAGAGAGAGGTCTGAGCCCACCGTTCGGAATCGCACCACCGCCGCCCGCCCTTCCGCGCACATTCCAGGGCACACAAAGCAGGCTGGGATGGGGCCGGCTGCGGCAGCGGTGGCGGCGGCGGCTAGCCGAGCTGACGGCAGCCGGGGGCCCGGCGCCGGCGCCTCGGAGACGAACAGAAGCGAGGACCGCGTCACGCCGCCACGCCGAGCCGCCCCGGGGAGATAGTCCACAAGCGCGCCCTGGTGTCCGATACGGTACGCCACCGAGGGCGGAGGGCGCAGGGCGCCGCCGGCCCAGAGGCAAAAATAGCGCAGAGGGAGTGTTTACCCGAGCACCCGCCAGCGCGACGGCCGGCGGGAGGGGGCTGTTTATGTACACGAGCCGGCGAGGGGCACACACAACTAGCAACAGTGAAAATCGGCCGTTTCCTCTCAAGAGGAGGAGGAGGAGGAAAAGGAGGTGCGTAGACCCAACCGCCGGTTGGCGCGGCGCATCTACCTCCTGTGGGGTGGTCCAGGCCAGAGATGCGGTGCGTGAAAGCTACAGCTACACAGACGCGAGAAACACTTGCGTGCCCGGTTGAGCAGCCGGCATTGTACACAACTCGCAGCGCGTTCAGCGTTCTTTAGGTAGGGGTGGAGGAGGGGGGGGGCGGGCTCGGCACACACACACGCACGCACGTACAAACACCCAGAAGCTGCTGGATTCCTCCCCAAGCACGACCCTAAAGCATGTTGCAAATTTGACACCATTATAATGCACATCCCGGCGTCTCTCCTTTGTACCAACTCCGCTACTACAGTGCCCCAGCCCCCACCCCCACCCCACTCAAAATGTGCTTCGTATCGAAATGCCTGCGAAAGAATTCACGGACCTCGCCTTTTCAAAGCATGCCCCACCTCCCCCACCCCACCCCACCCCACCCCACCCCACCCCACATCCACAGGGGGCCGCGCCCGTGTAGGCGGATTATACTCTGACCGACCCTCCCGGCGTCAGCCCCCCCCCTCCTCCTCCCCAAAGATTCTTTTCACACCGCGAAAACTATTGTGCTCCCGGCACCACCACAACACGCACTCAGCAGCCACGCCCCGCAGGAGGGAGAGAGACGGGTGCGTCATGCCGGGAGCCCCAGCATGATGTTCCGATCGACATGTAGTACACGTTGGACCAAGTGATAAAATGAGACAGCCACCGGTTCCCGCCACGCACGCACCCACACCCACACCCCGACGCGCCCCCACCCCAAGCGCTGTGCAACAGGGTGCCCCTAAAGACCCGCGCGGCCCGGCAGGCGGCCGACGGCGAGGGGCGGAGAGGCGTAGCGGCGCGGAGCAGGGCAGGGCAGGGCTGCTGTCGCTGCCGAGTGCTACGCTCCGCCCCTGCACGCCGCGCCGCGACCACCCCCGCGGACTCCAGACCACGCCGGACACCGAAGCCGAACCGTCCCTCCACCACGGAGCACGCAACGAGTGCGACAGAGAGAGCTGCGAAAACGAAGTGTACACACGCAGACTCGGCCCCCGCGCGGCTCGCCTTCCGCTTGCCTCTGCCATCCTGTCCTGTCCTCCGGCGATCACAAATTGTGCCGAAATGTTGTCCCATCCGGGCTACGCCGCGGGCTCCCCTCCGACCCGGCCGCATGCTAATCAGCAGGCGACGGGGGTACAGGGCGACGGAGAGCAAAATTAACGTCCCGCGAGGGGGGAAGGGGGGGGGGGGGGGGGAGGGGGTCCCCGCCTGTAAACAAGAGCCATACCAAAACCAGAGTGCGCACCGCGCGCCACACAGCCAGGCGAGGCGACATATCTGCGGACTGCAAAACGAGTTATCGGCCAAGGCTTCGGGCGGCAACAGCGGGTACAGAGAACGAGTTATCAATACTTCTTTGTCGCGCGGTCGGCTGAGGGACGGGAGGGGAGGGAGGGAGGGGGGGGGGGGGGGGTACGTCCTCAGCGGTCAACTGCACCGACTGCCCGAACGCCGTCCCGTCGCCGGCGAAGGTGATTCAGCTGACGAGACAACAATAACAGGACAATGTACGCGCCTCCCGCGAGGCGGAGGGGGGGGGGGGGGGGGGGGGGGGAAGGGGCGTGGCGGGCCGCGGTGAATAAACCTCGGCGGAAAGTGAAGTGAGTCAGTCCCCGCGACGGCGGCCACGTCTAGCCGGCGCCGCGCCGCGCCGCGCCGCGCCGCGCCTCGGCCAGGAGCCGTTAGGAGTCCGGGGCAGAGCCCGTGACGTCACGCGACGCCAGCCGGTTCGCTCCGAACACTACTGCTCTCGTAGCGCCGCCTCCCTCGCACTCGTGGGGTGTTCCATAGCAAAGAGAGAGAGAGAGAGGTCCGAGACGACAGCGTTCGGAATCGCCGTGCACCGCGCGCTCATCACGAGGGACCGGGGGGCACCGGACGCAACAGCGCGCGTGCAGGACGGCGTCGGCACGTCCCCGTCAACGGCGCGCGCAGGCACGCCGCACGCCCCGTCGGCCGTGCGCACGCGTGCCAAGCCCGCGCCGTATCGATCCACGGCCACACCCAGGGCACGGTCCCCCGGCCGGGCCCTGGAGGCCCTGGTCCTCCCCTGCCGCACGGCCCGCCCCGCCCAGAACCCCCACGAGCCGAACGGCCGCCGAGCGCCGGGCAGGGCACGAGCGCAACCCACCCCCAGCCAGCCAGCCAGCCGAGCCAGCACCCGCCCCAACCCCACCCTACCCCTCCCACCGTCAACCGCCAAACGTCAAATTCGTCTCAAAATCACACTCGCTGTGGCAGAGTCGAGTGAGCGGCCGTCAGAGCTTCCCGCGTCGCAGACGCGGCCCCCGGCCCGGTCCGGCCTGGCCCGCCGGGTCCGGGCCGCGCAGTTTTCGCCCCCTTCACCTGTTGCAGACCCCGCGCAACCCCGCCGCGGTGCCCCCCCCCCCCCTCCTCCTTTCCTCCCCGCAGCGGCGGCCCACAGCTGGGGCGGCTGCGGCGGCGGGCCGACGGCCGAGCAGAGCCCCCATATGGCGGCGCATGGCGGCGTCCTCGCGCCCACCGGGACCCTCCCCGAGCCCAGCCCCGGGCCGTGCCCCACGCCGCCGTCACCCCCCGACGACTGCCAAACCTCAAACGGCCCGAGCATTTCCGGCCGGTGGGAAACGGCGAGGGATACAGGCAGCAAGGCGCGTCCGTCTGTCTGCACATGCCAGGCGTCGCCAGGCGTAACCGGGAGCGCAGGCGGGCCGGGTGCGCCGTGCGTGCGCGTGCGTGCGTGCGTGCACAGCTGCACGCCGCTGGCGCCGTGCCGTGCCCCGCCTGCCGGCCACGGCCCGCCCCCCGGCCCCGGGCCGCACAGCCTGCAGCTCCGGGTGGTCCATATGCTGGCCACGGACGGCCCCGCCCACGCCGCCCGACCAGCGTCTGGTCAAAACGCACCCCCGGGACGACAACCCGAGCCGCTGGCCGGCGGCCGCCGGCGGCCGTCGGCGGCGCACGGCCCGCAGGGAAAACAAGGATGGACCCCCGACTCCGGTGCGGCCGCACCCGCACCCGCGGCAGACACAAGCGTGGACTCGGTACTCACCAGGCCTTGACGCGGATAAGAACCTCGCCCTCGCCCAGGGTGGGCTCCGGCTTCTTGAGCAGCTTGACGGACTTGAGGCCGCCGAAGCCGGTCAGCACCACGGCCTTCATCTCCTTGGGCGGCTCCTCGGGCGTCTTGTCCTTGTCGGGGGTCTCGTCCCCCTTGACGGGCGCCTCCTGCTCGGCGGCCTCGTCCTGGGGCTTCTGCTCCTCGGCGGTCGGCTTCTGGGTCTCCTCGGCCATCTTCGCGTTCACGGCTGGAGGTTCGCGGGACGGAGAGTGGAGGCCGGAAGGCGGATGAGAGACTCGGGGGGCACCGGGTGGTTCGGATAGGTCCGGGAGATCCGGGCGGTGGTCGGCTCGGCACTGGACTGACAGTTCGGCGGCGGGCGGGCGCGCGGCTGGTGCGGGTGCGAGCAGAGAGCCGGGCGGGAGGGAGGGGGGGGGGGGGAGGAAGAGGAGGAGGAGGGAGGAGGAGGAGTGCTTGGGCTGCCGCTCGCTCGCCTCGCCAGCCGGGTCCCGGATCGGATGGGGTTGGGGAGAGGGGGGGGGGAAGAGTCACGATATGTAACAGGTGCGGGTGCAACGGGCGGCGCCGGCGGCGTCAGGACCTGGTCAGGACTGCCAGGACATGGCAGGAGCCGACGACCTGACAAAACGTGGCGAAGGCGAGCGAGCCTTGCTCTGCTTCATGCTTTACGCGGCCCCCTCAGGCGCTCCGTGGGTGCTGTTGGTGGGCAGGGGGAGAGGAGAGGGGAGGGCGGGGGTGGCGTCTGCCCCTCTCCTATCCGGGCTGCGTACGGACATGGTGTATTCCGCACACATCTGCCCGTGTGAGAGAGGGAGAGAGAGCGCGCAAGCGAGAGAGACAGAGAGAGAGAGAGAGAGACCGACACGCTGACACCTCGCACGCGGCCGCGGTCGGCCTTCTCACCCCCACAGGAGACCGTATTCGTCCGACACGAAAGAGGAAATAGTGCGGCGCCCGGCTGGTCCTGCGGAGGCGCCCGCAGGGTCCTGTGCCCGCTTCGAGTGCCTGAGGGCGCCGGCTTCTGCCTGTTTCGCGCTTCTCTTCCCGAATTTTCGCCTTCAGAGCTGGCGCAGCTGGGGCGGCGTCGGGAAAGGGCGTCGTCCCGTCCCCGTGTCCTGGGAGATGCTTGCGCGCGCGTCGTCTGCTGCAGCCGAGCTGCGGCTGTCTGCTTCTGCTTCGGAGGGTTTGTTGTTGTGTCGCTGTTTTACTGCTCTGCAGTGTTTGCGGCGGGTGGCTGCTCCCGGGTTCGCCCCGCGGCTGTTTCATCTTTCACAGAATGACGGAAGTTTACGTGAAGCCCGGTGCGCAGTTCTGGAGTCGGTGCGAGGCGGCTGAGTCACCGGGCGAGGCGGTTAGCGTCGAGGTTTTGAACGCTGGCCGGCGGTTGGCGGGGGGTCGGGGGCACCCGTACGTTTGGAAGGAAACCCCGCGAAGAGGCGCCCTGGTCACCTGAGATGGAAGCTTTGACGAAGAAGTGGGTGTTTGGTTTTGTCCTCGTGGCCGTTTCGCTGCCGCGTTTAACCTATGTGTGGGACCGCTGCGGCCGCCCCCAGCCCCAAGACCAACGGGAGGGCGTCGTCCTGCGGGAGACACTGCCCCCCTCCTCTGTGGCATGTCATTACGGCTCGTCAGGAGAAAAAGTTTGTAGATTCTGTAACATCTGTTATGATCCTCATTTTCAAGAATTTCAGTTTGTGCTGACGGAGGAATCTGTCATTGCTGGTATTCAGAATCCCGCATCGTGGATGGATATTGACATGTCAACGGTGTTAGGACATAACGCATTTAAGATGAAAGTGTCTCTCATATCTCCCGAAAATGAGTTGAGGAGGAAATTTGTGCGTGTTCAAAGAGCACCGACCTTTGTTGTTCATCGGTTTAAACCAGATAATATCATGCATGTTCTACATGACGATCTAATACCATTACATTATACAATTGAAAGTATGTTTGGTAAAGCAGCAGTTCAGAGCAGAGACTTTTCTCTTGCATTCAGTGACAGCTTCCCGCCAACAAAATTTGACGAATGGTACAGTCATTTTTCAGGAACACCGTTCATAAGGCTCACAGGGGGGAATGAAACGGTGTGCTTCAAAGAAGCATATGTGGGTTTATACAGGGACACATTATGGTTTGATTATGGATTCAAACAGCCGCACGGCCCATATAGAAATATAAACTTTAATTTAAGAGGTGTAAGAAGTTTTGTGAACTTTAGTTTAGATGCCTGGAAATTAAAATCAAATTCACATTTACTCTTACATCACAACAGAGTGGTCTTACTTGTCAGGTCTCGGACTAGGAAGATTTTAAATATAGATGAATTGAAAGAGAAAATAAAAGTATCTCACAGAGAGATTTACCCTGAAAATATACTTGAAATTGTTGAAATTGATTTGGCTTTACATGCGACATCTTTCATACTTTCGCAAATAAGGCAAGCAAATCTTATAATTGGAATGCATGGTGCTGGTATGATATTGTCCATTTTCCTCCCACCTTCATCTGGAGTCGTTGAGTTATTCCCATTTGGGATAAATCCTGAAAATGTTTCATTTCTGAAGGCACTATTCAGGCAGCAGCAATCGTACCCTTTGTATTATGCCAGTTGGCGGAATGATGATAGAAAAAATTCTGTACCTAGTGAGCAGAATGATCCTCTCATGGGACAAATTTCCCATCTGCCAGTACCCTTGCAAAATCTTATTATGGGTCTTTCTGAGGTACCTGCTGTTAAGTGCTGTCATGATGCAGCTTATCTGTATTATATCTTTCATGACACCATTGTCAATGATAAAGTGTTCCATTCGGTTCGCAAAGCCTTTGCCGAAACTCAGACCAGCAAAGTTGTAAATGAGAGCGGTTTACTCTATCACATTTATCCAGGATTACCCAGGTTTTTAAGTTGTGAAATTTTTAACAATGTTGTTTCTATTGAATGGGGAGATTTGTCCAACCCTCATGAGAACGGGGAGATCTGGTTCCAGATCACTGTACTCAATGGAGAGCAAATGATTGTAAAAAATGTGACGTCAGGCTCAACTAAATTTCTCTCCATGAAGTTCAATGACACAGCCCCGACAGTTGTAATGTGGTTCCAATCCTTCAATATTAAAAATGTGGGTGGTCATATCAAGTACATAAACTGTATTAAAATTGTGAATTGATATGTAAGGGGGTTGGAATTGCAAATATGTATACTTAAAACTTCTGTGATATAATAAAATATTTAATTAATAAAAACACTCAACAAAGACATCATAAGCATCTTGTAAAATGCTAAGGTATAGCATAAAGACTTCTGAAATATTGGTTTAGCAACCAAATTTACCCAACATATCCAAATGGATGATTTATATAGCAAGAGTCTAGTACATTCTAAAAGAAACTCCGTTCATCCTCATTTAAGAAGTACATGGACAATGAAATGTTTCAACAGGTTGAGCTAAATGTGAACAATTTGTCTTGTCTTGTGCAATTTCTAGCATTCTACTTCACTGGCCATTACCATGTTGAACTAACACGAGCAAGCAATGCGCTCCATTGGGAACAATAATTGTATCAATGATTCCAATGTAAATCAAACCATACCACACAATTCTATTAACAGACAGGACAATGGAGAAAAACAATGATTCAGTTCCTAGCAGCTACTATGCTCAGTCAATTAATTAGACATAACATAATAAATGGTCAGATCAATTGCTCTTCACTTTGCTCAAAAATATTGAATTTGAAATGATACATTATCAAATGACTAGTTTCTAATCTAATAATTACACATGAGCACATGATTTCATGATAAAAGTATTAAAAGAATATTGTCTCTGATCTTCCTGGGGAAAAAAAAAACAGCACAAACAAAATTACAGCCAGCAATTACAGCAATTGTCATAGAATTTCTGATGAATAGTTTTTCTCTTGTAAACAAAAACAAGTTTTTAATATTGTAAAAAAAAAAAATCTAATTACAAAATCGCCCATAGATCCAGTTCATTAAAAATAATGGACATTAGGTAACCCTACCAAACGACAGAATTAAACTCTATGAGGATTATTTAGGTGATAGGTATGCAACTGTTATCTTTCATCTAAGCTTGACCCAATCTATCCCCGATGATAGAATGTAGCTTGCGGGCTACTGCATCATTTGCGGGAATCTTAGGCAAGTTTGCTTCATCTGATAAATCCTCCATTAGCCGCTTACAAGCTTTTCTTGTACCGCCATCAACTTGAATCATATTATTAATAGCTCGTAAATCCTAAACAAAACAATGCAAAGATTTACACAGTGGAATAAAAGAACTCAAATCCAGGTCCAAGTTAATTTGTCATCCACTTACTCTGGCTGGACTGCGACTAAATTTGTAGTCCAAAAGCTTGGATGGGGAAACATTCACATCTTGAGGATTAAGAGGACTGATGAAAACTGGCACTTTATCTGTGACTCTTCTCCGTGACAGGGTTGGCTGTCCCTTGACAACAGGCAGTGGTGACAGTGGAAGGGCATCACTCTGAATGAAATAATAAAATGTCAATAACTGTAGGTCAGAAAACAAATATACCTAAAGGTAATAAAGCTGTGCTGACCTGGTCTGAAGAAAGTTTCCGTGCCATTTCTGTGATTTTTGTCACATACACTGTGTTGTAGAACTTAATTAAATCACCCCTCTCCTCTCCTCCAAAATTATTAGATGTTCCCGCGGCATTTGTTGGTGTAGCCAACGCTTTAGGAAGTGGAGCACTCACTGAAGAATTGACAGCTGAAAATAGGATTAATTTAGCACTTAATCTTTACCATCTGTGACAAATAAGAGTTTGAAAACCCCAATTACTTACTTCCAGATTCTTCTGAAGACTTGGATAATAGGACACTGCGGTACACATGAGAACATGCCTGTGGTTGCATCCTGTAGCATTTCATCACCTCTGTGAATGTTTTTTCTTTCCTTGTAACCTATTATGAGATCAAAGTTATTATGGAAAAGTTTCAATAGAATGAAAGCTGTGAACTTAGAACAGTATCCTCACCTTGCAAACAACATAAACAGCACACATCAGCAACTGATCAATGTGCCGGTCACGCATGAGATCAATCTGGTTAGTAATAGAATATTGAAAGCATGTCCATATTTTTCTTTTAAGCTCAGAGTCATCTAGATGCAAGTGATTGCACAGCTCCTGCATCCGCACCGATCCCAGGTGGTAAAACTGAAAAATAAGAACATGTTTACATCGCAGTGCTGATACGCAGGATAATTATGGGAAAAGTAAAAGTCAATAAGCGTTACCTTTCTGAAGAATAAGCTAAGAGATCCAGTTCTTTTAGGCTTATCTTCATCCTTCTTTTCTGCACCAGACTCTGCACCTGATTTTGATTTCAGGACAGTGGCGCTACCACTGCCGGATGGTTGTGCGGAAATGATCACACTGTTAGCGCCCTGAACATATTGGATTGGTATGTACTGTTGTCCATTTTCACCTTTGATTGCTGAAATGGGAAAAGCATTTAATTCACTGCTCTGATAAAAAACAAAATTAAAGGCACCATCAGCATATAACTTCGAATCCAACTTACTAGCAATCTGAATACTCCCTACTCCTGCTTTGCTTTGAAGCAACGACTGCCCAGGCTTGACATCACCATCAAAGAGACGCTTCTTTGGAATACATACAGGAGAGTTGAATCGTTCAACTGCCGACACAGAGGAAACTGGGGAGGCAGATCCCTTCTCTCCAGCACCAGACAAGCGTTTTACTACGAGATTAGAAACCTGTTGCTGGCCAGCGTCTCCATCAAGTGTTAGCTGACTTGGTAGAGAAACATCCTCACAGGAAGGGACTGGGAGTGCAGAAGAAGCAATGTTCTCCCACAGAGGACTCTCAGAAACCCAGGCCATAGATTCTAAAATTTGTTCCTCAATCTGAAAATTTTTTCACAAGCAACAATTGACACAAAAATGAGTTAATGAAATATTGGAAATATTTGTACAGCATTAATACGAATTGTGCTTTACTGACCAAGTTTAGGTGCTTGATCATGTCTCTTGACAACTGTTCTTCAGCTCGAACAATTGGTTCAATAACCTTGTAAAAGTAGTAGGGCTCCACATTCAAAGCACGAAGAATCCATGGGAAAGTTCGTTGAGGTGCATTGTAAGAGAAGATTACAATTTCAATACAGCAGGCCAAAAGGGTTTGGTGGAACACTTCCTGTTCCAATAGGTTCTGTGAAAAACAGTTTGAAACCCTTTAATTGAAGGTGTCCAGAAATAATACAAACTAGTATCATAAGATGAAAAAAAGACATACGCTGAAATCAAGGTGAGGTTTTTGCTTCCTTTCTTCAGTAATAATATTTTCAAGGATTTTATAGTAAAGCGTTTCACCAAGTTGCAATCTTTTCTTAGCAAAATCCATGCTGGACATATTGCTGGACTTTTCTTGCTCAGATGCTTGCTGCGAATAGCTTTCGCAGAATTTCTGTCCGATGGCTGACACAAAGCCAAGGACTTTATCCTTGGGGTTTCTAGAACAAGATCTAAACCAAACAGCGTTTTTATTTAAGCCCACTACAAATGATTGACGAAAAAGAATTCAAAAATAATAAACCTACTGAAAAATTTCCAGCAAAGTGTCACTGGGTGCTGCTGAGCGCCCCGAGAGCAATGACTGTAACCGATTGACGCTCTGTGTGGCAGTCAGAAGAGGAGTTACACCACTGTCTTGTCCACCTCTCAGGTAACGGCGATTTGTTAGTGGGGTCGAGACCATTAATTGATTACCCTACAAAATAGAGATATCATGATTAAAACTACATTCTTTTTTCAAAAAAAATAATATATACATAAAAATAAATGGCATAGAAAGGCAGAAACGTACCCCAGCAACATTCGGAGTTTGTCGAAGGCGCTTAGCTTGCATCTTTTCAGCTAAATCACAATTTTGATTGGAAGAGGTTCCAATGTCTTGGTCAGAGTCACCTATAAAAGACAGCACAGAAAAATATAGAATGTTAGCCCAAAACATGAAATTCTCTCGCCAAAAACCCTGAAAAGAATAGAAACATCACATGCTCATAGACTAAACTGAAAGGTTCAAGCAGCAGTCACTCCATACTAACACATACTAGAAAAGAGATTTGAGCTATTGTAATTACAGCCCATTTACACAAGAATGCATTTAGGATAGAAAAAATACCATGCAGAACCTTACAAACACAAATTTTAACCCATGCTGTAAATTTAGGAACTGTTTAGTACGAACAGAAAACACATACATCGCTAATGTCTCACTCAAAATAAAGATTGGTTGAATGAGGCGAAATACCATACATATAATTCACCAGTCACCCAAATAAACTTAGCTAAATCCTCAGAGAAATAGTATGCAGACATTTGGGTTATGGAAAAGACGGAAAAAGAGAAGAGCCCAGCAGACAGCAATCCCTACAGATAGTCATGAACTTGCAACAGAAACCCGAGCAGAAATAGGAAACAACTGGCAAATGATGATAATGTTTGTCGTGATAAATCATGAACACTACAGAAAAGCAGAAGGTAACAAAAAAATGATTAGAAACCACTGATGCAGCACTGTTAAGATGAAGACACATATTTAAATTTCCAGATCTTTCCTCCCCACCCACCCTCACATGCAAAAATGACCAAATAGCCTCACACATGGCAAGGAGGATCAGAACTTCTACCATGCAATTCCAGTTCCATCAAATAACTTGTTTGCTAGTATGCACAATTTAAAAACCCATCACAAACTGAAGATTAAACACTGCAAGGAGGTAACATTTATTGACTTTCAGGTTTAAATGAGAAATCTTGAGAATCTTGAAGACAACTGATACAAAGGGTAGTGAAATGAATAGAGTGACAATAGACAAATCGTGTAAGTCCTCACCTTGCAATGAAAACACATAAGAAATTCTCAATGGGGACATGCTCTAATAAACAGTACACTAACAGCCCGAAATTGTATGCAACTAAAGGGAGTTATAACATGAAAACAGACTGATTTAGACAGATTACAGCCATGTAGCCCAACAAGCAAGAAATAAGAAAAATACTTGAAATGTAAAATAATAGCTCGAGCAAACAGCACTGTGTGCTGTACTGCAGGCGAGGAGTCTCACCTTCTACATTGAGAGCCCTGAGGACAGGTCTGGATGGGGTTGTGAAACCCTGACTTCTTTTCTGCCACGCTCGCAAACGCTTAATTTCAGCTACAAAAAGCAACCCAAACTTTATAAAGAGAGCAGCATGTGAAGTAAAACAAAACCTAGCTGCCCTTTAAAATTAATAAAAAAAATACTGTCATGTAGAGAAAAGCCACTGATAAGATGATGCAAGGCAAGGGAGTTTCTAAACAATGCAAACAAAAGTAAAAGTAAAAATGAAACGGATGCCAGTAGAGATGCTAAATTAGCTAACAGATTTCAATAAAATGATGTAATTCATGATAGCGTTGATAATGCACAAAGCCTGTCGCTTGTGGCAGGTTAAGAGAAAAACCATTCTTAATGAAATGAAGAACATAGCACTTGACAACATGTAACACTTTTTTTTTTCTGAGAGCCTTTAACCATCATGGAGACTATTAGCATGCACTCACGCATTGCAAAAAGAGTGAAAGTCCTATAACTTCACATGCTATAAAATAAAACACACAACAAGAACAAGATGGAGGGAAAAATAAAATTTGTAGCAAGTTACAGCACATTTCAATCTACAGAGCAGCATCAAGGCTTTAGAATGCTAAATGTACAGGAAACAGTTCAAATAATTTAGCAGATCATTTTCACTACAAAATTCACAAGATAGATTCAAAGTTTAAAACTGCAAAGTAATATACCCTGCATAGAAAAGGCTTCCTAATGTGAAAAACAGATTTTTGGGTACCGAGCAAATATTAGAAGAGCAGAAGAGATGATTTTATTTCTTGTACCCTGTGTTTAGTTGTAGCAGAAAATTAAATATCCTCAATGACAAAATTCACAGGATGTTTAGTCAATTCCCAGAGCAAGAGCATGCAAATCAAAGCACACTTCACCAAAGAGAAGTATAAGAGCTTGCTCACTAACAGCATTGTCACCCTATCACATCCATCGCTAGTAAATTAAAAAATGATGTGCAAAAAAATAAAAGGGAAAATAAAGAAACTTAAAAATTTGTCAAAGCAGTCGACCACTCAAAGAGAAGCCACCTACCATGAAAAACTGACAATCAGGTAATTAAGTTAAGATTGTCACATTACATGTAAGGAATTGTAGTTTCTCGAGAAAACTCTGTGTCATGTACTGTTAATTAAATGAGTGGCAGTACTAGATTGTGAGCAATGACTGGATTAGAAGATGTTACTGTAGAAAGGAACGAAATGATACTGACCTAAAAATATCCTTTCGTCGAAATCTCCTGAGTTTAACACATGTTCCTCATACTGTTTGTTGATAGCCTTCAGGTTGGCCTCAAAATTGTTCACATCCAGAATTCCACTGAAGTTTTCAGCATTGCCCTTCAGTATCTATTAAAAATTTTAAAAGCGATAATTAATAAGTTCAACGGACAGACATCAACATGAAACCTGAGTGCATACACACCCGTTGTTCGAAGAACTTCTTGACATGAATCTTCCAAAAATATGCTTTCATACCCTTGGCCTCTAGAGGTATTCCATCATGGCTTTCACACAGTTTATCAATAATACATGGAGCCTCTTTTGGAGGCTGGTAATCAGGACTTGAGAAATCCGTGGGAAGTCCTGGCAAGAAGGATGTAATAAAAAAAAAGTGTGGTGGTGGCTCCTGACAAATCATCACCAACTATAGCTACTCACCAGGGAAAACAGGGTTTAAGAGATCTCTCCTATCAGCCAGCAATGCATTTGCAAAGATGAGATCACAGCATGCCAGTAACATGTGGTAGGAATTCACAAGATCATCTCTTACATCCGGGTAATCAACTTTTATACTAACAAACAGAGTCCATGTGAGCTCAAACACACGAGCTGGTGTGCATGGCTGGTTTCTGTAGACAAATAAACCTCATTAAGTATCCTGTAGGAAAGGACTGTGCTGGTCCAGTATAGACTGAACTCACTTTTGCTTTCGGGATTTGGGCAACTGAGGAAGTTCAGGCCCAGGTTCCTGAAATAGGTCTTTGAAAATAGGTTGGAATTTTTTGAATATTTCTCGAGACACTGCAAAGTTTCTTTCCAGTCCCTCTATTTTACTCCTGAAGTCTGGGGGGAGACTAGCCATGTCTGCCCATTTCTTGCACTTGTTGAAGAAATAGATCAAGCTAGAAATAAAAAAAAGAAGCAATATTGTCATTATAAAAATTACAGATGAAACATACTTGCACAAAAAAATTAATCTCCAGTACCTGAGTTTGCTTAAGCGCAAAAGTCTTGTAAGGCTCACACAGTTTCCCTCAACTAGTTCACTTGGTCTACCAACAGTAGGGGCTGTTGACTTCCTACAGGACACGTAGAGAGCACATGCCAGCCAATGGAGCTGGTTTCCCTAAAAGAACAGAAACACAGAAAAATTTGAAATGATTTCACAATGGTGCCCAAGCGTTTCTTAAAGCCTCAACCAGAAACGCTTGGGGATGAGGCAGATTAGACCACTGAAGATGATAAGAATATACAAAACAATGGATGTAGATTTAAATGGGGGTAAAGGATTAATGCATGGTTCAGGTTTGGTTAGAACCCATCAATAGATAAGGACATTACAAATCTCACTCAAAGAAACGTAACTCAGAGCGATTAGCACTGAATCTGAATTGGAACTAGACTTACGTTTAAAGCATACAAAAACCTGAGTACTAATCCAAAATTTCAGAGTAAAGAATGGAGCTACTGTGGCATTAGGACACAAATACCCAAACCCCTTAATTCATAGTTATAGGTTGGGTGACTTTTGGCAGGGCTACAGAATGGACGCAAGATATACGATATCCTGAAGAGATCGCAAGTGGAAATCGGTCCCTCCGCGATTCGGCGCATTGTTTCGAGTAAATAGTAAACAAAGCCGCGATAAAAACAGCACGCGGGTGGCGCCGTCCCCCCGCTCTCACCTCCAGGAGGTAGTTCTCCTTGATTCTCTCGTAGTTTTCCCAGGCCTCGTCGGCCGTCTCCTTATCCATGTTGAGCTGGACGCACAACTCCTGGTGGCGTTCGTACACATTTTTGTCTGGATCTCCCGGCGAAACACCCATTGTGGACTTGTTTATCCGCTAGCGGGACGCAAAGCCAACGCTCTGCTGAGCTGGGGCTGGGGGCCCTTTGCACACAAATACCGCTGGCCTTGTCGGCCACGGAACCGACACTAATAGTGAATCGATAACGGCAAACTCGTGAGACTACGTTTCGTTTGCATTGGACATCACGTTCGAACGGCACTACCGCACTCGATTCGCTGTAAATTTCTAAATTAAAGTGAGCCTTTTCCAGACACAAAGAAAGCGGCGGTCTTTTAACGAAGCACTTGGCGCGAATGCGAAGCAGACGGCTCGCGCCAAAACACAGGCGCCAATCTGGCAACAGCGGAACGTCGCCTCCAAAACTGACACGAAGAATTGAAACTTTCTATCCGAGGGTCAGCGACCAACTCGTAAATCTGCTTCAAGAGACCATTCAACCGGAGACCGCTCAAAACGCCTCCACCGTCACAAATCAACGGTCGGAGTTGCGAGGAAGTCGGAAACGTTCGTTTGTCTTCCGTGCTGTGACCTTCTGGATATTCTCGCGCCACTAGGTTGGCGCTGCTCGTGCCAACGCAGCACCCTTTCCCGCCGAACGTTTTGAAACAGGAATACGCACAGACAGGAGCTTTGTTCATGCTAAAGTCGGATTTTCCCTCCCCCCCCCCAAAAAAAAAATGAAAAAGCCAACACTGAAACTGGATGCACATCGTGTAAGCGGTGCGCGCATTCGTCGCGAAAGGATCCATAGACGGAAGGCCTGCTGTAAATAGGCGACTCCGATCAACCGGCATCCTCTCCTCCCCTCTTGTTTCGTCTCCTCTATTTTCCTCTCCTCGGCTCCTCCTCCTCCCTCATCCGCACCTACGTGCACCAGCACCGACTCGCCTGGCTGTGATGAGGGCGGCGGGCGCCCTGTCGACTGATGCCGAACACTGACTGCTCTCGTGGCGCCGTCTCTGTCGCACTTGCGGGGTGCTGCACACGAGAGGGAGAGGGAGGTCCGAGAAGACAGTGGTCGGGGTTTCGGAGTGAGCCGCGGCAGCGGCACAGTACGACACACCGCGACACGCCGCACCGGGTCGCAGTTAAACTAACTGGAAGTGATGCAATTTGCGCGTAATTGGGAAGCCGGTCCCTCGGGGTAGGAGAGGGGGGGGGGAGGAAAAAATGTGGGGAGGAGACGAGGTTTGCCGGCGCTGAGGCAGCGCCATCCGGGGGGTGAGCGAGCGGGGGCGGCCGACGAAGGCTCCCATCTCCCTTCCACTCACGCACGGCCCCGGCAGTCGTCCTCTCCCTCTCTCTCTCTCGCTCCGCGTAAGGCCTCTCAGACGCGGCCGGGTTGGGGTTGGGGAGGGGATGGGGGTTAGCAGCAGCTAGAGCCGCTTAATTGCTCGGGCAAACATGCTCACACCTCATTTACCCTTCATTTTGCGGGCAGTCCGGGGCGGCGGGTGAGTGGGGGTGGGGGCGGCAGGGGGCGGCGCGGCGCGGGGCCAAGCGCATGGACGCGCGCGTTGGGGGTGGGCGGCGGCGGCGGCGGCGGCCATGCCATGAGACCGGAGCCGAGAGCCGTGCCAGCAGCCAGGCCCTCTGCAACGGCAGCCCGGGAGGCCTTCACTCCGTAACCCTGCCGCGGTTCTGCTTATCGGCACAGTCAGCTGTTTGCTCACCAATTCACCTTCACCTTTATCCTTCTCGTACTCCGTGCGGCGGCCGCTGCGCTGCCAAACACCGCCGAATGCTGCCGGCCTGCCAACGCCCAGCACAGGCAGGGCTCCCAGCGCCGCCGGGGTCGCCGGGGCCGCCGGGGCGAGAGGTGAGGGCGCCCCGCGCGGTCGGCCCGGTGGACTTCGGCCGCGTGCCCCCGCCAACAATACGCGCGCGTCCGCGACGCGTTCTGGCGGCCCATGCCCACCGCCCCAGCAGGTGCGGATTCAGGGGGGGGGGGGCTTAAGAGCCGCCTGAAATGTAGGCAACCTGGACTGCTTTCCACCTGTACGTAGGCAAACGGCGGTACGGTGCCCCTCTCATAGGCCGCTCCTGGATCGGCTCCTACACACCGCCCCCTGTGACACGCGACACACGCATGCAATGCACCGCCTTGCATCAACGCCCCGTCCAAATAACGTTTTGAGTTTCCTGCGAATCTGCATAAAAATGGTTGATGGGTGCTTGTGAACTTTATGGGCGTTTATGGGCGAAGGTAACCACGCACTCAGTTACGCTGCTGTCGCCACAGAGAATGCATGTAACTAAGACCGCCCAGCATACTCCTGGCACTACAACGGTTGTTTCGGACTTAATTCAGGTTTCCCCCCATACCTCTGCCCGTGCTCAAAATCAATCAGGCAAACTAAATTAAATCCGAGCTGGGGTTGCTCCTGCTGCCGCTGGGCGGGGCGGGGGCGGGGCTGGGGCAGGTGGGAGCCCCCTCCCGGCTCGCCCCCCCCCCCCCTCCCTGTCCTGTCATCGGGCTCCCGGCTCGGCTCCACTCGGCAGGCCCATCACCCTCATTCGGCGGACGCCCGACACTCTATCATGGAATCAATTTGGGTCCCGCGGTCGTCATCATCGGGCATCGCGCGCCTCGCCCCCGGCTCGCCGTCCCCGCCCCCGCCCCCAGCCCCACCTCTACCCCCACCCCCACCCCCGCCGGCGCGCCCTCATCAGCCCCTCGGAGGCCGCGGCGGCCAATGGGAGGCCGCCGGCGCTGGTGGCCCCGCCCCCAGGCCGCACCCCCTCCCCCGCGGCTGCAGCGGCTGCGAGGCGCCGCGTGGTGGCGCCGCCACCGCCTGTGTAATCAGACACTCTTTACCCAACCGCTCGGGTCTGTCTGTCCGCCCCCCCCCCCCCACTCCCTGACGATTGCTATTTTAACCGATGCAGAAATGATTGCGGGCGATCGGCGATGATGTGTGTGCTCCGGCGGCCCTGACCCGCCGGGCCCCTAGAGCTCTCTCTGCTTCTCTCTCTCTCCATCTGTCTCTCTCACGCTATCTCTCTTGCACACTCACGCCCCCCATGGGCCCCACACGTAGCGGTGAGTAACGGCTCCCCCGCCAGTGTCGCGGGTCGTGCGTGCGTGCGTGCGGGCGCTGCTGCCGGGGCCGTGCCGGGACCGAAGTATCTAAGGGGTTGTTGCACCCTGACGAGGTGGGATTTTTATATTTACCGGCATCCCAAATGTTACAGGTTTATAGACCCGGGGTTTACTCGGCTGTACTCGTTACTCGTTTACTTGGACTGTAACGCGGCCGCGAGCTTCCCTCCGTGATGGTGATCCACGGCACGCAGCGCCCCGCAGGACTCCGCAGGCCCCGCAGGACTCCGCAGGCCCCGCAGGCCCCGCAGGCCCCGCAGGACTCCGCAGGACTCCGCAGGCCCCGCACACGATCAGTGTGATGACAGCCGCCGGCCGCCGCCTCGGGAGCCTGCCGCCAGCCGTATCGGAATCCATTCCCAGCAGAGGAGCCGTGATTTCATTTTGATGCTCCCCCGCCCGCCTCGCCACATTCATCATTTACTCCCGTCTTCATCACCGCCACCGCCGCCGCCCGCCCCGCTGCCCCGCGGCTCCGGGGTGACTCGGGGTGGCCTCGGCGCGCCGGCGCGGGGCCCGGGACGCCCTACCCTCCCGCCCCCGCGCCGGAGGTGGGCGTGGCCAGGTCCGCGGTGGGGGCGGCCGGGGGCGGCGCGGCGCCGCGGCAGGCCGCGGGCTCCGCGGGCTCCGCTCGCAGTCCGCCCGCGCATGCCATGGCCTCCGCCGGCCGGCGCCGCACCGCCCGCACCGCCTCGCCCCCCGCCCCGCGCCCCCCGGGCCGCGTCTCCACTGTCGTCGCCAGGACCGTCGCCGGCGTGCCCTCGAGGACACCGACAACCGCGTGGTTAGGTTAGGCCGATGGCGAGCGACACCTCACCGTCGGCGTCATGGAGCAGCTGACGCAGTTCGTGTCCAAGAGCTTCCAGGAGCCCGGCGGCGTGGCGGCGGCCGCGGCCGCGGCGGCCCGCTTCTGCCTGGACGTCGCCATCCGGGAGCCCCTCGCCGAGGACCTCAGCGCCCACGGCGCGCACGGCCACGCCGCCATCCCGCTCTCCGCCATGATCCCGTCGCCGCCGACGTCGCCGTCCGGGTCCGCGTCGCCGGCGCCCTCGCTGTCATCGTCCGGGTGCTCCTCGCCGCTGGACCCCGTCACCGTGTCCTCGCCGGACCCCGCCAGCCCCGCCAGCCCGCCGCCCCCGCGCAGCCCCCCGCGCAGCCCGGACGTGGGCCGCGCCGCGCAGCCGCCCCCGCCGCCGCCGCGACCCAGGAAGCGGTCCGGGGGCAGCACCTCGCCGACCTCGCCGACGCCCCCCGTCGTCCACCCGGGCGACGACTCCAGGTCGTCGTGCGCGTCCGCCGCGTCCGCCGCATCCGGCTCGGCGCAGGACGACGTCGTGGCAGGTGGGTGACAGCGGGTCCGGGCCCGAGCCGTGGGCAGCCGCCGCGCGCCACAATCTCGACGTGCGTTCAAATCTTCGGCCGTCACAGCCGCGGGCCGCACTCCGCACCCCGCTCCCGCACCCTGATTGACGTTCGCAGAATGTTTCTCCTACGCGCCGTCCGTGCCGTCTGCGTGCCGAGGTTACGTTCCGGCCCGTGACGTGCGTCACCGGCGGCGGCTCCCGACGTGCGACGACGTGCCGACGTGCCACCCTTGCCGTTACACAGCGCACCGCCTTGTCGTGACTCGCTCGTTTGACGCGCGCGGGGCGTTCTGCTCGCGGCGGTCCGTGCGAGTTAAGGCCCACCGACACCTGTCGTGCGCCGCGCAGTCACTTCGTGCCACGCCCAATTTTCCAAGTAGTTATCTCTCTGTAAAAATACAATTAAATGCGGCAAATTTACGAGGGACACCTCCCATATGGCACAGCCCGCACGCAGTCGTTCGTCACGAGGTCCGTGTTTGCGGAAGAAGCGGCAGGGACGAATCTTATTCTGCTCACATTCTCGTCAGCCAAGGGTGCTCGTTCCTGTTACTGCGCCAAGGAGCGCGGAGCCCCGTGCGGCGTAGGCACCCGCAGGGCACCCGTGTCCGCCGGGGCTGCCTACCCGCCGGGCTCGCGGGCGGCAACGGCACGCAGCGGCTGGGGCCGGGGACGGGTAACCGGGTTCAAATACCGGGAGGGGGGGGGGGTCAGCAATGTGCAAACTGGGTCGACATGAGAGAGATGAAAAAGGGACAAGAGACAGAGAGACAGACAGAGAAACAAACAGACGGAGAAGGGACAGCAGAGAGAGAGAGAGAGAGAGAGAGAGAGCAAGGAGAAAGGGAGGGAGAGGGGCTTTGCACGGCACACCGCTTGCAGAGAGCCAGACCGTGTAAACTAGACACAACCAACCATCATTTTATTAGATTAGTAATCAGTTTAATCGGATAAAGCTCCATCAAGCAATCCCTGGGTACAACCTCGACGAGAGAGAGGGGAAGTGAGGGGTGCGGGTGCAGGAAGGAGAGAGAGAGGGGGGGGGGGCAAACAGGGAGCCAGAACGGGGGAGGACAGACGGGGGTTAGGATGACATTTCCAGGTGGGACTCGGTTAGAAGCGGGCGGCGCGCACCATTTTCCCGGCACCTTCTGCGTGGCCACGCCGCGTCCACCGGACGCTGATACACTTGTACCACAGTCCATTCCTGCAACAACCGCGCGTGGAAATTGCTCCGGGCCCAGGAAGTTCATGCTTCATCCAAATGATGTAGCGGGGTGAGAGGGAGCGGGCAGGCGCTCTCGGCCTGGCTCGCGGCTTGCGTCGGGCACAGGTAGGCCCTCCGCGGCGGCAGGCCCGCCGGGGCCGCCGGGGCCTCGGATACACCGCAGGCTGCCGCCCCGCGCGGGGCACTGCCGCCCACCGACCGGCCACCCCATAAATTAGGTCTAATTCAATTGAGAGCGGATAATCCCTCAGCCCGGACAGGGCAGAGTCAGCCCTTAACTCCCTGCTCCGCCCTGCGCCCCTCCTGACCCCGCCAGGCCCAGCACTGTCCCTGCCGAGGTGAAGTCCCCGCCGAGGTCTCGGCCCGACACGGCCCGGCCCGCGCCCCGAATCTCTACCAGGGCTGCCAACCACGGCCGCCGCCGCCGCCGCTCGAGTCAGTGCCGGTCCGCGGCCAGGCCTGCCCCGCCGGGCCGTGCCGCCTCAACTCTTCACTTCAACTCGCGACAGCTGGCCAACCAGTGTGGCTCGCCGAATATGTCGCTTAAAATAATTCTCCGTGAATGCGAAATGGGAAGGGAATGTCGCTGACCGTCGGGCGCGTTCACTATTCCTGGCGTCGTGACTCGTTTGCTTGCGGCGGCGTGACGCGTTCAAGTGTCTGACTATAACGACGCTCGAGTTATCTGAGGGAGACGGGAGTGGTTTTTTTCCCTTGGCCGCGCGTTATTCCTCTTTTCGTGGCGCATTACAGAGTTTACGGGCACGTTCGCGAGGCGTCTATGGCCATGTGTCTGAATGTGTGTGTGTGTGTGTGTGAGAGAGAGAGAGAGAGAGAGAGAGAGAGAGTACGAGTCAGACGAGCCCACATACACGGGCAGACATATGCGCACCCGCCACGCGGCAACATTTCACATGAATTGTGATCTGTGCCAAACATCTCGTTTCCCTCTCGCGGCAGTTTATTAGATTAGGGCCCCGCTGCTGCTGTTGCTGCTGCTACCACCGCCGCCGCTGTGGCTGCGGTAGCGGTGGAGGAGAGGGCGGGGGGCGGGAGGGGGGCGGGGAAGACGCCGCCGCCGAAGGGGTTGCATAGTTGGGCGCGGGGCGCGCGGGTGTGAACGCCGCCCCCGCTTAAAGATTCACGCTGACTGGGGCGGCGGCGGGGCGCTGCCGAGCCCCCGCCTGCCCCCGCCAGAGATCTGCAGGCCGCCTCCGAAACGCTGCTCTCGTGGCTCTTTGTCTCTGTCGCACTCGTGGCGTGCAACCATAAGAGAGCGACAGAGAGAGAGAGAGAGAGAGAGAGAGAGAGAGAGAGAGAGAGAGAGAGAGAGAGAGAGAGGTCCGGGTGAACAGTGTTGGCGGATTCGGCCCCGTGCTCGCCCCGTCGGCGTGACGGCGGCTATTACTCTGATCGGATTCGAACCCCCATCCCCATCACATCGCATCCCGTACCAGCCGCCTCCCCCCCCCCCCCCCCCCGCCGGCCCGCTCCCTCCGGAATATGTTGTTGATATGCTGTAGCCGTGTGTGTGTGTGTGTGTGTGTGTGTGTGTGTGCGTGTGTGTGCGAGAGAGACAGCGAGGGCGTGAGGCGGAACTAAAATCGCGCCCGGCCCTGAAGACGTTTTTCCGTGCACTCCGTCGGCTTGCAGCCCCTCCCCCACCAGGTCCGTAGTCGGTACCCGCGGGTTCCTCGCGCCTCCTCTTCCCCTCTGCAGCGGCTGGGAGCCGCACAGGGCCCACAGGACACAGAGACGCGCTGGGGTCGTCGGGTCGTCGGGTCGGGTTCGGCCGGACCGGCGTTAAGGTTTCCACTTTTTCACAGTCCTTCGGTCCCCCCCCCCCCCCACGCGCGTATCCTCACGCCTTTGCCCGAGTCCGTATGCGGAAGGGTTGCCGTTGACGCCGTCTCCGCGGCTCTGTGTTGCTCACGCGTGTCCGCGGGGGGCGCTCCGTCTGCCGAGGTTGTGTGTGTGTGTGTGTGTGTGTGTGTGTGTGTGTGTACACGGTGCGGGGGAGGGGTGTCGGTGTGTGAGAGCAGGCGGCGGCCACCCTCCCCTCACTTCTATTACATTACGTTAAATACGACTGCTGTTGGTACTAATACCTCCCCAGGGACGGCTCCCTCCCTCCCTCCCTCCCGCCCTCCCTCCCTCCGAGTCTTGTAAGGTTAACTTCCTCCGCGGCCTCTCCTTCGCCCTCCCCTTCTCAGCCATCGGCAGCTTAGATTTCTCCCTCCCCCTTTTTCTGGCTCTTTATTTTCAACTCTAGTGATGTGCTCATGACTGTCTCTGTCGCTGTCTGTCTCTCTGTCCCCCCCCCTCTCTCTCTCTCTCTCTCTCTCTCTCTCTCTCTCTCTCTCTCTCTCTCCGTACCTCCCTTATCTCAAATATCAAAAATATTAAAAAATCTCAGTCTCTCTCTCTCGTCACCTTTGCCGTATCACCAGCGTCCCGGCAGTTTCGCTCGCACTCGCAGGCGCTGTTCTCCCCCCCCCCTCCCCCCGCTGCACTGCACCTCCTTTCCTCTCATCTCAACAACAAATTTACACCCTCTTCTCTCCCCCCTCCCCCCTCCCCTCCCCCACCTCCCGCCCGTGGATCACCTACAGGAAAGCACTCCACTTCATTAATTACGTTTCCTTAACAGCACTTGCGAGGAGGAGGGGGCGCAGCGCAAGGTACACAAGGCGTACGCCCCCGGCCGGGGCCCCGCGGGGCCCGCGGGGGCCGCGCGCGCGGAAGGGGGTAAATGGATAAGGAGGCTCGTTGCCTCTTATTTAGGGTCGTGCCACAGGCCCGCAAGGAGGCCCCTGGGCAAAGGGCAACCCGCTCAACAAGTCCGGCCCCCGCAGCAGCAGCAGCAGCAGCAGCAGCAGCAGCAGCAGCAGCAGCAGCAGCGGCGGCAGAGTCATCGTATCGGACTCCTTGTTGTGTGTCGCATCGAGGGGAAAACCTTAACCAGCCTTATTGGCCGTGCAGCGAACGAGGGGTGGAAGAAGACACAACGGGACCCTTTTTGGGGTCTTAACCGCGTGGGGGGACCCGGCGGCGGCGGCGCCGAAAGTTCAGCAGCGCCAAAGTGGGATTTATTTAAAATCATTTCTGATTAGGTTGCGTTGCACCCGCGACGGGCACCTTCGGGTGCGTTTCAGACTCGGTATGCTGTCCGTGTGAGTTTTGTCAAACTTGCCAGCCTAACCTAACCTTCCGCCGGTCTGCGATGTTATTCGTCAGCCTGAATCTGAGTGTGACTGTAACTTTGACAGTCCCGCGGCGGCCCCGCCCTGCTCCGCTACTCCGCTCCCTCCCCTTCCGCCGCGCCCATCTCGCTAATAGACACAAGTTGGCCCCGACGGCTCGAATCTTTCCCGCCCAGCCTGACTAATCATCGGGGCCCGGCCCGGATTCATTACCCCTCAAAGGCAGCCAGCCTCCGCCTGCCCTCCCAGTGACGGGTGACGGGGGCCGGCACACCACACCATGGTGTGTACTCACCGAGGGGGTGTGTCTCGAGGTGTCACTCTCAGATTCTTGTACAACTTTTTTTTTTCTTTACTGGATCTTACCACCCGTACAAACCCTTCCGAAAATCAGATGTGGTTTTTTTTCAGCATTAAAAAAAATGACATTGAAAAAAAACTGTTTTTTTAAAGGCGAAACTGAAAAACAAAATATTGCTCTAACGTGAATTTGGGCTAAATGCGAGGTGGTCCTTTTTCCTGTGCTTCTCCCGCATAACCTTGAGCCGCGTCAGAAAAATTGATGAGCTGAGATGATGTTCCGGTGTCGGGGGCAGAGAGGCGGTGGTGGCAGGAGGGAGGGGGAGGGGAGGGGAGGGGGAAGGGAGGGGGGAAGGGGGGTGCACAGTCACAGCTCCACTGCCCGTCCGGGGTTATAGGTGCATAAATGCACCCGCAAACTTTCATTACACATAAAATTCAATTTTCCCAGCGGCCGCGCGCCGAGCCGAGCCTGGCGCCGTCCTCCTGTGTGTGCAGACAATCAAGGCAGGGGCGGGCCGGGTAGGCGGAGGGGGGGGGGGGGGGGGAGGCTGTGGATACGGCAGGGGCGGGCAACGGAGGGGAGCGGTAGACACGTACTAGGCGAATACGCGAGCGCGCGCGCGCGCATCCGAGCAAATCGAATCAAATAAATAAAAAATAAACCGCAGCAATTTGATTACCGGGCGCCCCCCCCCCTCCCCTCCTCACCCCCCGGCTGCTGGTGCCGCTGCCGGCGGTGCTGGGGAGCGCAGCGGGCAGCGCCGCGCCCCGCGGCTCCCCCATGTAGGCCGTGACGCACTTGATCCTGTCACTGGACCAGATAAATGCGCGCTGATTTTCGCGGACTTTGGCACAACACAACAACAAGCCTCTCTGCAGCAGCGGCGGCCGCGCCCCCGGCAAACAAGCGCGTGCCCCTCACGCGCACACACACACACACACACACACACACACACACACACACACACAAGCGCCAATCGGATTACCCACAGAGTATTCCGTGGGCTGTGTTTCAGCTGAAACACCCCCCCCCCCTCTCCCGTCTTCTTTATTCGGAATAAACACACGGGCGCTGCGATCGCGTTGCCGCCGAGCGCCGTGGAGGCGGGCAGACCCGCCGGGCCCGGCCGTGCGGCGGGTCGGCCTACCCCGCGGCCGACAGGGGCCGACAGCGACCGCTTCTCCAGCGCTGGAGGATGGCTGGAGGATGGCTGGAGGATGGCTGGAGGATGGCTGGAGGCCACAGTCATCATGACCGCCGCGCTGAGGCCCTCGGCCCTCGGTGACGTGATGAACGATGCGATGGCCTCGGACGGCTCCAGCTCCAGCCCCGGCTCCAGCCGGGAGCCGTCCATCACGGCGCTCACACCACGACATGATCCGGTCATCACACTCCGCGGACTTTTATTTATTCATCGGCGAGGCCACACGAGGGCTAAGGATGCTCATGTGTGTGATGCTCTGTGTCGGTGGAAGACAAATCTTGGACTGCTCTTGAGCTCGAGAACCATGTAGATGATTTTATTTCAGGAGTTTTGCTTTGTGGGCCCCGCAGGATGTTGGGGCCCCTACTCGCGCCAACGAGGCACCTGCCCGAGGAGCGTGACATAAAGTGACATAACAAGTGACGTGAAATGTGACATAACATAACACTCCCGGGGGCCGGACGGCAACGGTTACGGCCGGCAGTGACGCTGTCCCCGCACTCCCCTATCTGCACGTCACGCCCCCCCGCCCACCTCCTGCAGCAATATGCTTCGTTATCAGCGACGTTCAGAAAACAGCGTCAGCGGCGGTTCCACGTGATGCACGGACCACGGCCCGTTGGGACGTTCACGGGGGAAGTGACCGTCTCGCAGCGGAGCGGGCCGGGCGTGGCGGGAGAACACATCTCACCTCTCTCTCTCTCTCTCTCTCTCTCTCTCTCTCTCTCTCTCTCTCTCTCTCCTCGACCTCTCGCCCTTTTCGCTCCCACTCACTGAGAGGCCGAATGTGCCGGGACGCCGCGAACTTGTCGCCCGGGCGAACTCTCAGAGTCCTCCCATCCGATACGGCCGCACTAAGTGTTTCTGGACAGTTGGCGCCGAATTATGGCCCGTCCTCCCTCCCCCTGCCCCCCCTCCCCCCCCCCCCTCCTCCCGCACTCGGCCCGCCCCTGGCGCACCAGCGATGCGGTCATAATGTCTTTCCTCGCCGAGTGCCGCCGCTCGCCGGCGCCGACGAAAACAACGGCGCGCCGGTGAAACCACTCGATAAGCTACGCGGCCCCGACCGTCACGCCCGAACACTTTTTACAAATTAAATAATTTCGGGTTAAGAATTTTTTTTTTTAGAAAAACGAACAAACAGGGAATTTTGTGTTGGTCTTGGATCCGTTGTATCAACTCTCGCCGCCCTTCATGTGCTTGCAGACGTCAAGGACGAGAAGGACTCGGCGCCCGCGTCGTCGCCGCTGGCCGCCGCCAAGAAGGACGCGGCCGTCGAGTTGCCGTCGCCGCGGCCGCCCAAGCAGCAGCCGCCGCCGCCGCCGCCGCCGCCGTCCTCCTCGACGCCGCCGCCGCCGGCACCTCCGCAGCAGCAGCAGCAGCAGCAGCATGCCAGCAAGCAGCGGCGCAGCCGCACCAACTTCACGCTGGAGCAGCTCAACGAGCTGGAGAGGCTGTTCGACGAGACGCACTACCCGGACGCCTTCATGCGGGAAGAGCTGAGCCAGCGCCTGGGGCTGAGCGAGGCCCGCGTGCAGGTACGGCGCTTACCTGGCTAATTACTTAGCGGGCCCACCTCCCGCCTCCCCTCCAGCCGCCTCCCCTCCCGCCTCCTCTCTCCAGCAAGGCCCGCAGACATATGGAATGCAGGCCGGACACGTGCGCGGCGCGGAGGGAGGAGAGAAATGAGATAAAAAAAAAACGGAGGGCCGTTTTGGTCGGCACCGCGTGAGATGTGGCCAGCGGTTACACAGTGGATGCTGCTGCTGCTGCGGGGCAGAGCTGAGGTCCGGAACGCTCAGCCAATGGGGGGCACGCCCCCCCCCCCCCCCCCACAACTCGATGACTCGCTGCTGTCCTTCGTTTGGCGCAATCCATCAGCCCCAATACCACCCCGGGCAGATCGAACGAACGGCTCTTAAAGCGCGCACCGAGAAACCCCATTGGCATTCCTGCACGGTCCTCCCCCACCCCTGCCTGCCAACTCGTTCGTACAGGGGGGGGGGGGGGGGGGCGCCGCCACGGAGCCACATGAAAGTGGTGAGATAATTTAAGGGACCGCCCCCCCCCCCTCCCCGCGCCCCGCGTCCGCCCCATCCGAGCCGTGCTTCGCCCTGTCCAAGTCAAGCGATTGAATTAAGTGATTGAGGCTTACGTTTCTGCTCCCCCCCCCCCTCCCCTCCCCGCCGCCGCTGCCCTTGTAGCCGCACTTTGTATGTTTAACGACTTTCCCGGACCGAGCCGCGCCCAGCAAGAAGGTCCATCTGCATTTCATCGGGTGGGGTAGAGAGAGAGAGAGAGAGAGAGAGAGAGAGAGAGAGAGAGAGAGAGAGAGAGAGAGAGAGAGAGAGAGAGGGGGGGGGGAGAGGGAGGACGCCCCGCCGGGTCCGGCCGCCCCCCACGGCATCGATGACATGGCATAAAGCCGTTGGCAGACAGGAAGAAAAACACTGCGGGATGATGGCGGGTGGTATTCAAACCCGCGCGGCTCGCGACTCGGCCTCGGCCGGTTCGTAGAGGAGAGAGAGAGAGAGGGCGGCGGGCCGTGGAGAGCCCCGGCAGGGCGTGAGGCCGTAACCTCCGGGCCCTTTTGGCTTTGTGGTGCCCTGCGGGGCCCTCTCTCTCTCTCTCTCTCTCTCTCTCTCTCTCTCTCTCTCTCTCTCTCTCTCTCTCTGGGCTGAGGGCGAGGCGGCAGGCGGCGGGCGGCGGTGGCGCCCTCTACTCCCGCCCGAGGGCAGGCCGGAGAATCAGTGGACCGATTGGTTCAACCGCTGGTGTAATTCCCGGAAACACTTGGCGCCTCAACGCCATTTCCCCTGGGCCCCGGAGAGCTCCGCTAGGGGCGGATCCGGGGGAGGTTAAGGGGGGGGGCAGAGGCGATCGGTGTTGGCATAGGGGCGAGCGGGAGGAGCGAGAGAGAGAGAGAGAGAGAGAGAGAGAGAGAGAGAGAGAGAGAGAGAGCGAGAGAGGTGGAGGGTGGCGCGCTAAGGGCCACTTGATGGTGACTAATCGGGCCGACGCATTAGCCGCGGCGGCGAGCGGAACTCACTTTGTATCTGTTTGGTCTGTCTTACAGGTGTGGTTCCAGAACCGGAGGGCCAAGTGTCGGAAGCACGAGTCCCAGATGCAGAAAGGTGAGGATATCCCGGCGGCCTCGCTGCCCTGCTGACCCTTGGAGCCCAGCCCTGACCCCTGACCCCTGACCTCTTCTGTTCCATCTCCATCCTACTTCCATCAGCATTTGTTGCGGCCGCTATACTTTTATTTCATTTTCGTTTTTTATTTATTTTCTGCGCGCCCTTCGTCGTGAGCTATTACCGCCGTCTCCACACTTTTTACCCAATAAACAGGTGTTCGCGCACTCCGTATATCTCCCCCTCTCACTCTTGCGCGCGTCTTTTTTCTGCATCTGTCTCTCTCTTACTCCCTCTCCTCTCTCTCTCTCTCTCCTTTTTTCTTCCTCCCCATTCCAGAAAAGTTACAAAAGATACAGCACAGCAGAGAGAGGGCCAGGGCGAGGGAAGGGGAGCGTAGAGGTGGGGGGGGGGGGGTGAGGGGGGGAGGTGGGGGGGGGGGGATCGCGGCTCACGAGAGGCGACAAACCTCAGGGGAGCGATCCAACAACTTATTCCTCGCCGAGGGTGGCGGTGGGGGAGGGGTGGCCGCGGGCTGCGAGGCGCGGCGGGGCGGGGCGGGGCGAGACGGGGCGGGGCCGGCGGGGTCGGCAAGTCTCCTCCCGTATGCTGCATTTTAGCGCGGCCGCGCGCGCACACACGAACCTCCCCGCCGCGCCGCGCCCGTGACGAGCCGCGACGAACAACGACGAAAATACCGTCTCGTTACGCGCGATTTAACCCGCGTCGATCAACACCAGCAGAAGCCAGCGCGACAGGCCAGCCGTACTCGTCTCCAAGAGTCCTCTCGATATTCACTCATTGATGTACTGCACGGTGAAATGCCCAAACAGTTTGTGCTGCAGATTTTCTTTTTTTTTAAAAAAAAGAAAAAGACCCATTAAATATTATTATAGAATTTCAATTTTGAAAATTTTAATTTTTCTCGCAGTGTTTTTGCAAATTTTCATATGCGTTTGTTGGAATTTTCCCCAAACAATATTTAACTATTTAACAGTTTCTGAGTCAGTCCCGGATGACGACAGAACACTTGTTTCCTCGGCGCTGCCCCGTGCGGTCGCGGGGCCCGGGGGAGGGAGGGCCGCGTCCGCAGGGCCGCGACGCAGCAGCCGGCGCGGCCACCAGTTAGCGCCCCGCCATGCGAGACGCGTGGACGGGAATTTCATTGCGCCGCGCAATAAAACTGGATTATTCATGAAGTCGGCGGGGATTACAATCAGAGGATAAATAACGCTGCGAATAACGCTGCGACATTACAGATTATCCCGGGGTGGAGAGGAGAGGGGGATGTTATTCGCACTCTGTCCGACGCCGCCGGGCGGTGCGGCGGCGGCGGACAGTTGGTTGTGTTTTATAGAGACGAGTCCATTGACGACGTGGTGCAGGGAGGGAGGGAGGGAGGGAGGGGAGGAGGAAGAGGATGTGGAAGCAGCGGGACGGGAAGACCGTACCGGAGCTGTGGGAGTGAATCTGGAAGTGAATCCGGGGCTGGAAGTCTCTCTGGTCTACAGGGACGGAGGAGGGGAAACAGATAGAGAGGGGAAAAAACGAGGAGAGAGAAAAGAGAGAAAGAGAGAGAGACAGAGAGAACGGAAAAACGCGGCGAAGCGAGGTGGAGCGCGGCGCGCAGCGCGTGGGGCCTCTGGTGTGATCGGCGAGTTTATATTGTCCATTTGTTTGATTAAGTCAAGTGTAATCGAATTAAGTGAGGCCGTGTTGATGCCGCTCGCTAAATCACGGGGCACGCGGGGCGAGGGGAGAGGGGGCGGGGACGTGACTGTCCCCGGTGCTGGCGTGACGCACGCGTGCTGTCCTCGTGATGACTTCGTCGCACGACAGGCACGCCGCTGCCTTTCTCAGGGCGGAAGCAAATAAAAACCCGACCTGCCAGCTACCTGCCGCTGACATTCTGAGACTTCATCGTCTGCTGAAAAAAATACAATGTTGAAACAGAAACTGAGGGCGGTGTGTGCTGCAGGGACGCTGTCGGCGGCCGGCATGCTGCTGGGGTCGCCGTCGCACGCCCACCCGCACCCGCCGCCGGTGTCCACGCCGCTGGAGCCGTGCCGCGTGGCGCCGTACGCCAGCATGGCCGGCATGGCCAGCCTGCCGAGCCTGCGGCTGTCCGGCTCGGCCGCGTCCTCGGCGGCGTCCTCGGCGGCGGCCTCCACGTCGGCGGCCTCCGCGGCGGCGGCGGCCTCCGCGGCCGCGGCCGCCGCCACCGCCGCCTACGAGCGGCTCAGCTTCCCGCCGTTCTCCGCCTTCGACCCGGCGCTGCTGGCGCACCAGGTACCGCACCCGGCGGCCGTCGTCCCTGTTTGAGTGAGTTAACATGGCCCCCGCGGCAGGCGCCTCACCCTCCTGCCCGTTGTGCTTGCAGTACGCGGCGGCCGCGGCCGCGCTGGGGTCGTCGCCGGCCGGCCTCTACCAGTACCCGCTGGGCCTGGCCAACGGGCTGGCGGCGCTGGCGGCCGTGCACCAGGACCGGCTCCAGTCCAAGAACTCCAGCATCGCCGACCTGCGCCTCAAGGCCAAGAAGCACGCCGAGGCGCTCGGCCTCGGACGCGAGAAGGCCGTCTGAGCGCGGGCGTGGAGATCGACGTGATCCTGGGCGGCGGGCCCTCCGCCGGCACCAGGGCCTACCGGACCGCGAGTGGCGTGCTGATGCGCAGAGACAAGGACAGAGCTAGTGACTGTGAGGCGCGGTGCGGCGAGGATAGACAGAGAGTCGGCACGGACGGCTCACTCTGACACCGCGTGCCGTGCTCAAAATAATAATGTACATAATGATTCCGCTTCGTTGTTGTTTTGCTGTTAAGTATTTCGTATTGTTTGTTACGCGCCGCATGACCCCCGTGTGCGACTGCCGCCCGGGGGATCAAGTGGAAGGCACGCGCGGGGAGGTTTGAAGGTGATGCTCCAGTCTCCCGCCCGACGCCAACCTAATAGGCGAACAGGTCTGCCATGTTATACCGACTCGTTCGTATACAATGATAAAATAATGAGTATATCGAAAAATAAAACAAACACACAAAAAAAAGAAGCAAACTTTTTTATTGTCTTTGAAACACCATAATGAAACACCCTCGCATACACTGACAATGCACGATGGAGTGGTGCACTGCAGGACACTCGCAGGCGCCCTCGGCCTCGGGCCTTGGACCCTCGGGGGGCGCCTCCGGGCTGCCAAGGACTCTGCCAGCAGCCCCCGCCGCCGCCTAGCTGTCTTCGTCGCCATCCTCCTCTTCCCCTCCTCTTCCCCTCCTCCTCCCCTCCTCTTCCCCTCCATCTTCCACTCCCTCTCTCTGCCGCTTTCATTGAAATTAACGACCCTCCGCGTAGTTGGCTGCGATCTGCTTTGCGCGGTCACCATTTTAACGTCATTTTCGCGGTCGGCGCGGCGGCGGCGGACGGCGGCGTGCCGCCGCTTGTAAGGGAGATGAATAGACGGACGATGCGGCATGCCGCCGCCGCCACCGCCGCCGCCGCCGTCGCCAGCTTCCGGGTCGCGGGACAGGCGAACCCATTTCTGTGTCTAGTGCGCGGCGGTCGAGTATTCCCGGTGCGTCCAGGAGTATTCCTGAGGTATTCTTATGACGGCAGTGCCGGGGTATGAGTACTCCACAACCGCACCGAAATACACCCAGTGCGGCCAATATCGCCTCGGCCTGCCACCTTCTGTGCAGCTGCCTACACACACACTGCACCCGCTCTGTGATGTGAGGTGCCGTATCCTCCCCTCCCCACCCCTCTCCCCCCCTCTATCTCTGTCTCTCTTTCTCTCTCTTTGTCGTCTCACATCCCTCGGACGGTCCGACAAAGTTGCTGTGATATCGCTCGTGACGTAACTCGATTTGGTGCCCGGAAGCACAGAGGCAGGGCAGCAAGGAGCCGGCCGGCCGGCCGGGACTGCTTCGCTGTGTGAAAAAGAGAGAGACAGCGGAGGCGGGCAGGCGGCCGGTACTCGAACCCGCTCTCTCTCTCTCCTCTCTCTCTCTCTCTCTCTCTCTCTCTCTCTCCGTCTCTCTCTCTCTCTCTCTCTCGTTCGCTCGCTCCCGGCGCCGTCTTCGTATTTCGTTTAAAATTCATTATGTCACAGCCGCAGCCCACAGCGGCAGCGGCGGTGGACGCCGTCTCTCCCTCGCTGATGTAGGACTTGGCAACGGTTCGCGGAGAGAAAACGGCGGCGTCATTACTAGTATCATCATCACTATCATTATCACTATCGTCATCATCATCGTCATCATCATCAAACAAGAGCGTCGGTCATCATTTGCTCCCACCAAACCACTACACGACGGCATCTTCCCGCCGACGTCAGAGTCGCGGTTTAAAGCTTGGCAGAGGCCCTTTCTACTTCATTTCCCGCCCCTTCCATTCACACATCTCTCGCTCTCTCTCTCTCTCTCTCTCTCTCTCTCTCGCACACACACATCATCGGAATTTGTCTTCATGACTTCGGTATCCGATTTGCAACAGGATGTCGTCGACGCCGAGGCGTCGCTCCTCCCGACACACCACGTCGGCACCGGGCGGCGGGGTGGACGCGGAGGGCGAGGCGGAGGCGACGCTAAGAGGACAGAAGACAAACGGTCCGGGGGCCGCGGTCGCGATGGCCGCCGCCGTGCCGCCTCCGGGGCCGCCGCCGGGGCCGCCCCCCCGCGTCTGCATCGCTCACGCATTCGGACGGCCCCGGAGGCGACGGCGCCGGACATGGCTTAGCCGCAACAGGATGGCAGGGGCCGGAGGGAGCAGGGCCGCGGGAGTCCGAAGGAGAGGCCCGGCGCCGACAGATCGGAGGAGACGAGGGCACGAAGACTGTGCAAATCTATTTGCTTTGATGGCAAGAAAAACAAGACGTGTTTAAAAACATGATTTTTTTTATTAACGAGCTTTTTTTTGTAGAACAAGTTTTTTTTGTTAATTATTTCTGGTTGATTATTATTGAAATGGCAGGAGAGAGAGAGAGAGAGAGAGAGAGAGAGAGAGAGAGAGAGAGAGAGGGTGCGTGTGTGTGTGTGTGCACGCGTGTGTTCCGTGGAACGCTGGCCCACCCGCTCACCGCTGCAGCGGGCTGTCAGCCGGGCGGCATAGGCAGTCCCGCCGCGCACCGGAGCACGCGGGTTGCCTACCCCAACATCCGCGGGCGCCGGCCGCAGCGCAGCGCTCCGTCAGAGAGCGGCAGGGGGAGAGGGGCGCACGGGCGGGGCAGGGGAGGAAGCGCCGGCGGCGGGCCGACGGCGGCGGGCGTCGAACCCGCCGCGGTAGCGGAGCGGGGTCGGACAGGACCATGACGTCCACTACGTCCAGTCATATGTGGGTCAGCCCCGGCCGGCTGCCGGCTCCTCGGGGACCGCCGGCACGGCCTCACGGCCTCACCTCCCGCCGACCTGTCAGGCCCGATTCGCCGGCCGCCGCTCCCAGCCGTCGCACATCACGGCTGGTTATGGATGCCGTCGGGAGGGCTCGGCTCTCGGCTCCGCCGCTCCGCTCCTCTTCCTCCTCCAACAACAGCAGCCGTCACTTTTGCTGGCCGGGCGGCGGGGTCGCGGGATATGAGGAGGCGAGGGCGAAGCTGGCAGGTGAGGCGGCCCGCGGGGGAGGAAAGGGGGTAAAGCGGAGCTGCCGGGCGGCGGCGCCAGTAGTGTTCGAACCCGCGTCTCGCGGCGCCTGTGCGTCTCGCGGCGGGGCGCCGGGTCCGAGTCGGAGCAGTTCTCGCTGCGGGAGCACTCGTGTCGCGCCACGTGTCACGCCCGTGTCAGTGGCCGTGCCGGGAGAGTGCGCGGGGGGTGGGTGACGGTGGTGTTGGTGGCGGTGCGCACACAGGTAGGGAGTGCGGGCCGGAGCCGCAGTGGCGGCCGGACCTCGGCTCGGCCCGGGACCCTCTGGTCGGGCTGGCCGGGCCCCACCCCCCCGCGGGAGGGGGGAGAGACCGGTGCGCGAAGAGGGGGGGGGGGCGGGGCTGGGCGGGGCGTGGCGGCAGCGGCAGCGGCGGGCCGGTCGGACCCGAGTCCCGTGCAATCTGCGGCCTCCCCAATATATCATCGCCGCGAGACAGTATTATGGCCGCCATGAATTTTGGATTATCTAAGATTGAATTAAAGTGCCGTTAAAATCGAGTAAATCCGACCGGCACGGCGGTGGCCGGTGCGCGGCACGGCGGGGGCGTTACGGGGGCCGCGGGGGGCTGCGGGGGGGGGGGCGTTTTTTGACCTAACAGAATCCCCGGTGCTACTCTGCCGGCCCCAGGGCGGCCGTCATGTGGGCAGGCGTGGCTCAGCGGCGCGGGCCGGGCCGGCGGCGGCACGACGGGCCACACGGCAACGCCCCCCGCAGGAAAGGGCAGGGCGGGGCAGTCTCTGTGCGCAGGCCGTTACGGCCGCGGGGGCGGCGGGGGCCGCGGGCCGTCCGTCCCCCGTTCTGTTGATGCCGATCCGATTGAGCTGGCGCCCCGCGGCCCCCGCCGCCCCTCCCCGCCCCCTAGGGGCGTGCCCACCCGCCACTGCCGCACCCGCACCGCCACCGCCGCCCGTGGCGGGTGGCTGGATGCATGCATCGAGCGAGTCGCACAGGCCGCTTGACCGCCCCGCCCCGCCCCGCCACCCCTGTACCATCCCGACAACAGGGGCGCAGCGAGACTAACAAAGCGAGGTGTAGTGCCGCGGGGTGCGCATTTATGTGAAAGTGTTTTTGGGGGGCCTCAAAGCGCCACTACGGACTACTACAGGTGAATGTGTCGTATATTTTAAGGAGGGGTGGGACCCTCAAAGCCCCACTAAATTTATTTTGACCGATTTTCCTTTTCAAACCAAAACGACCGTTTTCCACAACTCAGAAACATCTTCAAAATCGGCGAGTTGCATACCTGTGCCACTTCCCTCGGCAGCAGGACAGTGCGTGGCATATGTGGAGAAACCACAGTATTTGAACCCGAGGCGTCCGAGATGGAGAGTTAGTCGAGCTCGGGACGCGAGGGCCGCCGCCCACGGAAGACAGACCGCCCGGCCCGGCCCTGCTCACGCCTACTTTAGATTGATTAAAACGGAGCCCGAGGGACCGCCGGGGGGACCCGCGCCGCCAGGGACCGGCACGGGACACTCGCGTTTCTTTCCGTTTTCGCGTCTCTCTCTCTCTCTCTCTCTCTCTCTCTCTCTCTCTCTCCCCATCTCTCTTCCTCTCCTTGCAAAGGGTGCCTGCCTGGCCGCGCGGGGCGCGGACGCCGCCCTTGTTAAATGCTCTGGCCAAACGACTTCCAAATTAAGAATTAAGGCGAGATTGGCGCGGTAAGTTGGTAATCCGGTGCGCGCGCCGTGGGCCGCCAACCGGCCGCCAACCGGCCGCCAACCGGCCGCCAACCGGCCGCCATGCCTCATCCCTGATAATGTAGGCAATCTGCCGCGCAGCGCGCGGAGGAGCGGCACGGAGAGCGAGCGAGAAAAAAAAAGAGCGGCGAAAGAAGGAGCGCGAGGGAGAGGAGAGGAGATGAGAATCGCTCAATCCATCTGCCGTGCCAGCAGCGCCGCGCCGCGCCGCGCCGCCCCGCCCCGTGTTGTTGGGCTCTCCTGTGCCAGCGCCCCCAAGACGGGGTACGGCCGGGGGTGGGGGAGGGGGAAGGGGTGCGGTCAGGGCGGGCCGCGGGGCGTGGCGGGACGCGAATGTGCCGAGGCGGGGCGTGGCGGCCCGCTGTTTGGACAGTTTGCCCCCCCCCCCCCGGCCCCCTCCCCTCCTCCCGGCGCGGCGTGCACGTTCACCTCATGAACATTACGTATTAAGTCGACTGTTGTTCCCGCCGTAAATCTGTTTGCCCGCCCACCGGTCCGGGGGGCGGGGGCAGCCGCCGGGCGGGCCCTGCCTGTGCCCGTGCCTGGGGCCGCTCTGCCCTGTCCGCGTTGCCGCCGCCGCCGCTGCAGCAGCAGCAGGGGTAGTTTGCTCCGAGGGTCGGAGTCGGATACCGGCCGCGCGGGTTTTCGTTTTCTTGCGGTGGTGGCGGAAGAGCAGGCGGGGGGCACACACGCAATGCGCTGATCCGGAGGTAGCGGTTAAGGGGGGGGGGGGGGACGAACCGAGGCCACCGCGGTGCGGCCGTCAGTTCTCCGCGTATGAAAAGAAAAAGCACCACACCGCGCGCAAGAGAGAGAGCGAGAGAGAGAGAGAGAGAGAGAGAGAGAGAGAGAGAGACGGACGGACAGACAGACAGACAGAAAACGCTGCGCGATAGGTAGCGGGGTGGGAGAGTTGGAGATCGTCACATCCCAATCACGGCCTGGCCTCGGGCCTGGCAGTGGGTGTCCGCCGCGGTGCCTTCGCGGGGGGGCTGCTTCCGGAAAGTGTTTGTCCCGCCCGGACCCCCCCGGGGCTCGGGGCTCGGGCCGTCTCCGAAGCAGGACATCCGTGCCGCGCGGCAGAAGACGGGACAGACCGGGCAGGAGTGGGCAGGACTGGTAGGACCCCCGGGCAGGACCCCGGGGCAGGACCCCGGGCCGCGGCACCGACCGAGAGAGGCGGCCGGGGGAGCACTTTGGTAATTCGATTATTGAGTGGTACTCTGTCACATTATCCTCGCGTTCGGCCACCCTCCTCCTCCTCCTCCTCCTCCTCCTGGTGCTGCTTCGCTTGGCGATAAAAGAGGCCAAAGTCTTTTTCTCATTCCCCCCTCCCCTCCCCTCTCCCTTCCGCTCCGCTCTCGGGGGCTCGCGGCCCGGCTAACGGGGGGGAACACGGGCCGAGGCGGGGGAGGATCGGGTCGGGCCCGCGGCAGCAGCGTAGCACACCCGACGACGACGGTGTCGGGGGCCGAAGGCGAGGAAGCGAGCGAGATAGATAGATAGAGAGAGAGAGGGGGGGGGGGCTGCAAGTAGGCAACGCGGTGAGCGGCCGAGTCCGGCGGGGCGGACCGTTTAGCGCAGGAGGAGAGAGGAGGCCGCCGCGGCCGCCGCCGGGACCCCGAAAAGGGAAGGCTTCGGAAAGGGGAGGCGGGAGGCGGGGGGCGGCTCAAATTGGCAATTGAAGTAATCGAACGGAAGGGGCTCTGTAGTTACTGCGGACGATGTGTCCGCGGGGTCCGTGCGGGGCGGGGCAGTGCCATGTTCGGGACAAGGATGGGGAGACGCAGAGTGAGACAGCAATATGCGGCTGATGGCCCCCGGCCGAGCCCGCCCCGGCTAGACAGGCAACCCTGTACTGCGGGCTCCGCGAGCTGTGGGAGGAGAGGGGGCTCGCAGGCGCGTGGCTGACAGGCGTATTATTGTCCCGGGACTCATGACTCATTTGCCTGTCCTGTCGCAGCGCAGTGGGGGGAGTCGGAATCTGTCTGCGGGGTGGTTATACTCGGATTTGAAGTTTATTTCTGTAGGCCGAAAGTAGAGGAGGCCCGGAAGTGAATAGACGGGACTGCGCCCCAGCAGTATTTTAATTGAGTAGAGCCCCGGAACAGTTTAAACCGGAGACGCTCAATTAGGCGTAATTGTCCATTAGCACGGGCTTCAACACGGAGCCCGCGAGAGAGAGAGAGAGAGAGAGAGAGAGAGAGAGAGAGAGAGAGAGAGAGAGAGACGCTGAGCAGTGCGCCGGTGTTCGCGAGCAATAGAATAATCCACCATAATTAAAGTGGGATCCGGGCGCGAGGCAAGGCGAGAGCGTACGGGAAGGATTACACGGCACGGCACCTTCTTATCCCCCCCCCCCCTCCCCTCCCTGCAGTGTCACAGACACACCCCTATCTCTGGGGTGGTGGGGCTGCTTACAAATTTGGCAGCTGTGTAAGGGATATAAGGTTTTCATCCCGGGAATTTTTTTTTAAAGAAAAGGGCAGTTGCTCCAGCAGTCGGATTGGGAAAAATAAATGAAGAAGTAAAATGTTTTGATGACTGTAGCAAATATATTTAAAACATAATGATTGTACACGGTACATTCAAGTATTTTTTTTATTGTTGTTAAAAGTACAGCAATGTAAAAAAATAAATATTCTATAACATATTAAACATCAGAATAGAGTACCGATTTCATAACCATAACCATGGTTACAAGACAGTTTCAGTTTTAAACAAATTCAAAATCCTCAAAATATATAGTACCACCGCTATGTATGCAGTGTTCACAAAGTACATCATTATTTCTCACAGATTTCTAATATATCTTCTCATCACATGAACTCATAGTACATACATAAAACCAGCCACAGTAACATTGGTTTTCAAGCAACATCAATGTGTCATCACTAAACAGCAGGTTTTAGGCTAGGTGATCCTCTGTTGACTCATTTTTACGACCACAAAAAAAGTCACACAACATCAATATAACCAAACCATTGTGAAGGAATCATCTAAAATTAAAAACAGAAAAATCACTGAATTGTTCAGTCCCTGCAAAAAACAAATCAAACAAAAAACACTGATTGTTCTTTAGTGCTAAGCTACTCCATTCAAGAGAAACTGGACAATGGACAGTAGAATGCCAGTGGTGCTGACATCAAAATTTATGTGATCACATGTGAGGTTTGCACCTGAACCTTATACACATTTTTCATAGGACTGACACATCAAAAGATGTACCTGACAAGTCTAACAAAATTAAACTTGAGGCACCTGAACAAACTACATATTTATCATAACTCTGCAACCCGAAACTTGCAGAAATTCTTATTATTGACAATGACTAGACAGACGTAAATTATTCTATGGTAACATTGCTGTTACCTCTACTTTGAACAAGATAGCATACCAAGTGCACAAATATTCACCCTGAGTGGTTTTGTCAGTCTTCTTTGAGCCCACATAGGAGTATCCGGCCCCCCACTCCAAACCATAGGGACACCTTTGGATGGGGAAACCGAACTATCTTGCACAAGGGGGAACAGTCTCTCTACAAAACCACCCAACCAACAGATGACACAACTGGTAACACTTCAACAACAGACAAGATTACCTTCTAAAAAGGTATGTTCTCTCACAATCTTTGGTTTCTATACAGGAAATAGTATACAATGTGCACTTCTTTCTTTTTAAAATAGGGGTGGAAAAAAAATAAATCTAAACAACAAAATCACAGCTGCTGCAATAACTTAATGGGGAGGGATTAATGCAGCATCATCAACCACAATTTGCCCCTCTCATGTTACAAAATCAGCGGAATATCACAGCATAGAATGTGAGCATGCCAATACACAGCCACAAGAACGCCTGAAACCAAAACATTCTTATTATTCTTACTATCAACAAAAAAATTACATTTGCTTTAAAAATACAGCTGAATGTCAGCAATCTGTAACTTACATTGTTCAACACTTTATTCCAAATCCCTAAGGTTTATGGTTGATGGTGCAAAGGAGGCATCCATGTTCAGAATTCCATCCTCTGTACTGTATAAATCAGTTGAAGCTGTCAATTCATCCTAAAAAATCATAATACATCATTGTTAATGCAAGTTTGGCACAAAAGGGTAAGCCCAAGTAAATTATGGAAAAGTTCTTACTGGCAACAGCAAATGAGCAATGCTATCATGGCCAGGTCCTAAATAGCTCGCACTAAGGACAACATCTAAAGGTGCCCTCGAGTTTGACAGGCCTGTATATGAACAGTAAAGTTAGAACATGAACAAAAAAACTGGCACAGAGGTTGACATTTTTGAGACTGTATCCTCCACTTCTTCAGACAAAACACATACCTTCTTGATGTGTCTGCTTTGTTGATGAAGGCTGGTCAATTTCTGTACCCTGCGCCCGTCTTCGATACTTCTGCAATTGCTGTGTTTGTCGCTTGGGCTGCTTCTGATGTCTCACCGGCAAAGCTTGGTTCTGCCTTAATTTTTTAAATTTAATCCAGCAGTGAATGGTTATGGAGCTTCGAGCCGATCCAGGGTAAAGAACCTGATCAATATCCTGGAAATAGAGCTGATAGATTAAATACAAGTAATTTTTTAAAGATAGATGAAGGATAGGTGAAGAAAATACTAAATAAATACTAACATTGTCTTCTTCGGGACCTTCCAACAGATTTTCAGCCTTCAAAAGAAAAAAAAAATTTATTCATAACAAAGCAGCATTCAAACAAACTGTACTTGATTTTCTTAAGGGGAAGCTGACTTACTTCAGAATCTTGTGTACATGTCAGAGTTTGAGATAAATTGGTGGATATAACTGAAAAGAGGAAAAAAAGTTGTATCAAACAAAATAATGAAGGTCTTTTATATAAACCAAATATTCAATGAAAATGAATGTAAAATCAACACATACTGGAATCATCTATATAACTTGGCAATGTACTAAGAGCACTATTATTGGCGCAGTTTTCCATAATTTGTGAGGAAAGATTGGAATCAGCAGGTCCTGAGAGGGAAAATCAGAAAAGAAAATTATAATTTTAAAAAAGGGTCCCAAGAACTCAAGGTACACATTACAAGACAGAAAAGTGTAACATACTCATAGGCACTGTTGTATTGTGTTCAAATGAGACATGCTCCATATTGCCTAATTCTGCGACAAGAGCTTCATCCTCAGACAACAAGGGGATGAAGTCTAATGTCTGATTTGCCTCAGATATTTCTGAAAAAGAGAGAATTTTTTTTTATGGAACATTGATATTACTTCTGAACTATGGTAAGGGAGTCTCCAAAAGTACATTAGGTGTTTTCACACAACTTGATCAATTTCTACTTCTCACCTGACTGAACAGAGTTATCTGTTGGTAAACTTTGCACTGCAATTTGGTCCTCAATATTTAACTCTGGCAAGATGAAGATAGCAGGGGACATTGAATCTGTTCTTTTAGTGCTCTGAATGACTTTTACAGGTATGGAAGTTACTGGATCTACAACTGATTCTGAGGGCACTGCATGGACCTTAGCCCTGTGCTTCTTGGAATGGACATACAAGCTGCTTTTAGCAGAAAACTTCATATTGCAATCTGGAAAAAATAACAACACAAATTTTGAAAGACAATGTAACTCACTCTGTAAAGATCCTAACTTACATTTCATATACAACAGCAGTAATTTTTTCATTTCAGCGATTACTACAAAACATACTTGGATGAGGGCACTGAAAGGTTCGTTCTGTAGAGTGAGTCAGAGCATGTTCTTTAAGGTGCTCAGAGCGCATGAACAATTTTCCACAACCATCAATCCTACATTGAAAGTTCCGTACATTTGTATGTTTAAACTGATGACGCCGCAGTTTACTTGAACTAGTGAATGCCCATGCACATCCCTTTAAATGACAGAGGATAGATTAGAGAAGTTACAAGAAGAATTTGCAGCAGAGAACCAAGCATTGTGTCTATTTACCGGATGTGTGCACAAGTATGGTTTATCTCCTGTATGAGTGCGCATATGTGCCCTTAATCGGCATGGTTTAGTAAATATTTTGGAACATCCTGGCCACTGGCATTTAATTTCATCATCTTTATGTTGATGACTTCTGATATGAGAGTTGACAGAATTTACAGTGTAGTACCTTTTTTGACAGGATGAGTAGGGGCACCTGTTAAAACACAAAATGTTGATACATTATTTTATCAAAACACCAAACTTGCACCAAAATACATAATAATAAACATACACATATGGAGCATGATCCAGGCCATGTTCCTTCAAATGAAATTCTAAACTACGTCGAGTTTGAAACAATTCAGTGCAGTCCTTAACAGGGCATGCAATTTCGGCTGGCCTTTTGTGCAGTTTCTGATGAGTTCTCAGATTGTAAATAGTGGTAAAAGACCGGCCACATTCTGCAAAAGAGCACTGCAACAGAAGGACAAAAATTCATGCACTGTATGAGATTGGGATTCCAAGAAGTACCAAGAAACATTCAAATGACACATACCTTGAAGTCCTTCCTTTGTAAATGTGTCTCCTTATGTCTTTTCAATTTAAAATGTGTGTAGAAGGCCCACTGACAGTTAGGATAATCACACTGAAAATAAATATTAGTTATTGTTATATTAAATCAATATTGCTTTAACAAACTGAAGTTCAGACAAAGACCTGAGATATGTACCTTATATGGTCTCACTCCATAGTGACCCAAAATATGGACTTTCAACTGGTTGAGCACAGGGAAAAGCTTTTTACAACCTTTTTCTGGACAATACCACATTCTCTGGTCTTCTGGTTTGTTCTGCACCCAAGTAAGAGTGGGAACTCCCAAACGTTGCAAAGCATCCGTCACAGGCTGGTAATCAAGAAACTCATCCTCTTCCACACTACTACTGTCACAATTTTGGCTCAGTTCATCTTGCCACAAATTTGGAGTGGCACTGATCAGGTCACTTGTTTTTCCTTTGAAAACCTGCTCCCCTCTAGCAGTACTAACAACTATCTCCGTCAAATCTTTTGTCTTATCAGATGATATGGCAACAACAGCTAGAGATTGAGACTTGGGCGATTTTCCTTTGGCAGCTACCTTAGAAATTGGCTTTCTCAAAAGTCCTCCCATATTATCAGGTTGTAATGAGCTTTGATTTATCAGGGAACCAAAATGTTCCTGCTTCAAAGTTTGTTTGCCAGAGGACTTGGGCCTAATAGTAACTAATTTGCTTCCTTTTTTGGCAATTGATGTTTTAAGGACACTTCGGGAACTAGTTGGCACAATAGTAGGTGGTGAATTAGCTTGTTTTTCAGTCCCTTTAAGCCGTTTACGAGGTAATAAAGATGGCAGTTGCTTGTTAGACAGTGCAAGATGGGATTCACTTTCCTTCTGGATTTCATTGGGGTTACAAGATCCTCCATTTGGTACTGCGATGGAGATGACACTAGGTCTGTTTTGAGATGACATCTCAGTAGTCTTCACTTTTGAAATAAGTGATGGAAAAACAGATTTTTTCATGGCAACAGTTGTATTCAAAGGCGCTGCATCAATAAAAACAACATTGTTTTCAAGTTCAATAGGTACCAAATGAGAATTCATTGATTCAGAATCAAGTAATTCATCGGGGTGAAGTCCCACATCACGCAGTGGTTCTGCGCAATCATCAGGAACCCACACATTGTGAATATTTTCCATGCCTTCAACTCCAAGCACTTGGACTGATGCAAGAACATCATTTTCATCTTTGTAGACAATAAAATCATCGGACACATCTTCTTCTGCCTTAGCTCCTGGAGTGTATTTTAAACCTTCTTGTGAGAGCACACTACCATTGGAAATAATTCCATGAACTGATTCTTCCTTTGAAAACATAATGACAGGTACAGAACCTATGTTTTTAACCTCACCGAATGGAGTGTCATCATCCATACAAAGCTTGGTATCATCGGGATTGGACGACATAAAAACAACATCTTTACATAAAATTTGATTTAAACTTTCAAAATCTATCTCTTGGTGTTTCATGGCAGTTCCAAAGTCACTAGTAGAGGATTCTGTGTTGCCCCTGCCATGGAGCATAGGATCATCATCAAGGTCTTGGGGAAGTTCAGTGATCCGGATTTCCAGCAGGTCCTTCGAGCCCTCGTTGGTGGAGCCCAGGGTGGATCCATTTTTGCACAGGTTGTGGAAACGGTTTTCGCCAGGACTCTTGAATGGCAATATGTAGAGCTCACTGCTAGCGTCCAGGGCCATTACTGTTCCTGGTAGCTTCCCTTCCCTATCACACAATCAAATGCCAATCACATATCCAGCAACACTCGCATTGCAAGGACGAAGGCCGCGCCTTATCCGATATTGAACGTGATAATGCATTAAAATGCTGGCTTTGAAGTAAAATCAGAAATTTTGAAACATCACATAACCATTGGAAAATAAAAGTCAGACGACCATGCCACCCTTGTTATCCTTGTTGTTGTTGTCGATTCCGTTTGATCTCTTGTTGTTGTTTTTACGGTGCTGTGCTGCAACGTACAGTTGTGACGACCTGAGTTGCGTTGCCTTTCGAATCAAATGAATCTCTAGACGCCGAATTCATAAACTGACTGTAAATTTTACTAATCAGTAAAATTTTAATGCAACATATTGGAACATTGTGATTTTTTCAAGTTCGTTTTGTGTTGTTTACCCTGGAATTTTCATTTAATTTCTCATATGCTATGGCTTTCTTTTGTCTTCATATTAGAAAGTTTACTTCTGACATGCTTTCTAAATATTCGATTAATTGGGTCTTCTATTTTAAATCGAAACTCTGAAATGATTCATATCATTTAAATTAGCCGAGCAATCGCCATAATTATGCTTCGTTTGTACTACACTAACAATTTGGGAGTTGAAATTCTCATACGCATTTGAATTGCAATGCCCATCTGAATCTGTCAATCACGGAAGAAAGCGTCTCTTTCTCTCTCTGTTGGGCGTAAACAACAATTTTGAATTTAGAATAATAGTAATGATGAAGAAGAATTGGGATAAGAGATTGTGCCGTTTATGCATACTTCCATGTCAGTGAAAGACCCAAGTAAGTCTCTACCCCTGTGCTTTCTTGCATCATTTTACTCGAAGACGGTTACTGTTCGTGATCGCTCTCTGTGACGTTCTGTTCTGTTTTGAAGCGTGACTGTGGTAGGATCATGTTGAGATGCAATTAATGGGATTGTTAGTTATCCTTATGCTGCTGTTGTAATTCCAGAACTTATTATTTTTATTTTCAGGAGTATTGTTTGCATTATGGATCCGAGGAACACCAAACCTCATCCAAAACGAGATGCAGAACAACTATCATCACGTCGCCCAAATCGTCTTTTCCTCAGTGAAACTGTTCCACCCTCACTTCATCAGCACCACCCTCAGATGAGTCAGGGTCGAAGCCACAACTTGTCAGATCGTATACATGAATACTATGAGAAGCTTGTTAAGAATACTCAGCTGAAAAAGTCCAGCCCTACTTCCCAGAGCCATCAGTTCCCATCCAGCTGTCTTCAACAGAGGTTTGGAAATTCGTTTGTTGTGGATCACAATCCTGTCACAGGCACAAGATACGGTGAACGAGTGCATCCAACTGTACCAGTTCGGTCTGCGTTGCAACCCATTAACACCACTGCTGGACAGCCCTACACTGTTTATGTCGATGATCAGGTGGGTACCTTCCATCACTTCAATAAAAGGAAAACATCTCCTGCCCTTGAGTTGTGTGCTCCTGAAACCAGTAACTCGAGAGGCCAACAAGAAAGAAGCAAATCCCCCAACCAGAATCGAGGGGTGTGTGCGTTGTGTCATAGCTTAAACCATACCTCACGAAATTGCACCTTGAATAGTCATGCCCCGGCTGAACATGATGGGTTCTTTTCAGAACCAGTGCTTAGTGCCTCACCTCCAACACGTCACTCTAAAGCCAATGAAGAAAATCAAGGTGATGGTTCTGAAAGCAGAGGCACTTCATTTATGAAAAGGCGCACAACTCCTGCTAACATTAATGTGTCATGCGAGAGAGATGTCATAGGACAAGAGAAGTCACCTGTATCAAAGTCTCATCCAGTTGGTTCTGCAGCACTTAGTACCTCAAGTAGCAATGGGGACACTGTTCCGAGGGAAAGAAAAAAATGGGTGCGGCCTCCTCTAGTTGGGCAAGCTGCATCTTCTGAGAAGTCCCCATTCATGGGACCAGCTGTATTTGACTGTTTGGATGACCGCAGTTCCCCAGTGGAAAAGGAAAAGACTTCAAGTGACTGTTTACAGCTGTCCAGCAGCACTGGCTCTGACCAGACTGAGACAAAAGGTGCCAAGGTTTTCTCTCATGTGAAAAGTTCATATTTTGACAACAGTGCTGTCAGCTGCTTGCCTCAAAGCACTGATGACTTTTTTAATGTGGACCATGATGTGTCTTCCATGGCTGTAAGCCAGCATCTGACATCTGAAGGAGAACAAGGTTTATCTGATAGTTATGCCGGAGGCAGAGTTTCTCCATCTTCTAGTGTGACATCAAACCGACGTTTGGAATGGGATAGTGGTGCGGATGTGGGATACAACCAGATCTATGGTTCAGCTACACCGGATGCTTCATCGTCCGGTCTGTGTACTATTGAACGGATGGCTCTCGCTCAAGGCTGTTCTGTGGCCCTACATTTAAGACTTGATCCTGAGGGTACTACTGTGCCTACTTCCTCAGGCCTTTCTGGACCAGCATTTCCATCCCCAGTGCTTCCGCCCCTACGGCAAGACAAGCCAACACCAACACCACATCATGTCGGAAAACCAGCAGCAGAATCTACTCCAGTAGATCAAGCGCCCCACATAGCTAAGGTTCTTGGCAAATATAGAAATGATCCGAAGAAGATGATATCGCCGATTTCACATAACATCAAAAAGGATACTGCAAGTATGCCTGCACCATCTCCTGCAGTGCATGAGTGTGAAGAAGCTGAACAATTGAGTCCAAAGGCTCAAACATCCAAGAGCTCCGACAGTCGGGCTTCTTCCTGCGTTCCCTTTAACCGACAGCTGAGTAATTCAATGCAAGATCTTCGCAGTTGTGGAAGTAAGCAGGCTGCAAATCAACTCTTGAAAAGTCAGAGTGATTCTGATCTCTGTGGTGAAGCACCAACCATTTTGTCCCAGGGAGTGCAAACTGAATTTTCTAAAGTCCCTAAAATACGAAATGTCATTGATGTCCAGGCTGGTGGTCATTCCATTTCATCTGGCTCAGATGCCACTTTGGTTCATGTTGGAACTGAAGAAGATCTTGCTTTTGATGCAAAAGAGGATAATGATGATGTGGAGAACCTTGTTGAGTCTAAAAATTCATTAGTTTCTGATAACACCTGTCAAAGTTCTTGTCCCCAAGCTAAGACCTCTGTACCTGCATCCGATGATGTTTTGGACAAAGAATTATCTCAGGGTGATCAAGGACAGAAATCAGAGGAGCAACCCAAATCAGCACTCCCGATGGAAGTGGTGAAGAAAGATGTTGCTCCACTTCAGTCTGAACAAACAAAGTCTGGGAGCAACTCTAGTTTGCATGTGTGCAGTGATAATGATCACAAGCGAGGATTACACCACCATTTTGGTGTGTTGTGCTCAACTGTTCTGGGAGGCCACGTTCAATCTACCGCTCAGCCCAACCCTGGATCTCAGCCAGAAAATTTACTGAGTGGTCCAGATAGGGTGTATGGAAATATGCCTTCTACCAGCCATGCCCAACCACAGAGCAGGCACACAGTTCAGTCTCCTCCTCTTCAAGATTCTGAAGCTCACGCTGGAGAGAGTACTGGGAGCAGTGCATTCCATTCGGATGTTACCCATGAGGAGAATGTTCCTTGTACCAGTACACTAAGTGGGAGGGCTAACAGTTTTGAATATCTGCCTGGTAAGTTCTTAACAGTTCAATGTTGCTGGTATTGTCTCTTTCATTTTAATTTCATAAATTAAAATTATTATTATTTTTCAGGTCACATGTATGAAAAGAACCCAAAACTGTTGCCCAGAAAACATGAGAGGCCTCCTGGTATATCTACATCAACAGAGACAGATTCAGAACCTGTGAGACCAATGAGCAGGGTAATGCATAGAAAGGTATATAATTGTTTTATTACTGCTTTAACTTAAAAATTACATTTTTTTTAAAAAGCCTTATTTTTAGGGCTGTCTGTATTTAGACACTTTGATAATATACCTTCTTTTCACAGGTAATTGACTCCAGTAGTCACGACACTGAGGATGATCGCCTATGGGCATCCCCTCGTGTGGGATCAAATACATTAGTTGAGGATTTGGAAAGAGGTGTAAACTTGCTAAAGGGAGTAATGGAAAACAAATCTGCTGGTAGACGTAGTAAACGAGAGCTAATGCGTCGAATTATAAAGAAATTGGTCACGTCAGAATATGTTGAAGATATTATTGAAAAGGAAAGAATCAGACAACAGACACGCAGTCCATTTTCTCCAAAGGTGTGATGCCACATACCAGCTCTCATTAAAAGTGAAGTGAAAACCATCCCTTTCTTTAATATATTTTGTCATGTATTTTTGTTCCCAGAAATTGAAATATCCAGAAAGACAAGAAAGAAATTCCCGAGCAAAACGAACTCTTGCTCATGAGAGGCAGGAAATATCTGGTGAGTCAGACCAACCCAAGCGAAGTCAAAACGTTCGCAGGAAGATAGCCACACATCAAGCTTCCTACCACCAACCAGCACCAAGAACCCTCAGTACCTTAGCAAGTGGTATGTTGAATGAAAAATCAAATTTGCTTTATGATTATGAACTTTGACTACCTGTTTAGTCAAGAATATTTTAGCATCTACTGTAATATTATTGGGTTTTTGAACATCCAGGAAGCAAATCATCAATTTTGTGGAGCTCTCATGCAGAAAGTACCACTGAGAGTATTTCTCTTAGTGGATCCTCAGATGTTCACAAAGAGTCTAAAAATAGTGTAAAAACAAATCCCTCATATGAACCACAGAAAGCAAATGCTGCAGATTGGTTGAAACCAGCCACTCAATCAGAGAAAATCTTTGAGATGCGAAAAACAGGTAGGGCTTTGTTCTCTCCTTATTGAAATTGATAATTTTTGTGCTTATCCAACATACATTTAAATTTATGTTTCTACCTTCAAATTTTATTGCAGGTGCCACTCAGGCTGACAGACATTTGGCAGGGCTGATGGGTATGCATGTGCAAGAGCCTGTCATTGACCCCATTGCATTTAAAAATGATCCACAGAAGCAGCTGTCATGGGTTACCAATGAAATTAACCACCTCAGAATTCTCAAACAGTATGTCTATTGTCATGTACACTTATGAAAGTTTATGTGTAATATTTGTAGGTTCGGTGCCCATTTTGCATTTTACATTGTTTCCAGGTTGCTACAGAAACAAGAATCTCTCAAGCAAAGCCTTGATCCAAATTTATGCCAAACAAATTATACCACTATGCCTGTAACTGGATTTAAGCAAACAATGCAAATGGCTGACTGCACTTCGTGAGTATAGTCTGATAACTGAGTTTCAGCTTTGAAAACTGACTTTAAACATATTCATTTATTTGTATTTTCTGTGGGGTTGACTATTTCCAGACCTGATATTCCTGAAGCTCGATCACCAAAGTCTAAGCCTTCCAGATTGCAGCAGTGGATATCATTGGAAAGCGACACAAGTGCTGGATTTGGCTTGTCCAACAACACTGGAAGTTCTCGTGATTCACACTGGCAGGAAGTTGAAGTAGCCAGTGCTGGAGAGCAAGACAGCCGTCCACACAGGACTGTCAGCATTAGTGATAATGACCAGAATACAGATGTGTCATGTTCACTCTCCAATAGAAAATCTGACATTTCTCATAACTCGGCTCCAAAAATGGTTCAGAAGCCAAGACGACGTTCTGTGAGTATTAGTGATGCCGATCAGCAACTGGGGCCTCCCTCCAGCTCAGATGCTCTTGTCCAGAAGAAGCGGTCCGACTGTCTGTGTGGAAAGCCTGATACCAGAACACACATTGCTAGGCCATCCCATACTGCTACTTATGGGCCTCCTCCTAGAAACATTTCCACTGACAAATTTACCAAGCCAGTTTCTGAGAGTTGTACATCTCACCTGATCAGAAAGAACACAACTTCTGCCAGGCCTGTGAAAGGTTCAGTTGCCAACCGTTATGTCAGCTCTCAAGTATCATCTCGTGCAGGCACTGGTGAGCAGCGGTCTATTGCCCAGCGAGCTCGGTCCTGCACGTGTGGGGCTTCTAGAGCCTCAGCAAAAAGTTGCTGTGATTCTTCCTCTGCTGATCCATCAACTCAGGGCACAGGGGTCTTGGAGGAAGCAGGCACTGAATCATCTCACCAGTTGGTCACACAAGAAGCTGAGCCACCTGCCAATTCACTCCAGCCTCTGCCAGGAGGCGGAATGGTACGAGTCCACATTGAAACAGACCAGGACCTTAATTCTCCACAACAGAAGACTGAATCTCAAAGGAGCTCCATTGTGAGGGACAGAGTGCACATAGCAGATGTCACTGATGTCGACACAGGACCTGTGATGGGGCCAGCCAGCGATGACAGCATAACGAAAGCTGTTAGTGAAGCTGTTTCAACCAAAGTGAAAGCTCTACGAAACCTCGGGAAAATTGAGGAAGCAGAGGTCAAAATCCGAGTTAAAGTGGCTCCTGGACTTGCCTCTGAAGAAACTGCTTCTCAATCTGGGAGGGGGAGAGTGTTGAAAACTCAGGACCTTGACGATGAGAGTAACTTTTACCCGTCGAAGCACTCCGAGCTGGACGACATGATTGCCAGGCAGAGGGCCATGGATTTTGAGACGCGACAGAAGCTGCTCTCAATCGCAGAGAGCAGGCAGCGTGCTCAAATGGGCTTGCATGACATTGACCGCAGGATTCAGGACCTCCTCCTGCAGGACTACCTCAGCCGTCAGCTCAAGGCCCCGGAGGTTCCGGCGGGGGCCCCCGCCGCCGCCGCCACCGGTAGCGGGCTGCAGATACCCCACGCGAAGCTGCACTGCCGCGTCGAGGCCTCGATACCGCAGGGCACTTCCGTCGGCGTGCAGAGCGAGGTGGACAAGAAGACCATCGGGACCTCTACCGCGGCTCAGGAGCCGCAGGTGCAGCCGCAGGTGCAGCCGCAGCTGCAGCCGCAGCTGTGGGCTCCGCCTCCGGCCCCGCCTCCGGCCGCGCCCAGCTCGCGGGGGGCGTGTGTGTGCGGAGCTGCGACCGCACCGTTCCTCGCGGCCTCTCCCAGGCACAGCCAGGGTCAGCAGACGGAGGCCTGGACATCGGCTCCGGCCTCGGCCCGGCCCCGGACGGCTCCCGCCTCATGCGCCTGTTCGTGCCAGTCTCGGCCCGACAGCCCCGCGAGGACGTACCACGCCTCGCCGCCCTTGGCGTCGCCTGAGAGGCAGGTGGAGTTCGAGCTGGAGCTGCGGAGGCAGCCGCACCATCCGCCCCGGCCCCGCAAGCTCACGCCCTTCGAGGTGCACGAGGCCCTAAAGAGCAGGAACACGGCCTACTTCTTGCAGTTTGAAGAGGATGCCACCCTGGACATGCAGCCAGAGAGAGACGTTCCAAAGCCCCAGATGGAGGTGGTGACGATGAAGATTCCAAAGCAGAATCCAAAGCAGAATCCAAAGCAGAATCCAAAGCGAGGACAAGTGGGTGCCCGTCCATCGTCAGCGAGTCGCCCGCCCCCTCTGTCCTCCTTGGGTAACAAGAAAGTGGGTGGAGCAAAGGGCCCACAGAAAGCCAGTGGAACACGAGTCTTGCCCTCTGGCAGCCAGGGCTTTTCTGAAGGATCGTCTCAGTCTCCATCAGATGTTGAAATCAACATCGCCAATCAGGGCCAACAGACTGATGGATCTGACAGAGAAACTCCGGTTGATGCCATAAACAATTTGAGAGTAACTCCTGGACGAATTCAATTAAGAATAACAGACTCTTCTGCTGACAGTGTGCCATCCCCTGATGGTGATTCAAGATACTCTTCGTTCCATCACCCGTCTAGAAAGCATCATAAATCACCTCGACCCAACAAGAGGATGGGAACTGTGCATATGAGCAGTAGGGGGAGAGGTGATGTTGGTCAGACATCAGCGATGAGGGGTGAGGGGAGCAAAAGTCCTGGTAGCTCACATTCAAATTCGAATCAGAACCAACATGGCCTCATTGATGATGAATCTGTTTATGATTATGAGGGAAACAAGGAGAATGCTGTCCCCACTCTTCAGGTTAGACCATCTACAAGACTTTTTTTATGATAAAATATTTTGTGGCATGTTGCCTGTATTGCATTCGTTTGTATCTCTATAGGAGTATCTAGAGAGAAACCATCCAAAGTACCTCGATGCAGCTGAGAAACGCAGACGCTGTATTGCTGAGATGTCTTATCTACGGCGTCTTCGTCAGCAGAGCCGCAAGCGGTTAATGGAGCTGGAAGGTGACAACATGTGGGCCAAGCAAAAGCAGCAATGGAGATCTCGCTGTGCTTCACGGCCAAGGTCTGGTAAGTAATGCAGTTTTATTTTAAACTGTAAGTAATATTGGTTCTTTAAATTTTTATGTTTTAAACTTTATGTCATTTACTTTTCCAGCATTAAAAAAGAAGTTAACTCCCAAAAGCACCAAGTCGTTAAGTGCAAGGAGATCCATGTTCTTACCAGAAAACCAGCAGCGTTTCCTTGAACTAAAGAAGAAGGAGGAGAAACGCACTAATCGATTGATGGCTGAAATATACACTAGGGTAAGTTCACAAGATATCATTTAATATACAGATCATTGGAATTTTCATACTTCTCTCAACATAAATTATTATTTGTGGTCCCTTGCAGAAACTCCAAGAAAAAGTATTGAAAGGGACAGCAACAATTTCCAGTAGCATCAGCGTCATTTCAAGCCTTTGAATCCTTACCTGGAGCCATTTTCTTCTCTTCTCTTTGAAAAGTCTAATTTGTTCTTTCTAATGTAAGTTTGGTATTTGTTGCAAATTTAAAAGCAAAATTGATGTGAGTTGTGTTTTTTCTTTTATATCTCCGCTTTTAATTAATCTAGTTTCAAACAAAATATGTTATACTATTTTCATGTATGTCTGCAATTTGTGCCTAGTTTGTTCTTGCACTGTTTGCTTATGTATTTGATGGTGTTGTTGATTGTTTTTAAAATTGTAGTTGTATATTTGTTTTGTAAAGAGTTTGTACAAATTAACACCAAAGAACTGCTGTTCTTATTCACACTGCGGCTCTTCTTTGGTGTTAGCTTGTACAATCAACATATTTTATTTTAAGAAATTTATTGCTCAAAGTGTAGAAATAGTTTTAACCATACAGACCTCAAACGTATGTGTTTCTTATTTTACCAGAAAAGTGTCAAGGTATTGAGTCATGTGTATTTGTTATTACCTAATGGCTGTATTTTGAAGTGCCTAATAAGTGGTACTGTTTCATGTCGCCAAGGAGATCGGTGGCATCATCATACTGTGCTCGTTGTTCAATGCACATTATTATATGTAATCCTTTCAAGCCCATTTACTTTTTAACCTTAGGACCCTTTCTTTTCTCATTTTACCTAAGGCACATATCCAAGAGCTTCATAGTAAATGTACATTATAGAACATCATAGATTGAGCTGGGGGCAATTTCTATTGGCAGCCAGGCTGAGAGTGCAAAACCGTATGGCTTCCCAAGAATACTTGTCTTGCTAGATACTTTTGTGTACCTGAAAAGTAGTCTGTGTATTTTTGAGTGTGTTGCTGTAGAGTTCTTATTTTCTGTATTGAAATAAATTTTGTGAAGCCAAAATTCTTTCTGTTTTTTTTTTCCCACCTATTCCATGCGTTTCTGAACCACCTGGTATACCTACAAACATTTTGTTGGTGTGAAGGCACTCTCGAATGGACGCTAACACAGCTATCCGTGCAGTACCCCCCCCCCCCCCCCCCCCCCCCCCCCCCTTCACCCTCCACTGGCGACCCCCGCCTCGCCCCCTCCCGCCCCCGTAGACGCGCCTCGCGTCTTTGAATGGGGGGCGGACGAGTCTCGTTCGAGGACTGTCCCGTCCCCCCGCAAGCCACGAAACAAATCACTGCACTGTGGCTGGCTCAGAGAGAGAGAGAGAGAGAGAGATGTGGCTGGAGCCGCACCCACTGGACAACTGCGCGGCCACGGTTTCGGCGTGCACCGCCCGAACCTCTTCACCGCGATTATTCGCAGCGATTGTCAATTCCCCTTGACAAACACACACACACACACACACACACACACACACACACACACACTCAAGGGACAGTGGGCGTTAAGCATGCGGACGGCAGCTTTGGATAGCGGGCCTCGGGGGGCTCTGTTTGACACAATTACGAGAGAGGCAACGGGCAGTGCCCCCACCCACCCTGCTCCCACTCCCCGACATCCGGGCGGCCCTCCTGGCGGTGGTGTCAGGGGGATCCGTGGGGTGGCGCGGGGGGAAGTCGCGACCTGACCGCTGGGGCGGGACGCGGGGAATAGTACAAGTCTGCCGCTGCTCGCGTCAGACTCGCCTTTACAAAAAAATAAATAAATAATAATAAAATTGCGGGTGCGAACACAAGCAGAGGAGGATGTGGTGGGAGCACGGCGGTAGTCCCGACATGACGCCCCCGGCCCCTCCCCGCCGACGGCTCCCTCCCCCCGCGTGCTGCGCGAAAGAGTACTAAAAGCGGACGGGACAAGCTAACCTGTTATACACTGATGGAGCAATCACGCCGGGGCGGGGGCCGTGCCGGGCCGCAAGTGGCGGAGTGTGTGTTCCCTTACTTATTCACGGGCCGCGGAGTGAGCGCGGCGCCTGGCCGCGGGAGGGGAGGGGAGGGGAGGGTCCCACAGGACCGCCAGAGGGGATCGAAGGGAGCAAGGGAAGGACACCCCCCCCCCCCCCCCACTTACGGTACCCCCAAAACAGGCGTAAGTTAGTATCTTACACGTTTGGAAAATTTTTCAGGGACGAGGACAAGGCCGTTTGGAAATTTTTCGGAGCCTGTAAAGTAATAACACTCAAGAACCAAAATTCTAGGTTTTCGAGCTGTTGTAGCGCAAAAACTCAAATTATGCAAATCCTTTTTATATTGCACATCGTGTTATCACTAAAAACCAGGGGCGGATCCAGGAGGGCAGTTGCCCCCCGCCCCTCTGGATCCGGGCCTGCTAACGACCATCAAAGTGACCGAGTACGAGAAGGAAATTCCTAGTTTACGCTCTGTGGGAACACACCCCCTGACTATGTGAGTGGCGCTATCGGGTGGTGCGGCGGGCGGAGGGGCTGCCCTCCAGCCGGTTCCAGCGGGCTCCAGCAGGCTCCAGCTGCCCGGCGGCCGCGGAGGCGGGAGGGGGCTTACTGTCGCCCAGCAATCAGCCCCAATCAGGCCTGCCTGTGAGCCAAGTAGCCGTGCCGCCCCCCTCGCCTCGCCCCTCGGCCGCCACCGCAGCGCCTGCGGCACGAGGGGTATTGACCGTCTCCTTCGGGCCGCCGTCGGCACGCGCGGGGTATTGACCGTCTCTTTTAGGGCCATTTGAGGCGGAAGTGAGGCAGTCGATTAGTCCAGGGGGGCATGAGCCGCCGCTGCCGCCGCTCCTCATCTCGTCCGGCTTGTCGCAGCCACGTATCGGGCGGGAGCCCCTCGCCGATCATCCCTACCCACTCGCACCCCCTCCCTTTGGCCCGCCCCGTCCCCGCCTCTCTCTCTCACACGCTCGGTACATTACGGCGCAATCTTCTTACGCGGGGCCCGACGCACAAAGCGTCGCTTTTCCAATCACACAGCACAAATAAGACCCTTCCTCAATCCCCCCCACCCTCCTCCCCCATCCTTTTCCATCCCCTTTCCTCGCCATCTCTATCCTTTTCCCGCCCCACCCCTCCTCACTCTCTCTATTTCTCTCTTCTCTTTTCCTGTCTCTCTCTGAACCTCCGGCCTGTCTGTGTCCCTCTCTCTCTCTCTCTCTCACTCTCCCGCACAAACAAACGAGAGGCGCGGTGCGGCGGTTCGGCGGCTGCACCGCGGTCTGACCGCACCGAAGAAATGAGGAAACACCGCGCAAAATGCCCTACTCCAACAACCAACCCTCGGTCTCTCTCTCTCTCTCTCTCTCTCTCTCTCTCTCTCTCTCTCTCTCTGTACATCTCTATCTCTCCTTTTCCCAAAAACCATACCTGGCATTTATTCGTAAAAATAAAAAAAACGGCGGCGCTAACTCTAACTTGGCTGTCGGAGTTGTGCGCGGATTTGACGGGAGGGGACAGAGTGCTGCCGCGCGGCCGGGCCGCCGGCGCAAAGTTGGCGTCTATAAGTCAATAAACGCCCCTGGGCCTTCCCTGTTCGATTCGCTTTCGCTGGTCGGCGGCGGCCAGCGGGGGAGGGGTGGGAGGGAGGGAGGGAGGGGGTGAACGCGGCCAAGTGAACTGAATGGGGTGCTCGCCGGATAGAGACCTCTCATTCACCAATCTCTCCAACCCCCCTCCCCCCTCCCTTTCTCTCTCTCCTCTCTCTCTCTGTCTCTCACTCTCTCGCTCTCTTTACCGTGGGTACACACTGGCGAGCCCGCTGAGGCAGAGAGAGAGAGAGAGAGAGAGAGAGAGAGAGAGAGAGAGAGAGAGCCAGCGCTCTGAGCTCTGTTTGTGGAGCGGTATGAATAATGGCTCCAACAATTAGTTAAACATTACAGTGAATTAATGAAAGTGGGTCTGACTGAAGGGGGCCACTATATCCCAACCGCTACGCCCCCCTCCCCCACCGACCAGCCCCCCCCCCCCCTTCTTTTCACATCATGCCACATCTCCCGCCCCGCCCCCTCTACACTTTGCTTTCTACCGAAGGTCGAAGCCGCGGCACCTTTCACTGTCTTAATCCAGGGGTTTTGGCTTCCAGTGAGCCTCTGATCTGATGAAGCTGAAGGACAACAGTGAACATTTTTTTAAAAAAAGCGCGGAAGTATGGGAAATTTCGATGCCGCATCACCGATGGGCGGGTCGGGGACCGAAAGCCTCCAAATCCATCAAGTTCGTCCGGAATCTTCGCTTCGCTCTCGAGCGGCTCGGCTTCCCCCCTCCGACTTCCGTTTTCAAAGTCACGCTGTAAGTCCCCATTCAGGGGGACTTTTCCTGCTTATGGCCGCGGCCGTACCAGCCGTGTGCCAGCCTCGCTGCTGTCGGTAAAGAAAGGGCAGCAGGGAGGTGAGGGGGAGGCAATGCCGGCGGCAAGTTTAATTGGTGCTGTTTACCTGCTTAAGTGGCAGGAAATAGTTTGCTACCCGGCCGGGCGGCGGCCGCGACCCCCGCCCCGCTCCGGCACTAAATCCCTGTCGCCCCTCCCCTCTTACCACAGCCACGCCCGTAACAAAAGGGCCTAGTGCTGCCTCCCCCCCCCCTCACCTCCTCCAGGTAGCTTAAACAACTGAAACGGACGAAGCATCTTGTTTTTGCCGCTGTTCGCTCGTTCGGAACTCGAGAGCAGCCAAATTATATGGAAAGTGCCGAGATATAGATTGCCATCGAATTTGAGGCGGTCGAGTGCATGCAGGGTAGGGGTGGTGGTAGTGGTGGTGGTAGTCGTGTAGGGGGTGGGGGTGAGGTCACGAGGGGTTGGGGGGAGGGGGGGAGGTCACCAGCCATACGGCTGCAAGTGCGCATCACGGAAGAGTGGCTGCACCGAATAAAAGGTGCGAGGACACGGAAGATGGGGGAGGGGAGGGGAAGGACCTGGTGGTGGTGCCCAGCCCACGCACCTGACCAAAGGGTGCCGCCGCCGTCCCGAGCCCTGCGAGAGGGAGAGGGAGAGAGAGAGAGAGAGAGAGAGAGAGAGAGAGAGAGAGAGAGAGAGAGAGAGAGAGAGAGAGGGATGACCCCGTGCTGCCGTCTGCAGTCTGCCGCGGGGGTGCGTCACGGTGGCACACTCGTGTAGCACACGTGTGCACACAGATAAAACAAATAACGTAGAAAAAAAATAAATCAGAGACGGACTTTAGGAAGCACTGTGTGTGGGGAAGAGAGCGAGAGGGAACGAGAGACAGAGAGAGTGAGAGGGAGAGAGAGAGAAGTGAACATAATTTCATCGCTTGCTGCGTGGAGCTTCAAATGGACGGGGGGCAGTAGGGAGGAGAGGGGGGAGGTATGGAAATGGGCGGGGCGTCGAGGAGGGGCGGCGGCAGGCAGCAGAGATGATGGATCGGGAGCAAACGATGGAATAATTTGGAAATCGCTCTCTCGCGTATTTGTGCAGGCGGCGCTGATGGTCGGGGCGGGGCCGTAGCAGCGGCGGCAGCAGTGGCAGCGGAGCCGTGGGGGCGTGGCTGGCGCGGCCCCGCCGAAGAGACGGGCGTCGCGGAGGACAGCAGATACGACCACCGCGCGACCACCTACAAGGAGAAGAGAGTACAGGAACCGGCCCTGCTGGGAACTATATTTCCCCGCCCTCCTTCTTCTAATTACCATGGCAACTTTTCCCACGATGTCGACAGAATAAAGCGGCGCTTTCATTTTCGTGATGTCGCGATAAACGAAAAAAAATTGTTCATGAGAATTTCGCGCGACGTAGCGTCGTGTTATATCGGCGATGAGCAGAACTCAAAACTCCGCGGCGGCCGGGTCCCGATCCGGCCCTGCTGCACCGCCACCCGCCACCGCCGCCGCCGCGATCCCCGATGCTCTGAAAGTAATGTGTGTCGCGTATTTGTATCGGATTCCGCTGCGGCCGCGGCGGTGTGCCCGGCCCGGAGGCCCCGGCCCGGAGGAGACCCCTGGCAGAGGCCCCCGGAGGAACACACTTACTTGCGACGTCACGTCACTGTATTGGCAAGGGGAGGAGGAGGAGGAGGAGGAGGGGGAGGAGGAGGGGGGAAAAGGAAAGAAGGGGAAAATGGCCGCTCGCGAGGGGCACAAGGTACGAAACAAACGCCCTTATTGTTTCTCGTCTGTTTTCGTTTTTTTTATCGGGGAGCAAAGAGCAGCGGCGCAGCGCTCCGCACCGCAGCCGCCGCCGCCGCCGCCGCCGCGGGGGAACGAAAATAGACCCCCGGAACAACCGTGCACACCGGGGGCTGCATTCGTGTGTGTGTGTGTGTGTGTGTGTGTGTCCAAAACGATGTGGGCCAATACGGACCCGATTAAATAATAAAAAACACGGAAACACTTGTAATATATGGCTCTTGTTTTTCTCTCTCTCTCCTTGTCATCGGGGAAAACCTCACAATTTTGTTGAAAATATCGGAGCGAAAATGAAGAGCGACGCACCGAAAAGTGCACGGCACATGAAAAGCACTTAGCCGGCGGCAAGCGACGCTAACTGGGGTAAATCGGCACGATGGGGGATGACGGGTATAAAGAGGGGAGAGGGGGGGGAGACGGGTTTGCTTGCTTTCGTCATATTTACCTTCCAAGTAATTTTCTGTCTGGGTACCCACTAATAAGAATAATATCTCATTTAAATGCCGTCGTCGCTCCACACAAAAAGGGGGGGGGGGTTAGTACAGAAGGCAGAAGTGCGCGGCGGGGTAAGAAAAGAACAAAAAAAAAAAACTTGGATTAAAGCTCTCTTGGCTCGGCCGCAGAGTCAACTGGTGGGGATACCACACGGTAAACATAATCACAGAGCCAACAGCTAGTGGCCGGCAGGGGTGGTGGGGCCGCGCCCGCCACGCGCCCGCCACGCGCCGCCACGCGCCCGACACGCGCCGCCACGCGCCACCCGATCCCACACGCGCGGTGCCGCGGTCCGTGGCCTGCGGGTGGCGGCGAGACGCACTTCTGGCGGGGACTGTCCCCCCGGCGCGTGGCGGCGCGTGGCGGCGCGTGGCGGCGCGTGGCCCGAGGCGCGTGTCCCGGCATTGTAGCGATAACTGGGCTGATTGCTGTATAATTGACTCGGAGGCGGCGGCGGTGGGAAGTCCGGACCGGAACGCTGAGAAGCGAAATGCAACAAGGCAGTGGCGTGGTGCAGGCGGGCGGCGTGCCGCGTGCCGCGCTCGTGTACGAGAAATCCGCGTGTGGCGAGTTGGAGAGGTTCGGCTTAGCGAGAGGCCCTGCGAGAGCGTTTCACACGCCACGCTTCTCTGCCCTTCTGCGGACGAGATACAAACTTGAGAGTAACGCGCGCCCCGCAGCCTGCAAGACTGACTGAGTTTCTGCCGAAGCTTATCAAAATTTTAAGCCAGATATTTTTTTAAATTCAGTAATTTGTTTTTTTTATTCTTTTTTAAATAATCAAGAGTACAGTTAAAAACGGACCTCATATTATGGCCCTGGCTTCCCCGGTTCGCGAGCAGCGCTACGTCAGTTCACGGGCTGCATCTTGCTGCTCCTCTCGTTCCTTATCTCTCCCGCCAGCCACACCCCCTCCTCCTATCACCGTGCCGCGAGTCAATTAAATCTCAGGGCATAGACGAGGGACAAAACGTCCACCGCGCGGCCCACCCATCATCTGTACCCACCCACACGCACACATGGCGCGCCGCACGCGCGCACACACACACACACACACTCTCTCTCTGTCTCGCTTCCTCCTCCTCCCGCTGGTGGACGCTGTTTGCACACCACTGCAAACAACACACTAAGCGCGTTCTCATTGCATTCTAACAAGGTCCCCCACCGCGTGCGTCAAGGGGAGAAGAGAGGAGGGGAGGGAGGGAGGGAGGGGAGGGAGGGAGGGAAGGAGGGAAGAGACGAGGGAGGGACGGGTTGCCGCATCGTTTATTGCGATATAATAGCATCCGGTCACACCGAAGCGTGAACTCGACGCCCGCTGGAGCTGCTCTGCTCTCGGAGCGGCTCGGGGGCCCCCGGCTGCGGGTAGGCACGGCTCCGGCCCGCCGCGCACCCGTGCGTGCGGGCTGCCTATGGCGACTTGGTCAGGCGCACTGCTCCACCGCCGCCGGGTCTGAAGCAGTGAGAGAGAGAGAGAGAGAGAGAGAGAGAGAGACGGAGCGATGCGGCGCGACACGCGGGGAGCGGCGAGTGAGTCAGAAACGACCATGGTCTCTAAGCCCCCTTATTGCCCGCGAAAAATCGGGCGTGCTAAACTGTTGTCGCTCCGGCACAATTAGCAAGAAAGCAATTTTTTTTTTTGCTTTATCATCCAAAATTTTTGCTACGTTGCAATTCCCCCTTTTTTTTGTGGGCTGTCTTTGGGTGTCGTTGGATCGCGCGTTTTACCGCAGGTGCCGGTCGGACTGGACACACACACACACACACACACATCTTAAACGTAATGAGACGCGAGCGAAGAGCAGGCGGTGTTGTCAGCACATGTCGGCTGCGGACCCCCCGCGCGTCCCGGACTCGGCCCGCCGGGGGCGGTGAGCGGTGCGCGGTGTACGCCAGCGGTGCGCTTCCAGTGTACACTGTGCTGAGGAGAGGACCACTGCAGCAGTGTCGCTTCTGATTTATTTACATTTGCCCTCCCCGCGCGACCAGGGGAAGAGAGAGAGAGAGAGTGTGTGTGTGTTTGTGTGTGCGAGAGAGAGAGAGAGAGAAGAGAGAAGGGAGGGGGGAGAGTGAGATAGAGAGTAGGAGGGGGGAGTGAGAGAGAGAGGGAGCGAGAGAGAGAGAGAGGCGAAGAGATCGAGCCGCCGCGCTCGCTGCTGATGCCGCTGAGTGCCTTGCGACCACAAATTAATGCAATTGGAGGGCAAATAAACGCCCCCCCCCTCCCACCCCCCTCCCCGCCGCCACCCGCTGCCTCAGCAGCAGACCCGGTGTGGGCCCGATCTGTTCACGACGGGGCGGTCCTCGGGAGTAGATACATGTCGGAAACGGCCGCGGTTCGATTTCGTGACCTGAAGCCTCACGGTCCGCGGGACAGAAGTGCCCGCAGAACAAAAAAAATAAAAAAATAATAATAATAAAAATAAAAAATAGAAAAATGCACATTCCAACCTCTACAAACAGGATTTTTTTTCTTAGAAAATGTGTATATTTTGTAAATGTAGGAGAAGCTTCTTTCTACGCGCTGCGACGGCCTCCAAGTCCTCGGCTCCTGCCGCTATTCTTCTAATCGCCGTGCTCACTCCGGCCCGTTCTCCCCCCCCCCCCCTTCTCTTTTCCGCGACTGGCGAAAGGGAAATCGCGACAAGGAGCGTAATCTATGAAATAATTAAAGCTTTTAAGGAGGCGCCGGCCGTGTCACTGCGCCACTGTAGCGGAGGCGAAATTAAGTCCCTTAGCTGTTGTGTGTGTGTGAGGGGAAGAGAGAGAGAGAGAGAGAGAGAGAGAGAGAGAGAGAGAGAGAAAGAATGAGAGAGAGAATTTAAAATAACAATCTTTTCTAATGCCTCGGAGAAAGTCGCACTCTGTGTTGGAGGCTCCGAGCGCAACGATCCTTAGCTTGGTAGGCAGGGGGAAGGAAGAGAGAGAGAGAGAGAGAGAGAGATAGAGAGAGAGAGAGAGCGAGAGAGAGATAGAGAGAGAGAGTAGGGGAGAGAGAGGGGTGGATGGAAGGATCCGCTAGGAAGGAAGAAAACACACTTTTATTGTTCTCGCTTACTTTTTTTTCGTTTATGCATTATCCCTGTCTCTAACTCCCCGGCGCTGGTTGACGCTTTCCCGTCTGAGCTCAGCTCACCCAGGCCAGAGCGCTCTCTAAACGTCCTTTCTCTCTCTCTCTCTCTCTCTCTCTCTCTCTCTCTCTCTCTCTCTCTCTCTCTATTTCTCTGTCTCTCTCTCTCTTTTAGTCATCGGTCTTTTCCCTTTCCGTTGGAACAAAAAAATTAACGCCAAACGGTAGCCCCGTCGCGAACACGCAAGCTGCCCGGGCACGATCGTGCGTGCGTGTGTGTGTACGTGTGTGCGTGCGTGCCTGCAGAAGATGCACAGTCGGCGGCGATACGGATCCCCGCAGCAAGAAGTGCTTCTACATTTTAAAGAGAGGGGGCCGCGTTTTGCCGGGCGGCGCCCCGGGGACCGGCTGCTGCTGCTGCTGCTGCTGCTGCTGGCGTCGCTCTGTTCTCTATAAGTCTCCGAGGACGAATAAATACGCATAAATACGGCGACAGCGGCGCGGTAAGAGTCGCGGCCTATTGCTGCACGGGAACTGAGCCGCGTCGCAGGGTCCTGCGGGGTCCTGCGGGGGTCCTGCTGCTCGCGAGTCGAAAGCCGTTTCGTTGTCCTTTTTTTTTTTGTCGCGTTGTTGGGGCCGCGGCCGCACGCGTGTGCGTTGGCAGGAATGGTTTCGTTTCCTCCCAGGCACCACTCTGTACTCTGATGATCTCTGTACTCTGTACTCTGAACTCCGCACTCTTCACTCTTCACTCTTCACTCTGCACTCTTCACCCTTCACTCTTCACCCATCACTCTGCACTCAGCACTCTGCACTTTACATACTCTGCGTTCTGCTGTCTGCACATCTGCGCCATTGATCCGCGACCCGCGACTTCCTAGCTACAGGCTGCCAACGTCGCGGGCGTGTGTCTTCCGAATCAGGATCAAATCTGCGACGTCAACGCCGGCGCCGCGCCTCGGTTCTCCGATGCAGAGCGAGAGACAGAGAGAGAAACAGAGATAGAGAGAGAGAGGGAGAGAGCGTCATCCATTCCCCAAGAGCTACATACCAAACACCCCCTTCCCTCCCCGGTTCGGGATGCGCCTTCCGTCCTTCTGCTGTTTAAAACATCCGCATATATTCCCCGCCCCGCAGCAGCCTCCTCTCCCTTTCTCTCTCACTCACTCTCTCCTTCCGACTCCGTCTCTTTCTCTCATTCGTGCGCGCTCCTAATGCATATAAAATCCTAATCTGGTTCCTTCTTTTTTCTGTCACTTAAAATGCCATTTCCGGCTTTTGGGGTCGGCGCGCGCCTCGCCGCCGCTGCCGCCGCTGCGGCGTGGACTGTTCCCGACGACCGGATCTGAAGGGGGTTCCCCTCCGAGATACGTGTGTCATGGCGAGGCGGCGGCGGCGGCGGCGGCAGACGGCACGGCGCCGACGGCCGGGGTGTGGCGGGGGCGGGGGTCGGCTCTGAACCCGGATCAGCCCCAGCCTGGACGGAGCGCGGCGCCGCGCGGCCTTCAGGGGCCCGTCCACAAGCGATGTGGCGATGTGGTGCGCACGATCGGAGCGGACAACTTCAGCCGGACACTCGCGCGCGGCGGGGGCGTCAGAGGCGTCGGCGGCAAGGTGTCGGGCGTCGGCCGAGGCGTCGGCCACCGCAGAGTACCCGGCGGGCGTCTCGGCCTACGGGGCTTACGAGGCACCCTATTAGCCGTGTGAAGGCCCGCACGTGCGGCGGGGCCTCGGCGCGCACCCCTCTCCCCCGACGGCGGCCGTCGCCGCAGGGGCTGCCGGGGCCGCCGGGGCTGCGGCGGCGTCCCGCCGTCTCCTTGTCGCTAATCGGGGGGCCGCTCTTTTAATTGGCCGTCGTTAACGTATTGGCAATCGAGAGGTTAGTCCTCGTCGTGCCTCGGACCGTCACTATCTAATGGGACCCCCCGAAGGCCGCCGGTGACCCCTGCAGTGCCAGTGACCCCGACGACCTCGCGAATCGTGTCCGTGAAGACGAGAGGCCCCACGAAGTCAGCGACGCGGCGCGTGGGATTGGCGACGCCCCCCCTATGCGGCCGCACTTAGCGGAATGACCGGGCACTGGTAAACGCCCACCCTCCCCCTCCCCCACAATCTAGGCCCCGAGCTCAGGTTTGGTCAGAAAGCAAACGGCACGCTCACACCCCTTGCGCCCGCCCGGCCGCCGGGGCAGCGGCTCGGCGCGGTCAGTCCATTTTCTTTCACCCACCCCCCCTCCTTCCCTCCCTGCTCCCGCCCCTCCCACTTCGCTTTCTTCATTCACTCGTCCTGGACGCGGAGTGGCGCTCTCTAAGCCAAATGGCCCGCGGCATTTGTAACGCCGTGGACGTGGCGACAAGAGCACCGTAAATACTTCTCCGGCACGTAACTGGGACCCACTCAGTGGGCGGTGTCCGTTTCTTAAAAAATCCGGAACACGAAAATAAAAATTCACAAAAAAAATGTAATTCGAAGAACCGACGGAGCAGAGGCGCCTGCCGAGTAGGCAACCGCCGCGGCCTCTGCGCGTCCGTGTCGTGCGGGCTGGCCTACCCCGGCATCCGCGGGCGCGGCGTCTGCCCCGCGGGCTCCCGCGAGAGGGAGGGGGACAGAGAGATAGGCATCAGCGGCAACACTCCATCCAGAGAGAGAGAGAGAGAGAGAGAGAGAGAGAGAGAGAGAGAGAGAGAGAGAGAGAGAGAGAGAGAGAGAGAGAGAGAGAGAGAGAGAGAGAAAACAATATGAGATACGGGGCCGCGCCGGGAGTGCCGTCATTTCTCGAGTGCTAACGGGAAACCGATTTTGCGCTTGCTATTCCACCCCTCGAGATCACCCACCGTGTGTGTGTGTGTGTGTGTATGGTCCGAGATATCGGCTCCCTTATCTCTAGCACGAGAATACCCCACATAAACTCACCCCCCGCTGATTCATAAAACAATGGATTCCATAACTGGTCCATTTTCGAAATTTTTAAGCTATAACACAGAAGCATAAAAAAAATTATAAAAGAAAACCACACGTACACGAAAAATCTGGGATCCTTTTCGGATACTATTTTCCCCCCTCCGATACAACCCGGCCTGCCTTTTACCGACCACGAAATTTAAACTTCTTCCTCGTTTTCTTCTCTCCCTCTCCCTCTTCCCTTCATAAACAGTGAGCTCGCTTGAATTGGTTCGTCGTGTCGTGCTCTCTCTCTCCCTCCCTCCCTCCCTCCCTCCCTCCCTCCCTCTCTCTCTCTCTCTCTCTCTCTCTCTCTCTCTCTCTCCAGTGCACGCGCCCAGCATCACCGGCGCGCGGGGTACAGCGCTGCTCCATGCTGTTTTTATTCGCCTTGACTTGTGTAATGGGACCCATTCCGTCCCGAGGCGAGTGAGAGTGAGAAGGAGAGAGGGAGAGACGGAGAGAGAGGAGAGAGAGGAGAGAGAGAGAGAGAGCGAGAGAGAGATAGAGAGAGAGAGCGGACGAGTCCTATTTCCCGCTTATTACCTTAGCGCACGTCGCCGCCCAAAATTACAAACTTTTCTTATTTTTGTTCGCCGCGTTTTCGCTCCTCGTGGCGCCGCGGTCTGCCGGCCTCGGGGAATCATCATGTACCATTTCAGCGGGCGCGGCTCCGGTGCTCCGCTTCTGCCCGCCTGTGGCTGCCGCCTGTGCCGGCGCGCTTCCCATTCTATCCTTCCCCCGGCCCCGCCTCACCAATTCGCCTTTTTCAGTTTTTTTTTAATATTTTTATTTTTCGAAACTCGGATGTACACTTCATCTTTCTTCTTCATTTTTTTTTGCTTATCTCGCATATTGCTTGGCTTCGGTTTCCATGAAAAAAAAATAATAAAAATGAGAAAGCTCTGTTTCCGCCGCTACTCTCCGCGAGAGGGAGAGAGAGAGAAGAGAGAGGACATAAAATTGAATTAATCGTGTGCCACATATCCACCTGACTTTTCCTTATGGGTCGTTATTCTGTCGCGTGGAACAATACCTCCCCTGTGTGTGTGTGTGTGTGTCGGTGACAACTCTCACGAAGCAATCCTCCCACCCACTCGCGCGTGTACCGCGTCGGCGACACACACGTTCGCTCGTTCGCGGTAAAAAAGTTTCGGCACGCGAGGAGTGCGACAGAGAGGAGAGATACGCCGCAGCGATGCGGGCAGCGGCACTTTTGCCGCCGCCGCGTGATTCGTCGGCGGGGCGTTTATGGCGCGCAACGGCGCGGCGGCGGCAAAATTCGAATATAAAGGACGTCGTAAGCAACTTTCCGGCGAGTTTTTGCGGGGCGCCATGACGGCGCCAGGCCACGCCACGCCGCGGCGCGGATATCCGAGCGGGGCCCCGCGTAATGCGGTGCGTTGCCCGCCGCCGGAGAGGGCGGCGGCGGTGTGTTCAAACGGAAAGGCGGGAACAATAAGTAAGTAAGCAGAAAGCAGAAGGGGGAAAAGGAGGGGGCGGTGACGACAGGCAGAGACTATAAGAGCGCGCGAATTTTGTCGTTTGACTCGGTATGTAGCAGTCGCGGGAGAGCTAAAAAAAAAAAAAATTAAATTGCTCAGAATTTTTTCTCCAGAATTTTCAGACAGTCACACAAGCGTGGAAGAGGACCACGAGGATGACTTTCTCAGAGGCACGGCGGAGTAGATTTGACGCGGGGAGTGGTCGGGTCAGAAACAAAATGGTAGGACCGGAGTGAGGTTAGGGGGGGTGGGGGGTGGAAGGGGGCTCCGGGAGGTTCCTCCATCCCAGCAGCGCGGGCGGGCAGCAGGGAAATTGCAAGGGGCACGCCTCGCCTTCGGTAATAGTCCACTTAACACGCGCTGCCTCGTGGGCCTCGGCCCCCGCCCTGCCCCCTCAACCCCCCACCCCTCCCCCTCTCTCTATCTCTCTCACTCTCACTCTGGTGAGCGCCATTACAGTGTATATCTCTTGCAGGGCGGGGCGGGGCGGGGCGGAGCGAGGTGGAAAATGGCGGAGCGGCGCGCGGCGGCGTGGGGCGGACGCCGCGGGGGGGTGGGTGGGGCCTTTTGTGGGAATGGCCTTTGTAACGCGATGACTTTTGCTCAAGTGGTAGGTGCGTAGGGGGTGGGCGGCGGCGGCGGCGGCGGGAGGGAGGGAGTGAAAGTGCCGTGGGTGTAGCAGCGGCACCACGCCTTGTCGAGGCGCACGGAAAATCATGCCATACCGAGACGTAAACATGGTTAGGTCGGCTCGCTCTCTCTCTCTGGCCATGGAGCACCATGTAATAATGCACGAGTTTTTCGAACGCCGGAGCGTTCCTCTCCCGTCCGGTGCTGGGGAGGCCCAGAGGCCCAGAGAACTCTCCGGCTCCCGCGGCTCTCGCCTCGAGCCGCTCGTCACCCTGCTGAGGCTGAGGCACTGCGACTTTCGTGGAACACGCTGATGACCCTGCGGCCCTCCGCCGCGGAGCCAGGCTCCTCCGCCCGGACCCGTCTCTCTCTCTCTCTCTCTCTCTCTGTCTCCCTCTCTCTATCTCCCTCTCTGTCTGTCTCTCTCTCCCAACCGTTGCCGCCGTCTATTCGCACTCGCTCCATCCCACTCTAGAAGACCCCCGCACGCACGCGGCCGGCCCGACTCCTTGGTTGTCCTGGTGTGTCATCGTTAGCCGTGTGGACACCAGCGCCCTGGACGCACGCCTGTGTGTGCGTGTTTGTGTGTGTGTGTGAGAGAGAGAGAGAGAGAGAGAGAGAGAGAGAGAGGGCGACGCTTTCGGGAACTCATTCATTACCCGTGCCGACAAGGGGGCGTGGCGCTGCGGCACGGTTCCGCCTCGCAGCAAGGGCTCGGCGCTGGGGTGGTCGCGGTCGGTTTTCGGAACTCGTGTCTGCTCTGCTCAACTCTCGACTACTTTCCCAAACGATCGGAACAACATTAGCGAGGCGCCCCTGCCGCTAGTGAGGGAGAGAGAGAGAGACAGAGAGAGAGAGGGAGAGAGAGGGAGAAAGAGAGGCTTGCCATGACAATTTTCTTTTTTAAAAAAATTCCATATAACACAAATTTTTTTCCCCCGAATAATGGTGAGGCCTTGAGCCTGGTCTGGAGCCTGGCCTGGAGCCTCCAGGCTGGCGCCTGGAGCCTGGAGCCCGGAGCCCGGCTCGCCTCGTCGGCATGGGCCGCGCTGCCGCCGCGCTGGGATGGGCTCCTGTTTCTCACCCCCAAACGCTCCTTTATCGCTCAGGCAGGCAATGAGCCACGTAATCACGGTCGCCCCACCCCCCTGCGGCCCCCGCGGCCCCTTTCGCCTGCTCCCGCACCCCCCGCAGCCGGACCCCACGACGGACCTCTAACCACTACCATACTTGCGTGGGTTCGATCCCCGTCGCCCGCGCCGCCGCCTGCCGTGGCGACCCGATAGTCGGCACTTTTTGTGCGTCGCTCGCCTTCATCCCGGCGGGGTCGACCGATCGCTAAAGACTGAGACAGACAGACAAACAGACAGACAGACAGACACACAGACAGACAGACAGACACTCATAGAGTAGACAACGGACTGTCGCGGTCGGATCATCTCCCGACTGGCGCGTTATGTTTCTCATACGACCCGCCGCCCCTTCCTCTCGACCTTTCGCCCCAATTATCGCGGCAGAGCGCACCAATAATTTCTCTGCTCGCGCGGCAACGCCCCGTGAAATCGGAGAGGATCGCCAATAATCAAGCGGCACAGAGCAGCGCTCCGCGAGGGGCGAAATAAAAAAACGAGGGTGGAAAAAAAAAGAGAGTGTTGCTGCGCTCGGCAAGCGTATGTATAAAGATGACTGGGTGGCTCCTGGTGGATGGGTATGACGAATTGCTGCTGCGGCGGGGAGGAGGGGAGGAGGGGAGGGAGGGAGGGAGGGAGGGAGGGAGGGAGGGAGGTCCTGCCCGCCGCGTGTCCGACAGTGTGACGCGCGTGGGGTTGCGGAGGGGGAGGAGGGAGGAGGAGAGGGGCGGTGGCTGCTGGTGGCGCTACAAACGATATCTCGAAGGCAGAGGCAAGGGAGCTTGAAATTGAATCGTTTTCCTTTAAATGGAACGGCAGCCGCGCCCCACCGCGCCCACCGCCCGCCCCGCCACGCCCCGCCACGCCCCGTCGCTTCCGGAATCGGCCGGAGCTAGCGCGAGAGCCCGCCGGCGGTGGTGGCGGTGTGGCGTGCGGTGGCGGGGAGGAGCGGAGGGGGGAAGCAGAGTTGCCACTCATTAATTTTCGATGATATGTTGGCCCCGCTGCCCTTTCTTGCGTTGTCTTTTTTTTTGTTGTTTTCCATATTTTTATTTTGTGTTCGCTCGCTGATATGCTTAGAGGTGTATGGGAGAGGGCATGAAAAGGGGAGAGGGAGAAAATCGTTGGCGTTGGCATGAGAATGTTGCGTCGCGGGTTTCTGGTACACACCTGACAAGGTACCGCCCCCCCCCCCTCACTTTTATCTCCATTCTGTTATTCCACTTTTGCGCTCGCCGTGCTGATGGCGATGTTCTCGGCGGCGCGGCACCGCGGACCCGCACTGTGTTTATACAAGTTTTACAGCGTTATAAATTTTCCATACCGGCAGCGGCGCTGGAGCCGCTGGAGCCGCTGGAGCCGCACACGAGAGCGTGGCGCACGTGTGGCTGTGCGGCAGCGGCGGCGGGAAAAGTGACACGGAACGGCATTACGTGAAGGGTAATGAGGGAGAGAGCGAGAGAGAGAGAGGACGGGGAGGGGGAGATATGTATAACCACAGCAAAGAGGGAGACAGAGATAGGAGAGAGAGAGAGAGAGAGAGAGAGAGAGAGAGAGAGAGAGAGAGAGAGAGAGAGAGAGAGAGGCTTGCGGTGCCGCGGGTTGCTGCTGCTGCCACGCCGCCGCCACGCTCAGCTCCCGCGGGGGCAGAAACACATATAGAGTGTTTTAGTATTCGTTTAGCGGGGCTCTTTGACTCGGGGCATAAAAAGGGACCATTTTATGAATAAAAGAGTGCAGATTGGGCGGCGGGGCTGCAGGGGCGCATCTGCTGACAAGCGGGCCCCCGCGGCCTTGTGTGTGTGTGTGTGTGTGTGTGTGTGTGTGTGTGTGTGTGTGTGTGTGTGTGTGTGTGTGACAGGACAGTGTGTGGGCACCTAGGGGCTCACAAGTTCTCAGAAATTAGACGCGTGACTGCGGCTGAATTTTTTTTTCTGAAAAAAAAAAA